>OX638207.1:6000000-6748952 GCA_951805265.1 Schizotus pectinicornis
AAAATCCAATTTGTCCAAATTTCTTGAAGCTGGGAATGCATAACTTTCTTTGAAACATTGTTTTACGTTGGATTCTTTTCTATAGGCACGTGCAGCCCCGCAATTTAGAAAGTTAGCAAGTTGAGGATGAAAATCACAATGGAAAAATGAGTTTTTTGAGTAGATACCTAACCAATTATCGCGTTTTCACCTAAACAATGCTAATATTAGTGAAAAAGTCCGAAATTGTTTGCACAGGGATCGATCAACACTGCATCGCTCGCAGTTTTTTGCTAAATTTTCGATCACCAACCGGTAATAACAACTGGAACTCGTCATATTATTTCCTGCGCTCAAAACGGATGGTGCGATATTAATAACTGTCGCATCACCGCCCCCGGTCGGCTTATTAACAACGGTGTTCAATACTGCAGAAGTTTCAGCTTGGATTCGTCAGTCGACACACAAAAAAAAAAATCGAACAATAGGGAACAACAATCGATAAATACTTTTGGGAAATTCCCCCAACGTCAAAGAGAAAGAGGCGATAAAAGCGGGATTGGGAGTGGTGATGCGCTTCGACTTATTTTTGTGATGTTGGCACGGTAGAAGACATAAAAAGGGCTCTTGTTTACCGAGTTGTTCGAAAATAAAAGTTTTGTTGTGGTTTTGCGACGAAAATACGAACCGGTGCCAAACGGCGCGTGAATGGTCAAGGGTCGCTGAAGGAATTTGGAAGCCCCAAACTGTAATAATAGCAACCTTATTAGTCACGTCGTTCATCAACAAGTTTGCAACTTTCCGGGCGCGTCACAGGAACTTACAACGTCGCAGGAAGGCTAAACAAGCAGCCAGCGTCTCCTAATTGAAATAATTTTTGTAACCAATAATTTCTAAAGACAAAGGCCACGTTTAAGTATCCCCTAAGTTGAAAGGGGCAAATTTCTAGTCCAGAGTTTACTTGAATGGGGAGACCCTAAATGATTAATTATTGGTGTTCAAGTTTATCTCAACGTTTTATTTGTGTAGGAATTAATAAGAATTTAAGAAGCTTTTCCAAGAACTCCTTTAAAGCTTTGTCTAATCAACGGACTGTTTCTTGTGTATTTTTGAATTTCCTTCTACCTCGATGGCGTCTTGTTAATTACCTAGTTATTTTGCTGTAAGCTCGGCCCTGCTTCAGTTCAAAGGCAACTTCGAGCTTCGGGAGTTGATCTACGAAGCTCTTTGTCCGGAACCGGTTTAACAAAATCTACCGTAAAAGAATTTGAACTCAATTGAAAGACCGACATCTTGCTAAAAACAAAAAAAAACAGGAGAACGTAAATGAAATTACGGTTTTCGTTTTGATTGCGAACGAACCACGAATGCGTTCAAGTCACTAATCAGCAAAATAGATTCCAACTCAGATGTTGACGCTTAATCAAGCGGGTTCTGGAATAAACGCTAGTTTACTTTGTACCTAGATTGATTTAGCCCATATGGAAACAAGAGCCGTAACTAATTGCTGCCGCTGCCAGCCATACTGCGAAATTTAAGATTAATTGCTTTTGAATGAGGCATTAAATAATATGTTATAGCTAACGTTGGGAGTAGGTACAGCCTCTTTGTGTGCTAACGTCGCGTTGCTTGTCACCTTCTCCTTTGAGGCTGGCGCAATTATTTCCCCTCTACCTGCAAAGAGGTTTAGGCGATATTTTTCGAACAAATCTGCTTTACTAAATTGGAAAAGTTTTACGTAGTTGCCTTAATTAGGTGCGCTTGAAAGCGATCGAATCCAAAAACTCGAGAGCCAACTATATTTCCCAGGTACCTACCAACCTGCCTATATATAGTTTTACCAACGCGCATGATTTTCGTACTATTGAGCCGCTCAATAGAAATCCGGGAAAATACACAGAAATAAGAAACTCGGTAATGCTCTTACCGTAATCCTGAAAGCTCCAAGACGTCATCCGAGAAAAACCATATTATTTTTCAATCGAACGCTCCTCCTTATCTACAGAATGAGTCGTTAGCGCTTCCAAATAAAATCCCGAAATTATATTTCAAGTCGCTACTTCGTTATCGTAGGTCATCCTGAAACTTGTGCGGGTGAGCTGAAAAGATTTTTACCTTCCTGAAAATCATTGAACAGATCAGCCTCATTCAACTGTTGACTTATTTTATAATCACCTGTGATTACTGGTATTGGAGGGGGGGGGGGGGTGTTCATTCCCTTTAACACGGGTCGGCTGCGGTTATCAAATTTTAAATGGCGCCGATCCGGTCCTGGAGCACTTTTCAGCTTGCTCGCCGAACGGGCGGTTGTCATAGGAACGATTGCAGGCACGTCGAATTCGCTCTGGAAACAAGAACGGGAAAAGACCTCTTCAGGACTGGGAACAGGGATGAATATTACATCCCAACTAAAATATGTCGAAGGAATTCGACGATCACGGAATTGGGGTCGGAGACGCTTCACTAGAAACGAAATTAAACAGGGTGGTTTTATTACAATAAAAAAGTTTCAGTTACAAGGATGTAACTAAATAGTGAGTTCGGTTTATGAAGAAACTCTCCGTCACCCTTAGGCGGGGCGTTTGTAATTTTTCAGCAGCGCCTCAAGGGGTGTAATATTCTTTCTTTTAATAAAACTCCCTGATCCGCTTTATTATCCCGCCTAATGAAATCATTTGAGTGTTTGAAAAGGCCGACTGAATTTTTTTTTCTTGTTTTCAGCCATGGAGAAGATCTCATCGTCACACCATTCGCACAAGTTCTTGCCAGTTTGCGCAGCGTTCGCAATAACTTTCAATGTCTTACCAACGTGCCCACCAACAAGTAAGTAAAAAAAAAACTGTTCTTGTAATCGGCCACCTTTTTGTTATCCAAACGAATCGATTAATCAATATTACATCAAAGCAAACAATTATTTAGTTTGATACATGTCTGGCGCGCCGAATTTCCAGGTCGATCGTCTTTGAGTTTTAAGGTTTTTGGTCGATTCCCGGTTTGAATTGTGGAAATGTCGGTTTTTCCCAGGATGCAGTCACTGCAAATTAGAATTATGCCTAATGCACGGCAAAGTAAGCAGCTTAAATTGCACTCTCGTTCAGAGAACATTTGGATGAAAATATTTCAGTTGCTCGCTTGGCTGAAAATCGTTTGTGAGCTACTGCCTGGGAATTGCTAAAGCCTGAATTTCAGCGCAACATCACCACCGCCCACGAGCATAACACTCTATGCAGCTCCTTTGCAAGGGCAATAAAAACATAAAGGGCTATGTCGTTATTTCTGTTATCTGTGGCAGGATTCTCTTTGCATAAGAACCTGCCAGGCCAGGATGGATATTGCGCCACAAACATTTAAAGCGAGATCAATCGAAATGGGATACTTACGAGAACGGAGGCGGAGACCGCTACTTTTCATGACTTTAACTACAGTACTTGCAAGATGCAAGATGTTTCAAGAGCTTTGCTTTATTGTCATGAATGGTTGCAGAATTTGCCTCTACAATTATTGAGTTACCTACACACGTTAACTTATACCGCCTACAGATATAAAAGAATGGCCACATCACCATTTAATGTAAAGCAAAGCGTGTAGGATGCAGAAGTAGAGTAGATAAAGTAGGAAATGCAAGAAGACGGTAGACACTTCTCAGTGTACCTATGTAGCTGTTACATTCATAAAAATTAATTTAACTTCATTTTTCTCTTCTTTACAAATTTGTTTTGTATTAAACTAACCTACTAGTTCTGTTGAAACATATTCTAGCCTTTCAAATTCAACCAGAAATTGGAATTAAATTCAAAAGAATCAAAAGAAGATTGTTGCCAAAAAAGTTTCTGGGCAGTAATCGCAATGAGTAATTAGTTTAATTAGAATTTATGTAACGTAGGTCCTACTCTATATAAATCTGAGAGACACCTACCAACCTAATTCTTTGAGAAAATGTAAATAATAAATGTTGTGCCATGCTGTCTGGTTTAATTTAATAAATTGCAGGTCGTCCCGCCGCTCCTCGGGGGCAACGACGACCGCCACCCCCAAACCCAGCAATTTGGCCCCCGGAGGTGAGTTTACGTCGTTCCGTATAAACCTTTCAACTATGTATTGTGTCTGTTCCGGACTTTCTGTTTACTCAGCAGAGCACTATTTTCATTGTCCCTCAAACACCACCGGTTGTCTGCGTGATATTATAACAATTTCTTCGATTTGTTTGTTTCTTAAATTTTTGCTCGACCCGAAGAGTAAGGGTTCAGAGTGATTCCGGATTTATCCAATTACCGCCGACGATAAGCTCAATAATGTGGTGTTCATCGAAAAAAAATTATTTGACGTCACGACGGGAGAGACGGTGACCTTTCGGGTTGTCGGATTATCATCGTTGCAACAAAGATGATAGAATCTATAATTAAGCTTCATCCTTGATGGAAACCGCGGGAATGAAAAATTAAACGCATGTAGTTGTTAATAATTGTTTATGGACACGCCTACGATTTTTCTGTGGAAAACAACAATTTGTGTTAACATACATAGAAGAAGTGGTCTTGCCTTCGCATCATTTTTTTTTCTATCGATAATAATGGAAAGCAACAACGAATCTGCGTGCCCTTTTTTGCTGGCACGTGAAACGAATCAAACATAGCGAAAGGCGCCTTTTCCCACCCAATCTGAAGAGGTAGTGTAGGTGGTTATTTTGGAGATTTGTGCATTTATTTAATCATGTTACCTTTCAACTTAATGTAATTGGAAAAAAAACTTGTTTTTATTTCTCAACCAAACAACTCCAAATCGTAGAATTACGAAATCTTCCCATCAGTCGATATCAGATTTATGTAAGAAATTGATAAAGGAGTCATGTTTTTCGAATTGTCAATACTCAGAAGCACACTCAAAGCTGCTGAATTGTTGCGTGAGATCCGGATAACGTACTTATTGTACACCCAACGTGTTTTGACAAATTAATTAATTTATTTGTTTCGTCAACTAGATAACCGCAATGTTGATTGCTTCCGTTTAGTTGCAAGTGCACTACTTGGCTAAATTGTAGAGTGAGTGATTTCAATTGAAATGTTTTTTGAACAAACGTAAAACAGGAGACACCTGAAATATTTTTACTTACAATCCTTTTTTTCAAATGACAGGGCCTGATGTATTCTAATTTCAAATACCTAGTTTCGTTGGGGCAAGGACAACTATAATTATGAATAATTAGGTTGGCCGAATTTCCAAAATTATGAGACACAACTGTTGGATTAACTATTCAGGCATCACCTGTGTTTACTACACTTTGTTGTTGACAGCGATTGCCACGTGCCAAAAATAAAAATAAATTGGCGCCTAGGTATGTCGTTAATTTGACAGATTTAACGGTTGCAATCAGTGTTCGTCTACTCCAGTGCCTCCATTCTAAAACGTCTTTAATTCTTTTGTCATTGTGATTCTCTATGCTTCCTCATACGTTAATGATTATTATTCAACCCCTAGAGATAAAAAGCATTGATGTTCCTTATTCGTGTAAAAATTTTGATGCAAAACTGTCCATGGGTATTTAAAACTTTTTTTACGAAAGAAGTCCTTGCTGAATTGACGAACATCTCTCATAACTTTTTGTAATTTTAAACAAGTTTGAAACTTGAATTAGACATAATTTATTAAATTGTTTCGTTTAGTTTCACTGTATGGATGTGGGAATAAAGTTGCGGGCCATAAACTTATTTGATAATAAGATTGCGAGTTGACGGGGGATGATTGGAAAATTGCAAGGCAATGATCTTTCTCGATAACATCCGGAAATTGTTTGCCGAATTCGGGGTTGCGACCCCGGGAATAATTAAAGGGCGCAGATGGAGGCTTAAAGCCCACGCAAGGTTCTCAATATCGACAAGTTTGCTGAAATGTTGGCGGTGCTTTCAGATGAGGCTTACATGAAGATGGCCATGGAAACGATGGAAGAACTGGACTGGTGTCTGGACCAACTGGAAACCATCCAAACTCACCGGTCCGTTTCCGACATGGCGTCACTTAAGGTAAGTCGAATAAACAAAAATTCGTCGCAATAACAAAAATCATAAATTTTATTAGTGCGATCGATGTCTCCGTTAAAGTAAATACGAAAATATCAATAAAACCGCCGGCATTACGTTTAACGCGGCCTTTTCTCGAAATAGCCGCAAGATGCGAATGTTCATAACAAATGTTTTATTTGTGGCGATCAAGTAGAAACAGATTGCCGATTTATTGAACGGAACCCGCCGTTTAATTTCCGAAATATTTCTCGATAAATTTGCAATTTTGCGCTGAACGTGCGATATCGGCACGTGTGTGCGCATACTAGCAATTTCCGTTTTGAAAATTGCTTGATTCGTCACCAATTCTGTAAACAAGTCGCATCAAGACTAGCACAACACGAAAATGCATGCTTGCTAAGCCAAACAATGTTTTCGTCAACCGACTTTTCGCCGCTCGTCCTCATTTTCCAAACGAATTTCGCACTACAATCACGTAAAGAGCTTCAAGCAATTTACCTCCGGGCCGTTTCGAAATTAAATTTGCCCGTTGTCGGATTCGTTTTATGACGACAGCGCCGGCGATGGATTTTTAGTAATTTTTTAATAGCGTCATGTCCTTCACTTTAGAAATTTATACGTGTTTTCGTCTGATTTTTATTATACGAGTTAGTAAAACGCGGGGCGGTTTAGTTTCGAAATGGGGTTCTCTCTCGACGTTTCGTGCAAATATTTGCAGCTTCGTCAGGAAAATTTTGTCGCAACATTGTTTTTGGATTCCGGGTGACGCTCCAATTCCGGTGTTTATTCGACATTTTCGTTAATTTCCAACGATTTGCCGTTTGTGTTGTCCGTAATTCAAATCATGTTAATTATTGTAATCTATTTTCGGAAGTTGCTGTTAATATTTAGGGACGTGGTTGGTCGTAATTTCTTGCTGACGCAAAAAGAACAAATTTTTCCAACTAATCACCGGTTTTTATGGGGGGCGCTTATTATTAGACCGATCGTTATCAAGTTTGCGCTCGTTGCACCGTAAATGTACAATAACTCCCGGATTTCAATAATCCGGGCAATCCGGCCACCTGGAAATCTCATCGCGTCGCCCGGCGCAACTATTGCGAGGCACATTGTAAAACCCGGGTAGGATCAGCTAAGACTGACACTGCTGGCGGGTTCTGCTTTCGGTTCCCTATAAAGAATGCACAGAAACTAAAAAGTGGATGAAGCCTGTTCTATGCCTGGAATGCATATAGACCTCCATTCATTACTTTGCCAAGTTCTTTTTAATAAAATTTTCTCTCACAACGCTTTGAAGCTTCCGGTCGCCATCACCGGTCTAAAGTTTATCTATCCTGCTTCGCGGTAGTGCGTAAACTCCGCTACGCTCTCCTAATTATTTATTATACGGAGCTCTAGAATAAACATTTCATTTAATTCGACTTCCGTCATTTTCTAAAAGGTGTTCTTGCGGTCTCCTTTTTTGTGTTTAGTCAAAATTATTTGTGGAAATGTTGCCTCTCCAGACTTCATTATTCGGTAGAAGGCACAATGGCAATGGAAAAATTGAGCGCCCGGATTTTTCAAGCTCAATATCTGCGGCCTCGATACGGGTTGCTTATTTTGCCTCAAAGTTTTCACGGTTTTGCGAAAAG
Source organism: Schizotus pectinicornis (assembly GCA_951805265.1). NCBI lineage: Eukaryota > Metazoa > Arthropoda > Insecta > Coleoptera > Pyrochroidae > Schizotus > Schizotus pectinicornis. The sequence continues at coordinate 6,007,631 of OX638207.1, forward strand.
CGAGATCGCCCATAAAACCGCTTGTAAACTTGTCCTAAAATTAAATTACGCAATTCGAACCATGCAAGTTGTCTGGCAGGTTGTTGCCATTGCGTTTCCGATAAACAAAGCCAGAGGCGGTCAGGTTTTGGCAGCTTTTCAGCTGGTGCTATTTTCAGTTCGGCATCTTTTTGAAGTAAGTGCTTTACATCCACGAACTTCGGTTTAATTGGAAGAAGCGCCGACCAAGGATAATGATTGTTGTAAAAGAGACAATAGTTTAGTCTCGAGGTTTTCGAGAAAAAGCTGAAATCCAGCAAACACAAACAGTTTCAGCGACCTTTTGGTTGTTTGTTCTATTCCGGGGTAACCGAGAGCTATTTGTGAGATGTACCAGCTTAATTTCCCAGTTATAGATTGTTTGAGGAGCCGTTAAGATAATAAACTGGACCTTGTTCCTTCGGGATTGCCTTCGCGAAACGAGTGGGTGATAACGCTGAAATCTGTAATTATCCCTGAGTTCCGAATTTCCTTGAGAGTTTCGCGCCGTGTATCGTAAATAAAAATCAAATTTTAAGATTCGCTAAGCTTTGATCAAACGACAAACAGATTTTTGCTGTAATCAAACATGTTTTATCTATACTTATATTTGAACAACCTCAAGGTTTAACGATATTGTTACCGTTTGCTTAGATTCATTAAATCCGTCTAATTTCGCAATTAAACCTTGATCAGTTTTAGTTTCGAAAAATAATTATTCGCCGAGGTATGTACAATAAATAACGACGAAGGACGCAATTAGTTGACTGAAGCACCGGAATAGGTTTATCTCGAGCACCCGCGCGGCAACCCTGGAGTTATCTCTTTTCTCCGGCGTCACTAGTTGCCCTCGAAAATGGAATTTTTTGCGACAATTAAGGGTTCAGATTTCAGAATCTGAAATGAAAAACGAGCCACCGTCGTAGATGTTGAACGATCGAAATCGTAAATCCTGGCCCATTGATTCGACTCTTTCTCACGTTAGACATGAATTAAACAATAATAGTGATTTAGTGGGATGTGATGCGACTTATCATTTAATGCCGCGGCTGGTTTGTTCACCCGGATGTTTGAAATGGCCTTATTTATGGCAATTGAACAATGATTCAATAATAAATATGGCAGTTTAAGTCCAGATTCCACGTTCGTATCACCTCATTGAATGAACGAGAATCGGTTCGATTTCGGGATTTATAACGTAAACACGAAAACAGTCGCGATTTTAGGAGAAGAATGTAAACGGGCTGCTGAAAGCCTGAAATAAACCATCTGAGATTCGGAGAAAAAATCATGAAACCGACTGCGATAAGACCGCGATCAATTTACGTTACGTGAGATAGCCAAGGTCTAGTTTAATGGAATTAAGCGCCATATAGGATGAAGAAGTTTATCGGACAATGGTTCAGTGACGGCGTCTCTCCAAAGACGTCACTGCTTTGTCCATAATTTCAGCCGGTAGTTGATTTCTGAAGAGATTGGCCATTAAGCGGCGTCCAAGGATTTCGACGCAAAGTATATGCGAATCACAACACGACAAACTTAATTGTTTTATCAGAGTTATTGGAAGTATGGCAAAATGGGCCACATGTACTATTGCGGACCATACCTTTGGATTTTTGAAGTTCCTGAAGATGGACTACAAAGGTGTCAAGACGGGAGCACATAACAAATAAGTTTAAATGTAAGTGAGGAGGAAAGAAAAAAAAAAGAAGTGAAACAGAAATGAGGCCAGGAAAGAGATGTGATATGGAAGAACCGACAGGTACCACAACAGTATAGTCATATTGCATAAAAAAATTGACAGTTACGTGTTATGGTGCTGGGGTCTGACTTATATGATTATTGACTGTTGAGTGAGTTTTTGAGTGTTAACCAGAATTCGTTAGCACAATAAACTGGCGCTCAGGGTTTCATTGAGCGACTTCCACGGAATCCGTGAGGTGTTTGTACTGTTAGCTTCGCCAGTTCAATATCCTTGACCCTCCATTGTAATTTCTCCTCTACTCACGTGAATTGGTGCTGTATCTATACCGTTTGTCGGAAATTCGGAAAACCCTATGGTTGACACGAATTCGCGAAATTTTCAAGGTGAAAAACTGGTCGCGCAACTACCGGGTGAAACCAATTATCGAATTACAACCGATCATTCATCATTGCGTAATTATGGTCGATGTGCAGGTTGCGTTGCCCGTGACGGATAATTTGAGTTGGCAGAAAGTAGGAATTTTCAGGTTTCAGACGGCGAAACGAATTTCGTTGGAAACCCCAACTTTGAGGCATTCGCTCACAACGAAATTAATTCGGGATCCGTTGGCAAAAACCAGAGATTCGCGGGAATGAATGGAATAGTATATTTAGCGACGACAGTAATCCTGCGACACGACATTCCGGTTGAATTTAGTCACTGAGTCAATGTAAATGAACGATATACAGTAGCCTCATTGTTGTAGAACGCACACATTATCCGTAATTAACAGGAACAATGGAATTTACTTGGACCCCTTAATCAAGCGAGCTTGGTTGAATTTGATCAATATTTTGCTGAATTTCTGTATGAGTTTCGCAATTGCCGTTAAAATCTATTGGGAATTATTGTGCTCAATCGCTTGGCAAAAGTGTAATGAGGTTAGCGATTTGCGTTGGAAAAACATTTACAATTTGAAATTTAATTACACGATGCATCTGTAGTGCATCTGAAAATCGAGGGCAGCATAAACAGAGAGTAATTCGACGAATTCACTATTATAATTGCGAATTTTTCGTCAGAAGTAACGAAATATATAGAACAGAACATCCAACATTCGTAGAAATACAATAAAAGAGGCAATTCGCCAAGAACTCGTTTTTGCCACTCCTGCAAATTGCGCTAAAAGTAGAATTTTCCGAAAACTCGGATCAGTCGCTAATTTTGTAAAACAAATTTCGAGTTATAAATACTTCCTATTTGAACCCGACGTGATAGTGTGGCTGAGGGCAAAAGTCATCAGTTATCTCCAATTTCATCATTGCTGTAAAGAACTTTGTACCGCGGATTCCTGAAAGTCCGCCTTTCGCCAGACTGTTTGACGATGCACACCTCTACAATTGTCAGATAAGAAGGGATTTCGTCGCGTGTCCTCCATACGTCAATTTCTATAGGACCTACGTGCGATTTTCAGCGTAGAAAATTCAGGACTCGCTCGCGCATTAATCAATCTCGTCGTTTTCAGGCGACACACCGCAAAGGACTCGGCCGAAGGATCCTGACGCGCGTGTGTAACTGAGTCAAGGATTCGCGTTATTGTTACGATAAAAGCAATGTTTCGTTATCATCACCACGGTACGGTACAGGGTTGCGAGAAATTTGTTTGAGTTAGATTTCAGATAATAACCAAGGCTCTAATCAGGACTATTTTCAGGATATGAGAAAGTCTGCTTTGTTGGCAGTGTCGCGTAAATTAGGTACGCAGTAAATTCTAATAAATCAAAAAGCGACAATGTTAATATTGTCCAAAAATGGGAAAACCGCACTTCTAGCGCTTGCTCATGCAATGAGTAACGAACTGAAATTTTCGCCGTAATCCCTCGACAATTATTGACTTTTTCCAGCAAATTCTTCGAAAGAGCCAGCCAATTTCACGTGTAAAACACGCCATGCCATCTATTGTTCAAGGGGGCTCAAGTCTCGAGTTAAGCGTTTACGAAAATTAGGGCAGATAATGAGATTGGCAGATCTAACCTTACGATACGGGGGAGGTCGTGATTTCAAGGATGGATCTCTCAACGAAATTTGCCTGGAACTTTACTAAGGCACGTGTATCAACAACGCCATTTACTTTGTCTGCAACGTCTAATGACGTATTTTCAAATGATTCTTCCATAGTTCGATTCATATATTGTTCCCAAGTTTAAAATGAATGTTGTCGTTCATAAGGGTTTAACAGTGTTGCTCTCAAGGAGTTGGCTAGACAATTGTATACCGAGTTTAGTGAGAACATCCTATTTACATAATTCGGAGTGTTTTACCAAATAATTAAATTACGTTGTATCTTTCCATAACATTACCATCTATTTCCCTACTTTGGAAGAGTTTCATTTGCAAATTATACTGTCTCATGAACATTACTTCTGAGAGCTGTTGTTAAAACCTTATGACTAACTTCTTAACGTTTTACTAGTTTTTCTTGGATATACATATGCCTAAGTAAATATAGAGCAACGTTCTCCGTACTCGCATTGTTCTTCTTTAGTGGATCGGGGCAATTTAATGAAATCATCCTAAGGACATTATCCGGTTATGTTACGTAAGACAAGCTTAGCGATGATTAATGGTCGGATTCCGATACCCCCCGAATCGACAGATATCAATTGATAATCCACATCACTTCAAGTTTCTTTTATTGGTTACTGTTTCCAAGCTGCTTATCAAAATTGATCGTGCTGTCCGCAGTCAATCAAAATTTCTCTAACATTCGCCCACTAAAATTAACTTTCTCCTTAATTAACATCTGCAAATAAAAAAAAGAACTGCTTGTTAAAACCGTCTCGTCCGGATAATCAACGGCGCTCCCCGTATATTTTTGCGCATTGCCGAACGCAATTAACCCGGATTTCCCCCGTACCATACGCTCAAATTTGAACAGCCCCCTGCGGCAGCCCTCACTTTGTTTCCAACCGAACCTAATAAAGTTAAGAGTTCGACATAATTTCTACAATGGAAATTCACAGAGCAGACTAATAATACGCGTTCTTGAAAGAAAATACACGCGTGTGACGTTCCACAAACAACCTGTCAGCTAATTCATTCGTTTCTCCGTGACGTGAATTAATCTGCAGCTGGGACCGGCGGCGTCGGGACGCCTATTCCCGGTTCCGGGAAAACTTCCCGTCGACAATTACCAGATGATCGTTCGATTGTAAATGAAATCGCCAACTTGTCCTGGGTTCTTTCGAATTCATTAATTTGAATGTTTGGCGGGACGAGCCGGTCCATTGACCGCGAAAACCGACAAATTGTGCGCAATTTTTCATACCGCCCCCACGTAATTGTCCTTAATGATCAATCCCGAGAATTGCGTAATCTTTCCCCGACGTTTGTTCATGCAAATTGGCGTAATTAAAATAATGAACTTTGTCAATGTCGAGCAGGAATTGCAGCAGGTCGAAGCGGCGACGCCATTTGAGGAGAACGAGTAAAGGAATGGAAAATGAAGACTAAAAACAAAGGATTGTTTTTCGAACAATTCGTAATTAAATTGCGATTGGTGGTAAAGCGTTGGGTTTGCTAAACCTGGAAGTTGCGATTCTTGACGTCAACTTTCTTCTTGTAGAGGCCAGGGCCACTAGGAAATTGGTATCGACGATTATGGTGCAGTTATTTAATATTTATTTTAATGCGGCCCCCGGCCTCGCTCGCAACGGACTTTTTCAGTATAGAATTTGAGAAATCAGAGTTGTTGTAGGTGGGTTCGCTCGACGAGAGGCAAAGCCTTTGATTTAATTAATTTCAGCCGGATTCTTTCAATATGCGTAATTAAATCGAGTGTTTATATGCATAATCAGTGCGTCATGTTGTCGACGTCACGTTGTCTCATACACCTAACATTGTTAATTGCACTAAATAATTGTTCTAACTAGGCAAACAAAATCAATAACTGTGAAATGAAACTAGTTGGCTACTATTTATTACCCTTTTTTGCTAAAAAAAAATATAATAAAAAATAAAACTTTGTGTTGTTGTGCAGAGGCGGTTGAAGTGTCTACGACTGAACGAGATATAACGGGATTGTTGATGGAAGAAATCTAGCAATTAAACGTAATAATATCAATTAAGAGATTAGGTAATAATTGGAGTGTTTTGTTAATAATCGGGATTAGGCCGTGACAGGCCTCTTCACGAAAATAGCTCGCTGTTATCTTAAGGTGTAAAATTAGAAATGTTTGTTAATTTCACTACGGGATCTTTTGTCGGACGTTTTCCCGATGGCGCCCGGCTTCAAAACAAGATTAACCTCGTCAAGTCAAGATTAGGGTAATAAATAATAAATATTTCGAAGACCGATATTGTTTTGCGTCATCAGGTGGAAAATGCGGTTGGATAACGTGACCGTTGTCACATTGAAAATTTATCTTTGGGACGGTTTTTGGCCATCTAACGTAACTCCGTTTAAGAATGGTAATGGTGCAGTGTCAGCGACGAGCTCAGCAGGAATTGAGTTTGAAAGTCCAATGAATGATAATAGGACATTATTTCAATAAATTGGAGCGTTGCGTGATTCAGGTAGATTTGTGCGGAATCATCATCCATGTGCAGGCCGAGAGCCACGTGCTTTTGTTGTTGCATAATGCATATTGATACGTCCCACGGCTCGCTTTGAATCCGCGCTATTGCCAATTGCCATATACATCCATTTAGGTTTTGAAATCCCTGGCTTGTTCTCACAAAGTAAAAATGTCGGATTATAACTAATCCCGCCATGTACGGACGTAATCCTGTTAAAACAACGAAATTTGTTGTTTGATTCCTTTGTATTTGTTCGTTTTCTGTTGCAAAATTCTGTCGAGGATTGCACGTTAAATCACGTTTCGGTTGGACGACAAGGACATGTGACAGGTTCAAATTGAGTCGAGAGTGCGATATTTAAATTTGTAATTCGCATAGCGTCGCAAGGCCCAAATTAACGTTTTATTGAAAAAAAAAAACTGTAAATAACGTAGGAGCGCACCCACAACCGCCAGTCACTATGTTAGAATCGTTGCTAAAATGTACATATAGGAGAGTGACTCAAACCACATTGAATATTTGTTTAGAAAAAAAAAAGAGAAAATTGCAATTGCGCTATCGGTTTTCCCACATTATTACCTTATTAATCTTAGCGCATTAAAGTAACAATCCAGTTGGAAAAAAACTTTCTGCGTGCAAAAAATGTTTAAATAAATTTTAATTTTAATGATTGGGCCTCCTGGCCACTTTTAAGACAAATAAGAGTTGTGTGCCAAGAGTTTGGATTGGTTAACTCATTTTCTGGGAACAACATTTGAAAAGATGTGGGTTTATGACGTGCTTCCAACACTTGTACGATTCTTATGAAAGCAATTATTAAAAGAAGACGCGGCCTGTTAGTACGTTGGGACTACAGAGTATTTATTTCAAACTCGCGTTGAAAGCTAAAATTCTTTGAACCACCCGTCCGCGGGGAAAAACTAATTTCAACATTAATTGAGTTGAGCAACATTTTTTTGTACAACATTGTAAACTGTCATTGATTGTAAAGGATAAATACGTCCTTGTAGCTACTGAATCGAACACATTGCTCCGTTTTGTTTAAAAGTAATAGAGGTCCCATCGCTTCGATTGTTCACATCATTATTGTTTTCTCCACAATATGGAGGCTTTTGCCGTCATTTCTTCTGCAATGCTTTATCCACTGCTACTGTATCACGACCGCACAAATGAAAATTTTAGCTAGTAAAAGTTACCGAAATATTAGAAAGAGATATGGGGGTTACAAATTTGTAGTTCTGCCACTGGTTGGACATGTAAAACCGCCCTTTTCTCTGAATTATGTCATGGCCATAAATATATAGGGTTAGCACGCAACAACACGAGTTGGCCATGAGTAGGTCAAGATAGCGCTTTCTTTGATGTGGGATATGCCGATGTTGGCGTAAAATCCGCGCTTCACCCTTGGACAAAAGATGCTGCATGAAGCTATCACGAGTGTACGGAATCTATCATCGTAGGAAATTGACCCTCAATGGTTGTCTTATCAACAAGGAAACGCAAATTTTGTAGATTGTTATCAATCTCGCGGTATAGTGTTTCGAACAAAATTATCTGTGTGTTTAGCCGAATTATTGCCGGTACCTACCTATTTAAACATTATCTGCAATTGCATTGCTTAATTGCAAAAGCACGTGCCACAATTGTAGAGTATCGTAAAATTATCGCGTTTCTGCATCATTGACAACTTAATTTAGCGAAAAGTACGTTCACCTAGCAGCGCATGCTTCTCCATGTCAGTTAGGTATGTGCAATATTCGAATAAATTTCTTCGCGACCCCTTTTCTACACAACGCTGCTCCATTAACTGACGTCACAAACATTATTAACTTTTCAAAAGCACCTATTTTTACCTTCAAGGTAGTTCTACCGTTGTTACATCGCGGGCTTTTCGATGTGGAAAGCGACGACTTAATTTGAGAAAAAAAAAATTAGCCTTGCGATTGCGTTAACGAAGATTGGTAATTTATGCGGATTGACTGGAAAACGTAATTTTCGTTGTTTTTGTCGCATTTTCGAGGGCTTCCCATCATAACAAGTGCGTTGTTTCCGCAAAAACGCCCCCTCCGATTTCGGGCCAAAACAACACTCGAAATGTGATCAACAAAAAAAAAACGAAATTTATCTAGTGGTCTAGCGTATAATATTTGCGCGTTCTGATAACAATAGATGTATTATTACCTGAACCTGAAAACGTAAACGTGCCATGAAGCAGATGACACATATTTTGTGAGTCAACAACATTGCGGTCCTGCGAACGCGACGCGTTTAGTGTAATCGGGAAATCGTTGTAGGCGGTGCGGTCGCGGTCTAGTCGCGTGTATTTAAGAAAACGCGCTTATCGCCAACTTTCAGTAGCGCTCATAACTTGAGTGCGGCCAACATTGTTTGAGAATACGAAATAAAGGTGCGAGCTTTCGTTTTGTGTAGTCGCGATATCGTGTGTCTCAGACGAATCGGTTGCGCTTGTTTCGTTCGAATCCTTCGAGGAGTCGTGCTTTTCATCTTTATGATGCTTTCGTCGGATGAAAGTTCGAATACCCGGAAGAGGGTGTTGACCAAAGCCTTCTCACAGGACGATAGTGTTGAAAGGATCCCACCCAACTCCGACCAGCTTTTCGGTAACTTACCCTGGCTGAACATCATGGCAGATCTCGCCATTACGGCGGCCATTGCCGAAATTAAGGTAAATTTTTACCATCAAAAGGGGAGCCACCCCTAAAATTTTTTTTTTTGAAGAAATATTAGTCGGATTTTCAAGTGCGGCTCAAAGCATAATTTCTTTTTGTCTTACACATTTGAGCCTCTAAAGATGTCTTAAAAAACTTCTGTTCGGTTCTTCAATTTCTGTTCACCTCCTTTAAGCAAAATTTTACTATTTTTTTCATCCTAATGCATCCTAAATTTCCTCGAACGATTGCTCCGGAAATGCCCCACGACAGCTTAATTCGACCTAATTATAGACAATTTCTGAAATAATTGGACTGAAGCTGTGGTACACATGAGATACGTGACTTTAGTCACAGTAGTCCCGGCTTGTTGACATCCCATCTGTACGATTCAGTTTGTTTGCAGCAAGCTTTGCTTTAAGCAATCGGCTTAAAAATAGTTATTAAGAGCAACTTTTCTGTCACTCCCGAATAAGCTTTTAACAACCAGGACATAACAGAAATAAAAAAAAAGTTAATAGAAGAATAGAATAAAAAAATAGAAAGAAACAGTCTAAAACAGGCAAATATTAAAAACAATGAATTTCAAGCCTTTCGCATTTTACCATGAACAAATGCACGTGCACTTTCTTCGCGATCTCCTCAAATTGCAACGAAACGATTATATTTATATTTCCTAATTGATTGCCACATATCAAAGTTGCCACTCTTTTGTCTCGTGTTTTTGACCAACTGGTGTCTTTGTAATAAATCAAGTCGTGCGCGAAAAAAGAAATAATGCGAGATATAAACCTACGTCAATACCCACCAGTCGAAGGCATGTCTTGAGATTACAATTTTATCTTTTTGTAATGTTTATAAGCACTCTTCTTATATTGTTGATACCAATTAGTTAATTCAAATTGTAGGGTGATTGTTGCCCCCCCCCCCCACGTTGATTGCTAGTAAAATTATCTTATCTAGGACTGATCTAAATCTGATAGATGCGGTCTGAGTTAAGTTACTGGGTAGATAGATCAATCATCATCACGGGCTCGCCTGTCTTATATTTCCGAAGTAATAACTTGATGTAGAGAGTGTAGACACACACACACTCATTACTTTTTGCTATCAATCAAGCACTCGCACGGATGGTAAAATTTTTGGAGGAAATTCGACTTAATCTGGAAAGCTCAATTGTTTGCTTGGGCTTTGTACAATTACGTAAGCGCAATTGTTTCGGTGTTAGGCGAGATTAGGATTGCATGGTGATGGAACAACAACCGTTTCGCACCTCCAGTTGGAGACACGACGGAGGCAACTCGTGGGTGTTTCGTTGAGAAAAGCGCAGGTTCAGACGCCGTTTATGGCGGATTAGTCTCGAGATCCCCCAATTTGGCCGTGGTTGACGCCAATGTGGGTGGTGGGTATGATCAATGAATCTTCCGTAATTAATTTAGAAACTTTAGAAAGGCGGAAACCGAAGAGGTAGTTTCAAAACGGTTGGTTACTTGCGAATTTTAGAAGAAAAAAAAACAATTGGAGTCGGAGAATTTGGTTTTGTCACTTCGACCTTTTAGGAAGACGATACGAATCGGGTTAAGGTTTTTAGCACGGTCGCTGGTCGGGTTTCACCTTAAATATCGATTAGCAAACAACTGATTGTTTTCTTTTGTTGCAGTTCAAACGGATGCTGAACAAAGAATTGTCTCACTTCTCCGAGAGCAGCAAATCTGGAAACCAAATATCCGAATACATCTGTTCAACCTTCCTTGGTAAGTTTGCGGTATCAATTAGTGACGAGTTACATCAGTGGCGTTAAGTCTTGTAATTGGCTTCGAAATTGGGCCTTTGTCGGTCTTAATGGATTGCCCGATAAAGCATTTATTGCTTTTGGAATTGTTTTTATTACGAAGATTGTCGGAAAAATTATCGTGCTGGTTCTAAACGTTGGAATGGTTCAATATCGGAAAATTTCGATCGCTTGCTTTCGTTGCTTGAGAACTTCTGTCTAATAGCCAATTACTCTATTGTTGTTTACGTTACGATGTGCGTCAATTTACATTTGCTGCAGCCGAGTGATTGACGAGTCGTGTTTTTTTGCAGACAAGCAGCAGGAGCTGGACATCCCGACGGTGCGGGTCGATGAAGGTCTCGATGCGCCCCCCAGCAAGGGGGCTCAGCGGAAGGAGCGTCCACGAGGTGCTCACTCGACCATGTCACAGATTTCGGGGGTGAACCGCAAGCCTCTGTGTCACACCAATTCTTTTACCGGAGAACGTCTGCCGGTACATGGCGTCGAAACGCCTTTCGAAGATGAATTGGGAAAGTGTTTGGCGGAAGTGGACCGTTGGGGCATCGATATGTTCCGTATCGGGGAGTTGAGCAACGGAAAACCCCTCACCTGCGTGGCGTACACCACATTCTCCGCCCGCGACGTCCTCAAAGCGATGATGATCCCTCCCAAAACCTTCATAACTTTCATGATGACCCTGGAAGATCACTACGTTAAGGACAATCCTTTCCATAACTCGCTTCACGCGGCCGACGTCACCCAAAGCACGCACGTTCTGTTGAACACTCCCGCTTTGGAGTCGGTGTTTACGCCGTTGGAGGTGACTGCGGCGTTGTTCGCTGCCTGTATACACGATGTAGATCATCCCGGACTTACAAACCAATTTCTAATTAACTCTAGTTCTGAATTAGCATTGATGTATAATGATGAAAGTGTATTAGAGAATCATCATTTGGCTGTCGCCTTCAAACTGTTGCAAAATGAAGGGTGCGACATTTTCTGTAACTTCAGCAAGAAGCAGCGTCAGACTCTTCGCAAAATGGTCATAGACATGGTTCTTAGCACTGATATGTCGAAGCACATGAGTCTGCTGGCAGATTTGAAGACAATGGTGGAGACGAAGAAAGTGGCCGGATCCGGAGTGCTGTTGCTGGACAACTACACGGACCGCATCCAGGTGCTGGAAAACCTGGTGCACTGCGCCGACTTGAGCAACCCGACGAAACCTCTCGCTCTGTACCGGCGTTGGGTCGATCTGTTGATGGAGGAGTTCTTCCAGCAGGGCGACAGAGAGCGCGAGGCCAAGATGGACATCAGTCCCATGTGTGACAGACACTCGGCGACTATCGAAAAGTCGCAGGTCGGCTTCATTGATTACATCGTGCATCCCTTGTGGGAAACCTGGGCCGATCTGGTCCATCCCGACGCCCAAGACATCTTGGACACTCTCGAAGAAAACCGCGATTGGTATCAGAGCGCCATCCCCCCTAGTCCGCCCGCTGAAGAAGTTGCAAACGATCCGCAGCGGCCCGGTATCCGCTTCCAAGTCACCCTCGAAGAAGGCGAAGGCGAGGCCGAAGCGGAAGCTCCGATGTGACGGAGGCTGCTGGGCCTCTGTCGGAAGCTGACCGAGAAGGTGCAGCAGTGGTGGCGCGTGCGGCAGTAGACGCTGGCGTCCTCTGTCGGCCACCCCGCGCTGGCGCGGCGTTTGTTATGTTTGCATCGCTTTGACTGAATCTCCGGGCTGACGCGCAGCCTGTCCCTGCAAGTTCCTGGGAGTGTACATTATGTTACGTTAAGTCATTACTCGTTCTGTTTTGCCTTTCCACGACCCTCGTCATGCCTTACGTAGGAAGACAACCCCCCCCCCCCCATGATTGATTATACATCTGTATATATTTCATAATGTCTGTCGGTGTAATACTCAGCCCCATGTATGTATAGGTACTATGTGTCATGTCAGCTATGTTACACAAGTAAAGCTCTCTCCATTTTATCAACTTGTCTTATTTCTTTCCCATTCTTCACGCAACTAAATCCATTTGCTACACGATGGAATAATTTGGAGGAATGTAGCATACCGACGCATTGTGGAGATCAACCGTAACAATTAAAATTCCAGCAATGGCTCTTCACATAATGTTCCTTTGAAAGCTCATATAGGACTTAGATAATACTCTTTATCAGAGATATGAATATAAAGATGTCCCATTTTATCTTAAATAACTAGATGGCGCTAATTTTATCGCACACGAACGACCTCCTCGTTCTTCTATAGCGGGAATAAAATTACGCGAAAATTTGGCGTTTGGCAATTGATATTGAGATCGCAGGAATGTAAAAAAGAGTCTTTCATAAGGTGTGGTTGGAAAAATTTCCTTGCTTTTCTCTCTCCTTTTATTAATCTCTCTCGTTTCTTTACATTTCTTTCTCTGCTTTTTTCTTCCTTTCTTTTTTCTACTTTTCTTTCTCTCTCCCGGTCTGTCTGTCTGCCTCTTGTTCTCTCCCTCCTCTCTCCTCTTTTTTTCTGCCTTCCTCGCTTTTTCTATATCTTCCTTTACTTTTTTCTCTCGCTCTTTTTTTTTGCTTTTTCTCATTCCCCTTCTCACAATCCCATTTTTTCTCCCTCTCTCTTCTCTCTTTCCTGAATTTTATAAAGAACATTATTGCCCCTTTCCTTTTCTCCCTGTTAATTTTTTTCTCCCTTGCTTTTATATCTCTCCATATCTCTCCATATCTCTCTCTCCCTCATTCTCTTTCTCTCACTCCCTTACCTCTAATGCCCAGTTGCACAAAACTTAAGAATGGTTTAATCGTTCGTTAAAAAAATCGTTGTTAAAGAGTCAAACATCTACGAATTGCAACAATAGATGAATAGACAAGCAAAGTACATAGTAAAGAACTTGGAGAAAAGATAACGAAGGATTAAACAAACCGTAACTGGGAATTAGCGATACCGAATGACGAATGTTTTTCTTTTTGCAAAATCACAGAGAGCTGCGATCGTCTTTTATTATTTGTAATAATGTCCGTCTACCTTTTTGGGCTAAAAATAGCTCATTGAGGAACTTGACTTATGACGTTACACTTATTCTACATTGTTTTACTAGAAGCATCTCCTAGGTTGAGTCCCAAATTGGTGATTAAAATAAAAGAAATGATGGTAATTAATGTGTAGGTTGATTGACCTTGAACTAAACAAGAGGCGCAAAAAACTTCTCCACGATAAAAATGGAAATCGCTTGATGTTAAAACAAAAACAATACTGTCCGGTTCAAGGTAAGTAACAAAAACGTAAACATTGAATTCATTTACAAAAAAAATGATTTATGTAAAAATTGGACGGTACATTGACGAGTCTATCGATAAACTTAGAGCTACCTAATGTTAGTTGTTATAGCTACTATAACAATAAAAGAAAGTTGCTATAATTATAGCAGCATCAGTTAATTCTCAATTTCCCTAAATTAAAATATACATTTAAAAAATAAGACAATGGACGGATGAAGTTCATAACAATAGGATAAAATTGTAAAAGTGGGAATGTCAACAAATTATATAACATATAACAGCGAACGATTACAAACAACTCACAACGTCTGTGCAGTTCAAGGCGATTCAAGGCCACAGTGACAATTCCATCCGCTAGATGTCATTGATATTGATGAATTAAATTTGATTTCGACATGGCGACGAAATTTTAACGACTTCAATGAGAAATAGGCCATAAATTATTTAAAAGTACGGAATGCGATTGCTTTATAAAACAACAAAACTTGTGGAGGTCACATTAATAATATCGATAATAACCAACAGGCAGCTGGTCATTCAACGTTTCGCCGGCCATCTTTAATTAAAATTTTCTGCAGACTAGGGCTTTAAATGGCAAAACGTTAATAAGTACTGTTGACAAAATTACCATCGGAAATTTGCAACAATTGAGATGAATAGCAGCCCGAATGAAGGAATAATGACAGTTTGCGAACTGCTCAAGTAGCTGAAGCCGAAAGTGAAGACTTTTACAGCATTCTCGGTTGCCAGCCACGGATTGGCGCCATCATCGAAATGCATGGGACATTGATCCCCTAAATCCAAGAAAATTTTAGTTTGTTTCTTTGTAAATAGCTCAAGTACTTACGTTCTCTTTCGTATTCTTGCATATCAATAGCAACAGCGGCCCCCTCGGTGTGATTCCAAGAAGTTACGTCTTGCCTGATGTCGCAGAAAGGGCCATTAGCTGGAAAATTTTATGCTGAAACTTCAACAAACAACAATTCCAAACCATTTACCCTGAGACATGAGAATCCGGTTCAAGTCGGCTCTTTGGTAAACCCAGCAGCGGTATTTCGAATAGGGATCCAAAGCATCGTAGGTTATCAAGTACGATTTAAGGTTTTCCTTCCAGAAACCGATGCATTTCATTTTGTAATCGGGGTCACCTACATAACTGGAGTTAAACGAAACAATTTAAAATCTTAGTTGCTTACTGTAAATATCCACAGGCCTGCCCAGATGGTCGACAGACAAACAATAGTTTTCATCAATAGCGATCTCTTTTTGTTCAGTGTCGCACACAGAAAGGTCGGAAATGTTCTGTTTGCAGTAAGTGTTAGGACGTGGACTCAACGTTACACCACCAAGGATTCTAAAAACCAGATTTGGAAACTACCTCCAAACTTTCCACTGTTCTTACCGAGTTTCGAACAGGACTTCACCCTTTTGCGTGAAATTGAACTTCCCGGCCACAGGACACCTGATTGGTACCGGGTTCTTCTTCAAGTACAGATCATACCGCCACTTGGCCTTATTCTGGAACTGCACCCAGGAACAAACAGTACTGAACAAATCCTTGATTACAGCAATACCTCTTCTGTAGCGGATCACGTTGTGGTGTTGCGGCACAAAATCAAAACAGACGTAATCTTTTTGACTAAAAGCACAAATCTTAATTGCTGTTAATTAAGTTTTTTTTTGGTAGTTACCAGCCGTCTACTGTAAGTCGAGCCATCATGACTCGTGTACCCCTGATTTCTCTGCAAACATAAATCGTTCGGCGGTAGCGCCCTTCGTCGGGATACCAGGTTTCAATGATGTGCGTTTCATTGATGAAGATGTCGGCGTCGATGTTGGCCGTGTTGATCCACTCGCCGGAGAAGTTTTGAGGCAGGCTGCAGCGCGGTTCCACCATTTCCGACTTGACTGCAACCATCAGAAACAATTAATGTCAACAACCAACTAGACACGAACTACAGCTAAATTAGGGACCCAATAAATGGATTAAAGCTGACCAACCACCATATTAAGAAGCGTTGTGATCTCGACTAGTTAGTTACCATTAACAAGTTACCAAAAATCCGGTAATGGTGAAGTAATATTTGCTAGAAACTAGTTAGGAAACCAAACCATTTAGACGTGATTAAATTGACTTGAATTATTATTATATTGTGTTCATCTTTTGAATTTAGCTTATTCCCGTCTCTAGTTTCAAGAAAAAATATCTAAACACTGGTGAAAATAACGTATTGCTAGTTGTAATATTTTTCAATAGGTGTAAATCTACGTGTAAGCGCTGTAATGTTGTTGTGACGTTCCAGATTATTTATTCAAGCATTTATATCTCAAAAACGATTCCTCATCTCTATGAAGAATCGTTTTTTTTTTTAAATCTCTGTATACAGTTTAAAATATTGTTCTTAGATATTCTTGTTCTACAACTTTGATTTTTACCATACACGCCCTTTAATAAGCATTATATTAGTGACCAGTTACCATTGTTAGTACACAGTTAACTTGATTATTAATATGACTGGACTGGAAACTCTTTTAGTTAATAATTTTAATTATCAGAGTTCATGCATAAAGGGCAAATGTTTGTAATGTCAATTAGAACCAGCCTAATTGAAAAATTAAGTTTCCTGCCAAATGACAATCAGCCCTATGCTGCAACCCAGATGTTTGGCCTAACATGGGTGTTAACCATTAGAATGTGACCGGTGTTGCCTACATTTGAAGTGACTGTCACGTTCTAATGGCAAACATCCATGTTAGGCCAAACATCTGAGATACAGCATAGGGCTGGTGAGAGTTTAAAAACCATAAACAAAAATCTAGTGGGCGTTTGTCTTTAGTTAAATTATAAATGTCACTTTGACAGCTACCACAACATAACCTAACTCTAGAACCTACTCGGCTTGATGTGGAGCCTTTCGGGGCTTTGCTCCACTGTTTTCAAGGTGTTGCACTCGGCGGTGATGGAAACTCCAATGTACAAATCGTCGTCGCGATTCTTGAGGAAGCACCTGTACTTTTCGTCGTCTCGAGACTCCTTGGTGTTGGCCACTCCAAAGTAGTGGTTCTTGCCTACGAACCAATCTCCCAAGCAACTGTATTCGACCACTAAAACGACAAACAAGTTTCACTAATCAAGTCCCACTTGAATCGATTGTTACCTCCGTCGAAAGTTCCTGTCATTTCTGGACATTTTTTGTAGGTTATGTTGAATTTCTGGTTAGAAATCAAGAACTGCGATCCGGCGGTCTGGCAGGATCGGATTTGTGCGTCGGGATTTCGACATTCTCCCGTAAACTTGAACCGGTTTTGGTAAGCAAAATTCCAAACTCCTTCAAGTGAGGATCGACAATTGACCGGCACGTACTTTTGCGAAAATAGGGTTAAGATTGCCTGACTGTTTTCCAAGTTACTGCAAGCGCGTTCCAGACTCGCTTGCGATTCAGACATATCCAGACAGTTGGCTGCAAGAATCTCAATTTAATCCCGCGAATTCAGAAACATAACCGAACTTACTTTCAATTTTTTCCAAAATGTTGACGGTTCTCACCAGTATTTTAACGCAATAGAAGCAAGTAATGTGACGCTGTCGCTCCTGTTGATCTTGCGGGGTATACTTGAACAGCATCGTGTAATTAACGTGGTAGTAGTCTCGAATATCCACGCATTCCCCTCGATTCGTCATGGTGTGTTCGTTGATTTCTGTGTAAGTATTGACGTTGCCCTCTCTCGAAAACCATTGGCCTCGGAGAACTTTAGGGATGACGCAAGCCCCATCGCAATAAGAGACTGCAAAAGCAAAAATTTCAGGTAAACATAACCTACAAAACCTCTTTCCCCTCCAGACTCGTTGAAGACCGGAGATTAGATTACAACTTACGTAATAATTGTAATAGCACAATCAGTGACACAATTCGGAAGTATTTGCACTTTGATAGCCCCATTTTTGAAAGTACTAGGGCGGGCACGCCCCTAAAGACAACCGTTGTTGACTAACCAAAGTGATTGGTGACGTCACCGTGGGTGTTTACGTCTACGTCTGTCGTGCTCACTGGTGTTTTATTGGTTGCATACCCACCTCAAGTTTTACAATAATAATTATATTTTTGAGAAAAAAAAGCTGGAACTGCATCAAAATGGATAGAATTATTAGCTGTTAGATGTAGTTCGTGTATGTTATTTGAAATTAAAATTTATGACAATCTAACTTTACGACAAAGATAGTGTATGTAGTCATAAATCGAACTTATGTCCTAATAAAAGTTTTGTGGGGATCAAATTTTCATTACTGCTTAACTTAAACTTCAACGTCATAAATAATATGGTTATAACGTTGTCATTTTTTTGTTACGCGACGCTACACCACGTAATGAAATAGAGCCTTGCTGTTGACGAGCTGGCTAGCCAAAGGTGAAGACGTGCAACAAAGCGCGCTGTTCTGGAACGGCCACAACTTCCAGGAGACGCATTCTCGATGTTTCCTTCCCCGTGGGACTTATTTCCGGTAATCCGGTCCTGGCGCGTCCCCCTGGCGTGATCCCGGATCGCGTCGCTCCGGGCCGTAAAATCGGCCGTTGCGTTAACGAAACCGGCCATCTGGTCCGTTTTTCCTCCGGTCCGTGTCCGGAATCTCTTGTAAGTGTAGATCCTCCCGCGTGTCTACGAGTCTCCGATGACTGTAATTCTCGGTCGAGTGGCCCGCTCATGGCGTTCTGCTATCGTGCGACTGGATGAGCTTACAACGCTAACTGCGATCGATTCAGCCTTCCCAGGCCTAGAGTGCGGTGTGGTGGTCCTTTGGAAGTCGACCTGCATTTTGTTCCTGCCCTGCTTCCATTCGACCAACATAATCGCTAACTAGCTCACCGTTAGCTTAATTCGATCCAGTCATATTTACCGGACGAAGAGGACGGAAACTGATACGTCCGGTTATGACGTTGATTGATTGGCGAAATTCGATTTAGGATGAGCACGTGCCGGCAGCGAGACGAATTCCGACGATTGTTTTCTTGCAAAACGGACGTGACGTGGGTGGCGAAGACACACGATCCATGCGAAAAACGCTACGGGAGGAGGGAGGGATAAGCCGGATCGTCAGAGGGAACCACTTTGATTGATTGGGAATAATTACGTAAAACACGAGTTTACACAACGATACGGGGATGATTCTATCAATTATGCTGGAAGTTAACTTTGTGTATCGGCTAATAAGCGTCACGTCTCCCAGTTAGAAGCTCCACGCGACAGCACTGGATAATTAAGTGATTAAAACTCCCAGCCTCTTCCTTTCGCTACTGGCTCCCATCAAAACTGGAGCAGCGGTTTCCAACCAAACGAGCAACCCACACCCCCATTGAAGGGATGGCACACCGCCCTTTCAATGATTGTGTCGCATTCAATCCGCGTTATCCGCGAGTGTTGCTGAATACTGGCAGATTTAATGCAACAAAATCTGCAATTGTGGAATTGTACATTTTTTAGCCACAATGGTAATGAGACAATAACGTAATAGGAATAAACAAAATATTTACAGAAGCTAGACGTCATTAGTTGTCAACTAGTTGTTACGTAACTGAAAAATTTGGATCCAGATGGTTATTTTGTCCAAATAAAAAACAATGGCCATGCAAATTTTCTAAACGTGTAGGTATTATATAGCATCTTGAATCTTGACCACGTAGGTAAGAGACTCATGGAGATGATTCTTTCAGAATCGGAGCTTAGAAACGTGTCAGGATGACGAGAAATCTGTGCAAGATTGTAGTTGCTAATTCTACATCTTAGATCTTGTAGGTTCGGCGGTAAATTCTTCTTAAATGGGGCGAAAATGACAGTATAATGCGAATATTCACCGAAACGAAGATAAGCTCCGTACAATGCTCAATCCGCGAGCGTGTCTACTTTGTGAGGTGGTGCAATGCCATCAGCGAGCTTAATCAAACTAGACGCGTAATTAATATAAACTCTGCTCGATTCCATGCCATATAATCATAGTTGAGTGGGTTTCATCGACGTGATGCGAATGTAGCGAATTAGATAAATTGGTCCAAACTCGCGTTCTCTAAAACACCGTCCCCAATTACTACCCGAACAATATTATGAAAATAGAGAACACGACCAAACAGTTTCCGTCTATTTTTGGGATTAACACAAATACTTGATTATCCAACAACGAAACATCTAACGTTAAAACAAATATTTGTTTAGAGCTGCTAACCCGGATTCGAACAAACACCGGGAGGGATAACAATCCTAGTTTCGTAATTGCTCAAACTTTTCCCCGTTTCGGCTCGTAAATTTCTGCGTTTTTAACGTAATCCCGACAGAGCGGCGTAATTGTGATGACGGCCATAATCTAATGTCACGTCGTCCCAACGGACGGAAGGACCTCACAGGACGCCGCACACCGGATTCAATTACACCACCCACCCGCGTCGGTGTTTATTTCGAAAATATTCTGGGCGTGAAGTAATCACGTCGTTTTTCTGGACGCAGTTTGGAAGTGATATTTTTCTTTGATTTCTTCCAAGAGATTACGTCCCAAAGGGACGGCAACGGGATGTTTAGCCTGGCAAAAAGTGAACGGCGCTGATTTCAGGATGCTCTACTTCCGGCATGGCGCAGTTGGGTAACGGGATACTTTTCTAGAGCCGTTTTAATGGATCAAATCAATTTCCTGATTCTCTTTTCGTTTATTTATAAGCCGGAGATGTGAAGCGGCGACGCGGTTCCATCGCAATTAACTAATTGGAGCCAGTTCTTTAACTTGGACGTTTTCGTTCCCGGAGACTTAGGGGTTCGAAATTTTATTTTTGAACATTGATTCTGCTGACACATAAACAAGGACCGAAACGGTGATAATTCGGTACAGGTTTGGTTTCTGAAATTGGAAGTCTATGCGCCAATGTCGTAAATGGTGGATGCGCCGGGCGAATCTGACTGAAACTCAATTGTAATTTGCAGCGAATGCAGGTAAATAAACGTCAGACCCGTAGAGAAATAGAATGAGAGTTGGAAAATTGTGACGGAAACAAGCAAACAATGCTACAATAAGAGCAAATAAAATTTGAAAACTCTGAAATGTGCAAATCGACAATGTTTTCGCCAAAGAAAAATTATTTTACACGAGTAAATTTTTTTATTGCTTCGCCTTGAGGTTCCTTTGCAAATTGCTAACTTCGCTCACTTTGATCGCTAATGACCAAAGCAAATTAAAGTTCACCTGATGTTCCCCACTTTACGTTAGCTCTTTTCTGTAGAAGTCACGCAAAATAGACACTTTGAAGGTTCCACGGTCTATTTTTTTTCTATGCAAACAACTAATAGACACTTAAATAAAAATTCTATTAAGAAAAGCCATTTTAGATGACAGTTTCCTGGCTTTTGGACCAAACACTTATGAAAAGTTACAACAACTACCCCAACGTAACTTTGACTTATTGCGCCAATTTCCGGTGATGGGTCGCCTGTTGTTGGCGGAGCCGCCCATCTGCACCTGGTTCGACGACAGGTGCGGCGCCGCCGTCGCTAATAATCAAACAGAAACTACTTAAAACTTAAAATTGCTCCCGTTTAAAGTTTTGTTGTAAAGTTGCAGTTTTAAGTTATAATGAAAACAAAGCAAGTCGAACCGCCGCACACTCCAAAGATGTCGGCTGATAATCTCTTTTGTCATTACTTCCCTCTCAAATCAACTTACCAGATCTCATTGTCTACCGTGATTTAATTATAAACTAAGAGCTACTCCGATAAACTAGTGCTAGTAGGGCATCGGATTAAGGGAAAGGGGAACGTGTCAAGGACCCTACTACCGAACACATTTCCGCCTAAAGTTGTGATGTGTGTTAAAGGGATAAATTTGCGTGCGTCCGTTGAGGCATCAGAGTAATATCGCATCTGTCTCGGATCGCAACAAAGGAACTGTTTCAATAGTTCCAGTCGAGATCAAAGTTGATTCCGCCATTCGATATGAAACAAATAATGATTGCGCTGGTCCAGACGTCTTTGTGAATCCTTCAGTTTCCTGGCAGTCGCGAGCAGGGTATCTCTGATTTATTTTCATATCATATTTTCCGGTGGAATCGACTCACAAAGGATGTCTAATAGCCAATTACAGCCGGAGGAACATCGATCGCGGCTCAACACAGACGTGAATTAAATTACGTCGAGTTTAAGGTGCAAATTTGATTTTTGACACCGGAGGGGAAGGAAGGCTCGACAGACAGGAAAGCACTTGGAGGTACCTCTTCCGCGTACAGACACTTCAGTATAAAACAACAAAATTAAGGTTTTGATGCGACAAATTTAAAACGGGATGGTGCTTTTAAACGTTCAGTTCTTGACCGATCGGCCTCAAACAGTTTTAGTCAGCACCGATATAAATAAATTAAAAAAATAAGAAAAAAGCAAAGGGTTGGTTCGTTCTACAGCAAAATACATTATTGCATTAAAAATTATTATTTTTTTATTCAGACCCAAATAGTCCGCTCTTGATTGCGCTCATATGTTTCACTTATACAGTCCTGTGTGTGCAACAGAGAAAACAACGTATCTCGGTTTCACAATTGCCACTCTTAAGTGCTACCTTACGCTCGATGTCCGTGAGGTTGCGGCTCGGTCCGTCCCTGTTCTAGCGTCGTTGTCGGCTCGTGTATCATCACATCTTCCATCTCCTGGCTCCTTATCGCTGCTAAAATGAATTACGGTTGCCGTCGAAACTTTCCGCCCGCTTTACCGGAAAACTCGCAAAATTCGGACCTCTTTATCAGTCCGCGATAATATGAGAGGGTCCTGTTCTACCTAAACCGTTGTTTATAATAGGTCCCATTTCTGACGCCAATTCCGTCCGATAACTTAACTTAAACTCTATATAATTTTAACGATGCCTCAGATAAGATTGTAGCGTGTTTTCGTTCGTGTTAATTGAGTTATAGCCGGCTGTATCTCGGGACGGCATCGTGAGTGATAAAACGGGGTGAATTTTCAAACGAACAATTTCTCTCGCTCGTGAAAAGTCGGCTAATTTTCGTAATTTATACGCCCGAAAATTGCAAGGTAAATGTATAAATTGCCCCATCGTCTCATCCATTCGCGAGGCTTCTGCGTCGTTTAAGAACTCGAATCGGAGTGACTTTAATTAATCAGCCAGACGCGAATTTTACTAGCTGTCATCAATTTACGCGCCGAGAATTGTCTTGCTCCAACTTCAAGCCGAAAGCAAAATGTCACTTGAACGGAACTCTCAACCATTGATAAGAACGCAAAATTAAGAAGCCATCGCAGTTCCCCAAACTTTTACTATTAAGACTGTTAGAACTTGAACTTATAGCTTCAGTTTTGTAGTCCTACGACTCTTTGGCCACCTATTAGTCATTGGTGTTAGCATTTTTAGCAACTCGCAGAATTTCTTTTAGTAAATAATTTTTTAAACTCAAGCGCATAATCCCAAAAATTGATTTCTACGAAGGGGCGAACGGGCCGGATTATATTTCAGAACTTTACTTCATTTTAGCTACAAAAGTGGTAATTTATTATATTACAAATAGAATTTTTTTAAATTACAATATTTTTGGAAGAACCGTTGGGGGTTTGTTCGAATTTTTGCATATACATTAGGAAAGTATCAGGTGGGCAAAAATCAGCCTGGGGCTAGAACAACCTCGCTACCCACATGCGGTAATAAATGGCTAATTTGGAAATGACCTTTCGAACTGAACACGCGACTTCTTCCCTGATTTTTAGTATTGAGGACAGTATATCCCAGGGTGGACGAGATCCGCTGTAAGCGTAAAAATTATATTGCAATTAAAATAGCTTGATTGCTTTAGAAACTGGGGATAATCCCTCAAACAGGCCGTAATGGGTCCATTACGATCAAATGGTCTGAGTCCGCGACCCGAGGGGCGAAACATGGGGAAAATGAAATTACTGATATTGCCCGAGCACTGGAAATAAAGCAGCCGTTCCCATTACCCGGCTTTTTATCGTCCTTTAAGAACTTTTTGTATCAACCTTTACGTTCTGTTTTTCTCGGTCGATTCTGTTTTTGCCACTCATTTCCATAGTATCTCTCCGCAACCTTGACGGCGTCTTTGCGACGGAATTATAAAATTTTAAAACTCAAAACTTCAATCACGCCACAGCCAGATCACCCTGTAATTAACCCGGTAATCGGAGTCCCAATTAAAAACTTTTGCGGCAATCGCGACTTACAGCCGCAATCGGACAGTTATAACTGGAAGTTATTACCTACGGCAAAATTACGATAGAGCCGTGCGAACGGCATACACGCCTAAAGAGAAAATTTAATTTAGCATGTCGGGATAACGTCTCTGCTGTAAAAGACCCGGAGAGGACGTGGCAATATTGAGTTTAGCGAGAATTTTTATTTTGTTTGCACCGCAAAGAGAGCCAAGTAGAAACGACATTATCCTTCCTTCATTAGGGTCCATATGAAAGCTTCCACTTTAAAGCGAAAAAAAGCTTTCTTTAATCAAGAAACAACAAATTAAACGTGCTGCAAGCCAGAATCGAGTTGTGACAAGCTGGCGGAAATTAACCAAAGAGCCACTCCTGTCCTGCAACGCCGCCACTACAGTGATAAATTAACTGCATTCAGTGCAATGTCGCAAACACATGCAACTCTTCGTGATGGATGCATCGTATGCAAAACGATCGCCTCGATGCAAACCGTCCGTATAATTCTGTTGTTTGCCACTGGGATTAACGCAGGTTTGAGGACCCTCAGAGTCGTCAGAACTTTCAAAATGCCGCTGTAATCTGGTGAAACGCGAGCAGTTAAAAGTTTTGGATGCGCTTTCTGCCAACAAGCTCCATCGGCTCCTGTTATTCTGCATCCAGATCGCGCTACTAACCAGTCTTCCGGAAACTGTTCATATAAACGCCGCATTATCTGGTGTTTTACGACCTTTCAGCTGGCTCATCAACATTGTAGATGTTGCGGTAAAACTATTCGCAAGGATACCCGACATCCCACGAGCTCTTGAAACTTTTATCTTGACAAAATAAAAAAATATTGTTGAATCGAATCCTAAGTTGTCGAAAGAGACATCTTGCAAGAAGTCCTTTTTTCTCGACAAACTGAAAAAATTGTTGTTGAATCGAACCACAAAAATTAGTCGTCAAAAGTGTCTTCCTGGAGAAAGTCATCAAAAAGTCTTCTGTGATCTATAGATAAGATTCGACTGGCAAATTGTTTAAAAAACTCGAAGAAATTTGAAAGAAATATCTATTTCGAGCTACTTTGAAGTTAGATACAGCTTGTTTGAGATGCTGGAAGGTCGGGATTAGAGCTGCTTAACATAAAATTAGCCGAATAACTCAATATCAAAGTTTCCTCTACCGAGAACTATTTGGCTGCTGAAAGTTGGGCACTTAACCAAACAAATATGACCCACTTGGCCCGGGTCGCTTTTTATGATTCCCCAACAGGACGTAAAGCACATTAATCAATGATACGGCGTCGGCCCCACATCTTCGATTTCATTCCCGAAGGAATCATTACAAGGACGCTTGTTTGCCTTAACAATGCCAAGACATAAACATGACGACGCCACTTTCCGAAACCCACAAAATGTATGCTTTCAAATAGCAGACCTGGATTTTTAATTGGACAAAATTACATTTTCTGTAAGTCATCACTGACGGTTCGAAAATACATCTACCTATAGCTGAACCAACAGGTACGAGTCTACCAAATCTTGTCCACCACCAAATCTTATGCTCCAGACGCTTCTGAAAGTTTCTCGTCTATTTCCCTTATTGTAACAGTTCACTTGAACGTTACTGCAAAGTAATATAAAGAATTTATTTCGAACCATACGTCTGATAACAGTTTGGCTTGAAGCCTGAAAAACCGTGAAACCGGCCGAGTTACGAGTTTGTAAAGCTGCCGCGTGACTTCTCTTGATGGATCATAAAAGCGCCGTTTTGGCGCCCGACCCGAGGATCCAGGCGCCGTCATTTAGTCGTTCTGAATTTAAAATCGTCATCCGCAAAACAGTTGTTCCACTTGGGTCGTAAAGTCTTAATGGCGAAATTAGCGACGAGGGACTTGTACGCGGTTCTCGACTCGGGACCTTTCAGCAAACCCTCAACTGAAATAGCCACGGATAAATAATATATGCTGCAGCGGCGCCCTCATTCTTAAAGAAAAGTGCGCGGCCTATGAAAGCTCAAGTTCGGGTCGACAGATGGAAAGCTCCGAAATTTCTCGCGCTATCGCACTCATATTCGCCCCGAAAGCTACAACGAATTTCGGACGGTAATTGAGAAATAATTACCCCGAACACGTTGCTCTTGCTTCATGAATAATGAACGTGACGAGGGGCGATCAGCCCCAACTCTCCTGTTCCGTAATCGGGAAAGAATGTTGCATGAATTAGGAATGATTCCCTCGTATAGTTTGCGTCGAAATGTTGACACAAACTTAAAAAACTCTTCGGATTGTAAGGTAATTAAAAAATGTTTAATTGGCAATAAGAATATTATGACAATTCTAAAGAAAGTTCGACTTCTTTAGGAAACACAGAAAATTTGCAATAATAGTCAAAACTCAGCATGGGCTGAGAGGTATAGATGATGATTGAAATTTTGACACAAAGGGTAAACTAAAAAAAATAGTCTGAATATACAGGGTTAGCCAAAAGTATTGAAACCAGTTTCATAAATTAATGAACTGTTAGATATAGAAGAAAAGTAAGTAGAGACGATACTGTATCTCCAGCATTGACACATGCAATTTTTTTAAACGTTATTTTTGCAGCAATACCTGTCGATTGAGAATGAAAATCTGCCAATTTTGTGGCTAGATGCAGACTTCAGTTGCAAATCGGTCACGCAAACCATGCTCAGGTGTGCGTTATCACCGATGGAATTGGCAGGACAACAAAGCCCAATATTTTCCGACAGCTTCGACGAATTTAGTTTCGAATTTGTATCGCATCAACTAATGGCGATACAGACGAGCTTATAATTATCATCCCAAGCGACAAACTCTCCACAAACAACTTTTCAACATTTCCGGCCTCTGCTAACCGTAGTTTTTAATTGAATTCCGTAATCAATTTCCGATTGATCACCAGTTGTTTCTATGAAAATAATTAACTCAATTTGCTCGAAGCTCGAACGGCAGCGAATTTCACCAAACCGTTACACTTTTATTCCTTCCCAAACCGAGGACATGGAATTTAATCACTACGAATTTAACTGGCGACGACTCATTGGTACGGAAGCTGTGCGGGCGTCGCGACGCAAATAATACGCGGCAAAATGACCCAACCAGTCACAACTTCAGGGCAAACCCGAACCTTCTTTCATCAACCCGCTAATTTTACTAAGGTTGCGGTTACATGCAAAGTGTACTTTGAGCGCGCATGCTTTATTAAATCCTTCATTGTGATTAGTTACAGTCAGTAGAAAGAAAATGGAAAATATTTGTAGGAAAAAAATATATTGTTACAAATTGGCAAAACAACCTTCAATTTCATAAAATTATTTATTTCCAAGTCTGGTGAACCGAGAAAGTAAAAATTCAAAGTAGAAAAAAAAACTAGGAGAAAGAGTAAAAACAAATAAAAAATTTAAGGCAAACATATCAATGACTAAAATTTCTTAAAATTCTTCTGTAAATATCCATAAAACTTAATTAGTAGAATGCTGAAAATGGTGGAGGAAACCTAATTTGGCTTGATTTATCCGCTCCTCACGGAGGCGGCCGCAGGGTAATTACTGATTACGCGATATTGGCGGCTTCTTATGGAGCCAATTGCCGACAATGGGCTCCTCGTGCCCCCAAAAACAAACGACTTAGGGCAATGGTGGCCGCTTTAATTAAACCCCTTCCACTTAAACGCGCAACCGGAGTGACATCAATTAGATCCCGATCACGGCGACTTTCTCCCGGTCCTCCTGATGAAATTGTCCTGACAACCGTGGCAAATTGGGAAAGTAACGCGTCGCATCAACTGTAACCCACCCTAAGTGTTAGTCCATTGAGCAAACTTCGACTGAATCGAGGTGGTTTAGTGAGAAAAATTTGTCGCGACCCAAAGTTCCAGTCGTTGTGACAGCACGTTAAACGTGATGTGTGGAGACGAGAGCTTCTTCAGAGATCTCGCTCGAGCGCCATATATTATGCATGGGGACCGCGCACGCAATCATAAGCTGTCACAGGATCAACAAAACCACTCTGGACGCGCGCTTTGTGCAGCAGGCCAACGTCGGGTTGAGTTTCCTGCTGACCAACTCGACCGACCACTCTTGACGCCCGCACAAGGACTCTCGACGGCGCTGCGACAGGAAAGGGAAGAAGGACGCGATAAGCTGCCGGCAAGGAAATCAAACATAAATCCGCACCGCTGCCGAATGCCCGACAACTCGTTAAATATTAACCGACGCATTAAGCGCCACCTTAAGATTCTCAACGTCGTAAATGCGTAGATCGCACGGATTAAATTTAAAGTCGTCTTCTAAAAGTGTTCAAGTATTAATGGAATCGTGATCGATCAGGGGCCGTGTTGGGACAACTGTCGACTTTTCGCTCGAGGATAATCTCGAAGGTTTAGGGGGGACGTTTCACAATTTAAATAGTTTACTCTTGTGATCTGCGGCGTTCGAACAACCCGACAAAAATAGACCGCCTCGAAAAGGGCTTTTAAAAGGGAACACGGCTAGGCTTTTGTTTGTAGTGTTGCTCGAGGGCCGCTTCCTTTGCTTGTTATTTATCCGGAAGCTTCAGCAATATCGGCATTGCTGACATCAACGCTGCTGATGCTCGCCAAAATTGGATCCTAGAACCGAATTATTAATTTAATTTACTACGTAATTAAATTACGGCGACAACCCGGCCGCCGCATGTCGTTTTTGGTTGTGTATTCCGAGTTCGCATGACGGAGCGGAAATTCACCATACCCAAGTTTAGCAGGAAAATGCAATTTTAAAAGAGTTAAGTTCCGCTACTGGCACGTACAGAGAGAATAATCGGTTTGTCATTAATTCTCTGAAAATTATTAATTTGTCTTTTTTTGGTTAATTTCCTCTTTTATATTCATGCGTACTTTGTATGTACGCGGACATTGTAATCGCGTAGCCATACAAGGCAATTTCGTGCATTTGGCGGTAAAGCAAGTAAATTGAGTTTATTTTATGGCATCCATGTTTATTATCCCTTATTACGCGGGTATAACGTTTTCAAGGATTATCAACAATGCTGTGCAGGCAGTCGTAGGTTGTCGAGCAGAGGAGTTTGTTGATACTTTAATCAAGCGATTAACATAAATTTGCGTTTGGCAATAAACTTTTATACAAAACAGAGCTTTAAGCAGGATTATAAAAGAATTTTGTAAGTTACAACTGCATCATTCTAGGCACGCCAGGCAGGCATGGAACTTTATTAGCAAAGACGCATATGAATAATTATATCCTTGTGTTTCAGATTCATCTGTACCGTCTCTCAACTTAGCAACTAATAAAAAAAAATTAAAATTTTCTTCTCTTGTATTAAAAAAATCAAATCCTTTTTAATTATTGTTTTTTAATTTTTACAGTCTCAATTTCAGATTCATTCATTTCGCAAGCAGAAAATAGTTTCATAATAATGCATTTAATAAAAAAGTAGATAGGGGCAAGATGTATTACATTGTAACCCACCGGCAAAAATTCCTCCTGTTTCCGACAAAGCGACTCGAGTGTGAAGTTCTTATCGCAAGCCTGAAAAGCCCTAAGAACAGAAACGTTGCGCATTAATATCCGACCTTATCTCACTTTTGAGTGTGTTGCCTGCTCGACAGGGCGTAATGGCCGGTATTAATTTAGCGGCGGGTAATGATGCGCCGCCATCAACCACTGCGGTTGACATTTATTAAGGTGCTTTATCCGCCACCACCACCACCAACCCGGAAAAGTTGCTGCAACCAAATGGAGACAATCACCGGTCCTGCGCTCCACCTAATTTGAATATGTTGCGGTCAGCAGAACAGGTGGTGGCTGGTCCGGTCCTGCCGTTTCCACTTCCGAATTTATATCGTTGCCGTCCTACCGTAAACGGATCGAGCAGCGACAGCTTCATTAGAATTCCGGGACTGCGACCGCCGTCTTAGGAGTCTCCGGACTGGTGATGGGCTCCCCGCGACCTTCAATCTCTCCGCTTCGGACGTGGGTCCATTAGCAATATATTAAGTCGGAGTTTTGGCGGGAACCTGCGAATTTACTCCACTCCTTTAATTTCGGGCAATAACTCAACAGGGCACCACCCTGCATTTTTATCGGGCTACTCGCAACTTGGGAGAGGTTCAGAGGTGGCACGTGCAGAAGTTACAACATTTCACCGCCTCTTCTTTCGTTGTATATTCTTTTATTTATCGTCTTGCATGAAAATTTAGTACTCAGTAAGTTGAGTCAAAATAGAAGTTTTTATTAAATTATCCATGCATTAATAGTTAGCGTAAGGTAGCGAAGTTGTCGAGTATAACTTTACCATTACCATTTCAAATTAGCCCCATTACTTCAGTGATCAATTACCCGAGAAAACAAACACTACCACCGTACCTGGTGCGAGTCTCCCCCAATGGCAGCGCATTCGAAATTCTGGCCGGAGTTAATCACTGAAGTTGTTACTTTACTGCTTGCACGGCGCTCTAAATGGAGCACTACGGTGCATCTGAGAACTATCCAGACTAGAAATAAACGAGCACACCGCATCCCGTCGAGGCGAAAGGATAAATGGAGGGTGCGAATTAGGCCCTCCCGGCAAAAATTGGAGGGACCCTTAAAACAGATCAATTATGCTCTTGGAGCCCGACGGCTCTATGTTTCACAAGAACTAGCTGCTGCTGTCAGTTATTAATGCTGTTGCGGCCGCTTTTTGCCGGGGCCGATCGTTTTTCCGCCGACCCCGGACTATTTGTCAGTTCCGGGGCCGAGCGACTTATGTTGTTAGCGAGCAAGGATAATTTTGAGCTTTCACGAGCTTAGGCAACGCGGAACTTTCGGTCTTGTGTCACTACACTATATTTCAGCAACCGCGGGGGAGGCCGCTGTCCCAAAAAACTTTTCTGAAAAAGCCAAGAGCCAGTTTCAACGGTCATTTCCCGACTTTGCGCTTCTTAACTTTCCCCAAATTTTTTTTTTAACGTGTCTATGGTTTAATAATAATAATTATTATTTAGTTAAGTACCTACCTATTTTTTTGCTTATGGCGAAAAAAAGAATAGAAGGAGTACTTTTGACCAAAAATTATTACTCTCGCATCTAAGTACCTATATGTACTGCTTTTTTGGTCAATAATATATCGTCGTTTGTGGTTTGTTTGGTTACGTATTCAAAAGCGACCTGGTGAACCAATAGCAAGAAAACGGATCAAGGCAGCAAAATTCTGAAATACGCTAGACTCCTGCATTACAAGCACATTTATATTTATTGTGACACTTGATCATAAGATTCAAAAGTTGTGTTCTAGAAGCATCTCCGTTTGAGCTAATAAACTCTGATGAGTAGTCCTTTACGCCAAGAATTACTGGGAGGCTGCTTGAAGTTTGATGGATTATATCAGGAAAGCTGCTCGTTAGTTTGAATGAGACCGGAGCGAGAATGCAAATTAACGGGAATATTTAGCGCGATAGGTACCGCTACCTAATAAATGCGAACTAAATTGCGATTTTAACGATGTGTTGGTTGGGATGAAAACCGCCCGTTTTGCGGTGTAAATACCTGCAAAATGGATAAAAATTCGTAATAATGCTGACCGAGACCTGCACATCAACGGATCGTCGACAATCAAATATCGGAAACTGTTCAGGGAGGCGCACCATTTGCAAACCGCACGTAATCATCGAATGGGAAAGCAATAAAGCACAAAACACGGTTCGTTTATTAGTAAAAATTTAAACAATTCCCGCACAATTCAGGTGAGGTTAAATAAAAGTGTTCAAGAGAAAAATATAGATCTGAAGCTGAAAACAACAACAAATTCTCCAATTTAATGGTTTGACCACAAATAATATGTAAAGATATAAGAGGGCTAGACCTTAAGTTAATATGATGTAGTAAAATTAGGGTATTCTGGTTGGTTAACAAATTCTCCCGGCGCCTCCGCCATTTGTTGCCGGTGCACGCCTTGCGAGAAGCGGAAAGTATCAGGTTCACACATCCAATTTTTTATATTTAATATTATAAGAGCTTTGCTTTTGTTTGAAATAACTTGAAAGGTTTATACGAGGAAATGTAACTAAGTTTTAGGAGTCTGCATCCGGACGTCATTCAATACTTCAAGAGAAAAACTCGCATTTCTGCAACATCGTTCAAACTTTCAATAAAATTTTCTAGCCATAAATTATATAATTTTTCATAATTTTTTGTAGCAAGTACCTACCCCACTCACGTGAGTCATTTAATTATTTATTCCTTTAAGCTTCAATGTTTCTGCAAACTTTGCGAGCAATAACTTCCGTGCTCACGCCTTTCTCGACACGATAGCGATCGTCCTCGGCCTTTCGGTGGACGTTTCGTGGCCGGGCAGCAGGTGAGCGATCCTTCGACCCTTCACGCACTTAATCGTCGGCGGTCCAAAATATCTGCGAATTCCGTGATCCCGGCAGTTTCGATAATTATGTTAATCCGAGTTGCGGGTCAGTCCCTCTTAGTACGGTTCCATTCAGGATCGCCCTACCGATACTATCTAAATAATTAATCGCAACCCGTCATTATCTTCGCCCTTTACGGTCCCGTATCCGAAATTCGATCGTGCGAACTTTTAATTTCACCCCATTAAAACCCGCCTCTATTAATATTCCGTCCAATTTCAGATGCGATATCGGTACTGGATGAAAAACGTGAATTCGCAGGGAAATCTCGAGGGAAATTCGTGAACGCAAAGAGGCGCCTATTAACATGTGACGGCGCCAGTTTTTTTAAGAAACTACAGCTTCGATCTCTGGTATTAATCATAATGGTGGCTTTGCATGTTTCGGCACAATTTTGCGAATTTTTAACGTCGCGACGCAATCGACGCCGGGCGGTAACGGCAATTTATAATGCTCGGTTTTCTATACAATATGCCGTGACAAATGGAGTTTTTACAGGCCTAACGATCTCGGCGGAGCACACAAACCTCGCAATATGTTTTTGGAAGCGTAACAGTCGCGATTTACGCAAATCCGGCTATTTCGGGCCGGACGGGGACGCGACAATTAATTGTCGGCCGCAAATGTTAATCATTTACAAATTTGCGAATAATTATGTAAAGTGACAGACGTTTATGATGTGGGTCGCCCTGACCCAGCAGCGGCTTGCCAACGAATTATCTCCACAACGCCAGCTCCAAACAACTCCTTCGGCCACCTCTTTCACAACCAGCCAACATCTTCCACCCGGGAGCAATATGAGATTTTTACGTTATTGAGTTACGAGCATCACACCTTCAGCCTGGAATTGGGCGTTATTCTTTACGATAATTTTGTTAATTCACATAAATAATTGGCACCAAATTTCAAAACATCTGGACCATGTGCTAATATTTACCTAAAAAATCTCAAGGAGTCTTAGATAGGTCAACATTTATTTTAAAGTAATTGAAAAATTACTGAAGTTTTCTGCAGAGAGCACAACATTAATTATAATAAGTGCAATGAAGAGTTGAGCGAAACTCTGGCAGCGCCTGGTTTAAGCAAGAAAATTAGTTGCGGATCACTGCTAAGTGTGCGTTACAATAACTTGTTCATTAACGTCTGGGGAGAATCGGCTATCACGAAATCCCTTTGAAGGAGGTCCCGAACACTCATATTGCCCCGGGATCCATCAATTGGCGGTCTAATCCAGTAATCCGACCTGAGGCCGCCGGTCTTTGTTTGTTGACCGACGGCTCGCTCCTTGCTTCCCTCCAAAGTCCCGAAGACAACTACCGCATTAACTAATAGCCCGAAGATCTAATTGGCGGTCAAATTAAACATTACAACAAAAGACGCAATTTCTCTCCGCCCATATCCATAAATAACGCACACGTTTTCCGGGTCTTTGGTGGATAATTGCCCAATTTGGTTCGGGCGGCGGCGGCATAATCGAATTCAATAACCGCAATGCCGCAGAAATATACGTCGGGAGAACAAACCGCAAACTTTCGTAATTGAAGTTGGGCTGTCAGCGAAAAATAATTCTCAAAGGAACAGAACTAATTTCGGACGCACGAAGGATATGATAGAAACGAGTCGTGTAATAATAAAATAACGTCATTTCAGAGACGCGACTTTGTTAGACGTACGGTGTGGGGTGCGACAAATTTGTCAATAAGGGAAGTTTGGCAGGATTTGAAAAAAAGTTGCGCCACCAAACTCGACTGCGACAATCAGGTTGTTAGGGCTATCCCGTAACTTTTAACGAGGACGTTATCGTCAGGGGAATAACCAATTGCACCGAATCGTCGCGGCCCGCCCTTTGAAGGCAACGGAATTTTACTTCTCGCCAGTTCATTCCGCGCACCTTCAAAAGTATATAGACGCAATAGCACCGCCATTCTTATTCCTTTCAAAGTCATATTCGACAACTTTTTTGGGCGTTTTATTGCTTTACTACAATATAACGAGAATGTGAAGTCTAGCAAGATGTGCTGAATTTTCAATATAGAAGACCCTAGAGGAATTGTTTTGAATAAAAAACTTAAATATTTTTGCATTTTTCAAAAGCTCTTGCTCATTATTCTTAGCAGCAAACACCAATACAAGACGCTATAGGAATTGATTAAAAAAAGAGTTTTTTTCGCTTTTTCCAATATTGTTTTGCACCAATCTCATCAACTTGCTCTCTCAGGAGCGTCTCACTCTGAAAAGCCCAAACTTACGTAAATTTTATATTTACGCCATTGAAAAATATTTTTCTAGGTTGTAACTTTCAGTAATCTCTGCAGGTGTCAGTTGAAGGAGTTAGTCAAGTGTCGAAATTCCGGGGATTCTCCATTTAGACAATCTTAACTTAATTTCGGGATTCGGTGCGGTTCCGGTTGCTTCAAACAGTTGCAAATGAACAATGCACTCTCCTGCCAGCGCGCAATGCTAATTCTTGCATTTCTCCAAAAGCTCGATTTTACGGTCGGCTTTTCTAGAAAATCCCATTTCCGCTTCGAATCACTCCAGTTTCTTTTCAGCTGATAAGAAACGGAATTAATCTCCGCAGCTATGAATGAATTAAATCATTTTTCCACTAGAATTGCGCGAAAAAAGCGTAATTAGCCGGCTTCTCCTCCGCGCAATCCTCTGAATATTCATGACGGACCAGCTAGAGGATTAAAACGTTAGTGCTTTCGGTGCCAAATTAGCTTTTATTGGAGCGTTATTAGCGCGTTTCGCGCTGATTGCCGGTCATTACTTGAAACGGCGACAGTGACAAAGCTTGTGTTTCGAGTAGACGATTGAATATTTTTGAAACGGTCGCTGCCAAGTATTAAATTTATATCAGGAAACTTTCCGACGATCTCCTCCGATCCTCGCCGGCTAAAAAGATAAACGGTTATTACACAATTCTCATGATTGCCTCGTTAGAAGCTAAGAACTAATTTCCAGGAGCTAACTGGGCGAGGAAGCGATGAAACTTGCCGATACCGGGGCATTCGTGAGATGAGGATATCGGAAGCGAGCCAATTATTATGTTCAGTAATTAATAACGACCAAACTAGTTTCGGTGCAGAACCGGCTTGGATGAAATAAAATCATGGTGCCCTCGAAATTATCTTTTGATTAGTCCTGGAGCGGCCGAGGCACTTTTCCCTAATTCTGAATAAATGACAGAAATCGGGCGCCTGAAAAACCCGCCGGATCCGGATTTAGGTTTTTTCTTTAAATAATTGAACCGCTCCAACCCCCCATCGTTATAAGACTTGAATGTTTAATCCCCTTTCCTCGCTTCAAATTACCACCAGACTCGAGTTTTTCGTTATCGCAAACGGTGGAGGGCCAAGTAAAGTGGTCAAAAGTGGATAGTTGTGTTTTAAAACCGTCAAAGCGGCTCTCGAAACTGAAACGTTGGCCGCACTTCCGGAACTTGGTCGTTTCCTGCGAGCTTCCCCCAAAAGTCGCTCGGTGTGGTTAATGACAATGTTCTGGACGGAATTAATTGAATATACCGCCACGGTCGTATTTTACGCCAAAATTGCGGCAATAATGCCCGCCTGATGTACGGCGATAAGCAGACTATACATAATGATGAACAAAGGCGGGCGCTGAATAAATTCGGATTTTCTGTGATTTATTTCGTGCAGTTCGGCGAGCACAAAAGCCGCGTAATGACACACAACCGAATCTCAGAGGTACTGTGAAATATGATTATTCCGAGGATTCAGCTCTTCGGCGGAAGCCGGGTCGCCGAGCCGAAATTCAATTAATGGCCCGAGATTTCATATCAGGGGACTTAGTCCGATCTAAGTACCTACCCTGTGCAGGTTTTGTACAGACCACCACTAATGTCCATTAATACAAGGAAATTGCGACACTTGTCGTCATGCCACGAAGTTTTGCCCACTGCCACAAGCAAGAAGGAAAAAGTTGTGTAACCGGCGTTTTTTAAAATTAGGGACGTTACGTGGAGAAAGGTTAAAATAAGATATTAAAATTAGAGAGTGGCAAAAATATCGCGGCAAATTAAAAAGTGCGGTGACTTTTCCCGTTATGTAAGTGCGTCTATATTAGCGTCTCTCCTTCCCGAAATAGGTTCGTCTCCGCCCCCTTGTCCGTCGTCACCAAATAAAACGACGCGTTAACACCGCAAATACAAGCCGGATTTCGTCTATACCCCAACATTTGTACACCCAAAAATACAAATATTAACCTATAAATAATACAGCCCTCCTCCGTGGGGCGACGAAAATATTTTTACGAAACTTCGAACAACATGCGACGTAAAGCGATGTAAATGATAACCTTAAGTTTCGTCGATTTGGCGGCGACAACGCCGGTGGTTTATTTCGGAATAGCGCCGTCATGTGCCAATGAAATAAATAGGATCAAGTGGTTTTCGGTTGGGTGAGTGCAGCTTCCTACGATGTTGGCAGGGGCACCGCCGTCGAACCCAGCCACACATTCCTGCATCGATCCCGACGCAGGACCTCTCCACCGTCCGCTAACCAATGACGCAGAGAAGTGGACCAAAGGGCCGCCGACGGCGAAGACGTGCAAAGAACGAACTACAATTTGAATTGAACAAAAAAGAGACTCGGCCGCAAAATTGTTGACTAAATAACTAATGAAAAGAAAACGCCAATAACTCGGCGGGTTGTAGGTTAAATTTTGAAAAACTCGTTAAAGTTAGCGCCGCCCTCATATATCTCGACTGTAACCAAACATCACAACTCACTCTCTGACGTAGTAAGCTGGATAATAAACGTTAAGAACCTATGACTTTACTCATTTCTTGCTGGCTAACTTTATTGAAAACTTCCAATAGTCCAAAACTACTGACTGGTCATGTTATTTAATAGATGGCAATACGACTTCAACTCTATATCAAGACGTATTAGGGTGTATCTGGCAATATGACGGATGTTGTCAAGATTAATGATGCTGCATCTCTGAACCATCAATCTATACTAAAAACTCCATCGTCGATGATTGCTTTAATTTATTATTTTTCTGTGGCACAGCATTATCCTGCCACGGTTTCCACTGCGCAATCAATCCTGGCTAATATTCTGAAATTCTCAGTTTCAGCTCTTCTAAGTCTCGTAAATATCCCGTTTAGTCTATGTTACATGAATTTATGGTAGCTCCAACCCGTTCCACATCTTTATCACCAAATTTCTATCAACTCTCCGAAGAAGCATCCGCAGAGAGTTTAGCATAAATCTATGGCTGTACGTGATAAATCTATCGGTTAAAGGTAATGTATGCGGACGTAAATGCTCATCAGACCAATTCCGACCGCATTGTGAGGAAATTACGGTTTACCATTCAGACGCTGTTGAACTCTTGAAGCGTCCCAACACGTACCGACGCCATCTGTTTAAAGCACGTAATGAGAAAGCTCGATAAGAGAGCTCCCTTATCCGTAAATTTCGTACGGAAACTGGAAAGTGTAGCCAAATCTTGATGAAGCCCCACTAGCAAGGATCTTTTAATTCAAGGACTTCGGCGTCGAGCTAACTGCGATGGGGCGATTATGGAAGATTTGCAAACTCGATGTTGTAAGTTGGGCTTTCTGGCTCTCAGCCATCTTTGAAACTTGGCTAATATTAAAAAAAAAACGCTAAATTGTTAGTTGTTGCAAATTTTCGCTGCAAGATAAAAAGACTGTTATTTGGCACTTTTGCAATTACTTTAAAATATCGACAAAAATATTTTCTATTTTAATCGATTGGCAAAATATTTTCGATAAAGAAAAAGTTGCCTTTTCTTGAAGTGTCGTCTATTTGCTCTTATTTGCTTCTAGGTACTTCTCAAACATAATTTCAGAGATGGATGGTGCTGTAAACGTTTCGAGCCAATTCGCCTGTAACAACAAAGCTAATTGAAGTTTGGCACACCCACGACTCTGTTCAGCGGCTGACAGATGACTGGCGTTTGCGTCTTTCTATAAACAATTTACAGAATCTAAATGCGTAAGTTTTAGGAAACACTGACCTGCAGCAATAGTTTAGTAATGTTGCGGAAGCTGAACGATTTTTAAGTTTCTTGACCTCTTGCGAAATCCGTCGCCCAAAAGCAATTTCCAAAAGAGTTGAAGTTGCCCATAGTCCTCGGACAATTAATTTTTTTCGTCACCAGTTGAGATTAATCACGCAAATTAGGCAATGGCCCGGGGCCATCCCGCAACCCCTGTTCGAGGGTTGTCAGGCAAACACCGTCCTCAGCACGTGTAATTACCGAACAATCGGGTCCCCTGAGGGGCGTCGCGTTAGCGCCTAAACAAGAACGATGGAGTTTCTTTGGAAGTTGTCAAGAGACTCGTTAAGTATTTATTAAGTATGAAATATGTGGGTGTCGTCGGTGCCGCACCCGTAGGCGAACTTTCGGGGGACCGCTCACAAAAGTGTGAAAGCTCCATTTAAACATGATAGCTATACAAAGTGGAACGTTGTTTCCCGTGAATAAAGCGCCCAGTGTACAGATATCAGGACGGTCCCATTCAGCTGTCGCTCATAATTTGTAATCTTCTCCTGCAGAGGAGTGGGGGAGAAAGAGAGAGAGTTTCGAGGGGCTGCCCTGGGAGTCTTGCAGCATCTCAAGCGCATCCTGCAGCAAATTTACAAGTATTTGCTGCTAAAGCCGAAATTGCGCTGGTTGTGTGAAAGGGTTGCAGCTAATTGCGCCCTCTCGCGGATCAAGTGTTTACACTGCAATAAATAACAGGGGCTTTAATTAACGTGATCAAAGGGATAATTAAAAATTTAATTTTCTTCAAAAACTCTATCAATGCTTGTTTGCGAGCCGCCCAAATTGGATTAAATTTGAGCAGCTGCGTTCTGAAATTTCGTCGCGTTTACCAAAAAATAACTAAATTAATTAGTTTTTTTAAAAACCTATTTTTTGTAAGTGGATTTGGTTCGAAGTCATGCTTCATAACGGTTATGTTTCCCATAATGCGTTCCCTTTAAAATCGCGATGGAAAAACTGGGAAATGAACATGTTTACAAGTGCCCAGGCTACTAAATCTCCGTTAGTACATGCTAACCGTCAAGTTGCGCTGAAATGTATATGCGAAAAGTGGAATTGTAAATTCGACGCTCGGCTACTGGACGTTTTATTAATTTTGTGTCGGAAACAGGATCGTGGCCGTCCTTGGCCTCGTGCCGATAAACGGAAATCAACAGAGCTTTCGTGTCTGCCTCGCACTGCGGGAATTATGTATACGCAAAGAAAATAAAGCGATGACAAAGACCAAAAAGGCTTGATCACAAGTCGCTTCAGTTTGCAAAATGAAGTACGATACTAATGTAAAATATGTCATTGAAACGAGAGCCGCAGAACTAATGAAAAGCAAAGGCCTATCTACATTCTGGGAGCCAGCTATTCATCTCCAAGGATAACATTTTATATTTTATTTCCAGTCACAATACCTTGAGGATTATTTTAATATTAATATTAATATTTTAATAACTTATTGTTATACTAGCTAAAATAGGAACTAGATAGAAGTAAGTTATTATAATGGTGCAGACCCTCCGTGACACATTTAAACGTCTTTTACATCTTTGAGTGCTGCTTCCATTTTTTAAAGCAATTTTTTTGAAATCAATTTCAGAATAGCCCGAGCTGCGGTGCTGCCCTCCACTCAACTTCAGGACAGTCAGACATCTCATCAAGGCGTCCTATCAGAATTGTATGGAGTCTGAGAGACCTGAGAAACAAAAAATTTTGAATGAAACGACATGAATAGACGGGAGCGTTGTCGGGCTGAAGTTGATACTAACCCCTAAACTCTTAACTAAAATTGCAGGCTGATTAAAGGCCATCAACACAACTAACCTCTCGTCTTTCACACACATAACGTGGTCTTTAGTTTTCTGGACAACTGGCTATCAGATTGCAGATTATTCATTGTCACCCTCTTGTGTCACGCTCAACAATCTCGAAAATCGAATTACTAAACATTCCGAAATCTTGTAATCCGTTCAACTTTTATGAAGGGTCGTTTGCAACAACCAGAAGAGCCAAAGTGTAACTTTACACAGTGCTGTGAGTACTTTCGCCTTTACTAAAAGCGGCAGGTTGTTGTTTCTTTCCTTAATTGTTTGTTGCTCCGTTTGGGGGCCAACAAATAAAAATTTTGTGGACCTGGTGCCAGGAGCGCCGCGGCCATGTTCGCCCTCTACCAAATTCTCCGGAGAATTTTTTTACGCGCTTCCATAAATTTTATGGCTTCTTTACGGCTCGCGTCAAATAAACTAAATAAATAAGTTTAAACATCGAGTTAGCACATAATAAAACCCGTACGGACGTCCTCGAAGCCCCTCCGGATCAGATTCTGGGAGTCGCACAAAATTTAAGTAGTTTGTAAGTTTATCGTTCACCTGGCGTACCTACTTCCATGCTAAGCGCTGTCGTTTCGGCCGTAAACTTTTAACGGCTGTCATAAAAGTAATTAGTTTTTAGTGTACCGAGAGCGTCTCGCTTCCTTCAACCTCTCATTACATCAATTGAAGCGGCGATTGTTTGTGCATCATTAAAACTGCACGTTTCTCTTGCAACTAGTTTCAACTCTGGAAAGGGAGTTTCAGGTAATTTTCTCTTTTTGTCGATCGATGCGGGGGAGAACGTTACTTTAAACTCGGCGCGTTTCTAATTTTATTGGTCGTAAAGCGCGACTTTCCGATGTTTACGTTGGCCCGTAAAACTACAAAACACCGGCGGAAATTGATTTGGGTTAGGACCTTAAACTCTGCGCGACCGACGGCCTAATAACGTCTCGACTTATTTACGTCGACAATGTCAGTGGGTCTGTGAGGAAAGTTGGAGGGGTGTTGCTGTTCCAGACAAAAGGGTGAAAAGCTCAGGAATACCTCGCAGCCGCTGTAGGGGCGCAGGAATGAGAACACTGCAGCTTCCGCACCGGGTCTGCAAGATAAAATAAATAACACGTTCGCATCGGAGTAAAGGACAGTTTCTTCGGCAAAATTCCTTTTAAAAGTAAATCATGGGGTAATAAGAAATTTGTTTTGTTCTTATTTGTCGCGGGTTGCAACTCAAACCGGTAGAACAAAGGATGTGTTAACTTAATTACCAATTGGTCGACTACCTTGAGTTCAGCCAACGTGCGACATGACTAGAATTATTAAGTAACGGGCAAATTTCCCAGGGATAGCTTACGAACACTGGACTAGAGTACAATCCGAACTAGTCTATCAACGGTTAATTTTGGAACCCTCAGGACCATTGCGCCAGTTGAAAAACGTGCATGGAAGTTGTGCATACCACTTGCAATAAGTGTTTAATTTGCGAAAGTGTCAACTTCTTCCGGAAGAAGTCAAGTTTCATTGCTGCGATAGACATTTGAATCAAGAGGGAAAGGGCATGTAAGGTCGCTTTGCGCTTTCGTATGTGTGTCAAAGTTGTCCTTGCACTTTGTGCCCTCTTGCCATTATCGTAACCTTTTGGTCGTCCGTCTTTACATATAATGCAATCAGGTTCAGAAAGCTCTCCAAGAACAAACGCGTTAAATTTTGATGTTCTCATTAAAATATTTAGGTTTTTGCTAGAGATCCAAGGGATCAATCTAGGGCGCTGTTTCACGCAGACTTCTTACTTTTAATCCCTTTTAGTCCCTTGAGAACGAGTAATTCCCCACCCGGCCCATCTAATGAACTTTAATTCGGAGCTGTCGCGTTGAAATTTAATAAAACGTCGAGACTTGCATGCAAATGCATTTTTTCGAAGCGACTAATTGCATCTGCAACGATAATAGGGAGCTCTTAGTTTGCAATTAGTCACTATTTGCAATTTTCTCATCGATCGCAATCATTTCTCTCTCTCTGAAGTTATACAGTTGTTAAAAATTGTATATCGCAAAACCGAAAATGTTTGCTCAAACGTCGAATTGAATTCCGTAGTGCTTTTTGCCGGAAACGTTGCGAACGTTATCATAATTTTATTGATGTCCTAAACAAACACCACCTAGCGAAGTTCGGGAGAGTTTTGATACAACGGAACTGGAGTGGTTGAAATTGGGTGCTGTTGGTAAACGTAGTAATACACAAACAAAATTTCAAACGGAATATATGGTTGGGCCAGCGAATACAACAAATATAAATACCTGCAGGTCGTATAAATAAAACATTCATACTTGCGAAAACTGGTCGGCTTTGTCCCGAGGGAGAAGCTTTCCAAGGAGAGTTCAAAAGTCAGGGTGGACGGAGAGCGTCGTGCCAATAATTCAATAAACGGCGTCATCGCCTAATTGCCCTGCCAGACCAAAAGACTGGCATCGCGGAATAACAATTGGAATTGAATTATAGCGAACGCAAGAAGGTCGACCAGCAACAACACTCATTGCAGCAATTTGAGCTTTTACC
Organism: Schizotus pectinicornis; assembly: GCA_951805265.1. Classification (NCBI taxonomy): domain Eukaryota; kingdom Metazoa; phylum Arthropoda; class Insecta; order Coleoptera; family Pyrochroidae; genus Schizotus; species Schizotus pectinicornis. The sequence continues at coordinate 6,050,644 of OX638207.1, forward strand.
GTGCACTGCCAACGCAAACTCAAAATTTGAAGCAAAACTTTATTTTAGAAATGTTTCTTTAGTGTGTTTCTAAAAGACTGTTTAAATATGCGTTTAAAATTAATAAGATATTAAAAAATATTTTTATTTCTTTGAGAAAATTGATAGGTAAGAGGTTTTACGAGTGACATGCAGAGCTCGGCTTGGAGCCCCATATTATTCTTTCTAAGCGAACTCTTTGGGTAGTTGAACCTTCCTTGGCTTCACTACAGAAAATTATTCGGCGTTATGTCGTCGAAACATATTAAGTCAGACAATTTTCTGCTGTTGAACCTGCTTCCAATTCCAAGTTTTGGACGTGTAGAGCCGAGCTCTTAATTAAGTCGGGTGTGGTGATCGTAAATCAATTTACGCGGAGAGTCCCCCACTAAATTCTTGGATTCCGGGAGTTATTTAATCGATCCAAGTTAGTTCTGGAGCAGATATGTAAATCTTGTCTGTGCAGAATTAAACCTTGAATATTTTACTATTATGCAGATGAAATCGCGTACCCGTTGCCCGTTGCATTCGTTACTTAAATATTTATCATACTCGCAGATACATATTCAAAATTTGCTCACTATTTATTGCCATACCGATTCCCAATGGTCATTCGGGATTCGAGTTTAGATTAAAGTTGACAGAAATTACTAATTAACTAACTGGTAACTGTCCGCATAGATTCTACTCCGGAAGTTTGGTTTCCGTAACGTCACTTGGTTTTCTTCCCTTCCAGCGATTGTTCATTGTTGTGTCGTAACTAACTTAACGTGGAAAGTAACGAATTGGGCGAAATTACAGCCTCCTTTCTCCAGCGAAAGCCCTCGATGCTCGTTCGTGTCCGCATTCGTCTTCTGCCGGGCAATTGCTATCGCTAATGCATCAGACGGACGTCCAATTAATTACGGCGCGCTTTTCCGACGGTTCCGGTCCGATGACGGCAACTTTTCCGTTTTCATTATATGTTTAATTCGATTCCGCAAGAAGCCGTTGTTTGGCGGTCCCCGAATCTTGACCTGCCACGTACAATAAATCCGATTCCCATTGAGACTTCGACCGGACGGTGTTGAACTCGATCTGGCTTTATTGTTCTCGCAGACTCGCACAAGGACCGTTACTGTGTCACGAAAAAGGTCACATAACTTTTCGCGTCCTGGAAACTCGTAAAAAATGGGACGTTCAGGATCACTTCCTTTAACGTGACCTGCGAACACCCCGTTCAACAAAAATTAAGCACAAACGTCAACTGGTTCCGTTGTTTGCCTCACCTGCATGAAAACGTCCCACAACTCCCGGTTTTCTGAACGGACCAACCGCAAAATGAGCGAGTAAAGGCACATAATCTCAGCTGTTTGGGCGGTGGTCATCAAGAATCAAGCAGGGGCAGTCAATTTGGTTTCTGCGATCGAGGGTGGGTTAATGGAGCTGAATTTTCGGCTGTATGCTCGAGAGGCCGATAAGAAAGGAACCAATAAAGGACGGGACACGCTAAAGGTTGTAGTTTATGTCTTGGGAGCAGGATGCAGTAACAACCGTGCCACTGGCAGGCTCGTCCTGCGGGGAACGTTAGCTGATATCCATCAGATTATCCCAGGCTGTCGGTTGCGATCTCGCCGTGTTTGGTGGGGGTTTGTGCCGTGTGAGGCTGTCAAGTTCCGCAATCCCGCCCTTTCAGCTTGAGGTGTCCCGAGACTTGAATTGCGACTTCCGACTTTGAGAGGAATTTCATAAATTCAACAATATATGCAGGTAACGCCAAAGCGGAAGGAGAACCGGGATTCGTCTCGATCTCGGGAGCAATGCAGACATACAGGCATTGGCATATTTTCTCCGGCAACATGTCAGAGTCAAGCCGCAGCTTTAATATAAAAATCACACAAAATAGTTGCGGTATTGTTTCATAGTTCCTGTAATATTCCAAATATACGCAGATTCCTCCGATAACACCAAATTATCTTACTTGCTCAAAAACTATTATAGAAACCGTTCAAGTTAAGATCGGGCACAAATTTGGCAAAAAATCAAAGCAGTTTGTATTTGTAAAGGCACAAGTTTTCAAGTTTATTTCTGCAATACCGCAGAAGAATGCTTTACGTTCACGTCTACGCCTTGCATACCGAAGCTTATCTCCAATAGCTGCAGTCGAGTCGTAATCATCAAAAACTGGAATTCGCTCGGGACCCAACTTTTCACTGCAGAAATATCTTCGACCTAAAGCAACTCGGATTTCATAAGATTTATTCGCGCCACATCTTACAGTTGCCTCTTATGTTACATTTCCCCCGCAGATTTCATATCCATTGCAGGGACCACAAAAACTTGACTTACGGACCGAACTTTAAATTAACCGCTAGCCCCAACAACGAAATGTCAAGGATTATGGAGCAGCAACGCCGACTCCATTTAATGAAATTGGTGACGAACTTTACCCAATTACAATGAAACTTTAAAAAATCTCGTTTGATAAGGGAGCCGCGTCCTGCTTTTTGCGCGGTAGCCATGAAAAAATCGTAAATCCAGAAAGCTCCGTAAATTGAAAGCTCTCTAGTAAAAAACTTCTCGATGGCAGCGATAAAATAGATCGATGCACCAGTCGCGCCCCAATCATTTTTTAAGGGTATTAATTCATCAGCGGCAGCTTTTTGGAGAGTGATGTCTACAAATTGATCGCTAGCGCAATTTCCTTGCCAACCGGATTAAACTAAACTAATTATTTAATTGTTGGCGTGAGTTTCGTCGGTGATGAAAATTCATTCGGCTCATTTGAGCCGTCTCACCAAACATGAAGTTGCGGAGGACCGCCGCCCCGCCTGCCGAGTTAGGTCGCTTTCATAAAGTTAATACATTCGAGAGACGCCAGAGACAGTTCTCGATGAAACTTAATTTCGACAAAGCAACAGCTGGAACTTGGCGTAAACGGATTTTTGTGCATCGGGCCAACTTCAGCAGAGAAGACGTCGGTCGAATCGGCTTTATTTTGAGAGCGAACCCGACTTTATATGGCTGAAGCGCGATTTTTACTCAAGAACGGTAGTCGCTTGAAAATACAATTGGAAGATAATAAAATCAAATCCACTACATCTGTTACTCAATATGAAATTTACATGAGCTGGATGCTGGAGCACCCTCGCATTTATTTTTTCTCTTGCTCGATACAAAGAAGTTGCTCATGCATCTGCAAACTCAATTTTGCAGCCGAATTGTTGAGATGCTTAAGAGGGGGCGGCAAATGAACCGGAACATTCCGGATGTCGCCGCCAAAGGACGCGCCAACGCGAGATTTTTCCGCAATTCCTAAATCTAATTTCGTTTTGTCTCAAAAGTCGAATATAATCAACAGTCCATCTTAGCCAATAATGTTTAGAAAAATTGTTGTAGGGCACAAAAACTGGCAGTTACTATCATTAAATTGCAAAAGTTTAAAAAATCAAAAACATCGATTACGGTCAAGCGCCATAACTAAATTTATATAAAATAACTGTAAAGTACGTTCTAATAAAGTTTGCAAATGTTAACATTATGACTACATTCTGAAGCCGGCCTTTTGTTATTATCCCGGAGCTTTCGCCGTCAACTTTCCTATTTCTCACCCCCGAAGCTGAACGTAAATGGCAAAATCGTTTCCGAGTGGGCCATTTGGCCATTTAAGTCCTTACGCCGTATCAGCATTCTAAATAAACAACAACCGTTTCTCCGCCATCGCTCCGAGAAACAACGCAAACGTTCATTTTTATGTAACATCAAACACGTAGAGTTTTCCTCGTAGTTCGCACTGTGTTCAAACTGAACTTGTGAAACTACTTGGCACAAAACCGGCATCGTGGAATATTGATGCAAGCCTTATCTAGCACTGCCACCCATCTAGTTTCCATATCAATAAACATTGAAACATATAATAGAGGCTCGGTGTATTGAAGCTTGAACCGATGCGACCATACCACACCAATTTACTCGATCGCGAGCTTTTCCACTGCGGAGATCACGAACGATCCCCGGAAACATTCTGCAATGAAACTAGATGGTCGGAAAATAACTGCAAAAAAGTTGCAACGGAGCTTTAACAAAGTTTAAATCTCGTCCGCTGCAACTTTTACCGAGATACTAAAATCATGGTTCGAATCGACTTTTAACAAAGCTCCCGAAGCGACACCTGGTTTTACGAAATTTGCATGAGAAAGCGTAATTTCACGTGAGGGTCGGTTGCAGGATGGAGCGCTGTTGGGTGGTGGAAATAAAAACAAGTTGCGGTCAAGTCGTAACTTTTTTGCTGATAAAAGCGTTTCAGCGCTGGTTGAGTTTATGATTACGCCATTGCACCAGTGTCTTGTGCTCGACGGACATAAAAGGATGGACGATATAATATTAATGAATACTTTGTTATCAAACGCGATTAAGCGGACTCGGATACAGAGTTTTACAACCCCGCCCTCTATTGCCAGGATAATGACCGGAACAAGCCTTGCTTGAATCCGGAATGGACGTTAATTAACGCATAAATAACGGTGGTGCAACGGAGGCGCCCGGAATAAAACAATAAGACGAATGGGAAGGAGTCTGGCAATCTGCCCTATTTCGGCGTTCGAACGGGAATCCCAGAAACAGACTCTCGGGAACTCGCGCCATCGCCATTTCACAAGCAGTCCTACAGTAACAGTTTACAACAAAAGTTAAATCTATGCCATCTTTTAACAAAAGTCTTGGACGACGAACAAATTTATTTTATAGCTTAAAAGTTTGATTTGTAACGATAAGAGAGACATAGCTTTTGGCTCGTCAATCTACCCAATACAGTAATTTTGAGATATAAAAAATTGAAAAGATAAAAGTTAAGTCAAACTGGCTGAGAAGTTTATATTAATATCAAGAAAGAGTCAGAGTGATTAAGTTCAGAAATTATACGAGCAAAAAGAGATTTACTTAATTTATTTTGATGAGATTATAAATTTTTTTAAAGTTTGTTGGCCCCTAACTAATAATACTGCGATAACAATTTAGCACTTGATTGCGCATAAATTAAAAATAAAGTTCACAGTTGAGATTTAACGATCGACAAAATAATGAAGACGCCAAGATGATAAAATTATCTAAACCGATGTACAGTAGTAAAACACATTAACATTGCCAAAACTCAGCGTGCCGTAGCTGAAGCTATTTTTAACGCACCTAATATTGAAACATTTACATAAAAATGCCGAGGATTAAAGTTCAATGAACATTCCTCCATTATTTTAAAGAACTGTCAAAACAACGTAAACTTCCACACACACGCAATGGAGAGTTTTTACTATTCTGTTTCCATTATGGCGGGCTCGTATTCCGATGAAAAATGGAGATCTCACTTGCGGATTTTTTCCTCATAGGGTTTGCTCCACGAAGGCATTTCGACCCCTCACCACTTTTTCAGCGTTTTAAAAATACATCTTGGAGGTGGGCCAGGCCAATCATAAATAAAATATAAGCTTAAAACAAGGGTTTTGAACGGTCCTGAAAATTTCATGCGAGCTTTCGTCATGATGACACCACAAAAACTTTGAAGGTATTTTGGTCGGTGAATGTGGAAAAGAACCTTTCTGTTAGAACTCAACCCTTCTGTTAGAATTCAACCCGATTCCCACCGTGTTCGGCAGTTTACGCGGTTTAATTTCCCGATTGCCGACAATATTAAGAGATTACCCAACTTCGCTGGTTCTCACAAAATTGTCCCGAGCGTAATTTGAATTCGGGATTGAAATCGACCTGCAATTCTAACACGTCTCGGTTTCCATGCAGCCGACATCAATAATTTCAAATTTACTCGATTACGCTAACATGCCCAGCTGCGTCTCATTCCTCTGCCTCAATAAGTGCTTAACCAAAAAGTCTAAATGGTACTAAGTGCATGGCATCTGGATGTGGCAATTGAAAAGCCAGAGAAGAGAATAAAAATAGAAACAGCAAAAACAACACAGCAGCATCCTTTGACCCGTCTTATGAGTCTTTGTAAAATCAACTCTTACAATCAAGTACCTAGGCACCAAATTATTTAGAACGCACCCTTTTAGACTTAATCAAAAATTTTAATTTTTTTAGTTTAAAACATGCAGCTCCAAATTGCTTGATGATCAAAACCTATTCGCCAACATAGCGCGGTTTAAACCGTTTTCCGTTAGTATCCCGTGGGACCAACCTATACGCATTTCCGCTTATTAAAGATTCCTCTAGGATTAATTTTATTGTCCCAACAGTTGACGGCACAAAGACTCTCCTAATAACAACCCTCGTCGCCTCTTCCCCCAACTTATTAAACCAAAACCCTCACGTTACGCTGCAGCACATCCTCGAGGCAAAGCGTGTTTTGCCAACAGCAACTTTGTAGGTTTAATTAGCGCGAAAGCAATGCCCGGAAAAAATCAGAGAGGGAATCCGGCGCGTCATGCCGGTTACGGTACCCACCTGCATGGATTCGTTACCGTTTAAGTCTGGGAGTTGTCTAATCAAAACTTATTAATTACCCCTAATATTTTATGGGAAGTTTTTACTACATAAAGGTTTCCGTCAGTTGAAGATAATTGCCCCGTTCCTGCCGGATCCATCTTCGGAAGTAAACAGTTAAGCAGCAATTATTTTTGCTGAAAGAGACTATACCTCGTTAAAGAGCTTTTGTAGGAAACAGAAAGTATGCAGATTTCAGGTTGTTCTACGCGTGATTAGTTGAATCACTTACAATCAACTTACAATTTTCGTTCACATAGCATTCGATGGCATTTATGAAACGGAGAAATTTGATGTATTTGGATTTGATGTAAGTCTGTCCGGTCAGAAGTTACAAGAACTTGAAAATTGGAAGAAATCGAAAGTTAGTGGTTTTTCTAATTTTATAAGAAATCTATTTATTCTAGCGTCGAATTGATTACGGATTTGAGTTCAGGAAGGCCGATTACATAAGAAAACGCCCATTTCTAGCCTTTGGGTGCAACGATGTCGATTTTAAAAAATTTTCAAATTTCTATCGATTGGGGTAGAAAAAAAAGTCGAAAATATTGAAATTTTTTACATCGATTTTATGACTTAATCTTTTAGATCTTGAATCGCTTAACACGAATCTGTCCGTAGTTTTCCTGTACAAGTCGTACTTTTTTAGATATGACCATTCGAAAGTTTCAATTTAAGGTTTTCGTTAAAATCGACCTAATTTGCAAATATCAACTTTTTTATTATTAGACTTACAATTTTCGTTCACATAGCATTCGATGGCATTTGTGAAACGGAAAAATTTGATGTATCTGGATTTAATATAAGTCGCTCCGTTCAAAAGTTACAAAAGTTTGATTGTTGAAAAAAGTTTAATTTGTGCTTTGTCTAATTTTATAAAAAAATCTATCTATTCTAGTGTCGAATTGATAACGAACTTGAGCTCAGAAAGGCCGATTATATAAGAAAACATCAATTTTCAGTCTTTTAATAAACGTGTCAATTTTAGAAATTTTTTGAATGTGTATTGATTGGGCTAGAAAATGAAGGTCAAAAATATTGAAATTTTTTACGTCAATTTTATGACTTGATCTGGTAGATTTTGAACCGCTTAACACGAATCTGGCTGTAGTTTCCCTGTACATGTCGTACTTTTTAAGATATGGCGATTCCAATGTTTCAATTCAAAACTTTCGTAAAAATCGACCTAAATTGCAAATTTCAACTTCTTTATTATTAAACTTACAATTTTCGTTCACATAGCATTCGATGGCATTTGTGAAACGGAGAAATTTGATGTATTTGGATTTGATATAAGTCTGTCCGGTCAAAAGTCACAAGAATTTGAAAATTGGAAGAAATCGAAAGTTAGTGGTTTTTCTAATTTTATAAGAAATCTATTTATTCTAGCGTCGAATTGATTACGGATTTGAGTTCAGAAAGGCCGATTACATAAGAAAACGCCCATTTCTAGCCTTTGGGTGCAACGATGTCGATTTTAAAAAAATTTCAAATTTTTATCGATTGGGGTAGAAAAAAAAGTCGAAAATATTGAAATTTTTTACATCGATTTTATGACTTAATCTTTTAGATCTTGAACCGCTTAACACGAATCTGTCCGTAGTTTTCCTGTACAAGTCGTACTTTTTTAGATATGACCATTCGAAAGTTTCAATTTAAGGTTTTCGTTAAAATCCACCTAATTTGCAAACATCAACTTTTTTATTATTAGACTTACAATTTTCGTTCACATAGCATTCGATGGCATTTGTGAAACGGAAAAATTTGATGTATCTGGATTTAATATAAGTCGCTCCGTTCAAAAGTTACAAAACTTTGATTGTTGAAGAAAGTTTAATTTGTGCTTTGTCTAATTTTATAAAAAAATCTATCTATTCTAGCGTCGAATTGATAACGAACTTGAGCTCAGAAAGGCGGATTATATAAGAAAACATCAATTTTCAGTCTTTTAATAAACGTGTCAATTTTAGAAATTTTTCGAATGTGTATTGATTGGGCTAGAAAATGAAGGTCAAAAATATTGAAATTTTCTACGTCAATTTTATGACTTGATCTGGTAGATTTTGAACCGCTTAACACGAATCTGGCTGTAGTTTCCCTGTACATGTCGTACTTTTTAAGATATGGCGATTCCAATGTTTCAATTTAAAATTTTCGTAAAAATCGACCTAAATTGCAAATTTCAACTTCTTTATTATTAAACTTACAATTTTTGTTCACATAGCATTCGATGGCATTTGTGAAACGGAGAAATTTGATGTATTTGGATTTGATGTAAGTCTGTCCGGTCAAAAGTTACAAGAATTTGAAAATTGGAAGAAATCGAAACTTAGGGGTTTTTCTAATTTTATAAGAAATTTATTTATTCTAGCGTCGAATTGATTACGGACTTGAGTTCAGGAAGGCCGATTACATAAGAAAACGCCCATTTCTAGCCTTTGGGTGCAACGATATCGATTTTAAAAAATTTTCAAATTTCTATCGATTGGGGTAGAAAAAAAAAGTCGAAAATATTGAAATTTTTTACATCGATTTTATGACTTAATCTTTTAGATCTTGAACCGCTTAACACGAATCTGTCCGTAGTTTTCCTGTACAAGTCGTACTTTTTTAGATATGACCATTCCGTGACGTTTCAGTCATCCTGTCGTGACCTTCTTCTGAAAACATAGATAAACAATTTTAGGAAATTGTTTTATACACGTTAAAAGAGATGCAATGATATTTTTGTTAGAGCAACTGTAGGAAGTTTTGAACGGTTCCTTTCCTTCCGGACAATAATTATTATGACGTAAATGATGGGGATGGAAGTAAAAGAGTATTTGACGGGCCGCATTTTTAGAGAAAAATCCGTGTTATTAGCCCGGAATGATGAGTCGTTGAAACGAAGTTGCTCGTAAAGGAAGTTCATTTTATTTTTTAGTACTTCCCGTCAAGTTTTATTTATTGGTTCCGGATTTACAACTTTAACTTTAATCATCGTTCGAGAAAACGGGCATTTATTTTTCCAATAGTACTGCCTCAACGTTTCAAGTTTCGATTATCGATTAACTAACTTTGCACCCAGACAAAACTATTTTCAGACAAAGAAATCTTTCCGATGCAAAAACGGCAATACCCTCGAATTTACTGGATAAAGCTGGGAGCTGGACTCAAGATTACCTCATCTCCTAGAAACTTTTTAGATAATTACAGAGATTCGGTCAGAGCAGTAAATTCAAACGGAATATAAATTTGCCTTGGATTGATCAATAGAAACTGAACTTAAATTTATTCAACCGCTTCAATTTTTGTGAAATAATTTTCAAATTTACTAAATTCGTAGAAAATCCAATTTATTTTTCTTCTACAAACTTCTTCAATTATTTCTACTTAATAGTCAGCTATGCGTGTAGATTTTCTGTTGAGTTCTATTCCAACGTATCTATTAAGGAAAATAATTGCGGTTGTCGTTCCATAAGTACGAAAACGGTCAATTTAGCCTCAACCTTGAAGAGGAGTCCTTCACAAAAAGCGACGTGTAATTGCTGGTGTTGCGAGTCGCGGCTAGATAATTATGAATGATTGTTGCAATACCATCGATGCACCCAAGTTAAACTGTGTATTACTCAACTTGACGGCTGATGTGGTAAAAATGCGTAAATGTCTCTCATGAACCACAGGGCAAACTCAAATGGCACATAAACGTTCTTTTCAATGCTGTTCCAATTTAATGTCGTTTGGTTTAGTTAGTTACTTATTTGAAATTAGCACTCGGTTCCTGTAACAGCTTGAGTCAGGTCTATTATCAATTTGGGCTTTTAATCCATCAAATCCGGAAAACTTGTGGTGCAAATGTTCCGTTTGCATGAACATTGTTGCCATAATACGGTTTTGGAGTAAATGAATTACACAATCTAAGCCGATCAAATACGCATCTTCTAACAGCCAGTAGAATTTTTTTTAAACATGTTCATGAAGTAATAATTATTTATAATCTTTTTAATAATTTAATTTTAATTTTTAATTTTAAAAATAATAAGATGCAACTTTCAAAAACTTGCAGTTCAAAATACCTAGGACCTAGGTACTTGGAATTATATAGACCGATGTGTTCAGAACTTTTATTGAATAAATGATGTAAATACGTAAAAAAATAAATAATTATTGTACTTCTTATCATGTCACTAGACGACTAAATTCAAGCTATTGCGTTACTTACCAAATATTTCCGGTCATTGTAAACGTAACTAGTTTGAACTTTGACACTGAAATGTATAATCGAACGAATTAATGTGAACAGTACCTACCTACCTACATAATAAATTATTCTGCCAAATTGCGTACAGAAGTAACATACAACCAGCGGCGTAACAAGTATAATAATCAGAAATATGATATTTTATTGGGAATATATTTTTGTTGTGGCTTGCAAACAATAGAGAATTATCATAATCACAATAGGTCGTATCGCAACAAGCGGTAATATAAAACAATTAAGTATAGATTTTATTGCCGGTATAGTAGGACGCTTTGGGTCTTGCAACTTTCCTTTACTTCTAATTATTGACCGAACTCACTCGACGTGACAGTCATATTGCGAACAAAAACCAAAAACAACTATATTTCTAAAGAAGAAAAATTTAGACACAATGTTCTGGCTTAAAATTTTGCGAGAGAGATTTAATTTACCAATATATAATTTATTTTCAGCCAAAATTAAATTTATTGAACGGTTAAATTTATATTAAATATTAAAATTTTCTCTGCTTACTGCAACTACTAATAACAATAACAAATTAACAATTTATTAACAACTCAGCGGTAGCAACTAAAATTGCTATATTCAAACCCATTTCTATATGAATAATGCAGCATCAAAAAGCAAATTCCGTGTTTAAAGCGGTAAGTCAAAATTGAATGCGGCAAGTAGGTAGGGGGTTACTCGATCCCAGTTATTGCGTAAAGTTATTTCGGTTCCCTTTAAGGTTTCGTTTTGGATAGGGAAAATAACCCTTTGGGAAATGAAACGATCCAGCTCAGGCGTTGGCGAAAAAACAAAGGGAAATTCAGGTGCTTTAGGGTTAAACAATTAAATTTCGTTTAATTCAGGGGTGGAAATGTCGAACAAAGCCGGAATTATCGTCGGTTAGTTCAACCAAATCCAACCCACCTCTAAATGTCACGAATGCGAACTTCGCTCATTTCGAAATTTATATTAAGGCGTCAACAACATTTTCTGCGGCTACACCTCAAGTCATTCCGAAACTTTCGGAAATTTATCTCAAAAGGCAAGGATTTTTGAATGAATTAGTTAATCTTTCACTCGCTCATTATTAACTTTTAGAAAGTTAAAGACAAAAATGTCAATGGCCGTGTAGCTTCATGAAGTTCAATGGCCAAAGATAAAATAACGTATCATAATAACTATAAGATAACAATATAACGAGTCAAATTAATGCCTATTGAAATATAGAGCGATAATAAGTAATTCCTTAATTTTTGAAGAATTAAGCTCCACACTAGACCTGTAGGTCCAATTTTGAATGGACTCACAGAGTTTCCAATAACTCGGCAACGGCGACGCCACTGTTTGTTGTTGGGGTTCACGTGGTTCGCGACTACGATAAACTAATTTAAGCAATTTATTGTCATGTCATTGTTATTTATATGCGGAAAGGAGCAAAACCTCACCGCATTTTTTTTTTGGTTATGTTGGCAGTCATTATTTAATTTGTTATATTTGTCACAATAACCCACAGAGTCTGTCGTTACTTAACGTACCAGTTGACAAATGAATTTTTAAAACATCCGACTTTTTCTCTCAAGTGATTTGCTGATTTTTCAATCTGAAGCAATCTAAAGACCGTTTAATATCGCGAAAGCTCGACAGGCGGTGCATCCTGCCGTGCGGGAAATGATAAGGGACTTTATTGCAGGTGCAACTGCAGTACGTTTGATCAATGCTACGGGACGCCAGGCGTACAGACGCTCTACAAGCGTCGCGATTTGTTCGCAGCTCAGCTCGACTCGACTCTCGCCAGTCTCTCTCCACGCGCTGGTTGAATCGCAGGCGGCTTCGCAGTGACCAACATCCTGCACGCACCGGAATTTCCTGCAACTACACCGGATTTTTCAACCGGAGTCGGTACGTCCACATTTTTCGCCCTCATCCCCTCGCTAGTTAGAAAAATTATGGACGTGCTAGAGACGCGATCTGAATGTTTCCAGGCAGCCGAAAATAAATATAATTAAGGGGTTTTGCAAATTTTGCGTTGGGGCCTAAAAATAAATTTCGGGACATTTCCCGGGTATTCGTTCGATTCATAAGAGACACGCAAGGTCGCGTAAGGAATCTCGAGTCTCGAGGCAGGAGTTGATAAAACCAGCCGGACGGGTTGAGCGCGCTAAGAATTGTTTATCGATAATAAAGCCATTAGAGGCTCAGGAAATTTTCATTTGAATTTTTTTAGTATTTATTATAACTATTATCATAATCGCTAATAACACTCGTGAAATGGAATTTGTTTGGAGCTTGCTTCAATTGCTGTTCGCTATTTATAACCGCGCAATGTTATTGTCTGAATATAAACGACTGATTTGCTTTTAAAATAGCGTCCGACTCTATTGATAATAATTATTTTAACGAGCTGGATCGCACGCGGAAACAAAGCGCCACGACGAGAAACCGGAATTCGCCCTGAGGACGTCGCGACGTTTCGCTCATCCCGCATTCTATTTATACCCCTGTTTTTTTGAGGTGTGCCTTTGATATGCGTGAGTTTCTTTCGTATTAAATTTCGTCACGTTCCCGTGACAGTTTCTTCGCAATTTCGGCCCGTCTCCCTATTCCCGAATTTATATGCGTGCAACGTAAGTATAGGCAGTTGTTTATACGCGAAAGCGCCAACCAGGAATAAACGACAGGGATTATCGTAGCCGCACAATTGCTTAACCGCAAGACACCCTCCAGAAATGCCGAATTTTTCAATGGAATTTGGCAGATATTGTCAAAACGCTACCAAAATAGAACACACAACAAAAGTCTATTTATAGAGCGGAAACAATTGCACGGAAGGCACTTCCTGTCAAAATGAAGCGTTCGCACCGTCAAAAGCGGCAGTTACTTTGGAAATAATCAGTTGAATCATTTCCAGGTCCGGAGTGGTCCAAATTTGCCGAAAAGTGGAGCGCGTAATTCACGTGTGATATATTCGGATCTACGCGAAGAAAATGTCAACAGATATATCGCAAGAAATAAAAATAATATAGTCCAGGCCAACATTGAAAATAACCCGGCCAACGAGACGCACAGCTGGCTCCGAAAATCGCCTAATCACACCATTCAGTGGACGTTAGTGCAGTTTGCGCCCTAAAGTGTTTCTAAGTAGTGCAGCTCTAGTGGTGCAACGTCAATCTCCGTCTGATTTATTGAAGATGGCCGAAACAGCTTAATCTCCATTAACGTAAGTTTCAAAACCTTCACATTTCACTTAGGTATAACAATTTCTGGCGCCAATTTGGTGTTATTTTAAGAAATTGACAAAAACCTCGCATTTTTCGGGTTCTTATCCGACAGCCTTGAGAGGCCTTGTGGTTTTCCTTTAGACGAATCGTCCCAGTTTTATGACATACTCGGTCGAAATAGATACAAGTTGTTAAAATTGTCGCGGATTTATTGCCGGTACACGTGCCAAAAGCTTATGAAAATTCCGAGATGATCTAAAGAAGCCGCAAACAACGCATAATTGAGGTTATCAGAAGATTTGCCGATAAGAATCTATGTTTGAAAAGTACTCAGGTGTTTAGTTATTTTAAAGTGAAAATATATTTAGAGGAGCCGGTCGTGTTTAGATAATTATAGATGCGTATCTTTCAAGTTACTTCATAATAAATACGGTGATGCGAGCTTCAGGTATGCGGGATTTCTATTAATTATTCTTCTTTTAGTCGGAGGATGAATGTTAATTGAGTGTAAAACTACTTTTTTATCTTTTAAATATTTGTTAGAATGAGTTTGTTTACGGTGATTTAAAGACTCGCCGAATGGTTAAACATTTTGCAGCGCTCTGCACCCAAAGTTGAAACTTGATAAACCTGAAAACTACCGAAAGGCGAAAAATCCTCAGACACACTTTTTATATAGTTGCAAATCCTGATTGTGTGCTGGATAATATATGCATTATTCTCAAAATTATATAAAAGAAATTGATTTGAAAATTTAATCAAATCGGTATTTTGATTGCTCAACGCAACCACTTTACTACTTAGTTTTCATTACATATTCAGCTACAGAAGCTTTCAATATTTAGGTAATTCTACTTTTTACGATGGCTATATATAAGGTGATTTCTAAAACGATAAAACTATGAAAAAACAGTGTCCATCTGTAAGTACCTAGTGGCAAACATATAATCATTAATAATCACCTGATTTATGATTGCAACTTTAGTTTCACATGCGCACACCAAAATAATAATTAATTAAGTACAACTACCCGCTAATACATTTATCATAAAAACTTCAAAGCAAACGTTTCAATGCTGCAACCTATTCATTTTCTTTGTTGTTGATCATTGTATTTGTCAATCTGCCAGAAATAAAAACAAATAATTACAATGGTATCTTTTGCCAGCATAAAAATGTATTGTTCGGAACATGACAGAGAAATTAACAGGGTTATTCTACAAAAACGCGAATCAAAAAGGTTTGGTTACGGAAAGTGTATTTGTTTATCATTTTCGTTGCCAAGCCATTGTTGCCATGTTGTATTTGTATTGTAATAGTTGTCATTACTCGGAAGGCACTTAAAACAGTTCTAAAATTTTATCGATCAAATGATCAGTTACTAACTATACGTTAGCTATAATCAATGCGGCTCGTCAAGTAAACAGGACATTATTATGCAATATGTCCCTAACGCTCCATTATTGAACGTTGATGTTAATTGTTTCTCAAATCCTAATACCTGTCGACCAATGCGAGGATCGACGTCAGTTGACACAAAGTCGCATTTGCCGCCAATCATCATGTGATTACATTGTCGACACCCTAGCGACTAATTATCGCTGTAATCAAGCACTGATTGGCTGTTGTCGTAAAATAACTGGATTTGATTGGTTCAACGTGATTACGTTATAGAGATCTGAACGACAGCTACCCTTGCTAGCAATTTAAAATCAACTCGGATTCATGTTCCGCAATACAATTTCATTCCGATCCGATCTAAAAAATATTGACTATCGTTTCAGCTATTGATTGAAGAGTCATTGCTCAGTTATTGCCCGCTCCGACAAAATCTCAAGACAAATCAATATTGTCTGAACTTCTACATCAACCGTCCTTGACGTAATTACTCAAATTTTGTAGCTATTGCTCTTAATATTTTCAAAGATTCTGACCAACCGAGCCCGTCAACAAGTCAAAAGGCTAATTAAATAAAGTAGTAAAAAAACAATTTGATAATCAAACCGCTAAGACGTCACTGAATTAAGCGACCAAATAAAAGAATTGTTGTTCATTTCTTGTCAATCGCTATCCAAGTATAATTTACACAATAAGTTCTCATTAGCGCTAATACGTGCGGTCTCTCAATGTCAATAATAATTAATATTCAATCTTGCATCAACCGAAATTCCCGCATCCCATTAACTCGATTCGTCAAATAGCAACGGAAGAGGGAAGCCGTAACGTCGTGTGCTCGATAAAAGCGCTGCGGTCTTGGTGGAGCCCGAAAAACTGCAAATTCGACTTGCAATAACCAGTAAAATTTTATGATGGTCGCCCTCTCAGCAGCCATCCTACTAATAAAGATTCGAGGGCATTTCGAACTAAACAAACGCCAACGTTGTGCTTACTTACTTACAAACTCGGATGAGGCGGCCCCGGCCATCGCGTAACTTCCTGCAGGACCACCTAAACTAACGACTTCTTCTAACAACGCGGGGAAAGTACCTGCAAAAAAATGTTTGCTGCATTAGTGAAACTAGTACGATCATGAAACAGTTATTGCATGGGTAATTGTTATGTTTGTCGAGCGAGCAGGTAGTTGAAAGTTCAAGGTGGTTGGATACATTTCGCAATTAAATAGCCGATAACCGCGTTAGCAATGTCGTTAAACTCTTAACGACAATTTCGATAGAGATGTCAATAATTTTGGGTATTATGGGCGGGTTGTGAATGCAATAAACCCAACAGTGTTTATTTACGTTTCCTCCCCGTGAAATTGCGAGTGGTTTATTAGTGCGAATAATATCGTCATTATTGAATTAGCAGCAAGTTTATGAATGAACATAAATAAGTAGGAGCGGGGCCACGGCGTGCTAGCTGGAAGTGATTAATTTCACCGGATTACGTACTCTAATCAGTCAATCTTTCGGGCTGTCAGCGGGTTAACTTATCATATAACATGCGCCAGAGGGGCCCGTCGAGCATCGCGCTACCAAAAATTCGACTTATGCGCCAGCCGAACCCAAATACCGAGTCAATTACCATAAAATCAGGCAGTGCAAATATTTAACTTTAATAAGTGTTTTATCGAAAGGTGAATCGATAAGTTGATGAAATTTTGAATGGTGCAGGGAGGTCTGAAAATAGCGCTGACGGTCCTGTTTGATTTTAGTGGCTCGGTTTGTTACAAGCCGCTCAATCGAGGCGGAAATTGGACAAAACACGATTTTGTTGCTGGTGATTTATGGAGAATTGTTCGATGCCGGGAAATGAAACAAAACCCGGTTTGAGGGGAGATACGACAGGAGTTATGAGGTGGATGAGCCAGCAACACGCAAAATTCTAATTGATGAAGAGCGCTTCCCGACGGTTTTTACGCCGAAGGGAAACTGATCCCGGGAAGGATTTAAGTCTCGAGGTAAAACTAGTTGTTAATTCTACCGCATAATTTTCAAATTTGCCTCTAAGACAATCAGATGTTCTTTCTAACTATGATGCCGTTCTAGTTCCAAGAGTTGTTCAAAAATGTTTCCTTCTTGCCCCAGAAAAATTTTTGCTGCTCCTTTTCAGATCGATTTGGCACCGAAGTCGTGATGGCCAACTAACTTCTAGTTTTTTGAGAGATGCTCCTCTTTTTGTTCTCATTAAAACAAGCATTTGCTCAATTGGCCTAAATTGTTGCCGTGTTTCTGTCAACAGTTTTCTCCCGGTTTTCCGCCGAGCTGAAAGGACGTCAATTTAAATTAAGCAAGGCGGCGAACTGGCGTAAATAAAGGCAAATTGTTGTTCGCGTGTTTGGGTCCGACCTTAATTTTTTTGTTCGAGTGCAAAACCGGTTAATTGTTCCTCGGGTGCTCCATTGCGATACTATACCGGCTGCAATTATGATTAGCACGTAACGGGCAAAAAGCTGCCGAGAGCGAAAGCTCCCAAGTTTTAGCATTTTGGAGAGGCCGTCCCGCGACGCCCGTTGATGAATGGAAATGACCGTCGTTGTCCTTTGCGCGCGAATCCCGTGTTAATTCCCCGATGCATATTCATAGATTGCACAGTCTCGACCGAAACCTTCCGATTTTTCGCCCTCCACCCCCCCGGATTACAGCGGTCGCCGCCGGATTATGGCGGGTAATTCGATTATTGTGGCAGATTTTTTGATTAAAAACAAAAACGGAAGCTGAAAGAAATGCGGGAATATCCGGTTCGACGTAGCGTGGCCGGTTGATGGCAATTTTTGAATTTTTATTTTGAATAATTGGGTCGCGTGACGCGACGCCGGAATGAAGCGGCGGCGTGAATACGTAACATTCGTTGATGAATGGAAGCGGCCGTTGTGCAGCTTACATACGTACGTATTCATTACGGTCCTACATAAAGTGGGCATGTTAGATAATAAATAGCGCTGATTTCCATCGCCCCAACAAAATGTGCATGTTGCCAGGCGATCGCCCCAATGTAAACGGACAATTTATTGTTGCCACTTTGTGCGTTTCAAAGCCTCACCATTTTCTTAGCTGCTATTGTTAGGAATTAGAATCTGAGCGAACACGAGCGCTTCAAGAAAATTTCCACTTCATTAACCAAATTGAACAATTTTCCTTAACGTTTCCGTTCTCTTCTCGCAACCTTCCTTGACGATCCAAAAGTTTTATTCAGAAAAACAACGTTTGCAAAAGGCGACAAACCAAGACAAAGGTTTCAAGTGGTGAACTTAGATCCACTTACCTAACTCAAGATTTTTTTGTGTTTGTTCAATGGAAAGAATTATTATTCAATTTTTAGTTAAAAACTACTTGGATAACATAAATCCATCTTTTGGAAATTTAAGTATGTTAAAAAACTTATTGAGGCATATAATATTGAAAAATGTGTATAGCAAGTGGGCTGAGAATCTGGGAAACAGAGTCTGAAATTATTCTCGACCACTATCAGCTTCTTTTTTGATCCAGCGTTAAATTGTTGATCGAAGTTAACTGAATAGCAAATTCCTCAATCAATGAAACTGACTCCTCTTAGTGAGCAATCGAGTTAGCCTACAAACTTCGGCAATCTGTTCCGATTCAATCGGTAACGGGATGTAAAAAATGGTGGAGGCGCCGGGTGAATTCCTAACCGCAATTCCCGACTATTCCGAGCAGCTAACGTAGAAAACAGGCGGTGATGCCTCTTCTCTAAACTCGCACGTATTATGTTAATTAAAGAAGCAATAAAGTGAATCCTCTTTTCGTGCCGTAGACCATTGACCCACGTTTATTTGCTAAACTTTCCTGTCTACGTAAGCTGGCAGGTTCATAATTATTGACTAGGCACACATAAAATAAAAGTATTAGGAAAACAACGGTAAAAACTTGCCATGTCACTTAAATCAATCACTTCTTGTTGAAGTGGCTTCTATTACACCTCACATTCCTACATTAAACACGCAACTCTCCGGCTTTGGTAAATTTTTGTACACATCCCCCGGCAAAAGGTTCTGAAAAACATCCCGGTGCGGTCGTCTTATGTAAATGAGCGAAAAGAGTACATGGTCCCTAAGGGTTAATCCCGTGATGACCGTATTATTACGAAGGTTGATCCACAAGCGCTAATCGTGTTATATTGTATTTGCCTTCGGGTCTTTCAGGTCCTACCGAAAATAGCGGGCAAAAGACCCTCATTACAGCCACCTAAACGATTCCGGACATAAAAACTTTCCTCAACGCGTTTAAAACAGTTTACAATCTAGTCGGTTTCATAGCCCAAAATTTTACCGTAAATCGAGCATCCCAGGCAACAACACGTTAATAACATGTAAAGCAAAATTGGCCCTCTCAACGCTATTTAATCAAGCAACCAGCCAACAAGCCAGGACGTAAAGCTCTCCGGCCTCTTCTTTATTGCTCGACGGCTTTCATGCGATAGTAAATTATTCGAGTTCTTGGGGAGATTTGTGTTTTCCGTTTAAATTACTTTTGTTTTGTTTCGATTTTGCAACGTAACTAAAGCACGTTTCCCTTTTAATGGTCAATTAAATTTCGAGAAATCGAATTAGAACGGTACAAGCAGGGACGGCGCAACATCCCCCATCCCACGGAAGGAATTGACGCCGTTTCTCGAAACGAATTAGCGATATTGACTCGAGACGCATAAATAACCGGCGACAGGGCGTGATTTTTTGACAGCACATCGTGCAATCAGCGCGATTTATTAACGAAACTTCAGCCAAATTGAGTCTTTGAGACGCAACACCTGATCCTGAAATTTACGGCGAAATTAGGCGCCCGGCCAAGATTTCGCCTTTTCTTCGCCAATTCAGACAAAAGCGCTGCAAAATCATCGAGAATTGGCGGTAACCCTAACGCCTATTCCTTTATATAAAAGCACAAAGCCAGCAGAGTTGCCTCAAAGATATAGGTCAGGAATTGTTTCTCTAATTGAAAGACGTCGGAAATTTCAACTAAGACTTTCGATACTTTTGTAATAATTATCGACGCAAAAAATTGGTTAATTTGCTACTTGGCTGGTAAAAATTGCGCGATGAACAATTAGATTGGTGCATTAATGACCGCCCCTAATAAACTCTCATTATTTGTTTCATCCAATTAATTATACGAGGGTTTTTGTTGTCATAATGTTCGTTGTTATTTATTTACACAATCAAATTCCTCCCCCGCTCCCGCCGTCTGGAATTAATGAAGCAATTCCGCAAATAAATATGTGCGTTCACGGCTGTGCGAGCAGTGTTCGTTTACCCACGTTGAAATTTATAAACAATGCACCGGCTCACGGACTGCCAATAATTTTCGATTACGTGCTTTGTCGCACCACTCCATATTTTCAATTAATTACGCATGCAGGATCAATTAGTCGAACCACGCTAGTTTTCCCGATTTATTTTTGTTTTTGTCGCCAGGACGATAACAATTTGGTGCGGGAGGTGCGACGAAGTGGCTGTTCAGAGCTGCTGTCGGCAATAATGAGGGAAGACGATGGAAATTCAGGCTGCAAACGTAGGCATTCCCGTTTTTTAACACTCGGGGGAGATAAAATTCCTCATGATTTACCGCCGGTATTCGCGGCCTGGCTCTAATTTTTCGTAATCGTAATTTTTTTTTGGCGAGGCCGCGGGGGTGGTGGCGCTTTGTTTTCGAATTATTTCACAGAAATGCGGGGGCCAAAATGAGAAAGTTCAATTTTTACCCGCGAACCACCAAACTCGCCCAGAATTCCTTCAATAATTATTTGCTTCCGGTCAAATCGGAAGTGGGATGCCGATCACCCCAAAAACCTTGAATTAAGCTTCAATTAAATTTAAAGTGGACCACTCGAAACGTAGGTAGGTAATTTTCGGCCAACATTCAATCTGAAATTCACCCGGCGCATCCGCCATTTCTATACCCCATCAACGCGTTGTTGGCCACCCGGCAATTGGATGAATTCCGTTCACCAAAAATATTTTTAAATTCAAATAATCGCTATTTTTTACGAACTTTAAAGTTAGAGTCGTTCAAACAATAACTTTTCTATCCTGAACGAGTTGTTGGCGGCTGCAATTCAACATTCCAGCCGCTTGCACGTTTGTTGGCCAAAAGTTGTATCGGATAATTGCGCAATTGCCGAAAAAAGCGATAATTTTGGGGCGTTGATGCGAAATGTTGTCAGCCAGATCCCCGTTTGTTGTCGAAACATCTGTTGTTCGTTTGCAGCAATTGACGCTTATAATGCCAGCGTGTAATGAAATGAGCAGTTGGCGCATCATCATGACGTCGTCATGAATATTTAAGCGTGTTATTCTTCTCGTCGGCGTTGCACATGCTCCAATTGCAATTAATTTGCATCGAAATAGGGGCGCCATGCACCCAAAACATGCACCAAAGCCGCCACTATTTCCAATAATAAATTGCGAAAAGAGCGAGCTTTCAGCTGCGAGACGTCGATGAAAAATTATCTCGTTAACGTAGCAAACAAATAAATGCCCAAAGGCCTCGCTATGGGTTCATTTTACAATTATGTACTTTGTTTTGCAAGAATTACTTTTGATCTTATTTTATTACATAACTTGCCAAAGGAACAACAACAATAAAGCGATTAAGTCTAGTGTTATTACGCCAAATCCGCTCCCACGATCCTCATGTTACTTTTCCAGAAATAGCCGCATTAATGAGCAATTAATTTCAATAGCTTCCGCACTGTAGTTTGCAGCAATCCGTCATTATTTAAACTATAACGTTTAGGCGTCGCTAAAACTTGACGTTCCCGAGAGGTTTCGATGAAAATTGCTGCTTGAAATTAAATTGGAAAGGAATTACTGCTCCGGCTAAATTATATCTTAATTACGACTTCAAGTGGGTTGTAATGTTGCAAAAGCGGGACGTGGACGGGCTTTGAGCACAAAGAGAACCTCGATGATCTATCGTTTGTGTTGCGGATGATGCAACAATGCGAAATTGACCTACTAAACACCAGATTACAGGCGATGTTTAAGGGCACGTCGAAATTTCGCCAACGATATTGTTGCGGAAATCTCTTAAAGAAAATGGACAAAATTGGCTACAACTGAGTAGACAATGCGAAGATATCGTGCGCTCCCCTAGATTTGTGCTGTAGAAGCTGAGCGTGGAGTGTTCCAGTCTTCTTTAACGGATACTTTTACATTGTTGGCTCATCTTATACATGTGACTAGAAAGTACATAGATTCTACGTCAAAATATTAACACGGACGCAGCTCAATAAATTCAGTTAGTTCCAATTAATGACGTGAGAGGAAAAAAATTAGCGACGCCTCATGAACAAGTGACTGTCACTTTCGGTTAGTGTCGTGGCAAAGATCACCACAAGCGACCGTTGTTGACAAGTGCCTGTTGTATTTATGTTATTTTCCTTCAGACGTTATTACTTTTAACCTTCGTCGTTTAGTTCCGCTTGGCTTTTTACCAGTTGAAAAACTGAAGTGCCACTTGCGGATAATGGAGAAATTAATAAAAGCGACATTTCTGGAAACTTTCATATTGCCCGATCTTCTTCGCGACACTCGACAGCTAATGGAGGTCTATTTGATTAAGCGACGTTATTCAGTTTGCTTCCCATATAGTTTTATTATCCGAACAAGAAGGCTCAGCTAAAATAATTAACGTTTAACATGTTCCCTATCACATTATATTCCATTATCGTTATTATCTTCTCCACAGTAGCTCCATATTTTCGTAAACGGCAAAACTGCCCCGCGATATATTTCGAGTTATTGCATTTTTATAAAAAGAACCGTCTCGTGTCTTAGAAATAATGTGGCTGTTTACGAGCAGACCTTGTGCATGTTTCGTGAGAACCCCACATCTATTCCCATTGGATATTCCATTCGGCCACGTTCCTTTTGTTTAGTATCCACTCGTGCGGGCCGACGTTTGCAATTGTAATAACTTTGAGGGAAAAACCGTTGAAAAAATGTCCTTTATTATCTACGTGAAGAACAATGTTCTAGCTCGGAATAAAAAAAATTCGATCGGGATGAATTTTCATCAAAAATCTGTCAATGTTGATTGATTCGATCTTTAATGAGTTTTTTAACTACTCTCGAAAAAATTGTTGGCTACCCAGCATTTTCAGAATTCGAGGACGACCGTCAGTTTTCATTAACACCGAACGTTTTAATTAAAGTTGTAGAATTTTCGCATCAATGCCGCAGCAGGTGAAACGTTTTCCTCGTCTCGCGTCGATTGAGTTTCGTTCCGGGAAAATTTCCCACCCCCTAAAATCTCCATTTTTCGTTGTTGCTCGGGGCGCCTCGAAGTTCCATATAATTTCCCAATTCTCTCGTGACCACACAAATTCGGAGGCGAGACTGTGAACGTTCCAATTAACGAAATGAACAAAGTTTAAAACGGAGATAATTTAATAAGGCGAAGTCGATGTGGATGTGGTCGGCAAGACTTTATCGCCGCTGATACCGCAGAGACCCTGGTCCAGAATTGGCCCCAATTTGTCCACGTTACGCAACCCATCAGCTCAAAACGTTAGTCACCTCGAATTGCGTTCGGCAAGACGATGCAGCAACCTTGCACAAAATTATTGTAGACTCGTCCGCTTCCTGACAGCTTTCCACGCGCTAACACAATTCCGCAGGTCGCCGTCAAGCAGGAATCTGACAGCTTCAACCCTGCCCGAGAACCGAAAATTCGAAAACGGAATTTCAGACCGAAGTCAGACCCGTAACTCACCTGCGACGGTTCTCGAGGGACCGACAATGCCAGGAGCTCGACGCGAATTACTCAATTTGAGATAATTTGTTCAAGTTTTCTCTGCCAGTGTCCAGAACTTCCGCAACAAGCTCGCATGTATGCATAGTTGAAAGACAACATTTGATTCAAAAATGTAAGCATAACCGCAACTGAAATAATATGAATAAAAGAGCCAGCGCGGAAATCTCTCAGTGGAAGTGTAGATATGACACTATTAGAGAAATCGCCACAGTGTTCCCACAAAACAAGGTTTTTACTCTAAATAAAAAGTTTCACCTTTCGTTACACATCGCCCAATTTACATCGTGTCTGAAAGGTTTCCATCAAGCAGTCAATATTCGTAATTATTTCCAGCATTCACACTAGTTACATTTCTATTTCTATCACCACTTTAAAAACTTCTTTCTTCCTAATAATCTACACATTAGAGTTTGGTGACTGTCTCTCTATCCATTTGCAAAGTTGGGCACGTTTCGCTGCTGACAAAAACCCCGGCTTATGGCCGCACCACTCCCGACTGGCCAAGCATCAAACGACTCGGTAAACATCTCAGACGTTTTTATTGGGATTTGAATCGCCGCTACGCTAACAATAAAAGTTTTGATCTGTTCCCGTGGACTTGTGAGTTATCCGATATGGCGTTGGAGGGGTTGCGTCGCTTTATGTGCTTGAACTTCTTAAGAGTTTCATCTTCGCCGCAAACCGGAGGATGGAGTGCGACGATATTTCTAAAGTTTTGGATGCGCGGCGTACGATATGCGACCGGAATTCTGCCGGAAATCGTATCGAGATATTAATGGAGAGATTGAAATCGGAGCGACTGCGTTATGCGATAACCGCAGACATCTCTCTTGCAAATTGCATTTCGCGTTGTCAATGTTATTCGACAAATCGTATCGATTGCGTTTAAAACGCGTTTTGCAGGTACCTACTAATTTGAAGCGAACTACCCCCTAATAGAATATTGAATTGTATTGTGTTTGGAAGCGAGGCTAGGAACACAAAGGATCCAAAGGGAAACAAAGAATATCTCGAACTCGAGTTGGAAATTGTAAAAGAAGCACTAAAAAGATGCACGGGTAGCTTATAAGCTAGAATCTCGTCCAGAAATAAAGAGAGAAAGAGCTTAATATTAAATATTTAAGTCCTACATATACTTAGGACAATTATAATAATTATGACGGTAACTAAAAATTGTCTTTAAAATTTTAAAATTTCTCGGTCTTTTCTTCGTACGTAATAATTACGTAATAAAAACATTTTGTTCTCAATATTTCTTCGCTTTTTGCATTTACCTAGTTTAACAACTTTTTATCGAAGGCGATACCAAGTAAGTGCAATTTGTTGTTCGCTGCAGGGTGATAATTGCAATGTATGTTCGTTGAATCAATAGGGTAGAAGGATCAACTCGGCTTACTTGTAATAGTTTCTAACTGTAGAACCTGAAAATTTGTAGCTGCAATTTCAGCCCATAAACCTGAACGGGCTCCACAAAATTGCACTGTACTTTGAACAATCGATCAGGCTGTTAATTTGCTGCAGGTATATAGCTATTATCGGAAATTCTATATTATAACCTATATGTATAACCTATTCGTAAACAAGTGTATAATATAGACAACGTAATGCATCATAGATTCTCTAGAAATGGCAAAATAACGCTTGTACAGTTACAAATAGCTACTAGCGATTTCAGAATTCTTAACTTAATAAAGCGAGACTCCCTGTTTGTCCAGAATGGTTCCCCCGATTCCATTCAGAATATTTGTGACAGTAGCGATCGTTATTTCTTTGCGAAATTTCCATTTAATTCGAGTCTCGCTGGCAAAGACAAAAACCCGCCGTGCGAAAAATACAACAGCAGCAGAGTCGTCTGGAAACGGGACTTCCCTTGAACCATCCCGGAATTTTATTCCGACCTAATTAAACCGGAAATGACGTTCTTTGTAGCTGGCGCGCTGAATTTCGTCGCACATTTCGTTTGTTTGCAACGGCTGCTCGATCTCCATCCGAACTCATTACTTGCTATTCCCCGACACATAAAGGTTCAATTTCTGGACGTATTGGGGTGCGTTCGGGCTTCGACGTCTTCGCCGATTGGAAAACGATCGCGTTATTCCTACGTGACTTTGTCAAATTTAGCGAAGTTGAAATCTCCCCAGGAATGTTTTATGGCAGAAAAATAAATCGACCATAATATCAAAACGGGAATCGGGAGGAGAGGCGCATATAAAGGCAAAGAGATTACGGCTCGAGGAAGAATACGCGGAGACGATTCGGATCATCCTGGATAGAACCCGGAAAACATTAAATTGTTATCAATGCATTTTATTGCTAACAGCTTCTCGACGGACGAATCAAATTTCGTTCCAAGCGATTTTCATCAATAGTTTATCAATTATAGCGATGTCGTAATCTGAAGATAAAACGTGCCAGTCGCAAATTGCAACAATTACAGGTAACGTTGTGATAATAACTGCTAGAACCTTGAAAACAACGCTTCACGCGCTCGTTGCACTTGGCTTTATTTCACAACAAACAATGCATATCCGGGTCGAATTTCGAAGCAAATCGTTGAATTAGTAAAAAAATTGACAAAAAGCCGCCATTGCGTCCCCGAACTCGTAAACAACGTTAGCGCTTTATCCGTGAGAATAAAATATAATTATAAACATTATCGCGGTTCAAGGACTTCTCGCATCCATTTGTCCGGGTCTTTATTAAAATTGTTTAAATTAGTCGATTCGGTAGCGGCGAATGGCAGATGATAATTATTCCGTCGGCAGATGTTGCACGATCATTTGTTTTCATGTAAGTCGTTTAAGGAAAGTAGTTAGAAATTGGGCGGAATTTCGGCTGCAATTTAATTGCGAGCCCGGCTTTATGGCGCGTTCCGACAACTGCGACGGCAATATTATTTATTGTTGTTTTATTAGTGACATCAATTGATGGGAACGAAACAATAATTGAATAGCTTTACACAAACAGGAATCATCATTGGTTTATTAGACAATAACCCCGTCAATTAGGGGCATGCTGCGACGACGCTAGCCCCTAAAAGCCCCGCTGACACCAAAGAAACGCTGCAAGACTTTGCAGGAATCAAACCGAACCTCACAGAGAGTCGTCAACTTTTGTTGGACAATAAATGGTGCTAAACTGACTTGATTTTCAAAATTTCGATATTTTTATTACGGCAGGCATTACAAATTTCGTATTCTTTTATTGTTCATTACGGCTTACGGCTAGAGCCCTAATGGAGAAATTATTATCCTTCCAAGTTGCACTTAAAACTTGCAGTTTTGTGAGCTTGAGCGCTGTGAATTAAATTTGTGATCGTGTTGCTATGCTCTTTGTGAATGTGTAAATTATTCAATTCGGAACAATTTGCGCAATTTAACTTTCCAGCATTGATATAGGTACGATTATTCAGAAGCACTTAACTTTTATTATATAAATCCCAAGTAATTAGGCACTACGGTTGAAGGACAAGGCAACATTTGAAGATTTAAAAATTAGGTACATCAGCAACGTTCAATTTTGTTATGACCAATTTTATATATGTAACATAACACATTCATCCACTTGCCCCTTTAGTTGTTTAACTGGCAAAGATAACGTCACAAACGAGGGCTTTTTATATGCATTGTAATTTTCGACCGCATTTAATAATTTTGAAGCTTGCGTCTGATGGACAGGACCAATGATAAAAGAGTCATCCCGGCCAATTTGTTAGTAAAAGCCGTGGCATTCGAAAACAATGTAACTTCGGTGTCCGTTATAGCGATAGCTCGCGCTCTAAACGAGGTCCTTGTTCAGAGTTTAATTGTTTTTCCAGTCAATCGGACGACACTTATCTGTTGATTTACGCGTTGTTTATTTAAATCGGTTTATTGTTGCGAATTGGCCGCCTGGCTATATTGTTCGAATATAAATTAATCGGAGAGGCTATTAAGTCGCGGACGCGGACTGATAACCAATATCGCATCCGTGCATGATTTAGGGTTGTTATCCTGCAGGACCCATGCCGGCCACCCCGGGGTTGCGGCAACCGGGCCTGTGGTGTGCGGTTTCAACGGAGACGCCTCGACTAAACGGCAGCCGCCATTACGCCCGGGATTAATATATCGAAATTTACAATGGCCCAACGAGTCAGCCGTAAATTTGACCCCGTTTTTGCCCCGGCACCGCAAATATTCACCGTCAGTTTTTACACCGGCGAGACTAACCACGAGCTTGAGACCAAAGACAAATAACCAAATGTGATGAGTTTCGACATTTGGTTTACGACTCAAAAAGACTGTTGCGACATTGCTTTGGTGGTCCTTCGCGTGCCAAAACTAATTATTCAGATCACCTTCTGCTTCCCCTTAAAGTTAATGACATACCATTATTAGGCTAAAGGCAGTACGAATCAATCCAAGCTTACGTCGCGGCATGAACAAAGCCATCGACTACCACAATTATGGCCACGTTCTTCCAGTAGATATCGTGCTGTTTTCACGGCAAAGCCGCATTATATCATTGTTAACGCGACTATTAGACGCATAATTGAGGGTTTCTTGGCAACTACAACACGATATTTGTCAATCAGATAGCTACTAGGTAGACACTTTTTTCATAACACCACGTTTTTACGCTTGTAATCGTAATAATAATGATCGGTTGTTGTTGTTCGAGAGTTATGTAATATTTACGAAATGTTTGCATTGTTCGATGATGAGTAAGTAGGTACGTAAGGATTAGTTATGAATGGCTTAGGAAATGAATAGCACCTATTAAGTTAACACATCACCACCCATTAGGTAGTTTCATCAAGGCGAACAAAACGGCTGTTTATTTGAGTTCAAAACAGAAATTACTCGAGTTCAGCTTTGGTAAACGTGTCGCACTTGCGCTTAACGGCGCCGAAATTAAACAAGAAACGCCGTTTCATGTAGCTATAACTGGATTCGGGGCCCGGGCCGCTAAAGCGCTTTTTACTCACCCGGCATTTTCAGCATAATAAATAACCCACCTCCACCCAATAAAAAATGATCATGACACGCAGAGCGCGGCTACATCACGCATAGAAATCGCCTGCTTAACCCTCACCCCTCGCCCCTACCCCTAGTTTGCATAGTAAACATTAAATAACTTGAATTTTTTCGAAAAAGAAAAACAAACACTGAAGCCACTTTCAAACGGCGCGTCAATTAGCCACGAAAGAAATCGCATGAAACTTTAAGTTGCGATCCCCGGAGCGTCGTGCGGACGTGTTTACAGAAGCGCTGTGTCTCCTGTGGGTCTTAGGGTGGGATTAGAGATGCTTGAAATTCTAAATACACTGTTGTCCCTAGAGACAAAGCTCGAAATTTGATTACACAAACTCTGGGTGCCATAGAGAGTTGCTCTCAGAACTGTAGAGGGTGATGTTGAGACATTAACGGGGTTGAGGAGGAAAAACGACAACAATGCGATGGACGATATCGCTAATGAAGGACGCGCGGCGGGGGCGGGAACTGAAAATCGGCCAGATTGACACAAAGGGCGTTTCGGCACTGAAATGTCCTGATGGCCGTTGCTTGTTGGCGGGGGCGTCGCGACGCTGCTCTATTCTCATTACTTCTCAATGCGATATTCGATTACCGACTTCAATGCCAAGTGGATGCCGCATGTGGAGAAGAGATGGGGAGCAGTCTCCAAATTTTTATTAAATCGAAAGCACCTGAGAGGGACGTAATTGAGAAAATTCCGGGAAAACGAAAAAAGAAAACAAGGGGAAGTTGGCTGTCAAACAAACACGTGGTTTCTCAAATTCTAACTCCAGCAGCTTTTTTATTGGCCTAGAGAGTGTCGAGAAAATAATTTGTCACCAAATACTTTGAGGTAATAATTCTTTTGTTGCATGTTTACATATGCCTAAAGAGTGGTAAAACAAATAAAAGTCAGTCGTCTCGCGAATGGTAATGAGCAAAGGCGATATGTCGCAAATAATTATTTGGCAGTGCGGCAAAGCTCGAAAGGAAAAAAATAATAACAAGCTCGGTTTACAAATGGTTAAAGCTAGTAACTCAAAAAGGTATTCACCGGAAACGTTAGAGCATCCGCAGAGATGCAGATAGTTCTGGAGTTGCTGACTGAGAAGACTGAGTCGAAGTATAAGGGCGGAACGCAGAAAAAAAAAGACAGAGGAAACGGTAGAGCTAGTGGTCCGGGTCCAATATCCGCCGGGGTCACGTTCTCGACTTGACTTTGATCGCCATAACTGACTCGCGGTGAAAATCGCAATGGCGGCTCCAATAAAGTTTTGATGTGTGTGGGCTTTCCTCTGCCAGAGAACTGGTTTCTGGCTAATCGCCAACATCAACGATAACCATGGACCTGTGAGGAGACGAGTATAAATGAGGATACTCCCTCTGCTTACTAAACTCACCTAAAATCGTTCCCCACAGACACCTCAAGAAATCTCGCCAATGAGCTAGCGAATCAAAAAATGTTTACAAAAACTCGCACATCTAAGTGCTAAAAATCACTCGTTTCGAAACCGTGGCGAGAAAATAACACAACTGGACAGAAAATACGATACAAAAAGAAATCAATTTTTGAGACACAATGAAAAAGCTATAGAAGTCAAAAACGAAAAATCTCTAAGTTTAAAAAAAGAAAAACTTTGTTTTAAATTTTTATAAATAATTTTCTTAATTTATTTTTATGCTAATATGGTAATATGGTTAATTTATTGAACTTTACAATAAAGACTGCACAAAAGAAAAACTGGAGTTTGATCAAAAAATTATCAGCAGCTAAAACATTCTAAATTAAATGATTGAACATTGTTCTCCGTCAGAAATTTGATTCTTCCCCCCTCATTTCATCAGTTCAAGTTGATTCGTTTTGGCAATATAATTTCCTTTTCCTTCCAACGGATTCTTTGTTCGACCTGAGAGGTAATTGCCGAAATGAAGGTCTTGCAGAGGAAACATGCAGGCGGCGTTATTAGTCGTCTTTTGATTTGCACATCAAAGGGCCTTTTTGCCAAATAATTTTTGCAAGCGCCAGAACGGAAAAGGTTTTAATTAATGAGTTAACGGAATCAAAGCGATGAACCGGGTGGGCGGCTGATTTAACAAGTTTGACAAGGTATCGGAACTCCGCAAGCCTGGGCTTAACTGAAAAATCCCGCCGGATTCAGCACCCGAAGAAAAGATGCGACAGGGTGCGCTTTGGGAAATGGAAAATTCAATAGGTACTTGCTTAGGGAACGCAGACTTTAGGTAATTCATGATCCAGGCTAGGTTTCCCCCTCGTAAACTGTTTGTTCAGAACTAAATCAATGTTTGAGTTGTGATTAAACGGTAAACCTGGTACAAATATCACCAAACTTAAACTTGCATCCTCTATTAATCAGATTTTTATCTGCACGATTTCGATTTTTAATTTGTCCCTATTTGTTTCATTCATAAACCATGCTTATGCGAGCAACATTGTCATGTTTTTGAAAAACTTGTTAATAAAGGTTCGAAACACATAATTTTGTTAAGAATTAAATTATTGATCTTACTTCAACATGTTATGGTTAGAATGAAAAATGTATTTTTTAGCTTAAATGTTCATTCAAGTTTTTGTTGCGGAAAGTGAGTTCAGCCTACATAATTCAGTTTTGAACCTGGCCTTTAGCCGCTAGAGCTTGTTGCTGAATCAAAACCGCGCTTTATGAAGCCGCTGATTCCGGAATTTTGAGCAAAATTACTGGCGAACGTCAAACGCACGATTGCAATAAAAGGGCAAATTAAAGCGTAAAACGAAAACGTCAACAGAGAGCGGCAGAGACTTTTATTGAAATTATTGCTGCCCTTTTGACGAAAAATATTGTCATTAAAAACCACAAGAGAAATTCAAATTCGTTCTAATCGACCCCGTCTCCAAGTGGTCGCATCACACATCGCCGCACCTCCCGATTAAAATCCACCAAGCAAATAGAATTTGTGAGGGTCGATGTGGTTTCACCCCCCGAAATTTCATCGAATCATTCGTGGCCGTTCGAAATTTCTCAGCAGCTGACTTGGAACTTTTACACGGAACCTTGGCCGTCCTTCCAATTTATTTATGTCATCCGTGATTTTTGTCAGTTATAAATAACTCAATGCGGTGCTATAAAATAAATCGACCTACCACTTGGCCGATGCCAGATTTCGTTGCCATTGGTCACTGTCTTAAATCTTGGATAGGGGAGTTTCGCTACACAGCAGCTTTTTCATCGAGATTTCGATAAATAATTCTCTGCGGTGACAACAGCTCGACCATTCTTCTCGGGCACACGTCCTGAGGGAAACCCACCACTCCCCAGAAACCGTTCAATTAATTTCGAACAAAGCAAATTCGAGCACTATCACGTCCATCTAAACGAATGCGAGAAAATATTTAATTAAGAAAACGAGAATTTGAATGAGACGTCGAGAAAAATGCTCGGCGACGACGTTTCGACCAACTAAACGGCGTCGCACAAGTAATTTCTCGACCCCGACGATTTTATTAAAATCGCAGACGTTATTAGAAGACAATCTGCGAACAAATTGGGCCGAGAACGACTCGATTACGACAGCTGGAAACAGATACGGGGGCGTATTTCTAAAATTTCAATTAAACCAAAATAAAGTTAGCAAGTTCGATTTTGCTTTACCGAAATTATTTTCGATGATGAACCAATTAGTTGACCGCAAAATCGGGACCATAACCAAAATTGCAGGAACTACTCGCGTTCAAACAAGGAGCGCGCCAGGTTATACCTACCCATAAAATTTTGTAACCATGCACTAACAGATTTTCTAAAAATTTTCTAAAAAATAGAAATTTTCACACGATGAGTGGACCAGTAGGGTAAAAATTATGTCATTAAAGTGAAATAAAACTTGATCGAGTGTTATTTAAATTTGTCACGAAAATATAATAGTTGTCCTCCTATATCAACAAAATTTTCGACAATATTTTTGACTGGTTCCCTTCTTGACTCGATCAAAGACGTTAAGGCTGAAACACCTAATAACATTCAAGTCGAAATATTTATTAGCTTGTTTACTCTCTGAATTTATAGCAGAAAACCATCATTATTAAGCCCGATCTAGATTAGAGATCAACTTTTATTATGGGTTACCTTAAGCGTACGTAAAAAGGGGTAAACAAGTGTGCTGTAATTTGAGTCTAGCTGCGGGCTGTGTTTTCGTGGCAAACTACCCGCGTACAGCGTTTTTTGGCGTCAGATTTCCCATGAATCCAAAGGGAAATTCGTGCGCTCTGAGTCATGCACACCAATAAATCCTGGGCTTATGCAACTACCGCAAATATTATTGCCGCAACTAAATCATTGCATTGGGGACGTGCCAAAACAGGTGCGCCCCTCTACTTTGTCATTGAATAAAAATAACAATGTTATTCACGGTCGCGAGATAATCGAGTTGCAACGTCCATAGAGATCAATCGAATGCTGCTGTCCTGCAATCTGACATAAGTCGAAGCGTAAATAATTCATTTGGAGCTCGTTTCCAGTCGACATTTACCGGTAAACCTGGAAGCTTTCAATTATGCCACTCGTAAGCTGTCATCAACCAGGACGGGAGAGCTTTTTGCGGCGATTGGACGTTATAGAAAAATTCTTTTATAAAATTGTATATTGTTGTCCTTTCCGAATTCGAATCCCCCCATTTCACGGCGCCCGGGAAATTTTCCGCTCTAAATCAAGCAGAATTTTCTTCGCACGTTCCTTGTTTTCGCTGGGAAACGAACAAGATAGAAGCAACCTTAACGCGTTATCCCACCGAAAAATTAATGGAGGCGCAGATGGCACGCTATAAATAACGCTTTAAGTAAATGTACCCGACTTAATTAAAAAATGTAACTTTGTCCGCCAAAATGAGGGTTCGAGATGGGGTCACGTTTTTTCAATTAAAATCATGCAACTTTGCCATTAAAACCGTAATAATTGCCGCTCGAAGCTCCCTTGTTCAAAGAAAATTTGCCTCTTAATAACGCTTGTTTGTAAAATAAAAAGTGTGGGTGTTAGTCGAGATGGGCAGATCATGAATGGATTTCTGACCGAAATTCGCCCACCTTTCCCTTTCAGGACATTTGCCGCATGAAAAAATTTCATCCCCGCCCCGTTTCCAGGATGTGTTGTTGACTGGAAAAAGTTTGCGTCGGCTACGTAAAATTAAATCTATGTCAAAGTGAGCCGGTTGATCGAACCGGGCACAATTAATTTGCAAAAGGCCAGCGCGCTATGCGGAAGGTTTAATTGATATTCGCGACTTGTGCATAGGTCGTGTAATTCGGGGTTGGCGGAGGGACAATGGCAATGCGCTCGTATCAATCCTGACGGGAATGGAACGGCAGTTTCACGGGACTTTGACGGAAATTGGCTTATCCTAAATAAATTTCGGCATTATTCGGACGGGGCCCGGATTAAACGCCGAAAGAGGGCCTCGAAACGGGCGAGTGATTGAGGATAAACGTTTTCAAATGGTAAATAGACGAGAACCAACCGCCGAAATCTTCCAGAGTGAAATCTATAAAAGGTTAACATTGAATGAGCCAGCGGCGGATCGACAACAATTTTTTGTCAGATGGACAATAATGGTCCTCCCTCATGTTTTTCCGCATCGAAAGCAGGAATCTCACAACAAATTTTCTTGCAAGCTTTACTCGAAAAGAGTACCACGTAACGATTCAGCAGTCGTGAAGATGTCAGTTAATTTATTACAAGCTTCTTTACTTATTGTTATTGTTTCATTACTCTTGAGCTTTATTGTTTAATGCTCCCGAAGTGGTGGCAAGGTAAAAGAAATTTATTTAAGTTATTCTTTGCAAGTTAAATGTAATGGCGTCACGTTTGTTTGCCTAGTTTTTACAGAAGCGTCCCTGCAGATCAGGAGACCCAAGGCGCGTCATCCATTGACTCTTATCACTTTCATGTTTTATTCATCAGTAGCTTACACACTTCTCGAACGTGTTCCTATTACGTACAAATCCAAAAAGACACGTGTAATCTCTTCTAAAACAGAATGCATGGTGACGCGTCGCGTCCCGATAACTGAAACGTGCGGCCATCGCCCATGAGTCCCGGTCTGATAAAAATAAACGTAACTTCTGGACCGGGGACAAAAGACGGGATGTTGCCTGGGAAACTTCCACACAGCCATCCCGGCAAACTTTGTTGAACAGTTGCCATTTCCACATCTGAATGGAAGATTTATGTTTTACCAATGGAACTAAAACTTCCTCTCGATACCCGCCAATCCCCCCCGTCTTGGGTTGAGCTAAACAAATTTTTTTTTTGCAGCTTTCGTAAAAATATCGTTCTGGTTGTAATAAATAATAACGTGCTGGCGCCCCCTTTGGATTTATTTTAAATATTTTCTTGGCAAACGGCGGCAACGCCTCGAGATCCGATTTGATAAAATTGCAAGCATAATCTCGTTTCGTCTGGGTGTTAATTATTTTTTCCGGGGCTTCGTTAAGAATCTTGATTAAATCTTTGCCACGGCGACGTCGTCTTTGAAACCGGCCGTAATAACGAATCTGATTGAAAAGGCATCAAACAAGACTCAGTTTTTAATTTAGCCATTTAATAACAGTAGATAAGGCAAAATTTACATTTCACCGAGTTGTTTGCCTAGATAAATAGTTGAAATAGCGCTCCGGGGGAGTTTTCATCTAAAATTGGAACAAAGAGAACGCGGATAGAAGTGGCAAAACGCGTAAAACATTAACGCGCGATTTACATCATCTCAGTGAAGCGGGCAAACTCTTTATTTTTTTCTTTGAAAAATAATACAACATTCCGAGAATTTACTGGCGCTGGAAACTCTCCAAACGAAAAGCATCGAAATCTCTTCCGCCATCATCATACGACTTTATTGTGGTGGCGGTTTTTGTTTAATTATTCGCCCGTCGAGTCGGATCTCTTCCCATCTAACAAAAGCTCGCCCGATTCGCGAAGTTACTTAACGAACTTTCCGCTTTTATTAAATAACTCTCAACCCTTTTATCTTATTTCATTCGTTCGCAGCACACCGTGCGATTTATTGCATTAATAATAGGAGCAACTAGCACTACTTTTCTCAAGTATCTCAAATACCTACTAGGAATGCCTTTTAGGGGCTGTTGTTCCTATTTTCTACTACGAGGCGTTTTCGGTGGTGCATTCGAGCTGCTGTAATCCGGAGCTCGCTACCTAATTAGGGCTTTGACGGATTCGGATAGTTCAGGGTTAATCGCTGGAAAAATTATTATTAATTTAGGACGAGTCAGGCATTTACTGGGATTGTATTGGGGGCAGGAATCCGACTCTAGATGTGCCGCCATCCCGTCCTTAATGGCCTAAATACCGCCCACCCATTGTTCGTTGGATAGTCCGGGGCTTTAGGAATCCTGAGAGGATCTAACAGGGCCAGGAGCGGCAGATTTATTGCCTCTGGTATCATAGTAGAAATAAATGCGCTTTTAAAAATATTGTTTCCTTTATATCTCAAAAGCACGCGTTTTATGTTTGCCATTGCCTTAAGCGCTTACGTGTTTCTTTTCTGTGCCTTTACGCCAATATCGAATTTTGTTATTACTGAAATTGGAACAAAACAAATTGACCAAATTTACAAAGTTTAATGCCGCAACTAAATTGTTGCTCTAACCGTGAACCAAACTTGTCCTAGGTTGTTCTGCAGATTTATGTGGAATTACCGAGTAAGACCGGTAAAGCTGGGGTCTAGACGAGCCCTCCAGTTGTGCACACCGCTCATTTGTCTGCAGAACAAGCTATAATGTAACAAGTCAATACAGAGACAGGCAACTAAACATACCTAATCATTGTCTCTTGATAGCTAAACTGAAATTGCTCATTTTCACATTCCCACACAATTATAGGTAGGTATGTGTGTTCAATTAACGTACCAAACATACATCGTCATTTCAATTTAACGATGTGTGGTTTAAAAAAGTAACTGATTCAATTTGTGTTTTTCTTAATATCGCTTTGTTATTCTGTGAATTTTTCCCCAATTAACAACATTAAACAAAAAAGACAAAAAGTTTATGTGGAGGTTAAGGCTCAAAATTGAATGTGATAATAAATATGTGGATTGATCTAGAAAGCAATTTTAAGTAAAGAATTCATGCGTAAGTATCGCTGAACGAAACATTTAAAGCGAGTAAATCATTTTTATGCACGATCGCGATACATGTTGATATAAATTCCGAAATATTGTCAAAAAAGAATTACCTTTGAAACAGTTGCCAAGCCAGTTATTTTTTGTCAAGGACACCTCGGCTCGTCGTATTATCTTCGTCTCTTTTGGGCTGAAGCGGAAAGGTCACTACTAGATTGAAACTCTATTGG
Source organism: Schizotus pectinicornis (assembly GCA_951805265.1). NCBI lineage: Eukaryota > Metazoa > Arthropoda > Insecta > Coleoptera > Pyrochroidae > Schizotus > Schizotus pectinicornis. The sequence continues at coordinate 6,088,138 of OX638207.1, forward strand.
TGTTATTTTCCAAAACTTCATAGACTGTACCTACGTAAGAAAGAAAGTTAGATACAAATTCCTTAAAGCTTTCCAAGTGTTAAGAAAAACTTCAAATTGCTTTAAATTGGCACTTTCAACTTTTTACAGGGACAGATAGCAGCTAAATAATATTTTATGTGAAATTATTTCTGTTCCCATTATTCAAAAATTCAGCAAGTCTAAAATTTTTTTGTGTGAAAATGACGTACGTAAAGTTGTTACTTATTGAATCCTACATATGGAAAAACGGTATAGCACAATGTTGTTTAAGAGCTTGGAAGGAGCAAAAAGTTTGGCAAACAGTGCGAATAGCGTTACGCAAAGCGACATTTCAGTCGTAACCCGAGCATAATGAGATCCATTCTTTATCCTTGTCGCACAAACTACAGCAATTACTTTTGGTCGGGATGCCACCAGTTTTCTTCAAATTTCGCATCAAACAATACTCGTATATCTAAATGGAAACTTCCGAGTTCATACAACAGCTCGCCGTCTTCCACATCAATTGCTTAAAGCTCGCCGCTTCAGGCATTTGTGCCATGTATCATGCAATATCCAATGATTGCGGCAATTCGCCAATAGAACGATTTTATAGACACGAAATTCACATCGGAGAGCTTAACGAAATTGCGGGGTCCTTTAATGTTTTCCAACTCGACTCTCGCGAAAGTGCGGTTAAAATTAAAGTTGCGGACTCACTCGACGACGCTTTGAAGTCGCGAACGCACTTGTTCCAGCAATACGAGAAACAGTTGTTCCACTTATCCTCGAATTTAGTTTGAATAGCGGTGTCGCCTCAATTTCCCATTGATAATTGGTGGGAATCACTTTGATGAAAATCCCAAATCCGAGCTCGAGTCGGTTTGCATTTAACCTGCAGTTTGTAAAATGCCGCGCTCTCTGTCGTACCTACGCGTAAGGAGTGGCGGTTAATTTATAGTGGGGCTGTTGGATGTTTTTGGATTTTTTAACGGCCTCGGGGCGCTTAATGAAAATTTTAAACGACAGTTAGTCGAAAGTTGCGTAATTATTGCCGCGTAATTAAATTAGAGCCACCTTGCAGAGTTACGAGGGATAAAAACTGGGTCTCGACTACGCAAACACCGAGGCGCCCCCGGATTATCCCTGGTAAACCCGTAAGAGTCGTGATTATGCAAGTGCAAACTGGCGCATTGCGCTAATTCCGGTTAACCTGAGCTTTATTTACATGGGGCCGCAGGATTATAGCGCAGACGGACACTTCATCCCCAACTACACTGTGTATATAATAGTTATGTATGTAGTTAGTACTCGCATCGCCTAGAAATTGCGTTAACCTAACCGTATGCCGTTCGCTCTATTGGGTTTATATGCCGCACTGATTGAATCTGCAACATGCAAGGACGGCTTAACTTTATTATTTGATGGGTCCCTGTATCGGGGTCCCGGTTAGCCGGAAGAAATGGGCGTCCGTTCGATTTTACGATCGGCGAATGGGTGCTTTAAGCTCACGTGCTAAGCTGGAATTTTATCAGAAAGCTGACGTTTCAGGGAACCGTGAAATGGCACGGTTTTATGTCCGGCCCTGGCAGCGCCGCAATTTTTCGATTTAACCGGGGAATTGGCCGATTTGACTAAGATGGAATTTCGCCCCCATTGCAATTACCCGAATTAATGGGCCGATCCATCGCCTAAACAATTATCGGGTTTCGCGATGCAATTTTCGCGCTCACGCCGATAATTACCGAAAATTAATCTCGAATTCGCCTACCAAGCCAAAAACTCAGAAAGTAGTTAAAAGGCAAGGACCGGTTTACAAAAGCAGGACCTTTTATCTACTTTAAAAATAAAAAAATTAATTATCACTGAGGTTTGGAAAAAACGATCTAACTAAAATGACCAAAAAGTCCATTTAGTCCATTTAGTAACGAGCGGCAAAGCCGCAAGTTTTATTAAAGGCGAGTGCCGTAGGTAATAGTCTTATAAGCGACTCTTTTATACTATATTTTGTAATTTGCACCTTTCAAATCCTCTTTAAATAAAAATTCGCAATTTGGAAATTTGGGAAATTATCTGGTGGTTATTGACAATGAGTGAAGAAAATGTCTCTTATCCCACCAGAAACAAGAAAATAGAATACACGCCATTTCAGAAAGCGTTTTCTTAGCATACTTCAAATTACATAGAGTACAAGGCATCCACTATGGTTTCGCTTCTTCATTTATTTGAAGGTTGACAGTGGCATTTTATCTGTCATTAATAATGACTACCAACTTGGAAAAAATTAAAACGCGAAAAGCTATTACAGAACTATTTTATGTGTAGTAGCTTTATTATAGACCGCTATAGACGCAAAAAAAAGCAATTTTGACACGTTTTGTAAATAACATCGTTTAAACAACACACACAGAGAAACTAATTTTTGCTGAAATACATTTTCCCACATCTCTTTATCTGTCCGTTGGTAAATAAAAGTTCGATTTATCTGACCGATTTCTCTAAATAATTTATCTGCCGCGAGGAATTACTAGTTTGGTCGCTTGTCGCATACAACTTTTATATCAAGTTGTACAAGTTCGATATAGCGGCTGTATTCTATTCAACAAACCAGTACAAACGTCGCTGAAAATGTCATCGGTTTTTGTCTTAATTACCTAAGCGCTTTCGCTATTTAAATAGCGGGCTTTTGTGATTTGTTAGCAACGAAGTTTTCAATTAAAATCGTTGCGGAAGCGATCGAAAAATCTCTCGCCCAATTTCCGATCAAGCCTGCCATGTTGTCAGTAATTTTGAGAAAAACCTCCATCACGAAAAATGTTATTAGATTTTTTTTTCAGAGGGCGAAGAAAAACGCGAGCGCCAAATTTAGTTATTTATTGACATGTTTTGAGGTCAATTATGGCAAAATTGACGTAATTGACGTCGGGCTCCGAAATCAATAGAAGTTTTACCCTGCGACTAAACTCATCAATGTTAATTCGCATCCAATGAGGAACATCGGTAAATGCCGAAAAAACTAAAACAACAATTTAACGTTCAGTGGCGGACGACTTTTTGAAAATTTCCCAAAATGCTCGCCGTCTATTAGCTGAATTAATCAAAATGAGAAGTTTTCACAGAATTTCTTCATAGTGGAAATCCTACCGGTAGTAGCTAATCTACGATCGATAAAGTCTCGGCGAACCATAACTTACTATTAGCTAGTTGCTAACTAATTTATTTGCAAAGTCTTTCGCTTCTGCTAAATCTACAAACAAGATTAAAGGAGGCAAACGCTCAACTAAATGTTAAAAATTACTTCTTTGATTTTTTTTATGGCGCGAAATTTAAGCCTTCAAAAAACTTAATCAGTTTTTTTAAATATTTTGCGAATCTTTCAAACAGCCTCAGTCAAAAAAGTTGTACTTTATTTTTTACGCATATCACCAAACATGCAAAAGTAGAAGAACTTGAACATAACAATACAAAGAGAAACAATTGAAAATTATCCTCACTGAAATCACATAAAGGGAGTCACTTTAAAGTTTTGAAGATTCCGAAACCAGCTGACTAATTTGAAAGTAAATCGAATGTTTTGCAACTCATAATTTCGCCTTGTCTGTCTTGGGCCGGCGATTTGGCACCCAACCGAAAACTGTCCCCCATTTCCATTTTGGAAGCAATGCCAATCTAATAATAGTTTTTAATTTCAGGCCAGACCGCTACGCACGTGCCCGCCTTCTGCTTCCATCAATTACAACCCACCGCAAATTGCAATAATATGAACAATGTTGCGCCACAGATCACTTCGTCTGTCGGAAAATCAGATCGATAACCCTACACCAGCCCGATAAATCTCCAAATTTGTGTTATGGAGAACGAAACGCAATACTACAGCACATCGACGACGCAAATCACCAAAACGCCGGACCAAGAATGGACCGACTACCTCGTCTTGTTCGCCAAAGCTACCATAATGGGTTCAATCATCATCGTTTCGATATTCGGCAACCTCCTCGTTATAGTTTCGGTGATGCGCCATCGAAAATTACGGATCATCACCAACTACTACGTTATATCGTTAGCCTTCGCCGACATGTTAGTAGCGATGTTTGTGATGAACTTCAACTTCAGCATGCAGATTTTCGGTAGATGGCTCTTCGGAATTTTCGTTTGCGACATGTGGAATTCGCTGGACGTCTACTTTTCGACGGTTTCCATCCTGCATTTATGCTGCATCAGCGTTGATCGCTACTACGCCATCGTAAAACCCCTCAAATACGCGTTGAGTATGACGAAAAAAGTCGTAGCGTTAATGTTGCTAGTGACTTGGATCTTGCCGGCTTTCGTTAGTTTTGTGCCTATTTTTCTGGGATGGTACGCAACCGAAGAACACCTGATAGAGCACTACCAGAGTCCCGACGTTTGCGAGTTTAAAGTCAACAAACCCTACGCCGTCATCAGCAGTTGCACGTCCTTCTGGATCCCTTGCACCATCATGATTTACATGTACCTGGCGATTTTTCGCGAAGCCAACAAACAGGAGAAAGACATGTACCACAGGCACGGAGCAGCTTTGCTCCTTCACCAAAACAACACTAACGGCGATATGTTGTCGAATTCCGGAGGTTCTTCCAAAACTCTAACTCTCCACGAGATTAACCAAGACTTACATCACACCCCCACCAAAGAGCGCAACATTAACAAGATGAAGCGAGAACATAAAGCGGCGAGAACTTTAAGCATAATTATGGGAACGTTTATTTTGTGTTGGTTGCCGTTCTTTCTTTGGTACGTCAGTACTTCTTTGTGCACGACTTGCGAATGTTCCGAAACGGTAGTTGTGCTTCTTTTCTGGATCGGGTACTTTAATTCGACCTTGAATCCTTTGATTTACGCTTATTTCAACAAAGACTTTCGAGAAGCTTTCAAGAACACGTTGCAGTGCGCTTTTTGTAGTTTGTGCCGCCGTCCCCCTTCCGATCTGGACAAGTTCGACATCAGAAGGCCTTCGATTAGGTACGATGATAGAACTAGGAGCATTTATTCAGAAACTTACTTAAAACATATTGATAGGAGGAGAAGTTCCGAGTTCGGGTCGAGTCTATGAGTAGACTTAACTAGTAGCAGACTTACCACCACGAGTTTCTAGTAGGTCTGTTGCTAGTTCCACTCAACAATGGTGCTATTTTTGTAATTGCGGGTGCGTGACAGAGTGATTCTGTTTTCACTATGCGTGATAGTGTGTGATAACGATCGCTTCTCGGACGAAAATTGTGGATTATAATGTTAATGCCAAAAATGACATTGTTTTTTGTATTTATTTTAGTGTAGGTTTTGAAATTTTTTGAAATTATCATTGTATAAAGTGTTAGCGATGTGTAAATGTACAAGTATTTGTAAATGATATTTTCTAAAGATTCGCTCGACGAAATCGAAGACTTAATTTAAGACTGCGACGGTTTTGCAAAATACTCCAATCGAAGAAACAATTTTTGTACATTCAACTAGACGTAATAGCTAATTACAACCAACTCGTATAGGTCAATGTCTCGATGTGTAAATTCTGTGTAATTCATGTGAAAATTTTTCGATGATAAGGTTCTATCAAAAATTGTAGCGATATACAATCATACTTTAGAATAACAAAATGTGCAATTATAGAAAAATCTAATGTTAGAACTTTCGACCAATTAAAGAATTATGCCAAGCAATAAGTACCCGTGGCGGTATAGGTTTACAGCACGGTTTACATCGAAGAGGACTAATCACTGAAATTATTTTGCTATTGATTGAAGAGCACACTTAACGCAACAAATTTTTCTGTATCGTCTTCCCCTGCAAATATCAGTGTTCAGAAACAGACTTTTCATCAAAGAAGAGATGAATGGTAATACTCGATGTTTCAAAATAAATGTTCCATGTACAAAAACAATGTCCACCAAATTACTGCGTTAATTTACTTCGAAGGACTCAGTTCAGTTGGGAGTGCTTACATACCAAATATTTATATTTAGTTCTAAGTATTTTGTACATATAGTTACTTATAGTCCGTTGCAAATTACTTAAGAAATATTTATTGTTTGTTGACATTTTCTATTGTAAATTAGTTTGTACATTTGTAAGATATTATGCTTTAGACGAACTGACAATTTGCTTTTGACGAAAAGGACAGAATTCAATAAAAGTAACATGATTAATTTCCTGAAATTTTCTCCTCCAGTCCCACCATTATCATTACGAAGCAATTTAACTTGCACCGACAAGAAATCATTAGCAACAACTCGAGTTTGCACGTAATTAAAATCTAGGTTAATTCCGTATCGATCGTGACGAAGAACTTTTAACCCATCCGGTGGAGAGACGCCTCGAAAATTGCTCAGTTACGAACCGCCGGTTCTTTTATCCCTTCTGTCCGCAACAATTTTCAAACTTCTCCAATAGCGTGAAACAACCGGGCAACTCGAGGCACTTCACAAGAACGTCGCGGACTCGAATTAGATACTTTGCAGAGCCAGTTGACGCCGCAGAAAAATTTTTAAGGTCAGCTCAACCGCACACGAAAAAGTCATAAAGCGTGTAATGGGGTGGGTATGTAAGATATCGTGGCATTTTACCTAACAAAGAACTGTAAGAGACGTAGTAAGCGAATTTTGCAGGTAAATTTACCATAAACACTAGAGATCTATAATTTGCTAATAGTTATCTTTTAGAGAGCCATCGTCTTCCTTCCTGTTCTACTCTTCTGGTCGCTCTCGTAATTGCAACATTTCAATATCTCAAACCACATAAGTGTTTCGATAGGAAAATTTCACCATAAAAAGACTTTGACTATTGGGGACTCCCTTCAACATTAATTGTTGGCATATTTCTCAGATAATACCACCTCAATTGGTGGATAACAAAACCATGTCGGTTCTTTGAGCCGCAACGAGATTTGCACCCATTACTCTAATTAGCCGTCATCGGCGCTCACAGCATTACTTCTAACCTATCAACATCCATTAGTAAAATTACGAGAAATTTTTTCCTTTTTCCAGTACCGAAATTAAATGAAATTTCGCAAATAAAAGGATTTCCGCGCTAGTTTCCGGCCAGGCTCTCCGGACTCGCAATAGTCCGTTAACTTATTTCACTGCCCCCACTAATTGCGAATTGGTGCGTTTCCCAATTCAACTTGCCTAAGCCTGAGTCTATTAAAAACTTTGTGAAAATCTCATCGTTTCACATTGAATTTGCCCTCCTGTCCGGATAGTTGTGCGACGATTTAATTGCGTTATCTTGGCACGAAACCGGAAAATATTTTAATCACGACGCCGAAATTTCTCATGAGCCAATTCGGATCCACAGGTGAGCGGGAGATTGCGGAATTTAATTATGGCCGGGTTGAGTTGGTGATTAAACAAGTCTCGACTGGTAGAGGAAGTTTCATCAGGAGGTAGTGTGTCGGGAAGCCATCGATTTGTAAACGAAAAAAATTGACAGTAAATCGAGTGTTGTTGAGTCGGACCTACGTCAAAAGGAGAGGAATTGCAGTTATTGACGGCGGACCCACCTGAGGATATTCACTTGTCAAGGGGATGTCGAATCTGTCGGGTTTGAAAACTGGCGCCAGACGGCAGTTGCGTCCTCAAGGACCAATAAATAAGAATGAGGGTTTTGATTCAACTTTCCAAGTCCATGATACATACCTACCCTTAATTTAGTTCTTTTTGCTTCATCTGGTCTAACACTAGTTCAAACACTGATTTCATTAATGTAACGTAGTATAATGGTCAATAAGTCTTTTTGAAGGAAAAAATTGCCAAATCTGTTAGGACTAATTTTGCCGACCACTCCTCGGTTTTGGATCCTGTTAGCTGCTGAAAAAACTGTCCCTCTTCCAATCTAGATGGTGTGACTGTCTCGATTGCCAAGCGCAATAACTCGACGTTAGAACTTGAGCAAGAATTGATTTCGTTCCCACAAAACAACCTCTTGAAAGCTGATTCCTCCCTAATTGACATTGCTCCGGATTAAGCGCGCTCAATTAAGCGTTCCGATCGTGCAGACGGCCCAATATGACTCCCTTCGGAGCTCCGCACTTCCAATTAGTACAACTCGTCCCGTCACATCACACGGCTTATTTTTCCTCGCTCACCCCCACAACTCCCGTTTATGACGGCGAACGTTTTAACTGTAATTTATTACGGGACGCAGACACGTCTCCGGGATAACGTCAGGGTAATACAGTGGAATGTAAATTGTTATCGTGATAAACGAGCGGATCTCTGTCGCGTTTTTCATCAATCCCGTCGAAGTGGAAAGCGATATCGTGGCCGTTTCCGCGTCTGAGGGGTGAATTGGGGTAACGCTCATTGAAATTACGAATCCTAGAGAGATTACGGTCTGGGGTTTTTTGGACGTTTAAAACTCCCGGATTTCGCGTGCTGGCACCCACCCAAATAATCCTTACGGGCGCAGATCCGGCACGTCCAAACCGGACTCTCAAGGCATGACCCGGCGCTACCTACTCCCAGACTTTCGCCATCAATAAACCAACTTTGAGAAAAATTGGATAACTTATAAACATATTTTTTTTACAGTCATTCAATAGTTGTAGGTAGTATCAAACTTGGCAAGTCTCCTAGAGAACTCTCCCGGAAGAGCAACTATACGATAAGAAACTTCATTGCCTGCAGCGAATTAGTTAGTGTAAAGAACGAGACTTTGAGGCCCCAATTACCAAACCGCGCTCTTTACTGATTAATTCGTTCCAAGCCCAGAAGTTTCTCATCTGAGCTTCAAAATTTTAAACTTTGATACGCAACTGTTGTGCTAGATGTTAGCAATCGTCAACAAGTGACATATCTAAAATTGCTTGTAATCGGACCTTTACGACTAGATGAGAACCGTTTAAAGATTAACTCAATTTGCCTCACCAGAAAGGTCCATGTTTATGGAGCAAAACTTCAATTTGAAGAATAAAATTTAGTTCCTCAAACCAAAACAACAATATCGCCATATAATCCCCTAAAAGTGTGCGGACGAAATCCATTCCGTAATTCTCCTTCGGAACAGAACGTCGTTGTTATTGCTGAAGGCGCTGGCTGGGCGTCCGTAAGGGAGGGCCCGATGCGGCCGTTTTGCTTCCCAATCGTCGTAATACTCCAACGTTATTTACTTAAGGGACGTTTGTGATTTTCACGCAGATAAAATGCGCCGATTTATGGCGGCCAAGCCGGTCCTGGACTCGCGCCGCACTCTTGGACTTGGATAAATTAGAATTCAGCAGACAGTAAATTTTAAATTGCCCCCGTCAATTCTTCAATCGACTTCCGCAACTTCAAATTGTCGACTTATAATGGAAATGACGGAGAAATGGCGGGGACCAGGACGTGCGTCGTCAATGAGGCAACCATCTTAGAGATTTTGGAAATTTATGCAGTTTTAGCTTCAAAAATCAACAATAACAAATTCACACATTTTGACAATTATTACTTGAAGCGCCAGGTAAAGTATGAAGTTAATTATTTTATAGCTATTTTCGAGCTTTTGGCCTAAACTAGAAATATTTTTGTTTTCGAAAGCCCAACTGACCTGCTAATTTTTGTTGCTTGATGCAGTCATTGCAATCGCTTCGTCGTAATCCTCGCAGTATTCTGTCGAGGACGTAATTTTACAGTGTCACTCAGAGTCGAAATTCAAGATAAACCCGTGTCAAATATCTCGTTTTCTGATGCCATTTCGGAACGCGTCAGAGTTTTCCAAGTGTCGATATTTTTTACCCGTTCGTTTAGTAAACGGCGGCAATAAAGAACTAATCAATTTTGAATGATGCCCTCGAGGCTTATGAGAACCCCCGTCAGCTTAGGGACGTGCTTTTCAACGACGCCGAGCGCCGCGCCGCTGTTTTTACCGCATATTATACCGAAATGCGGGCTTCTATGATGTGCGTGATCGGAACGGCGAAAAAATGTTTTTGGTGATGAATTGGTTGGCACCTATCACGAGTTCATTTCAATCCTGCAATGCGCTCATCCTGCGACCAGATACAATTGAATGTATTGAATGCAAATGTTTGAGCTGGCGGCCCTGCACGAAGCGTTATTTATTTACCGGTGGAGATGTTTGCTTAATAATGTTGCAGCATCGAAAATCCTATGGGATAGAGCGTGGATAGAGCACATAGAGTTTTGCGCTTGTTCAATAGAACCAGATCGTTAATGAATTTTTGCTGAAAAGTAGAGCTTATCCCAGGAAGTCCGCAGTCTAAACAGTTGGCAGTTACTGTTGGCTTTTGATTATTGATTACTGACCAGGCGCTTGGACATCAATTAATATGTGGCAATTAAATACTTTGCTCCTAAATTTGAAATAGCTTCAAAACCTCAAACAAACAATTTGACAGATAATTAACGCGGCATAATTACATCAAAGCCGTTTTCCTTGATTGTTTATTGTTTAATTTTTGTTAAAAAATCATTTAAAAGTCTCCAAATTAAAAAAAGATATCAACTTCACTTCTGGTGACATCAAATAAAATTTTAATAAATGATGTTGATAATCTAATGATGGCAAATAATCTAACCCGCATGGCTCATTTTACTACTCTGAAGTCTTTTGGTTGCCGCTTCCAAGTCACGTCACCAACCCAAAAAGAATGTACATTTTTCTTTCAATTTAATAAAGTCTTTACATATGAAAATGCTAAGACGTCTGGCCTCGTGAATATATTTCGGATGCGCCTCCGACTTTTCGTTGCACCGGGTTCATGCAATTTCACGTGACATTTGCGGAATAAAAGAAGCATTAAATTGGGGTTATCGCCGGTTCGTATGATCGGCGCATTTCTAGCCTCCTCTCTCTTCCCGTTTCCCGAGAGAACGTCGGCAACCGCTCCAGTTCCACCGGTAATTTACAACAGCCCGTCTGCTATCGGTTTTGTTTCCGAAAGAAAATAGCCGAGGGGGCGTTGCCCATTTCCCAAAATTACCGGGGCTTTCCTCGAACCAAGCATCACGCATTCCCGTCGCATCCACCCTTGAGCGGTTCCCGAAAAACCTTCAACGTTGCAATTTCCCCTTTTGTTTGCGATGAGCGAGAAAAGAGAAAGAGAGGGAGGGAATTGTTTAATTCCACAGCCTCCAAGAGCCGGAATAAAAAATTAATTACACCGCGCCATTAAATAAACGGAAAAAATCCGAGACGTTTCCTCGCAACGACAACAAATTCCCGGCGATTTATAAAAGTTTCAAGTAAATCCGCGCTTAAGTCCCGCAACAGGGAAGTTCATTTCTTCTGAGGTAATTAAAGCAAAGGCGATTAAAAGCAATTCCGGAATTAGGTAGAAGCCTACAATTTAACAATCGTCCCCGATGAATTATTGACGGTTTTAGGACCGCAGGTTTTTGATAATTATGACTTATTGCCGAACCGAGAACGTTACGGCAGCGATTTGTCGCGCTTATTTGATGTTTGCGTTTCGTCCCACTAAGGAGCTTTTCGTTTCCGGTTTCTGGGCGACTTTCCGTGATTTTCAAGTCAAATATTTACGCGTCTCGTTCAATATCGATCAGGAAAGCTCGTGATTAGACTTGTGGGAGCGGGCGGTTCAAACGCAAGTCTTTCCCGCGCGCCACTGAAACGCTTAATTAGTATTCCCGAAATCATTGATATCAGATGAATTAATTTACGCCGGGAGGTGACGCTGATTTGCACACAAAAGTGTCGGCGCTAATCTACCCATCAAATTCTAATCATCCATTATACGGTAATCTCTAAAGTTATTTTGGAAGAGCCACAATTATTATTTAATCAAGTGTCTCAAAATTAAGAAATATATTAAAAATGCACATATTTTCTTAATTTTTCTTTACCTACTTACTTATGACATATCTTTCCCTTACAAAATAAAAAGAGAAAAACTAATTTAAATTCATCTGCTTCCAAATCTCATACTCTTTGATTAAAATATTTCCATAATCAATTTATCTCGCTTCTGCTGAACTACATTCCAGGCCAAGTATATTTTTTTAATTTTCCGAAATTTATCGCGCAGTTCTCAGCTAACTTAAAGGCTTCGTCGTGTTGACCATTAATATCTCCAACTAACGACAATGGTGCGCCAGTATAATGAAGAAACGCGAAATATGCCCCACTTGTTTCATTTTTCCCAACATTCTCAAGCATTTACGACCGCACGATAGCGGCGTATACATTTATGTGATGCAGAAAGAATGCACTACTGGAAGTTGCAATTCAAACGAGTACATGACGTACGCCAGCCAACTTACTGTCAACTGTTTATGTAGTAACATAGTGAGCATGTAGCGCATCTTATAGCAATAGTTGCAAAAATAACACTAAAATTTTTCAAATTAACGGTAATTAATAACGAAAGTGTTCGACCGCACAATAGAATAAATTTGTAGAGAAGACTAAAAAAATTTATTCAGAGACGGGTCGGTTTATTGAAGTCGAGATATTTAATTAAATTTGTAATTTGACCACAAAAACAAATTTGTTAGTCAGCGCAGACTACTGATGGGTTAGATGGTGCCTTGAAGCAGGACAGGAATACGATATCAAATTTTAAAAGAATTTTACAAAGTAATTTCCTAAGTGTAAAACAATGTTTAAACCAATTTGTCAGCGACACAGTAATTTTAAGAAGAGGAATATTGTTAAGTGGCCTTGTTATATTTATAATTTATTAACGCAGAAACAACAGAAAGTTTTCCTAAATTAGTTTTAAAACATCGCGAATGTAACGCAGCTAGTAGTCGGATTCACCCGGCACCTCCACCATTTCGACGCGATCTTAAGATGCCTCAGGTCAACTGTACTTTTTAGTGAGAATAATTACAATTTATTAAAGAACTTGCAGACTTTTGTTGATTTAACTCGATCTGGCCACCATTTTATGCTCACTATAAATGTGCACATTATCTATTCATAATACCAAATTTCACTCTTAAGATAAACTTTATTAGAAATATTTATTAAGCCGTGACATGCTTTGCGACTTAAACTGAAACCAGAAAAGATATCAATATTTTAGGTGACAAGAATGTGAGGGCTATTTTATTGGAACAACACTAGTCTACCTACATGTTGCATGACAAACGTCGTCTAGTGTCGCCTGTTCTTGTGCTATAGGTACTTAAAATTTCTTCATTCTTAAATAGGGTTATCTCAGAAACGAATAGACAAATGTTGTGGCAAATTTAACGTTATAAGAAGATCATCAGTCAAAAGAAGTGGATGTAGCGGACAAAAAATCGTAAAAGATTAAAAAAGTTTAGACATTCAAGGAGCTTATCTGGAAATTGTTGTTGCAACATCATTTCAGTAATTTGACTCTTGACACAATTCTTCGAGTGACCTGAGCTAATGACGCGTGCTGCATGCCGCTTTATAATGCCTCGTTCCAAAGATATGTAGCAAGCGGCCACTTAACTTTCAGCATCAAGTTATTTTTACCAGTACATCATATCAGAAAAGTCTCTAAAGACAGCAATAATAAACTTTCTTGGTAAAATTTGTTTCTTCTTAATAATGCAAAAATTTGTATTAACAATGCTTTGTTTAGAGCATATTTGCAAAATTGCGCACCTTCTTGGGTGATAATGGGTCAAGTGGCGTTCTGGCGCTCTCCACACTACACGGCGTTTCCTCTTCATCACTTCCTTAAGGTCGGCCCTTCCCCACGCCCGTCCTTTTGGGGATAATTTACTGCTTTATCAAAACTATTCGGGAATATAACAAGAGACTTAGGTCGTGACAATAAATCATAACCAGGTCTAGTGTCTCGACGATAGAGCAGTCGCTTCTCCGAGACCTTTGTAAATAAGTTGTGCAATTTGTTACACATTTAGAAGCTTCTCCCTCGCCACCCCTTATGCTTGTTAAAATGAAGGATGGCCACCGCTAAACAATTGTGAGGCAAACGCTGTAGCTATTCTGCAGATATTTCCCAAAATATTATACTATTTTCATTGTCAAATCGGCCAAAGAGGGGGTTACCAAAACCGCTCAATCATATCAATATTCGGAGGGCACACGTCAGGGAGAAAGATTCAATGAGGGTATCGATGCGTGTTGGGAAAGTTCAGCGCGCTATATTATGCAGTTTCAGCCGGAAACGTGAAATAAACAGTGACATTTTGGGGAAAAGTTCAACTCGGACAATATTTGAGGGCTTGCACTATTAACATCGCTTTCGGGTTTTCCAAAGTTAATACCATCAACCGCTTTAAGCTTATGGTAGATACAATAGATGCTAAATAAAAATTAAGGTCAATTTGAATGTACATAACCAAAAGTTATCGAAACATTGGCCACGAAATAAGTTTAGAAAAAGAAAAAAAATTTAAGTCAATCTAAATGTATTAGGTAGATTTTGGCCTCTAGACTTAGTGCATGTGGCCAATTGTGGGAGCGTAGTAGGACATGAGCCCTATGCAACGGTTCAATATTTGATTGGTTTTGTTCTAGTTCGCATGAATAATCGTCAATATTAGGGCCGTAGACACTCGATTGCACAAAGAAAATTCGTCAGCAATAGGTAATAATTCTGCTAAGAACATTAACAAGAGTTTTTCCTTTAAAACTAAAACTATTGAAAGAAGATTCATTGTTCCTCACTCGATCTGATTTTCGGCTGGCAACCAACCTACGTAAATATATTATTACATATTATAATTTACACAAAATCATTGGCAGTGCAATTTTATTAATCAATAAATATTGTTTGCCCAATAACGTAATGGCGAGACGGCGATGGCAACTTGCATTGAAGCCCCTCGGGGTGGATTGTTGGGATTAATTATTGCGGGCTTTCAATGATGCCAACCTAAGTTAATCCCTTAAAGGTACGAGGATTCAATCTCAGCAACATCTAATTATTGTGGCCCGTCGAGCCATATTTATTCTACCGCTTGCCGTCCACAAAATTGCGTGTCCGGCTTTACAGATATTCTATTAATATTTGCCCGGCTAGTTTTGGACGGACTCGCAAGGGTAAATTGGACAATGATTAAATTTTTGATAGGATCCAGCCTTATTTGCATAGAGCTCAATTTTCTGGTTGACTTGAAGAAAAATGCTCGCTGACCCGCGCTAATTACAAGGTCGCCAACCACCATCATGCAAAGGCCGCAAGTTGCGTGTTCCACAAATCTTTTCGTAACCCGTCGAGCTTTCGCGCCGGGTATAAAACCCCTCCGGCTCCGGGGAGCTTTATCTTCGTTTCCGTTCGCGATTTATGCTCACGTAAATCAACGATTACCTGATGCGGATATTAAAGAAATACCGAGTTCAGGTGGTAATTTCAGCGGTGTACGTGAGGCAGTTGAAATTTTCGATAATGCTACCCCACACAGCTGCGATCGGTAGTTGCGGAGAGAAATAGCCGTCAAGTTGCATGTTGGACTTTGACTGTTGGGAGTTGCTTCCATTTCCTTGTGTTTAATTAATTTCCGGGTAGCGACTTGAGCGACTGGAATATGCGTAATTTAAATAAATTGGTTCGCTCGAATACATTTTGCATTAGCATAATTGGCAATCTAAACGCAAGTTGGGCAAAAGTTAAGTATTTGCAGAAAAATTCTTGCACTTTACCTGGAAAAATCAGCGTTGTCATTATGTATTTGATAGTTCAAACAAAAAATGCCACAAATTTACTTGTCCAGTTTTAACTTTAATAGAACAACACGTGGAAAATTTAATGATGGACATTAACACGGCATCAAATTTTCATGATGACTAAAGCAGGAATAAAATCTACTTCACACTAATTTTTGGTTAATGAGGTAAACATTTAGTCCAGCCACGTTGCCATCGCCATCTAGTGGCTTCAGAAACAAAGTACAAATCCTGCATTGACTTAACTCAAAAGCTCGGAGTTTAAAGTCCCAAAACAAAGACTTTACGAAACCGTCTTTATCCTGAAAATTCGAGAAACTTTGATGCAACTGGAGCTTCAAATTCTACTGGCAATAGAGGGCGCCTCCAGTCATACTTGCTGGATCAAAACAGGGAGCTTCTCAGTAATTTTCCGGCAGATCTCTCTATTTCCCGAGTGAGAATTTTGTTTACAAAGCAGAAAGAATTCTGCGGGACTATTTACTTCAACTTCAACCTGTGAGGTCACTCATGTTCCTAGAATGTTTCTAACAAACAAATTTACCTATACATTATCGTAAATGACAGTGCGTTGACCTCAATACTCTCAATCGATGGAGTTAGATCAACTCCAAGTTTGACAATGTATAGAGGGAATTATATGAAGGATAATAAATGTCGACGTTAATGTCAATAATAACCTATTATTGACAAGGAAGTTTATGATTTCGCGGTGATTTATGTCGCAATAAAGGTGACATTGTGTTTCCGGTCGATTTTTCCCGTTTTCCGGCCGCTCATTTCGTCTCGCGGTATTTACCTGCCTGCGCGAAAAAAGGGCTGGGTTTTCCCGTTTCCGGGTTAACGCGCCATTAGACGGCATCAGTGTTAAGGCCAGCGCTTGGGGTTGCACGTGGCCGCTGGCATAACAAAAACATATCGATTCCCCCTCTCGGAGAGTAAAACAAAAACGCTACTAGATTCTACTTCACGTGTCTGTATGTACTGGAGAAGTGGGACGCGTTACGGGGATGAAACCGGGAACACCAGATGTTGACCCAGTATGCAGCCTGCATCTGGATTCAATCAATATGCTCCTGCTTCGCTCCATGATTTGCATTTTGTTCCGACGACCCACTTTAAACCAACATTTGTTTACGTGAGGGTGGCAAGGGCGCAACGCCACAATCAGCAGGACCAAGAGCGGCTGAGTGCCAGCAATTGGAGTAATCCCAACATGCGCCGCTCAATCAGTTTACCTGGTCCGAAAATAAGTCCAAAGATTATTGCGTTTTCTCTTTGCTGGCTGATAGCCGTTAAAAAATTCTGATAAGAAATTGTGATGCCTAACCAAGTTGAGGTGAGTGCAGTAGAAAAGTAAGAACTTTTCAATGCCAGGATGTTATAAAATATCGCTATAAAGCGGAGAAATTTTGCCATACCCCCCTTTATCTATTTATGAGTAGGCTCGTTACGTTCTGGTGATAGCCCTTAAAATTGATGTTAGCGGCGTTAATGCGGCCGTAAAGGGGGTTCCAAACCCCAAGATAGATCGGGGGCAAGCGGCTTAAAAACTTTAAGTCCAAGCTAACCTTCCGTGATTGACGTTGGTGCTCGGATCGTCTGTGCCAACGAAACCAATAACACAATCCCCTTCCATCATCGATAGCAATAACAGAGGAACGTATTTGGTCTGCACGGTCGAGGAAGTCCGTTTATGACATTTAATGACACTGGAGCATGCCAATCGGAAGCTCCGCCAGATAAGTCGTAAAATTCAGCCTGGTCGGTCATCACGCGATTTTCCGTCCACATTGCGATATTTCTCTTTTCCGAGATGATCTCGGTAATTGCTCTGATTATGTCAACAGATTTTTAATTACACTCGAAAGGGCCGCAAATGGAACGTGAAAGCCCGTCAAAACGCGGAAATTAAGCGGGTGATCGGACCTCTTTGTGGACATTTTTGCTGTTTATGTCATTAATCTCCGGATCGCAAAAAATTCGAGGCATGTCAAAGCGAAAATTTAACGTAATCTTGTTTGGTGCAATTTCTGGAAAAAGTTTTTAAGCGGCGTCGCAGGCTCGTATGCCGGGACGACGGAGATTTAAATGTAAATTTGTTTTATTGGCTGAGCGCTAATAAGGTCAATAAGTCAAAGCTCAAAATAGGTTTAACGTGAATCGCTGCGCAAAGTTTCATCGAGATTTTCAGGCCACATCTGAATTGTGACACGTTCATTCACGGAACTAACTTGCTTTCGTTTGGGGATTTGGGCTTGACGTTGGGTTAATCACATCTCGACTTTTCCCGCGAGAGGCAACCTGAAGTTCACATTCAACGTTGAGGATCAACAAAATCACAATTAAGCTCAAAAATTAAAATAGTCATTATGAAGTCCCAAGACAAAAAGTTCAAAAATTAAAATATGTGGCTCTAAGCACTTAAAAGTGCAATTTTTGCAACTGACTGATGAAAAGCGTTAGAGGAATTTTGTTAACCTCCGAAACTACCTCGATTGTTGCCAAATCAAAGAGATACTCAATTACATTTCCGCTTGCTAACTTTGTGAATCGTATCCGACAAAGCGCACGTTGACGTCCGTTATCGACAATTAATCGTCCTGAATATCACTGATCTCTCTAACTGCACCTAAAATTTGCAAGCGTTCATTTGTAGTTAGGGCGCCGTAAAAACGTTAGCGAAATGGCACGCTGTTAAAGCACAATTAGCGTTATCGTCTTGAAAAAACGACCGCATCGAGGAGAAAAGGGAATTACAAAGTTGTTATCTGGCTGTGTATAGATTTCGAAAGTTTTTTGATACACCTCCAACCAGTGGCGGCGCGTAAGCTGCAGTTTAGTGTGTTCTGCATGGTAGTTTATGGAAGGACTTGAGAATTTATAATTAAAACTTACTATATATTTCTGGTATAATTTGACTCACGGTGGAAGTTATTAAATTGTCGATTATAACCCTTCCGTCGACTAGAAGCTGCCACTTTTATTTGTAAATCAGGAGTGGGTTTTCCAAATGCTTTAACATTTATTTTGTCTTCGCGTACAAACGCGAAAATTTATTTTCTAGCAAAAACTATATATTGTTATAGCCACACGACACGTGAGATGAAATTGGAAGTTGGATGGAACGCATTAGTTCTTCAAGAGTCATGGTTGTTTAGGTCCGATTTGTTTTGGTAATAAAGTACCCAAGCTTTGTAATGATTGCGCTGCTTCTGTTGCAGCCACAAATTTGTGTTATAGTGCCATAAGCACCACGTGAGCGGCCAACCAATGAAATCACTTCTTAGCCGAAATTGCTCGCTGTGAACACATTCGAGGCAACTAAAGTTTGCAGTAATCGAGAGCTATTGACGGTAGTATAGTAACGGGGCCAATATAAGTTGCAGTGTATTAATTTACAATTTCGTTCTCCTTTACCGTTCTAATTATGCAGAAAGATGCTAAACCCTTTATGATTCAAATATCAATTTTTATTTTTTTGATCATTTCGGTATGTGTTCTGCAGCTCCGCAGCTCTTACATACAAACCGCCACTGCCTCCAACCACCATGCCCTTCATAAAACTTTGATCATTTCAGTAAAAAGTTGGCGTTAGTGCATTAGTTTTTGCGAGGAGAAAAATTCTTGCTATTTTGTTGCTGCGAGTGTGAGAGTAAAGAGAGAGCAAAACGAGTTGCGTGCACTTGGAGCAAACGTAATAAACTACGTTGATGCAACTGGCACTAAGCACTTGACAGTGGTGTGGCTGGACATGAAAGCAATAACCAATTTGATGCGACGGGAGCTTTCCAAAGGTCACAAGGCGCCCGAACAATAAGAGCCGGGATGTCTCAAGACCAACAACAAGATTTTTATCTCTTTGGCGAATAGCCACCGCGATTTTAGTTTGGCATCCTGAAAATTTTTAAGCTCTTAAAACTCGTTCCTGAAAAATCACCGGCGAAAAATAAACTTTGCTACACTCCATAATTAATAAAACCCCCACGGATCATGAATACGAATTTAAGTTGCTAAAAGATTTTTCAGGACCGAACAAACCCTTTATTGCTTGCATTTTAAATAAAATCGGGGATCTTTTCTTGTCAAAATTACAATATTGCGTAGTCGTTAGTTAGTTACAACGGCGTAATGGAGGGCTATTTTTAACCTACCCCGACGCCCTCGGCCGCTTTGAGGAGGGCACCGTTACAATATTCATGTGAGTGAGAGGGGATGACGGATTTTTTTGCAGACTTCCCCGATTTATCCAAAGTTTCCAGCGTATACGCGTCATTATCCGCTTTTCGATGAAAAGCCCGACCGTACATGTTTAATGTCATTGTAAATTTTAAATCTCGAAAAGGGACCCCCTTCCACGTTCACTTCCTAATAAAGCAAACACAATTCCACGGGAATTATTCGCTTTCGAGGAATTTAATTTGTGATTTCATTAAATTTGCTTCTTCTGTACTTAAAAAATTTGCGAGATTAAAGCTCGATGGATTTTTGCCTTACTTATTTTAATTGCTGCGATTCCGGCATTGCTCAAGCGATAATTGCGAGAATTTTCCATTATCGTCGCTGCCCCTAGCAATTTCTTACTTTTTCCATTATTTTTCGCCAGGAGCAACTCGTCGCTCCAATTGAGAAACTATTCGATTTGATAATTGCACCTTAATCAAAATGGCGCTAAACCGGGTAACAGTTTTGTCTAAATGAGCCCCGGATAATTACTTCCCCGTTCATTTCCAAAGACATCCAGCAGACATTATTGCTGCTCGGTTATTGTCTTTGGCGGTGTATGCGAGATATATTTCAGATTTCATTAGTGTCCCCCTCATTCCCTTTGAGACGCCGTTTAGCCGTCTTTCAGCCCTAATTGGAATGTAAATATCTGTGACGTGCAGGGCGTCCGCCGGAGCTTTCATTAATTCCGGGCTTGTCTAGGCACTAGACGGGCTAATCAAACAATCGCGGCGAGGATGATGGATGGTAATCCCTGAACGTTGCAACGTGCATGATCTAGGTGTAGGTCAGCGGTGGTTAAGATCACCATTTTGAAGGTTACGTAAGCCGTGAAAGAGGTGATCAATAGCACGTCAACTCGCCACCGACCTAGAGAAGTGTAACTATTATAGTTTCGCTATCGATTTATTTGTACAACATGACAGGGAGAGTAAATACGACGAGGAAATTTGCTAGGTTGGATAACTGCAAATAATAAGCGTCAAGAATTTAGTTTGAATGCCACGGGGGAGAGTAAATAGTAGAAACGCAACACCGTGTGATAAAGTATCGCTTTCATGTAGGAAGGACGGCAATAATCTAGAGAATAATCTCTTGACGTTTCCCTGTTACAATTTTATTTACAATGAGGCAATGAGGGTCTTCCGTGTCAGCTCAACAAGCGAAGTCGCCTTGACCCGTCGTTTCACCCAAGCATGCAATAAATATTTCAATGCACATGATTGGGGTGATTACGGAGTACCCAAGTTTCACATGCGACTACAAAAACCAAAATTTTGATTTCTTTTGAATGCATCTTTCCTCTAGGTACTATTTCCAGCCTGCTCAAATTTCGGAAAACTCCAAAATTAATTAATTACTGCTTCTAGATTTATTTGGAAAATGCCAATTACAACTTTGATTTATCGGTCATCAGTGGCCTTATGGTCAATCAGCAAAATTGAGTGTTTTCTCATCATAACTATCAATGATTCACTCTATATAAGAACACGATAATAACACATATACCTACTTACAGAGCAAATCAGAAATATGTTCTCTACAACACCTATATAATTATTCATTTCCATTAAAAAAAATTTGATTACGTATGGCTTAATTCGCGGTTGTGCATTGAGAGGATATGGTAACTACATAAACAGCATAATCAACTAAATTTTGCTGGTAAACTCCAAATAAATACCCAAGTAGGTACTATCTAGCCTTAATCAAACACCAACCTCAGTCCAGTAAACATGAACACTTCTTTTGTGCGATTTCTTTTCGTTTGCATAATAGCTAAAGAAATTCAAGGTAAGCTGATTAAAATGTAGAAATGGAGAAAAGTCTTAATTTGTGACTTTTTATTTAGGAACAAATTTTCGGCTGCCGGCCACAGTGAAACCACTTTTCTACTCCATTAAGATCCACCCGAACCTAAATGATGACGTTTTCGATGGCGAGGTAACAATAAAAGTTAAAATCAAGAATACTGTTGATAGTATAATTCTTCACTGCAATGATTTAACAATCGAAACAGTTATGTTAGATACGGACAATAACATGATTCACAGCTTGGATCCTGAACTGGACTTTTTAACAATTTCTCCCAGCAACCACAGTAAAATCGCCTCAGGAATTCACAGTATTTTTATTAAATACAGTGGCAAAATTGGCATTGTTGAAGTTAATGACAAAGAAAACGATGACGAGGACATCAGGGGAGGTTTCATCAGATTTACCTCAGAGGAATTGAAGTGAGTGAATAAGCTATCGAATAGTAACAATAATTAATGTTTGCACTCTGCAGAAGTTATTATGGAATAACCGATATTGGGCCTTACAATGCCAGAGAGGTATTTCCTTGTTTTGACGAACCGGCTTTCATGGCTCAATTTCAACTGACCTTAGTGCTTCCGGATAGCAATTATTCACCTGTTTCAAACACTCATCTACTCGTTAGTTATTTCCTTAATTCAAACAATATTTAATAAATTGTCGTTGTAGACGAGCACAAGAACGTCAAACAATGTGGAACATAAGTTTGATATAACTCCCACTATGTCGACTGATCAATTATGTTTTGCCATTTCCGACTTTAACGTTAGTGAAACTAAAATTGTAGCTGGAAATACAACCATTGATATTCGTTTCAATTTTCGAGATGTCGGCTTAGATGTTAACGAAAAATTCAACTACATCACTGAAATAGTAAAGTTCCTGGCAAACTACACAAATTCTTCGTACCCGCTTTCAAAAATTGGTAAGTAAAGTGACAACTGTTTAAAGATTTCTAAAATTCTGTTTCAGATTTTGTTGAGGAATCCAAAAGTACTTACGAAAGTGGTTGGGGTTTTGTTACAATTCCTTCAGAAAATATTACTGAACTCACTGATTCTGACAAAAAATTTGAATTTGACATGAGTATAGTATTCGCTTGGTTCGACGGTTTTGGTAAAATTACGTTGAAATTTTGAAGGTTTTGTCAAAAATATTTTTTAGTAACAAACCAATGGTGGAATGACCTCTCGGTGAAAGCAAGTTTAGCTGGAGTTATCGCATTAAAATTGCAATCCGCCAACCAAGATTGCTTCATATTTTCAGATCTAACTTCTTATTTAATGTACCAATATGATTATTACGTCCCCAGCGAACCTGTTGTGCTATTCCTAGATCAACCTGAAGATTTTTGCAAGTTTGACTCGTTTAATCCTTTTTTAAAAGTAACTCGTGAATAGCAACCGAATATGTTTCAACTGGAAAATTTTAGGGAATAGCAATTTTTCAAATGGCCGAAACAGTTATTGGTGAAACAAAATTTCAAAAAATTGTTCAAAATTTTGTTAATAACTTTGCCTATAAAACTTTCACAACCAAGGACCTGATCATGACTTTTGAAAATTTGTCGGATCACAAGGAACTGACCAGCTTTTTGAAGAGTTATTTGCACCAAAGCAAATTTCCGATTCTCCACGTTCAAGAAGATGAAAAGCAATACATCTTAACTCAAGAACATTACGATTCCTATCTAGATCCAAATAAAATCCTGGAGATCGAAGAGATGGACGATAGTTGCACCGAACGAATCGTACCAGTTCCTGGGTAAGAGTCTGGGTTGAAACTAAAGCTTATTTACATATTTTTTAGAGAAAAATGGACCATTCCAATAACTTATATTACTGACTTGAATAGCACCCCTTCATTAGTGTGGTTCCACAAGGATATGAGTCATTGTAAGTATATTTTTAAGACATACGATAATTAAAAACTTCAATCAAAGTGGCAATTCCGAATAATGGGGAAGAATGGATAAAATTCAATTACAAGGACAAAGGATATTACAGAACAATCTATCCTAAACCAATGTGGAATAAATTTTTAACATACTCCGATGTAAATATAATTGACCTTGGTCTCAAAAGAATTAATAATTTTTAACAGGAAATTGGAGAAGATGAGAAATTTCATTTGGCGTTTGAAGCTCTACAATTGTGGACTGCTGGATTAGTTCCTTGTGGATATACGATCAAACTAATCGAAATTCTTGCAAATGCTAACCATAAAAATTTGATACTACTTATTGGAAGTTTTCTGCAAGAGTGGCTAGACTTTCATTACGATGACGACGCAGAGAAAATTTTTGAAGTAAGTTACTTATTTTTTCGAAACAATAATTAGGTAACTGTGGCATTAATCATCTCTAGGCTTTCGTTCAAGTAATTGTAAAAGATTCAAGTGAAGGTAAGCCAAAAACGCTTCTTGAACTATTTATAAATAAGTTAAGTTTCCAGAAGCTTCCTCAGAAGTGGAAGAATCTGTTTCAAAGTTGATGGATTTTCTGGACGTGAGTCAAAATTCTTTCATTAACAGCGGAAACAATTTTATATTTGCAGACAATTGACAATTCAATTCCAAAAGTGTCTGAAATGAGAAGAAGAAGAAGTAAGTAAAGGTTTTTTTTTAACCACTATTGAGAAAGAAACTTTTAGGAGAAATTGCAAGGGCAAACTTTGACAGTTTGAGTCAAGAAGAGAGTGACGAAATCATTATTCCTGAGCACATTCAGCAATGCTTCATATGGATGAAAGAAAATTTGTCCCAGTATCAGGTCGCAGCTTAATTCAACACCTTTTTTAGGTAATAAATAAAATAAATTGTTGTTTAATCCCGCAAGTACCTATATGGAAACTTTTGAAAGTAAAACTATAACTGGTAGATGTATTTTCTTTGATTGTTTGAGGTTGTTGCTTGTGAATAACTTGGCAGCTTTAAACTCGAGCATATGAAAATCACTGAAAGAACTAGTACGATTTTCATAAAAAGTTGCAAAAGAAGCCATCAAAGGCTAGATACCTGGGAAAGAAATTTCCACTTCGCCAACTTCAATACGAATTTTCTATACATTTTCCGTAACAATTGCTCTAAAATAACGCAAAAGTAGAGCAAGACGATATCAAAGTGCGATTTTCTACTCAGTTACCTCCAGATGCAGTTCACTCTAATGCTCCAATTTCCGTTTATAAATAATCCCGTTAGCAAATTCACCATTCGTGCCTATCAGTCGAATTGCAATTTCGTGCGATGTTTACTCATCTGTCTGACTGGATGCTGGCATTTAACAATTTCGTCTGTAACTAATTGCGATACTAAGTGCTGCCAATCCACTCCTGCCAATAAGTTCTCATAAATCATAGATATCCAAGTTCGCCGACTTTAATTGATTCTTCATTAATCTTTTCAGCAATAAATCAAATTAACGTAATTGACTTAGCGGGTGCTCACTCGCACTGTAGGTATACTTATCTATCTATCTATAAGCATGTTGACGCTGCACCCAACTTGGACCACGAGGCAAGGGTAGGGGTGGGAAATCTACCTGTAACAAACCTCCCCCGCCTTGGTCGCATGCTTTGTGAATCATTATAGAAGTAGCTCTCTGATAGAGACGACGTCATCTTAAGAAAATAAAGATCTACGCATTGGTGACACTTCTATTTTCAAATCCAACACATACCATACAGTCCACTATTCTCGACCTAAACATTGGTCTATCTTCGAACCGGATTTACTAAAAATTTATCAAATCACGTCGAAATACAATCGCGAGCGCATAATTAAGTGCCACAGTGAACTAGCGGAGAGTCCACCAGCCAGCCCATCAGCGGAGCATCAAGGCAGGGTCAAGCGACATACATCTCCCAACCAAGGAACCCGAGGAACTAAAAGGTCAGTGTCTCGATTCCTTTTCTTTATCGTATATCCCTATTTCCATAAGTGTTGGAAAGCGGATACTTAGCATTTTTTGAGATGGCGGAAACGGAAGCCCTCAAGAAATTAGTTAGTAAGCGCGGTTACATCAAAGGCAAGCTTACGAAGATAAAAACATTTGTAGACACCTTTGACAAGAAAGATGATTTGGAACAATTGCAAGTACGTAAAACGGCGCTAGAAAAGGTTTTTATTGAGTTTGATGATATTCAATTTGAAATCAGGGAAGTCAGTCCTCCGGAGGACACAAGTGTAGACACCGAATCTGTAGCATTTGAAACCATATATTATGATGTATTGGTAAAAATTAAAAATATAGTTAAAGGGCGTTTACCTGCCGTAACTCCGAGACGCGTGTCCAGCCCGACTGGGACTGAATCTGATAATCCTCAAGATCAAGTTCATCAAGTTGTCCAAAATATCTTACCAAAAATTAAGTTGCCTACATTCGACGGGGCATATTCAGAATACTTGTCGTTTTTCGATAATTTCGATAATTTAGTCAACAAGAATCAAACTCTGAACGACTGCCAAAAGCTCAATTTCTTGCGTTCGTGCCTTACAGGCGAAGCGCTTCGGGCCATCGAGGCCTTATCTGTTTCGAGCGCTAATTACTCAACGGCTTTATCAATTTTAGAAAAACGCTTTAAAAAAGAGCGATTAATTATTCAGGATCACATTAACGCTATTCTTTCGGCACCGAATATTATTAAAAATTCGGAGTCATCATTGCGTCAATTGCTTGACACAATAACCATCAATTTGGAAGCTCTCAAGGTCTTAAAGGTTCCGGTAGATTCTTGGGATTACATCGTGATAACCATAATCAATAGTAAGTTAGATTATGGTGCCAAAAAGGAGTGGGAAGCTAAATTGGATAATTCAAACATGCCCACGTTAGCGGAATTTAAAGACTTTTTGGAGAAAAGATGCCAGTTTTTAGCTTCCGTAAGTAATATGTATAAACCTAACCTAAAACAGTTACCTGTAAATAAATTTTCCTCAAGCAAGCCGACGTTGAATGCTTACCATTCAACGAAGGGCAATGTGAGGTGCTACCTATGCAAAGGTGAGCACCCAATCTATCAATGTGCAGAACTCTTAAATTTATCAGTTAATGATCGTAGCACTCAAGTTAAAAGGCTGAAACTATGCTTGAACTGTCTGAATGGTAATCATTTAACGACAAACTGCAAATCTAAATATTCTTGCCGAGAATGCAAGGAAAGGCATCATAGTCTGTTACATCAAACTCAATTAAATGCCCAAGTGGATAGAGAGGTTTCACTCAATGCTATAGATACTGTGAACAGCCATTCATTTGCACCAAACAAATCAGTTTTTCTTTCCACGGCTATAGTATTAATCAAAAATAGTAACAATCGATTTATTGAATGTAGAGCTCTTTTGGATGCTGGTTCTCAATCCAACTTCTTATCTGAAACCATGGTTAAGAAATTAAATGTCAAATTAGAGAAAACCAAGTTAACGGTAGGAGGAATCAATCAAACCGTTTCAACAATAACTAGGGCTGCTAAAATTACCATGAAATCTCGTTTGGAACCTTCTTTTATGGCTGATCTTAATTGCTACGTAGTTCCGAAAGTTACGGATTCTTTACCAAACGACTTAGTTGACGGGACAACCATTTTTACTCCACCTAATGTTAAGTTAGCGGATCCGTACTTCTTGGAGCGTAGGCCGGTAGATCTCCTTATTGGAGCCGAGTTATTTTGGAAATTGCTAGAGAGCGGTAAAATTTCACAGAACGGACAACATCCTCACTTTCAACAAACGAAATTGGGATGGGTTGTCGGCGGTGCAATAAACGTGAATAGGCCTAACAAATCTGATCATAAACCATCCTGCAATTTTACAACCGTAGAGAATAGTTCCTTAGAAGACCAGATAGCACGCTTTTGGGTTATAGAGGAAATGCCTCATAAAATTAACTTATCTACCGATGAGTTGACGTGCGAAACTCATTTTAAACAAAATTTCAAACGCGATCCGGAAGGACGCTTCATTGTCAAGCTTCCATTCAAAACTAGTACCATAAATTTAGGTACATCCTTTGAACAAGCGAGTAAAAGGTTTAACTCGCTTGAAAGAAGACTCAAGTGTAATATGTCTCTGCGTCATTCCTACAATGAATTTATGAACGATTATATTAAGCTGGACCACATGGAGTTGGTACCGTCAAATGAAGTTAGCAATTGCGAATCCTTCTATTTCCCGCATCACCCGGTAGTTAAGGAATCGTCAACAACCACTAAATTAAGAGTCGTTTTTGACGGCTCTAGCAAATCTTCTAACGGACTCAGTCTTAACGACAATTTACTTCCCGGTCCAAATCTACAACAAGATATCTTTTTAATTCTAGTGCGATTTCGCACCTTTCAGTATGTTTTAAGTGCGGACATTGAAAAAATGTACCGCCAGATCAAAATCAATGATCAAGACATTGATTACCAGCGGATTCTTTGGAGGGAAAACGTTAACCTTCCCTTAAAGATATACCGATTAACAAGATTACCATACGGCATAACTTCAGCTCCCTATTTGGCTATGCGCTGTTTAAAACAATTATCCATTGAAAACGAAAACAGATTTCCTCTTGCTAGCGCGACCATTGATCAATGTTTTTATATGGATGATCTACTATGTGGACAAAATAATATTAAAGACGCGCTAGTTTTACGCGACCAACTAATAAATATTTTAGAACAGGGACAGTTTAAATTACGGAAATGGGCGTCCAACGACCCGCGGCTTGTGCCGGTGGTAAACACGGAACCAACGGGCTCGGTCGTCATAAATTTCGACAAAGGAGATGTCAAGACCCTTGGTCTTACCTGGAATTGCAAAGACGATATTTTGAAGTACGCCACCGGAAGTTTACCTGTCGAAAACAAACATAGTAAACGGTCAATACTATCTACAATCGCACAAATCTTTGACCCTTTGGGCTTAATCACTCCCTTAATTGTAAGAGCTAAATTAGTAATGCAACAACTTTGGTCGTTAAATTTAACGTGGGATCATCCGGTACCTAAGGTTCTAGCGGATGAGTGGAATCGATTTTTGAGAGAACTAGCTTCTTTGAACTCATTAAGCATTTTGCGTAAGGTTATCCCTCAAATGCCAGTATCGCTTATCGAAATTCACGGGTTTGCTGATGCCTCCATGAAGGCATATGGAGCGGCGATTTATCTGAGAACGCGAAATAATCAAGGAGAACTCTCAATTAATTTATTGTGCGCAAAAAGTCGAGTCGCACCCTTAAAAACAATATCGCTGCCTAGGTTAGAACTGTGTGCAGCTCAGCTGTTGGCACGTCTTATAAAGAAAACCGTGCCCGCTTTAAATTTAGATGTACATAAACAATATCTGTGGTCAGACTCCAGCATCGTTTTGTCCTGGCTGGCCTCACCTCCAACTACTTGGCAGGTTTTTGTTGCTAACCGTGTCGCGGAAATACAAGAATTAACCTCAGTACAAGATTGGCATCATATTCGCACTAACCAGAATCCAGCAGATGTGATAACGCGAGGCATGTATCCCGACGCGCTAATCAATTCCGAGTTGTGGTGGCATGGTCCTCAATTTTTGTTAAAGGAACCATCTGAATGGCCACTAATCGTACAAGACAAAATTTCTACTGATAAATCGGATACTCCCGAAAAGCGGAAAACCGTATTAATAATTATCACAGAACACGAATTGCCCGTATTTTCTAAATTTTCATCATTCCGAAAGTTAAAACGGGTAGTAGCTTATTGTTTACGGTTCATCACTAACTGTCAAAAATCCCAAAAATCTGGCGGACCTTTAACGTCTTTAGAATTAATTAAGGCTCATGACATAATTATCTCTCATATTCAAAAACAAAACTTTTTCGAAGAAATTTTAACTCTTTCTAAAGATAAATTAATCAATCGTTGCAGCAAAATCAGACCATTAGATCCGTTTATTGACCAGAATGATCACCTTTTAAGAGTGGGGGGTCGGATAAGACAAGGAATTTTAACACACGATCAAAAGCATCAAATTCTTTTACCGTCAAACCATTATGTAACGCGACTAATCATCAAACAATACCATGAAGAGCATTTACATGCAGGTCCTCAGTTAACGCTTGCGGCACTAAGGCAAAAATATTGGCCCGTTGCAGCTTCTAGCGTGATACGCAAGATTATTTATAATTGTGTCAAGTGTTTTAAGGCTCGTCCCAGACCCGTTGTTCAAAAAATGGGCAACTTACCCAAAGTTAGATTGGAGCCGGCAAGACCCTTCATAAATGTGGGTTTAGATTATGCGGGACCAATACTTATCAAGCAGGGCAATAAACGGAGTAAACTGCAAGTAAAGGCTTATATTGCGTTGTTTATATGTATGGCGACAAAGGCTATACATTTGGAGCTTGTGGGGGATCTGACTTCCGAATCCTTTTTGAATGCTTTGAAACGATTTATGTCAAGGCGCGGTAAAGTCTTAAACATTTTTTCTGACAACGGCACTAATTTTGTGGGGGGGAAAAACGAATTGGAAGCCATGAACAATTTCATAAAATCAGCGGAATTTTCAGATAAGGTTGTTCAAAATTTAACATCTGAAAATATAACTTGGCACTTTATTCCGCCAAGAAGCCCGCATATGGGTGGTCTTTGGGAATCGGGGGTTAAACTTGTTAAACGACATCTTCGGAAGGTGTTAGGTACTGCCTCCATCACTTATGAGGAAATGTATACCCTCCTAACACGAATAGAAGCTTGTCTTAATTCCCGCCCTCTTATTCCAATTTCTAATCACCCTTCTGATTTCGAGGCACTCACCCCGGGCCATTTCCTGATTGGAGAGTCGCTAACCGCTCCCATAGAAGCCAATCTCCAGGATGTGCCATACAACCGACTCTCCCGATGGCAGCGGATCGAGCAGCTGCGACAACATTTCTGGTCTCGTGGGACAAAGGAGTACGTTAGCTCCCTGCAAAAGGCTAATAAATGGCTAACTACCCCGAACCAAAAAGTGGAGATAGGAACCATGGTCATCTTGGTCGATGATACCACACCGCCTCTGCTGTGGCACTTGGGTCGTATCATAGCAACGCATCCCGGCAGTGACAACCGCATACGAGTGGTTACTGTAAAGACTGCGCAAGGAACCTTCAAACGGCCTATCGTGAAGGTGTGTCCGTTGCCTTCAAGTGAATTATAGACAATTCGGACAAATTAAATATTAGCTTAAGGGTTAGATTAGCTTTGTTTTATTTTATGTAAGTCAGTTAGGTTAGATTTAGCTTAATTTTTTTTCTTTTTATAATTAGGTTAAGTTTGTTGTGTCGCTTCTTTCTCATTTGTACATGCTTTCAGTTTTAATTTGATTTTGTCACTACACTCCAACGGGGGCGGCATGTTGACGCTGCACCCAACTTGGACCACGAGGCAAGGGTAGGGGTGGGAAATCTACCTGTAACAAACCTCCCCCGCCTTGGTCGCATGCTTTGTGAATCATTATAGAAGTAGCTCTCTGATAGAGACGACGTCATCTTAAGAAAATAAAGATCTACGCATTGGTGACACTTCTATTTTCAAATCCAACACATACCATACAGTCCACTATTCTCGACCTAAACAAAGCAGTTAAGTAATTTTTCATATCTCGTAATACTACTTCTTACAAAAATAATCTAATTTTACTGTTTCAGCTTCTGGTAAATCTTTCTCATGATATTCAAATTCGGATCGTTGGATGGAAGATTCAACACTCTTTCGATTTCTTGGATTGTTCATCACCTCCAAAACCAGGGATTATTCAGTTTTTATTTGCTGTCATCTTTAAAAATAATTTGTTGAGTTAAACTTTAATTTCGGTTATCAGTAGCATAGGTTGGTTTGACAATGTTGACGTACTGAACTGTCTGTCACATGAGTCCTTTAATTCTTGTAGTACTGAGTATAAAAAATAAGACAAAACTCAGAAAGCTCTTAACAAATTACGACCAATCTATATGCGGGCATTCCTAAAATTGAGTTAACTGAAGACTTTTTGGCTATTATTAGACGTATGTATATGACGAATCTTGGAGATCAAATATCTCCAATATTTTTGTTCCAGCTTCAGTTGGTGTAATCGCGGGATCAAGTTATGAAGTTTGGGTCCACAATGACGATCGCATTGGCCGGTAATCGATGATAGATTGCCGGTATCAAGTTCGGCTTTTTCTCAAATTTCATTATCCTCCCCCACAACCGAGTGCAGAATCCTCTTCGCTTCCCCATCGATTGCTTCGAAATCGGGAGGCGCGTTCTGTTGAGTGCAATTCTCAAAACTCGACTACCAAAGTTAGTTGTTAATGCCCCCTTTTGTTGTTTGCCGTTTGTACACTCAAAGTTTACATTGCCGACCAACTTCACTTCCAAATAGTGTCCGCCAGATAAGGCTTCCCCACCCTGCCAGTTTATTCGCCACCTAATAATTAACGAGCCCCATCCTGCGACGCGACAACACACCTAAAAATACTCCCAACTTATTTTTGTCCTCGTATCACCCGAGTAACGGCCCATTTCTTGTGCGTGAATGAATCAACAATGTGCGAGAAAAACCGTAAACAGCATTGATTTGTCATTTAACCTGACGGTTACGCGTTTCGTCGAAATGGATGTTTGCTCAGCAGCCGCCCCCCTCGGTACACACTTTTTCATGGATCAAATAAACGCGAAAATCTTCAGAAACTCAGATTCTCCTCTCGACTTTATAAATGTCCGACGTGATGTACGCGTTGTGAGGCTATTTTCGTTTCGATTAGGGCGACAAGTTCAGGGCAGGTCGGCGATTTTTGATGGGGATAAAAACGAACAGGATAGTTACGCCCCGTGCTTCAGCCGTGAAATAGCAAATCTCCCCAACTCCAAGACAACGAACGGATCTCGACTTTCGACTTGACAGGTTATTTTGAGTCAAATGTAGCGACGATAGCGGAGGGGGTTGTTTCGTTTGTATCGTCCAAACGACTCATCCTTATTCTCGTTCTTCCGGCCCAGATACGTATAGAACAATCATCTACAAACGGAAAGGCTGGCGAGGTGGAAATTTGCGTTTGCATAGGTGCGGCGACCCCGACGAAAGTCTGAATTACGACCGGAAACTCGACGTCAAGACATAGAAAGCGGCGTGGCGGAAAATTAACAATAAAAACGGAAACGCCCCCGTATCGTCTTATTTGCGTGAGTTGTAAGTATTTTTGCATCGCCACTGCTTACAGGGAATCCCCGTCGACATTTCGGAACGGCGCTTCGTAGGGATTTAGCCACTTGATTTATTCGGCGCTTTAAACATCAATGCAGAGTGTGCGAATCGGATGGCGGCGGTGGCAAAATTTTTAAATTATTTCTGACAACTGTCGAGAGGGCTTTCAAGGCGAGGCAGCCACCGAACACTTTCTGTAAGTAAGCAATCCAACTGCAATAATATAATGCCATTACAGACATTACCAGGATGCTTTTCCACGAGCATTAAATGGAAAAACGAATTAAAAGAAGTTCGGGTGACGTTAGTCAAAAACCCGACTTAATAGAAGTTATATACGTAATTTATTTTTATAAATTTATTGCTATGTTAATGTCCATCAAACACCAACAAATTTCCACGGATTAATGGCTAATCAAAGTAGTAAAAAAGTTAATGAACCATTAACTTTAATGGTTATTGATTATTGATTATTTACTCTTTATTCTTCTGCTTCTCTAAGGAATGGTAGAGACGCCGGGAGAAATGTTTCACGTTGGGATTTGAGAGCATAAAATTAAACATGAAAACTTCATATCATTTTGGTTGACAAACAAACAAGCTTTAAAGACTTTCTGAACCCACAGTTATATACAAATTTTAAAAAAAGGTGTAATATCCTTAAATTTGCTATAAATTAATTAAACTCATGTGAAAACTGAATTAATTTAGCAAAACTTGTGGCAAATTTGGTATATAATTAGTTTATGCACCAGCCTCAAGATAAATAAATATTATTTGGGAAAGACGTAACAAAATTAAGAAAATTTTTAAGAGATGTAAATTTTGAACTTTGTCGCAGTTGAATCTGTCACGTTGAGATCTTAAGCTCGATCTGATTCCGTCTTAAAAGTTAGTAGAACAAAGTTACGATTCAAGATACAATTAATTTCGTAAAATTTTGCCATGCTGGGCCACCAACGTTGATAATTAATAACGGTACAAATTTCATCCTCTAGTTAACAAGTGGGTCAAAAAAAGTAATTAATCAGTCCGCAATAATCGCCTCGCCCTCTGTGCTGCCTTTCCCCTCCTGTTGCTTTTAGTGTAACAATAATCGCAAAAATCCCAACACGTCGGCGAGTTAAGCAACGAAAACAACTCGATAAAGAACGATTTAGGGGTGATCAATAGCCAATTAAGTGTCAAGAAGTGTCGAGGGGCAACGCTTCTGCATCCGCTGGATCTTCCTGAAAAATTGCCTCACTTTCCGTTTAATATCCCGTTAAGATATATTAAGTTTGTGGCGGAACGAGCTTCGCAGCGGAAAAGCGAGTTTTTCAAACTTGAAAAAAAAAACTAATTGGTAAAATGTGAATTTTCGACGCTACGTTTCAAAAGGGAGATAACTCGATTTTAAATTGCCAGTTGAGGAAGTTGTAGTTAAAATTTATCGACTTGCTGAAGAGCTCTGATTGGGAATTAAATTAACTAATTTCGTAATTATGAAATCTTGAGATCAAACAATTCTTTTTGGTTGAACGGTCTGGCGCTGGAGGTGGGCGTCCGGAATCGATATTTGATCACTCCGGAGTTGCAGGAAATTTATTTAGCTCGACGTCGAAGTTACGTGCTATGATGCAGTTGTATCGCACCCGACGGAACAAAATTTCCAGATGAAAAGTCTTTCTTGTCGTCCCCCATTTTCAACTTATTCAAGATACTGAACGAAAACAAACTGCTTTACAAATGGTTAAATAAATCACGAATGCAGATAAATTTGTCAGTCAAAACCAACACTTAAGAGCAAGAACATGAAGAAACTACGCATAAATGTTCGATAATTAGCTGCTTTACCAATTACACAAGTTTGTTTTACGTTACCTAATTCTGCTCGAATTGCCGCTCCCCTTTGCTTCATGACAGCGTTTCATACGTTCAAGTTACAATGTTAATGTGTATTAAGACGTGGTAACCAGAGTCTAAGCCATAGTTAAGGTAACAAACAAATCTAAATTAAAACTTGGTAAGTAGGTACTTTATCAAATCAAAAAAGTTGTTTCGTATCCGTTAATGTCGTCAATTGAGAATATTTCCTTATACTAAAGAAGGCACTTAAATAATAATTCTAAAAGAATTTCCAACTTGTGAGCAAAAATTTTCATTCTTAATGGAAGGCACCGGCCGTTGTTCCATTTTTATTAAGTAAATTGAGCAAACTTCAAATGTAGCCAATGCCAAACCCTCCTCTCGCACTCTCTATCGCAAAATCACGTAGCGAAATAACCACCCGAGTCTAGTTTTGAACTTTGGCCTCACCTCTCGTCGTATTCCTGAATAAACTGCAACTTTTCTCTTAGAGTCAGCGCTTCGACTCCCTTTGAAGCCTAACATAACTACGATTTCGGGATCGCGCCTCGATTTTATCGCCTCGCCTACCAACTTCCGGCGTTAAATCGCACCACGTCGCAGTAAATTCATTAACTTAACACCTCAGACAGGATTGAATGGTGAACTTTCCGAGATAATCATCCCGCAAAGTTCTAGTGCTTCGCAATATACCGACTGATAAATACATGATGTGATTAAATTATTCTGTATGCAAAACTTTTCCGGCTCGCAAACCTGTCTCAACCACCATTTGCCGATATTCAATGACTTTCGCGCCGGCAGTGCATTAAATTTTTATTTCGAAATTAGTCCGAAAACGCTGGAGGTTATCGTCCCGGAACTCCGGAACCGAGTAATTTCAGGTGAGCAGGTGGCGCAACTGAACGTGCCATTATCTGCAAATTCCGGCCGTCCACTTTGTTGTCGTTTATAGGTGGCTGTTTGTCGTGCAGCTCGCAGGGTGAATTTAAGTTATCGCCGGGTAAATATAAACGTTATTACAGCGGCAGCGCAAATAAACAGACGTTACTGTTAAGATGACACTCCATTTGTATCGGGCAGAACTAATTACGCGGACAACATGAGCAACATATTATGGATCTACGGCTCCCCGTTTCTTCGGAAGCTCAAGCCTTATTAAAAGAGAATTGCAATGAAAACATGTTTACGGACTGTCGTCGAGTCGGCACGAGGCGCTGAAGCAAAACGAAATTGCACTCGCACAATCAACGTCCGGAAATTTTATTTTTATCGATATCGTATCGTAAGTTACGAGCTGCAGTGGACGTTGACGGAAGAGAACATCGATTACGACCAGAAAATCCGTCAACACGTCGCACCATTTAAATTTTCTTTTATTTATCTTTAGGTCGTCGAAAATACCCGGTGGATAGACATCTCCAGATTTTGGGACGTACTGTATGCATGACTGTATGACTTCCTTTAGCTCGATTACGCTATAGCAGATAAGAAAATCGTTTTTTTAATATTATTCTTCAATTTGAACTAATGTCATGCGATGTTAGTGACTGGTTACTTCTGAGAAAATGCATCGGATCTTGTGCGCCCTACTTCACCTATTTTTTTTAATTACATTCCGCTATCAATGGAAATTGAGGACAATGATCACCTGGCGTGCGTTAATTACAATTGAACCGTTGTTCCTTTGTGCAAGTTAATATGTTCAAAATTATATTTGATTAATATCACTCGCCTATATAGGTCAACTCTAAAAGTTTGTTAAAGCAATAAATGCCTGCCATTTATTACTAAATACCCGAATGAATAGCAAGGGCTCCAGAACGCCATCAAATTTTCCGCTCAAATAACAAACCCTTAATACCCTAGAGAACGCACGTGTCCTGCACTGATTGAAAATAATCTTTTCCGCAAACTGGGTCATTTCTTTGGATGAACGTGGCCGCGACCCAAATCTGCCCTCCAGATGAAATGCGACCTCGCATTCACATCGCGACGCCCTTTCCGGGAAGCGAACGTTACGGCTTACCGGACTTATTTCCTCTGTAAACATTGTCAGTGTCCCGGAATCGTAAAGAAAAAAACTGAAGATGATATTTTACAGCACCCGAAAATGGCCGACATTTCTCGTCGAATTATCAACTTTTCTACATCCGGACGTCTCCATAATCTGAACCCCCAAACCTATTTCCCAAGACATTTGTCATGAGGGGATTGGAATTATTTCTACCGATACTGATGAATCTTCTAAGATTTAGGTTACTGGTCTAGTAACAACTACAAAACAATACGCAATAGGTGACCAAAGCCCTGATATTCTTATTTGGTTCACGGCAGCACGTTTTTATTTGAATAAAAATTTATATTGAAGAAAGAAATTGTGACCATTCCTGGAATTTTTTTGAAAACTCCAAATTAACTTAATAAAACCCACAAAAGTTGTTCTTTTTCTTAGGCATTAATTTTGCCCGAATTTTACGATAGCGGATAGTCGGCACCATAACGGACTCCTATTACCAGGATGATGGCTGCTCCCATGCGATACAACTTGCCAGGAGCTGTGCAATCCCAGCAGATATATTTAAGCAATTGATAAAAGAGCTTTCACTTTATTTTATCTGGGACGTCATCGTCAGAAAGCGCTCCAGGAAATACACCAAGGGCGTTTCAGCGCGTCGATTATGTCCTGAAAGCTCAATTCTTCCAATTGCGCCCTAAACTGAAATTATTCTCGTTCAATGCCTAATAGCCCTTTTTTATAAATGTTTGAAGATCCAAGGCGATTAAAATATCTTTAATGTTACTATAACCACCTCGTAGAATCCTCAAAGTTAAAGTGGTACCTTACTGACCCCCAACTTCTTGGTGCTGTTCAAATCACCCTTAAGGAGTCCCGAACGGCTCAATTATTAACACCGCGATTAAATATTTAAACACACTGCCAAATTTTCGTTGCTTCCCCTCGATTTGCGCCCCTCGCTTAGAGCTTGGCACGCCAACAATATCTTTTCTTATTATACCGTGTCGATTAAGCCTTGCTAGAGCGGAGCGTTCGACCTCGTCGAATTCGCTTACGTTGAAGAGCCGCACACATCGCACGTTTCTCACCCAACGACAACGTTCTCATACCCGGTTCGCTTGTTATTAGGATTCACGTCAACATCCCGAGGGCGGCAATCGAGGTGGCAAAATATCCGGAAAAGCGACCAGGACTGATTTTATGGCACCAACGTCCATGCATTCGATGAAAAAAAGGATGGCGGCAAGTATTAAGAGATTAGTTGACGGCAGTGAGAGATGAATAAAATGATGCGGACCAAGAACGTATTATTCGAGAATATACTGAATTGTTGGAGTGCGAGGAAGTCGGTAAGGATATTATATCGAATTACAGCAAGGAAGGAGGTGCTGTAACTATGTTTTGTCCCTTCCGCTATGCTCGCAGCAAGTGATAATGGGTTTTTAGAACACGATACTGGTGGTTGTTGGGAAGTTGCGAATTTATCACCGAAATTAACATATCTTGGGTGGCGGAGATAAGATCCCGATACGCACACCTCCAGATCGTTCCCAAGTAATAAGAAGGAAGTTTGCGCGACGCCTCCACCATTTGTGGTATCGTCCTTAAATAACTAAAAATGTAGCGATGGATCAATCTTTAGCTGTAAAAGTTATAATTTTACGAAAAAAGCTTTGAACAAATTGTTGAAACCTCTTCATCGTGGCGTGATTTCGACCGTGCATCAATAAAGTTGTTTAGTATAATAAATTTACTAAAAGAAAAACAACGTTGGTAAAATAAAATAAAGGGGCTTTCTGGAGTATAAATTCATCAAAAATGTCCTTTCTTTTACATTACCGTAATTATAATTGATTTGTGTTTTCCTATTTCTCTTAAATTTATCTTTGGACAAGTTGGGGTGAACAAAACTTCAGGAAAAACTAAAGAACTGTTTTGAAAAACCCAAAACTTTACTGTAAAAAAAAGTTTCCGTAAAAAATTTGAGTCGCGCCCTCAAGTGTGCCACTCTTAATTTCACCCCTGCGGAAATCGTGCACTCGACTCGTCCCGTTGCCAGATTTGGCCGTCGGATAGCTTATCTCTCGATGGCGGCCTTTCTGACAATAAATTCGAATAAATCACCGGTAGAAAGTTTCAAGAATCCACCCCGAGGCTGAACGATCTAAATGAATGTCGGAACAGCAAAAATGGCAGCCCCTGGAATTGCGATTGCATAAAAGAACCGTTTTGGAATCACGTGCGTGACGGCGGACGTCCCGTTTAAACTTCCCTTGTTCAACATACAGATTGCTCGATTGATATAATACGACCACCGGATGAAAACGGGGATTGCTGAATCTTTTTAGATAGGTTTTCGTTTCCGAACAGAAACTTTTAGGAGCTTCAATGAATCGCATCGTTGATGTGCAGCACGGCTGCATCAACTATTTAACGCCAAAGAGAGCAGGTAGGTTTTATTCGTTAGCTTAAAGGAGATTACAACGAAAAAGAACAATGCAGAGGCGCTTATAGCGAAGCTTTCTCGATGGGAACTTCGTAGTTGTACTTAATGCTTACTAAGCGC
This sequence comes from Schizotus pectinicornis, assembly GCA_951805265.1. Lineage (NCBI taxonomy): Eukaryota > Metazoa > Arthropoda > Insecta > Coleoptera > Pyrochroidae > Schizotus > Schizotus pectinicornis. The sequence continues at coordinate 6,127,401 of OX638207.1, forward strand.
GCAAATGGTGGAGGCGCCGGGCAAATCAGTTCTAGCATACATAGTCGCAGGCTGCAGCAACAACAATTACGTTTGAGCTTTAAATTGAAAACTGAAGAGTAGGTAAATCCAATTCTAGATAGTAGAATCAATGTGAAGAAATTTGAGTGAGTGACTAATTTAATAAATAAATTTTTAGCAACCGTCTTGAGCAATTTGACCGCTCCAACGAGTTCCAATTTCTTAATGGTCTACACTAAGTAACCGGCAACCGAGAAATGTCTGGTGATATTAGTGCTCGCTGTGCAGCACCTAAGGTAAATCAAATAATATTTCCACCCTCGTAGCCCTACGCTGCATGTTGCAACATAGCAAAATAATATGGAACTCATTTACTAGTACGTAACGTAATTTCAACTTGACTTGATTGAAAAATACGTTTGAAAAAAAATTGAAAAAATTAAGGTAACAAACTTAACTAGAACCTGAGCCTTCAAAGCAAATTGTTTCACTATTTTGTGTAATCTATATTAGCAGACATTGATTCGTGACTTTGACTTAGTCTCGTATCTTCATGGACCTCGTTCAAGAGTTTCGTCTTACTCTTTATTTCACAATTCTTCGCCTAAATTCAGTGGCTTACTCCCTAAGCTACAAAATTAGATCTCTCTGCTCCGAGTGACATTTAATTACTAGAATCGTAAGTAGAATTAGAGGACAACTTAAAGACAATGAATGAGAAAGACTCTGAATTAGGGCAAAGTGCAAGAAAATTGCTATCAGTAAATTATCTGACGCCTTAGAGAATGCATTACGATAAAGTGAGTTTGTTCAATAATAGGGGGTATATTTGGTCAAATTTGTGGTAAAGTTGGATGACGGCGAACTGTGGAGGTCGCAAATTGCCCAACGACCAGAGGTCACCAATGAAATCGTCCGTTCAACGACAAAAGAACTAATCTCTGTCTCCTCATCTGCTCCCAATTCCCGTAATTCCTCTTCAACAATTCCCCCGTTCGACCCTCGACCTCGGCCCCCTTCAATAATTCCGAGCCCGATCCGTCGTTCCGGTCCCGTCCAATATTCGCCCCATTGCCACGACGATAATTAATATTTAATATCGCCAGTTCGGTTGACTTTCATTTCCGCGGCATTATCCGTTAAGTCGGTGTCGCGGGGCGGCCCGTAATTCGAGAGTTTTGATATGGAAATCCATGCGTTGGGAAGATAGCGCAAGCGTCTCGACGTTCGGGGGGTTGAGCGCTGGGACGCCATCCAGTCTGTCTGCGGACGTCAAGGTCGATCCAATATCCGCGCGCTACCCCACGAACCGGCCGGGCACTCAATGAGAGACTTGTTGGTTTGACGGCGGTTACGTAAGAGGGCCGGATAAGCGACGCCGAGCCAGACGGGCGTCGGGGCCCTTTTCGGAGAGGGCTTAGGTTATTAACACAAAAAAAGTTGAGTGCGACAATTTTCGCGAACGTAAACAATGCGTAAGTACCGATTTTAGACGACAATTTTGCACATTTTATCCCCGAAAAAAATTATAACGTCACTTTTGGAAAGTTACGATTTGCGTAACAAAGTTTCTGGCCGCCGCTTGTTTTAATGCTCGAGTCATAACAAATCCGCCGATTTTTTAACGTCGCACAACTGAGGTTGCTAGTTAAACATTTGCGCGCGTGCCCTTTTCAAGCTCGACAATGAAGGTTTTCTGGCAGGTCCTCTGTTTTGTTGACAACGGTCGACGTAGGCAGTGAAGGGCTATAAAATAAGAATCGCAATCCAAACCTTAACAGGATTGACCGAAGCAATTTATAACCCCAAATATTTTCCATGCACAAATATCGACAAAAGCGCTTAAAAAAATTTTTCTTTCAAAATAAACTTTTGGGAATTTAGAGCATGAAGGTGTTTGGAATATTGGTGAACAGATCAATTCACGGTCTACAATTTCTCGCGTTTCAAATCTGTCATTAAAAAATTTGGCCCGCAAATATCAATACTCCATTAGGATCTATCCCTTGTTGCATTATTTAGTATTTAGCTCACAACTTTTTGCGAAAGTTGTACAACCATACACAGATCGAACATTTAAACTATTCATGGAGACTGTGGAGTGGCTTTACATTGAAAATAAAGTGATAAAAGATCCATTTGTAGAGTGATACATGAATAATAGTTGCGTATTTACAGTCATGGTTTCTCGCTTTAATGTTTATAAATAAAGAATGAAGCTGCAACTAGAGCAAACGTGAAGGAGTACGCTCCTGGCCTGGTTTACAGCGTTGTGTAATATAAAGTGATCAATAGAAAGCGAATTTTTAGATAAAGGCAAAATTTAAGTGGCACATTGGTACTGAATTACTTTTATCTTTAGTTTGCGACAATTAGGATAAAACGATAAAAACGAATAACAGATTTTAGATTTTTCATAACAAGATGGTAGAGAAGGGGTATATTTTTTTTTGTTCATCTAATGTGGGAACCTTGTAGAAAAGGTATATTGCCTGCTACTAAATCCTCGGTTTTAATTATCTCGAACGTCTAGTTTACACAATCCCTTTATTATCCAGCTTTTAAATTCGCATTTTGTGCAAACTACTGCGACGAGACGTTTTGAAACGTATTGATTAAAGCACAAAGCGCGACAGCGACCTTTCAATAATTAAAACCAACGGAAACGTGATACTCGATTCGTCTTTAAACGAACTCTTGATAACAAATTTCAATTTCAAGGGTTGCTCCAGGACGAATCGTTACGATTACAAATTCGGTAACCCGATAATAATGAAAAAATCGAGTCCAGAAGTGTCGCTTGAAACAATAATGATTGATGAGTCAATACAAAAAAATTATCGACCATAATGGATGGCATGTGGCTGTACAACGTTAAGTTTCATTATCCTTCAATTACTGAACATGAAGGACTTAAACTGGGGAGGAGACGAATTTTTGTTCGACCCAATCAATAGTAAAGAAAAAATGTCATTTTCTAGCTTATCTTCTTCACCAGGTCGGCAACCTCAGAATTATGTGCTAAATTGAGTAGCAAATAAATTGATGTTTTTAAATCACCATCCATCCTCGTAGATGTAGGTACCAAAAGGAAATGTAAATTATAATAAATAGCTTCTATTTATACATCAAAATATTGCATTGTATGTATTGTATGAAAGTTACAACACAAAAAGTAATTTTAACAAAAAAGAATTTTACATAAGTTTTAATTTTACGTGCAGTTTTCTTAAGAAATTTTGAAAAAATTTTGTAAATTGTAGAAAGTCAGCAGTCGGTAGAGGAGCCAGATAAAAATAATAATAAAATAACAAAATTATTAACAAATATAATTAGAAAAAAGAGATATTTTTATGAAGAGACTATGTAATTGACGCTATCCAGGCAGCTAGAAACTATTTCATTACAACACCAAGTTCACAACTTAATATTTTCTCTTTGAAGCTTCTCATTTACTCAAACTTTGAGAGTGTTTATTATTATTTCAATATTTTCTCATTACATAAATATCTACCATAAAGAATAGCTCAGTCATTAGTAAAGACTTCAATTTTGCTTGTCTTGTCATTGCAGAAAGTTTTTTTAAGGCTATAGATGTTCAACCATTGGTGGAGGAACTAAGAAAAGGTGATAATGTAAAAATGTATTACAAAAATAATATTTTTTTTCTCAAATAGACCATAATAAAGTCTCTGCCGGCAGCTAGAAACTGCTTCAGTGCGACAGTTAGTTCAATCCTTACAATATTTGTTGCTCACGTTTCATCCAAATCATTTTTTTAAGAAAATTTGCACCTTTTTTTAGTTTTCAAGTAGATTTTATTTAAGACAAATCTTTTGTTTCATTGTATACTTAAAACTTGCTGTAACAAAAAAAATGAAGATAAAGAAGAAAATTCTAAGATTATTCAGATGTATTTTTCTGCGTTAATATTCAAAATATTGTTAAAGTAACGGACGACCTGTCAAACTTTATCAACATCTGGAGCAAGCAAGTGTAATTTTTTCGAGAAAATTTCTCATGAGCTAATTTCCAGTGCGAGAGTTATTAAACCCGCAGCTGTCAAACATTTAGAATCGCTGCCTTGGCGTGAGGAATTGCTCCCGCTGGTAAGACGTAATGTTATTAGCGTTGTGATAAGTTTAGTGTAGTGGCTTCAAAGTGGCTTATCCAAATATCCACCTCCGCGCCTTCTTGCGGATGAATCTACCTGTACCGCCTACGTTAAGAACAATAGCTTTCATGTCAAATACCTGCTAGCCGCATTATTAAAATTAAACGAAGAAAACGATTTAATACAACATGGCGATTAGTAATTGAAAACGGAAATGGTGCATTGTCCCATTTTCAATGCTTCTACCTGATCACCCGCCGAGTCACGAACCAATCTCTCGCTTGATCAAATCTGTCGGCAGTCTATCACGAAATATCGTTATCCATTGTATAAGTGCAACAATAAGTAGGATACTTTCTGAATTAAATTGGAATCCTTCCCAACACAACCCGGCGCCACAAAGCCCACCTATTTCATTTTCTTTGTTACATTCCCCATTTATTTATTTCTTTCAGGATTTCCACTAATGCAATACTTCGAGCTAACTTTATTACTGCGAGAACCCGATGCGTACCGTAAATAAATCTTTTATTTTAGCGACGCGACTCGGAACCTCGTATTTAAGCAGGACTCCTGATCAATACCAGCTATTTCCGTCCATTGATAAACCGATCCGAACTAATGAATAAGTCATCGAGACTACTTCTGCAATTGACCCCGACGGAGATTAATCGTTCCGCGTCACTTTAATTTCCAGCGACATTTTCTAAAAGTTAATTTTGCCGTTCGACGGTATTCAAGTAGGATGGATTACAAAGCAAGCCTGCCATGACAAATATTTTCTTTCGACAAGTCTCCAATATTAGCAGGAACAGTTTTTCTGAGATATTTTCAACAAACTCTTCAAACTGCGGGAAATCGACAAATGGTGGAGGAGCCAACAATTCCAATAAGCAGAAAGCCACTAGAATGAATATTAGTTTTTTTACGAGGCGTACCTACCTCTTGTTGTGCGAGAGAATTACCGCCCTTAACTTGACAATGAATTCCTCGTTGGTTGCCGTACTACACGGCAGCGAATGAACGGAATTAGGCTACGTGCACCGATACTGGTTGGAAATATGTAAAAAGCTCAGACGGGCCCGTTGCTTTTGTCTCGGTTAAACGTTCGCAAGGTGAAAAGAGGATCAATAAACAACACTCTTTGTTGAGTTTCCTGCCCGTCGAATTTTCAGTTTGCTCAAACCGACCGTCAAGTCAAACGTTTTGATTTCGTTGTTCGGATTTTAATGAGCGACTTTGCGACTCGCCTGAACATAATTCATTCGGAAACACGCCCCATCTATTATTCAGACACCATCAGCCTCGCAGTCAACCTGTGTCAAAATGCCCCGTTTTACATCAAAAGTGACTGACTTCATTGTTGTAGATACTTGTCAATAGAATTCTGTCTGTCTTTTTCGAACGGTCGTGTTCTGCAAGAGAAACATCGAGGCAAGCGTCTGAATTGGCGAAAACCCGCATCAGCCACCAAGTCGCTTTCGAAACCGACAACGGCCACTTGAAAGTTTAATACGGGGAGGGACGCCGAATTTTGAGTACGGCCCCACATGTCTAAATTGGGGCCGAGAGACCCCACTTACATAACCGGGCTGTTGATCGGGATGTCGCTAATTTGTAAAAAAATACCATCAGGAGAAAGAGAACCATAATAGGTTTACAAAAAAACAATAAAATTTTTAAAACTAAAGTTTTTCAACTGTAGCAGGACCTCTCCGGTGCCAAGTGTATTATAATTGAGTCGCAAACTATTGATCACCAATTTAACAAAATTATTGATAAAACTTAACTAAACGGCTTAAATAAATGCCATCAGTCACACCGGTCGAATCAGACTTTGTATGCAGAAAATCGAGTTTAGACATGTCGTAAAGTTCCTCATAAAGTAAGAAAAGCATCTTCAGGCAATCCAGAAAATTATGTCTGCTGCTTATGGCGATCACTCTCTTTCGAAACTATTACGTATAAGCACCACAACTTGTTTATAACGAGACCAGGAATACTTAGATAATAATCTTTGCCCCAGAAATTGGTCAGACAATTAACGACACTCGATCATCAAATCCACAGAACTAGTTTATGTAAGCAACCGCAAGAAATCCAAAAGTTATTGATCCAAAAATGTTTCTTATTTTATTTAATAATTTCGTTGTTAACAAAAATCTATTTATATTCTTTGCTGTGCATTAGACTTATGAAAGTTGAATGAGTAGAAAACTAAATGTTGCAGCAAGAAATTTCACAAAATTCCAATCAAGTTGAGGATTCTCTCGGCGCATCCGCCAATTCTTACACGACCACAAAATAATTAAAGCATGATCTACAAATCTCGCAATCGCGTTTTGCTTTAAACAAATAATTAAATATTTATTTCCTGTCAAAATTCAATAATAATGCTCCGTTTGTTAACGATAAACAAATTCCAAATTAATAATAAATGACCCAGAAACCACACAGCAACGACGTTATTACTGCTAAATTTCAAAGATTTTTGCGGATTTAAATCACGTTGTCAATAGAATGTGGACCGAGTGTGTTTTCTATTTAGCGCGTAAAGTGAATGAAATTGAATTTAGCAATAAATTACCGGCTTCAACTTTGACGTTTCATTGCGCTGATATGGCTCGATAATACTTCTAAAATAGCCCGGGCAGCACGCGACGTTTTACAACGGTGACGTCTACATTGTGACGAAATTTATGACGTGTTTCATACAGTTCCTTGGATGCCATCATACAAACAACCACGGGGTGGCGTGCCGCACGCTTGTTAATCCGTTTTATTACCAACGGAAAAGCTCCTGGACTGTGGCTAAAATAATTTGACTAAGCAACTGATGCGGCCCCGCAATATTATTCTCCTTGGTATTTTCACCGAGCAACACCTAAGATTGCCGGGCAAACATTGACACGGCAGTTAATTGATTGTAGACAATCGCCATCTTAACTGTCAACAACGTCTGCTCATGCCGGAGCGAAGCTCCAATAACGTTTGTTTGAATTCGCCGTTTTGCGCTATAATAAAATTCGATTTTGCCTCTCTTCCCCAAAGTTGGTCGTTTATCGACGCAAAAACTGATGACGAACAGAGGAACGTCAACATTGAAACAATCGGACAAAGCAGCGGTTTTTCAAGAGAAAACAGCCGCTTCCTCGACAATAAAGCCGGAATTAAATGTACGTGTGGCAATGACATTGACGTTCCGGTTAAGCTGTCCCTTGAAAACTCAACCTTTTATTTATGGGCCGAACATATATAATAACGCGGGAGAGCGCATTCTATTCCGTTCCCAGATGCGCAAGAAATCCCCCGCTCAGAATGAATGGCCCCGCTGGGCATTTTTTTCCAGTGACGACCCAGTTCAGATACAGGGGACGCAAAAAAAATTAATAACCCCCCGATTACCGGGGCCGGAAAAATCGCGACTTTATGCCGAGATAAGCGGGTGATGTATCGCCGGGGAACAATTGCGGGTTCTTGTTGGCTCGCAATTTCGCGCCTGATTTCGCCTTGAATTCGTTAAAATGGAGGAAAATAATAAGCAAAACTGATCACGCTTCAACCACCAACTAACCCCCAGTGTCACGACTAGCAATGAGTAAACAGAAACTTCGTGCCGAGTGGCCGCACAACCAATATAATTTTAATCAATCCGGTTTGCCTCATGGTAAAAACCGCCATGGGATGAAAAGTTAAATTGCCTTCATTCTCTTTCTCGATTCGTTTCTTCTTGGAAAGCGTACTGAAATTAGCCGATTTAGCTGGCAAGAACGTCGTCATAATTCATTTCTTTCTCCCTATCTCGTGGATTTTTTACTGTGTCCCTTTCTCTGAGCAACATTTTCATCATGAAGTAGTGCTCGGGATTTTTATCTAAACGACTGTTTGGCGTAATTCACCGCGATTTGGTTGAGGCTCACCTCACCCACATCGCTCGGTTATTCAGTCGTCCAGACGCAAACAGCCTATTCGAGAAACAAAGTGAGTAAGCGGATTAGCCCTGCTCCACTGATGAGGAACTGTATATCGGCCTTTAGTTGTTAAATTGAGTTGTTTGTAACTACGTTGGTTGTATTACTTGTTCGGTAGTAGTAGTTGAGTACTTATACAATATAGCATGTTCATTCATTAACAATGCGTCTATGAAGCTGTAGAATTACTAATTTAGGTGTACACGCTCTTACGAGCTTCTAAGGCAAATGGCCGTAATACATGTAACATCAGGTACACTTCTTCGCATGAGTAGTAAACGTCACGTTAGAAAACACTGCAACAATAATTAAATTGAGCTTTTTGGAAAATGTCATTGACTCCAATTATACAATTGAAGCAATTATGCTGAGATTTAATAAAAGATCAAAATTTGAGGTTATTTTCGTCGTCCAGTGCTATAACTATTCTAGGAAATACATTTACAATTATATGCTGATGCAACTAACCTAGACAAAAAGATACCTTGTCGTTTGCCTTACTAGAATTGTACTGCACGCCTCACCGCTTTTACCTTAATCAAGAAAATACTCATAATTGCTACAAGAATAATTAAGTTACGTTGAAACTTAGAAGACTTCGTCGAAAAAGTTGCAAATAACCGAATTAGATATTTTATCAAATTACAAAAAACCTCACTAGAGTCTTTTTTCCACGAGCCACTTACGACTTTAGTTTCAACTCACATTAAGTAAATTATAAAATTTTTAATCATTCAAGAGCCACGTTTTCTAATTAATTCCCTCTCGCAGGACCCGAACCTGCCGACTCGTCACTTCCAGCAACTTTTAACAAGAAGTGTAATACAAAGCGGTCATTAATTTCATCCGAAAATAATTCCACCCTTAATTACGTAAATCTGAAACGTTCAGGAGATTTCAGCGAGACCAAACATGATCTTGCACCAGACACAATAAAACTTCAAAAACCAAGAAGGATTCCTAACATTTATCATGCATAAACACAGAGGCAAAATAGATGACATCCCAACACGTTCTGTCGCATCTCAAAGGATACGTGAAAGTCACCCCCGCAGAAGTCAACGTGCTTTTACTCGAGTTATTAAACCGGAGGGTGGATGGGAGCAAACTTAATTTAAATAAAATTAGCCATAACGACGCCAATTCTTCTTTTTTGCGTTAGAAAAAAAAACGGCAGCTAAGTGAACGCGAGAAGAGCAATTTTGCAGTAATTTGTCAGAAATTTCAGGCAATTTGCTTAAACGACGACGAGCTTTTGACGGTAAACCGCATGTATATTGACATATTCCGGAATTAATTGCCTGATTGATCGAGTTGACCGCTTGCATCAGGACGATGCATCAATGTTTCTTTGGAGTTTTAATTGAAGTGGAGGAGGTTTAATTCGATTTTTTTCCTTTTTAATTAATTTTTTCTAATTAAAATTGTTGGCCGGCTCTGAAGTATAGCAGACATCAGCTAACAGAAACTTGCATTTTTTACAGAGTTTGCAAACATTTTACAAGTTTTTACTCTAATTTACTCGGGACGTTAATTCGAAGAGATTGTTTGCGAAAGGCAAAATTTTACATCGAGACCTGATCCAGGAGCAATTTTGTCAACGTAACGGGTAGATACGTTTAGAATCGAGTCTATCGCTGAAGAGATGGTAAAAATTAAGTTAGCTCAAGTGAAGCGTAGTTGAATTTGTTTAGTTGAAGTTTGTGCAATTCGCTTAACGCTTTTTTATTTTCGAACTTTGTCGGACCCAGGAGAGGTGAGAACTCGTTATTTTAAACAATATGGAAGTTTTAATAGGACCGCAGGGATACCGAACATAAATGTTCCGGTCCAAAATGAAGGCCGGGTGCGAGGTTTTACTGTGATTATTCAATGCGGAAAACTTTTTCAATCCTGGACGGACATTTGAATAATTTTGCCAATTACGTTTCGAAAGCTCAACCTTCTATATTACCGCCCATCACTTAATCGCTTTTGCGCATAACATAAAGCTATCAATTCGATGCTGATGTTTGCCGATGTTATCATTAGAAAATATTCACTATTTTAGTAGTTATCTACATAACATTTTACTTAGATACAATTACAAATAACATGGGAGAACAAGGATGAACCCTATTAACCCACTTCCGACTTTCCATTTACGCATATTGTAGATGAGTACGGATCCCAATAATTAAGTGGCTTTATTTTCGGGAATCCGGAAACTAACTTTGACCCAATCACCTTGAGCAACATAGTTGTAGCAGGAATTATTACCTCAATTTCTGAAATACCATTATGACGAAAAGATCATATCAGAAAAAATGACCGTATGATATAAAACTATAACGTATCAACATTAACCGACCCTGCAACGTAAGCAATTTTCTAATAACTTTTTTCTACTTTAGTTCTATAATAAAGCTATTACGACACCCAAAACCTTGCTGTAATTGCTTTTTGGGTTTCGTAATAGCGATAGTGCAATTTGCTTTTCTCAGGTTGTAGCTGTGATTTTAAATGTCAACATCAAATAAACATCAAAACGAAACGATTCACTCGTCTATTACAAAACTCGCCGCTACGCGGCTCGTTTTCTCAACTTTGACTTGTGTCATAAAATATGTCACTAGTTCTTTAATGTACTATTTCTTTGGTTTAATTTCTTCAGGAAAAAATATCTTGCAATATCTATCAAGGTAGATACTACCTTCTGTTTTAAAACTATTTTATGTTGCACCATGTTACATTTCATATATCAAGTTAAGAAGAGAAATTGTTATTGCGGATATTTATCAAAAGAAAGTTGAATTCCTACGTTTTAAAGGAGAAAGAAATAAATTATGATTAACTTATCGCCACATGAAATATATTAAATTGCTAAACAAAGCTTGGTAGATCTTGCTGAGAAAAATTGCTGACTTGCGATAAAATACATGAGCTTGAAAAGTTTACGATATAAGATTTTATGGGACATAAAGCCATCGTAAAACTTTATAATAGTCGCAAATACGTCATATTTGTTCTTAATTACTACTACAATTTTATTGTTATATTTCCATTTGCGTGAATAATTTTATTAGATACCTAACTAGAAAAAAAATATACCTAAAAGGTGTGGTACTTTAGAGGACAAATACAGTTAAAATTTTAGCCGGAGTGAAACACAAGATACTTAAGCCACGATCTAAATAACCTAAATCGGTAATTACTGCTATGGAATAATCTAACATTTAAAAAAATTGTTATGATTGATTGAAGTATTTTTAGTATGAAAATAATGGATTCGCTCGAAATTTTTATTTTGGCACCTTAAAATTATTTACAATTATTACTAAAAGAACGCCTGAAAACCATAAATTGCGAGAGTTGTTTGATAATAAATGTTAGCAGAGGGAAAAACAACAATTATTCAAGTAGAATTATGTTATTTTTCAACGTATTTTCCTTTTAACTTGACATATTTACACCGACACTGTTTCAGAGATATTCCTCTACTTTCATAAAAAAATTATCCAGTTTTGCAACATAGCTATTCACGGGTTTGATTTTTTTTCTAATGTTTACTCTTGGTACATTGAAGAAGTCAGATCGCTCGATTGAGTATTCAAAGGAATTTGAGACTCAGCATTTTTATTTTCAAGACTTTTTACCAAAAAACAAAGTTCAAGTAGGTATTTCATTTTTTGCCTTAATTTTTGTGGTCCCTGGGTTACTAAAGAAACACAAGTACGTAATAATAATTGTTTTCGGCACACGAACGTACCTTTGTTCATCTGAGTTAATGAAAAAAATTAACTCTTGGAAGGACATGACTTTACAAACCAAATAATGATAATAGTAAGGGGGGTTTCCCCAATTAGTGCACATGAGGTCTTACCTTGGTGATGATCATCGAGTGCACTGCTTGGCTCCACTTTTTCGTAGCACCGGAGAAACAAATGCACAATAATGAACTTTTTGGCGCGATTCCTGACACTATTAAACAATTAAAATTAAACTAAGTTATGACCGGTCCGGAACAATAATCCTTCGCTGATCTAACGCCGCGATCAAACCTTATCGCTAAATTATAAAAAATATTTACATTTTTTGAAGAAACTAATACGTAACAACATTATCAAATTCAGTCCATGTCGGGTGGCAGGGCCGGTTTCAACAATTTTTAAACAGCACTCTTAGTTCAAAAAAGGATAATTGAAAAACGTTGTTCTATTTTGTATGTCTTAAAAACGACAGAGGACCTGAGCCAATTATATTCCGTAAGGACAATATTTAAACAATTTGGCCCACATACCGGGTGTCCCAGGGCAGGCGGGTCATAGGGAAATAGCACGCAAAATTATATTTTGGAAATAATATCTCCCCAGGTAAAATTACGTAAAAACTGAAAGTGTGAGAGGGGTTACTGAATAGAGGGGCACATTAAGTTGTAAAATTCATAGCAAATTACGATTTGGAAACTTGGGAAATAGAATTTTTAAAATACTACATGTCACGACTGATTAAGTACTAGCGTTGAAATCAACACCTTCCTCGATGGTGTAATGGTTAAAGTTTTGCTTCCAAACATCGAGGTCCTATCCCATCCAATGTTTTCACTTTTTTCGGTTTTTTTTTTCAACAATAGTTAGAAATAAGAAGCTCAGTAACTTTCTAACCATTTAAAAAAAAACGTTTCAATTTCAATGAACCTGTCAAGGATCTAACGTAGCATAACAAACAACGAATTCTAGATTATTCGTCGTTTGTTACAAAAATAAAGGTGGCGATGGCTATGGCTGTCGGCGTTATTCATTTGTTGCTGTCTGTTACTCAGAAGTTTGAAGTTTAAACTTAATAATGAATAATTTTGATTTGGAGCAAAGGATAATGGTAATTCGTCTACATTTTAATGGCAGCAGTTATCGTGAAATTCGGAACAGTTTTGCTGGAATGTTGCCGAAGAACAAATTCCCAGTATGGAAGCAAAACTTTAACCACTATACCACCGAGGCAGGCGTTGAAATTTTCTTCATGCTAGTACTTAATCAGTCGTGACATGTAGTATTTTAAAAATTCTATTTCCCAAGTTTCCAAATCGTAATTTGCTATAAATTTTACAACTTAATGTGCCCCTCTATTCAATAACCCCTCTCACACTTTCAGTTTTTACGTAATTTTACCTGGGGAGATATTATTTCCAAAATATAATTTTGCGTGCTATTTCCCTATGACCCACCTGCCCTGGGACACCCGGTATATGTCGGTAACAAAGCTTGAACTTAAAGTAGCCAATAATTCAAATCGTCAAAGAGAACTTTGGAAGACTTCTAGAGTGCGAGTAACTTGCTTCATATTAAGTACTTTCCCCAGTTATTATTATTGATTGCTATTTGAGCGATTAGTTAACTTCGTTGTGCCATTCTTGCTTGATGACCTCATGTGCCGTCGTTGGACTGTCAAAACACGCCCTCTGCTGTGCGAATGGCAGCCGGATCGCCCTCCCAACAAATTGTTCGATCGGAACCTCAATTTTGTTAACTCGAAATTACAAAGGCCGAAACGGAAGGTCCTGTCATAGGGGTTGAAACGTGCAAATTGCCTGACGTTGGTGTTTCCGCTGCGCCATGTGAACGACACGCGACAGCATCATAAACACCGCCAAACCAAATTTCGCGATGGATCCGGTGAAATTCGACCCGAACAATAGCGGCCGCGAGCTCTAAGTGGAAAGCAACTGTAATTATCTCAATTGAAAACACGATGATAGTGAACGTTATGGCTTCATTCTCGGCAACTTTAACGGCGACGTCAACTAATCTACCAAGTTTAATCCAGAACTCGACGCCACCCCAGAACGGAACCAACATAGCAACCATCGAGAATCCGCACGCCGACTGGACCGAGCTAGTGTTGTTGATAGTGAAAGGTTTCATTTTCGGAACAATCATTATTAGCGCGGTTTTGGGCAACGCTCTGGTGATAATTAGCGTGCATCGCCACAGGAAGTTGAGGGTGATCACGAATTATTACGTTGTGAGTTTGGCGATGGCGGACATGTTGGTGGCGTTGTGCGCCATGACGTTCAACGCGAGCGTGGAGTTAACTGGGGGACGTTGGCTCTTCGGGCAATTCATGTGCGACGTCTGGAACTCTCTGGACGTTTACTTTTCGACAGCTTCGATCTTGCACCTGTGTTGCATCAGTGTCGATCGGTATTACGCTATAGTCCGACCTTTAGAATACCCAATTACCATGACTCATAAAACGGTGTCTTTTATGTTGGCCAACGTTTGGACGTTACCGGCTCTCATAAGTTTCACGCCGATTTTTCTCGGTTGGTACACGACTGACGAGCATTTGAAATTTAGGGCGACCCACCCGGACGTTTGTATATTTGTGGTTAACACTTACTACGGTTTGATAAGCAGCTCGATTAGTTTCTGGATACCTAGCACGGTGATGGTAACGATGTACTGCAGGATTTACAAAGAGGCGATCCGACAGCGCAAAGCGTTATCACGGACTTCCTCCAACATCATCCTGAATTCGATACATCAACACAGGACCTCGTACCGAGACAGATACTGCGACCACTACCTTCACCCTTCTGACGGCGAACTCACCACAGTGGGACAAATTAACGGTCGGAGGAGCACGAGTTCGGGATCGGCGGTTTCCTACGGGACAACAACGACGGAATTCAACACGGCGATGAACAGTCGAGATAACAGCAAAGCAGCCACCGAACTCAACATGAACGGTAAGTCGATTTGTTAAGTTTCGCCCGGTCGGTGCATCCGGGCTTATTACATTAGGTATAACCAAAAGTGGGTAACGACCGGCAATAAATTTAATCAAAATCCAGCGGCCGGGTCTGAGCCATATTATTATTACAACTTATTGCATTGCAGTCCCTGCTAGCGTCGCTGCCGTTCCCGCAATTTCTCGTTACTCAGCCAATTAGGAGCAAGTCTTGAAAATTAGTTAGTAATTCGGCATAAATTATCCTCTGGAAGCTTCCACCCATCCTGCAGATTGATTATCACAACACCCAATTTTACGCTAACAAGCTCTTTGTCTCATTGAAACAAAATTCTTCAACGAGCTAGTTTTTCACGTCGGTACCTGCTTGTTTTGTTACTTCAAAAAATTTTTTCTAAATAACGTGATTTTAAAAGAACCCAGAACAGTTTCTCACGCATAAAATAATAAAATGTTCTATTGGGTAAAGTTTTTCTTGAAAGAGGGAGATGAAAAGGGAATTCGATGAATTAACGAACACCTCTAGGCCTGCGCGGAATAGCAAATTGTCTTAGCAGGATCGGCACTTGTTTATGAATTACTTCCAGTTGTGAATGAGGGAGCAATTGACAAACTCTAATGAGTTTCCAAGTGACTGGCAGGTAATCCTCTGGCATAAAACCTCGACGCCTGAAACAAAACTTTTGCAACCGATTGTTTCCAGCGAATTTAATTACAAACTTAGCTGGCATCCGTGGGAATAGATATTGTTTTTATTCATTGATTTCGCTGATATCATTAAGCTTAAACACCCACGAGCAGCTGGGTTTTAAACCAATTCTGCTGGGAGCAGCTACAAAATTTCAATACGGACATCCGAGATGATGGATTGGGCCTCCAATAAAGCCCCATACTTTTTAAACCACATGTGCTCGCTCACAAGAACAAGCATTAAAGCAATGTAGTCACGGGGTGGAGGCGCTCGGCTCACCAAGTTCATGGACTTCATCACGCCGAGTTGACGAGCGCGAGGCGTCGAACCACGGCCGATCCCCCGGCGCACGTCAACTCGCACTTTCACACCCCCAGGGAACAGAGCAATGGGTAGACTGTCAACTATGAAACTTCAAAAGTTAAATGGAACAACATTATGTCTGGGTCTATCAAACCATAATTTTAAGTTGTTCCTCCCTTACTAAAAGCTTTTGAAAATCTAGATCCTCAATAAAAAAAATTGTCTTTCTAAAATGTCGAAGACTTCAAATTATTGCAACGGTACTTTGGTGGGCCCAAAAAAATAAGATTCTCTTCTAGTAAACTTTTGTTTTTGGCAATGTATTCTGTGAGATATTTTACACTAACAAATTACTTAAAAATTGGTTCCTTGGGCAGTAAAAATTGGGGTGCCAAGTCCTTAACACGAGTCTATGTTCTAGACGAATGTTAGGAATCGAGTCAAGCTTTTCCTCTTAAGCGCAGCTCGACACCTTAATCTACAGCACACCGAGCCGAACCTTTAACCTGATCTACCTACCTTCAAACATCCCCCTCATGCCAATGTTGGGATTAACACCGCAATGCTTGTTTAGGTTCAATTTGAAGTAAAGGTTCTCGGTGGCGCGTTTGCCGTCATCCCGGGTGTTTTTCTATCAATAAACGTCGTCTAATATCTGATCATTTAATTAATTAATTACTTACTTAAGCACCAAAACTTATTTTAATTAGGTGATGGAGAGGGCACGTCTGCCTTCGTCCCTGGCAAAATTTATTGGTTGTTGTGAACGCCAATATTGATTTTTATTTTAATTAATACTCCCGGCACGTCGTGAACGAGCCACACATCCTGCAGCATCTCCAGTGATATGCGACCGTAACAACGAACTAGACAAAAATGCTTTCGCCGACACCATTAAACCGCTATCCAATTTCATTGGTCGTATTTTTTACGGCAGGACCTGAGCAACGTGGGGAAGAAGAAGGGCCATTTCGTGTTTGACGAAAATTCAAATATTATTCAGGGTATATGAAATCTGATCTCCCACCAGTATCCCGCCGTTTGCAACAAAACGCGGCAGAATCCTTTGAGGATCTCCCCTCCTATTTATGTGTGAGAGGACAGTTAAGCGTGCTCGATCTGCACTTTGAGCAGAAGCTTTAAATAAATCCGCCAATAATTAATTTGACAACTCCGGGCAGCTTTCAGGGATCGATCGTGTCGTCAAAAACTCGTTTCCATTGCCATTAACCCTGAAACTGGTCGGCTCAGGTGGTTGGTAATTATCCAAATACCACGGCAATTAAAACGCGATTGTTTCGTTATCTTGGTTGCCGAAATTTCCGCCAGGTCCGTTTCCGGTCAGAAGATGCCCGACGTTGAACATGGAGCTTTCGGACCCAGCGGGAAAATCAATAGAAATTCCCTCAGCATTAAGCTCTCTCCGTCTATTTGTCTCGCTCACCTCCCTTGGTCCTCGACGCGGCATAGCTCAACCACAATCATGGGCGTCCTTAACGGGGCAAATATGTAGGTCAGCCAGGCGCGAAATTTCCCAGCCAACACCGGAATTTTTCCGTTTACACGTTTCGTGGCGGCCCACTACAAACACTTTATCGCTCCAATTTCTTTAAAGCACCTCACATATGATGATTGTAGCGCCGGTTCACGTCAATGAAAATCTTCAATCGCAGAAATCGAGGAAAATTGCGGGAAACGCGGCTGCAAACATTTAATCCGGAAAATTAATCACGGCTCGGTCGGCGGCGAAGAAAGGGTTTGATAATCTAATGTCGACCTCCTCCGAGTCCGGCTGTTCCCACAAATATGATTCGCTCCCAAGTGAACCCTCGAAATTTACGGAATTACTCTGACACTTCCGTATTACGTTTGACGGTTGGGTGCTCGGAGGGCTTTGCGGCAGCCAACAAGAAAATTGCGGACCACGTTCTTTTAAAAACTCTTTATTAATTTATAGGGAAAGCAGTTTGTTTCTCGAATAATCATAAGCAAAAACCTCAAAAAAATTCTTGCGTTAAACAACGCAATTAGGCTTAACAAAATCGGGTTGATGAGCTTTTCATTATCCGTAAAAGTACTGGTACTTTGCCCAAAAGTTCATAGAAAGTGGGGATAGGACGGGCAATTTGCTGAAGAGGGCGGAATCGTGCTCGGAATAGTCTATGGCAACAAATATAGCTGGGCCATTATTTGCAGGAAAAACTTGGGTCATAATCCGTTATGACGTATATTGCGTAATTGAGCATTGTACTAAAGAAAATGGCTTCGTTGAGGCCACAGTGTATAAATCAGTCTCAAACCTTACCTCTGCTGTAACAACGTTAAGTTTGCACTTTGCGCCCTCCAAAGCTTTACGAGTATCCAATAAATTGGAGATGAGTCAATTTGCATATACCTCGGCATGTTCTCGGATATTTCCAGAAACTTTACTAAGTTTACTGTACCAGGTTCTTTTGCAAATTTTGAATGGCCCACGGCGCGCTTGAGTTGACACAAAATTTTAAGTTATTAATGCAGCCAACCAGTTGTGGAAACAACTAGTCCAGCGTCGAATACTCGTCTGAAGGTCCTAGCACCATTTCTACCCTAACCTCGCTAAAATAATTTAACACTTGCAGTTATCGGTAAAAGTAGGTCAGCAAAAAATTCTACTTTAAGCTAAGCAGAAATGTAAAAAGATCTAATCAATTTCTATAGTTTGTTATGTGGAGCTTTTCTCAATAGTGGTTTAGTTAACTCTTCTCTCATTCCACAAAACTTCTACATCTATAGCGGCGTCATTAACGTGCCAAAATACAAATGTCGTGCCGGATGGTCGTCCGTTCTATCTCTTGAGGACGTTTGTTTAAAAAAAGAAATATAGTCCCAACTTCTTTTGAACTTCTGAGTTCTCGTGCCCGAAAGCATAATATCAAAGGACAAGTATAACGGTATGCGGCGTTGTCTGTTTGATTAAACGGAATATCGATATTATTAAATTTTATTTTTATCGCAATAACGCAGAGGTTAACTTGGGAGGTAGAAGCAGTGACAACAAAGTAAGATGATGGTCACAACGACAGTAGTGAGATGGCCCACAATATCTTACATAAAAACTGCTTCTAACGATTGTTTATTGTCGAAATGTTTATGAAACGGAACTGGTTATTGACTCGGTCGGCGCCCCTGACATAGACTTGTTCTAGATCATCACTGCGGTTCAAAGTTAAGCAAGTTACGGCTTCTGAAAGATAGCCAACAGAGACTGACTTGGTAAACTCGGTATAGTTTAGTCGTCCGGAAACTTTCCGGTCGTCCTGGCTGAAAGCTGGACTGTCAAGAGCGCTTCTGAAACGTCCAGCGGCGATTCGTGAATATCGCCGAAAATTGTTATGACTTGTTCGACTTGCTAATCAGACCATCATTCAACTTCCTCGACCTGACCAACATATCAAGTTCTTTTTAATTTTTTTTTCGTAGATGCGTGCAAACGGCGCCGTTAGTGTCGTGTCTTCCAAGAAAAGAATTAAGGAAGATCAAGTTCACGCAATGGCACGTGAACTAGCCGGGGCATGTTCACGGGGCAATTTACATGTGGTTGCGTGCCAGTTGGGATCAGTTTCCACTGCAATTTTAGGCCTATAAATAGCGTGAGGCCGTTCGGATTTAATTGTGGGCAGGGTTGATTTACAATTTCGGCACTAAAGCCCCATTTTTTTAACAAATTGCCGAAATGAAAGCACGGAAAACCCCTCATTTCGTACAAGCCCCAATTAATATCAAACCCAACCTACACGGGGCGACACGTCGTTTCTAAGCTCTACTTCACTACGATTGACTGCTGCAGGGTCTTTCGGTCTTTGCAATAGTGACAGTTTGGAGAAGAGAAAAACGAAGGTGTTTCGTTTTCAGTGAGGATATAGGGCGGAGTTCCGGGAATCGCTGGGAATTGTGTTGATAAGATTTTACAACTTGTTCGGAATTAAACGTGATTCGATAAAATCTGCCGGATAAAGTATTTGGGTTTTGCCCTCGAGGGTTTGACTCTTTATATAGACTGAATCGAGAGTAATAATGGTCGGAGAATTGCAGACGGGGAGAACGTATTCTCGCTTATTCCCTCCCGGATTAAGAAAATGTTTGGATTATTTGCCTGTGCCGCCTTCAATGCTCAAGTCTCCATCAAACAGATTATTAATGATAATTAAACTAAGTCAACTCGAATTAAACCATAGTTTAGAGTCCCGCTCGTCGTGAATACGAATGTCGGAGTGAATTATCCCGGAACCGGTGCCAGAGCAAATGAAATTTTGAAATTTGTGATATGTTTAAAAGTCCCCGGAGGAAGAAACCGGCGGGCGCTGAATTAGCAAAGACCCATTCAGTTCCACTCTAGCCCAAGGTGACGGCGCTAATTTCGGAAACTGAAAGTGAAAATGTGTTGCGGACGGAAGTCCCGCGACGATTTCCAGGACAAAGGGCGAGAGGCAACCGTTTCCAATTTGCTACCTTGATCTGCCATCGCGTGGGTTAATCGCAGAAAAGTTCGGCGATCGGGAAAGTCTGCGTTTGCTACCCCCGAATAAATGGATTCTTAACGCCATTTTCCGCGTAAACTCCTAATTACTCTCGACCGATTTGCTGCGAGCGGTTCGAAATCGCCAATTTGTCCAAAGCTTCGGCCGCTGAAAACTAACGAGCAGAAATCTGATACTCACCGTCACTGTGCAGCTCCATGGTCGACCACGAGAAGTATCTATAAAAAATAATCCTCGTAAAATAATTTTGACTAACCTATGTCACTTTAATGATTGATTTCAAAAAAATTACAATTTCCTGATGACTGACGGAATCTTAATTGGAATTGGACCGCGCTATCGAATATTTGCACCTTGAGATAACTTAAGTATCCTGCTTCTTTCGAGATGAAGATTAGTGGAAAATTCTTATGGGTTGTGCCTGAAAATGGTCAACGATTCAATCCTCCCCATTAAAAGTACGTCTCGGGCCAAATTCCAAGACTTATTGATTTATAGCATCAAGTCTGCTAGAGTTGATCAGACGGCATTAAACGAAATTGGTTTCTTTCAAACTTCGACGCCCCGTAAGGAAATAAATTGCGGAATGTCAAGGTGACGTTTTTTTTCAGCAAAACTATCACGTGTATGGCGCAAACGAATTTTAAACACGCCAGAACAACTTCCGCAAAGTTCCATCTCGCCCCCGTTTCAGTTATGAAAGCTCCGGCATTCAGGCCGAATTTTAAACAAAAACTAATTGGTTATTTCGGGGACGGTCGTGATTTGATTGAAAGGAGGACGGCCATTTCGATATGAAAATCCGCGCTTTGAATGGATAATGAAATCCGAATGTTCGCCGGTAACATCAAATCGAAATTAAAGTTAATAAAAACATAAAGTTGGACTGAAAGCACGACTAACGACATCAGAAAACTGATCTGAAGCTCTCAATTAGGAGGATTGAACGCGCGGGTCTTCTGTTCGTCATCAAAGTCTACATTGGCGTTAAACTCGACGTTGCAGTTGGTTTTCGCTGAGTGTTTAGGACAAAACGCAGTTGGAAATTCGAGTCGATGCACCCATAAATTTCAAAGGCTTAATAAAAGGGATGCACTCGCGTCCGAGGAACGGTGCCGAGACACGTTTTTTATCGTTAAGAGATAATGAGAGCGGCGTGTTGGGAGCGTCGTCTACACGAGAACACAGCATGAAGACGGTGCCGAAAATCAATTTTCTCCGCGAAAACATCGCCGCAGGAAAAGTTGGCCACATTACGGACGGCCACCAATATGTTGCGCAAGTTTTACAGCCCAAGTTTCACCAAAGATCGACCAGAATATTTATGAAGCACTGCATAGGCGTCAGCAGAAAATCCGCCGTTCTTTTGGTAGTAAACCAAAAGTTTTTAAATAATTTTGAATAAAATCTCCAACTACATGAGTTAATAGCATCAATGGTTTTGAAGTTTGCAGAAATTTTTTTAATAACTTTAATCCAGCGACATTTTTCTCGGGACCAATAATAATAAACGTCAGGAATAGTTGAAGCTCTCAATTCACGTCTGAAGTAATCACACTTCATTGTCGCTGTCCCACCCTTTCAGCAGCACGTAATTCCCAGGCAGTCCCTTAATAGAGTAGAAGTATCACTGAACACGTATGGCAACAGCAAATGTCGCTGCTAGCTTATCGAGCTATTAGGCTCCTTTCACCCTAGCACCTAGTCTGGCTCATCCTAGTCTTGAAGCGCCGTAAATTTGAGGCGTCTGATGACTTGTCCTGCACTGGCGTCTGTCTCCTGAGGATAACTTTTAGCGATCCTGCCGCAAATAAGACCGCCACAACGAAGAGAAAGCAAAAACCAGTTTCTGCGCTACCTCGCCATCATTTTTACTTGTTTTTTTCGTGTCAACTGCAACTTTCCGGGAATAGTTTCGTTTTGCTACGAATTGTTTACTCAAATTATTGCAATTAACGCTCGTCCAACAACTTAACTGGCTTTATAAAGTTCAGAAAGCTTCGAGCTTTCGCTTCGTGAAATTGCCGCCCGTCATGTGCAAATATTTTTTTGTTTGAGGTTACGTCAACACGTGCTTTTCGAGAAGTCGCTTCGAACAGAATAACGCGCCCACATTCAGCTCAAAAGCTCTTTAAAACGTCGAAAAACACCGAGAGCCCACTACAACTTTGCACAAACCTCGAAGCTTGAGAGCTTGAAAGTTCATTTTGTCCAACGAGGAAAAACCTTCAAATTTGCGCTAGTTTCCCGGGATTTAACCGGCGCTAATTTCGGACGACACTCTTCATCACATTGCCGGCGAGGGTCACTTTTGTTGTTTCGGTGAATCCCCTAAGCGACGACTTCTATTACCTTCATTTCCACCGCAGGTGCTCGGAGTTATCGGCACTTCTTATTTAGCGATTAAGTAACACAGACGAGTACTTTTTGAAGACACCCCCGCATTTGTTCACTAAATCGCCGGACGGCCTCAATTTCAAAGTGTCAATAAAATCATAACAAGAAGGCACTTAATTACGGTAGTTTAATCACAGGTTTATGGCGCCTACTTAGGTGATTGACGATGGCATTATCGTTTTATGTACTGTGCCACTTAACTAATGAAACGGCGCTACCGTTTTGAAAATTCTGCTTTATTATTTTTGAGTTATAAGCACCGGCGGAAAGCTATTTTGCGAGTAGCTGCAGGTCTAAGTGTCCCTTCAAACTTTGTTAATTAAACATTAACAACTTAGCGACTTGCACATTTATACCGGCAACAAGTTTGTAACAAAGTACAAGAGCGCTACATCAAAGCAGTTGTCGTAACACTTGTCATTGCGTTATTTTCGCCGTCTCCTTGTTGACGTTCCCACCTTAAAAAGTTTCTCCAATGCAAACACTCGCATCAGGACGTAAACTTTATAGAGAAACGGCGTTTTCGCAAATTGAAAATCACAAATTTAAATGTTTTCTTCCATCATCGGCGTTATGCTTTCGTCAAATTAATTTGTTGCGTTAATATTTCACTCCGTTGAATGAATTTTTCCGCGCCCTAATCGAATTCTGCTCGTTTTTTCTTTGCTACGCTAACGCAATTATTGATCAAAGCAACTTGTAAAGCTAACACGTTAACCATGGAATTACGTTTTGCGACGAAATCGAGTTAATGGTGAGAATTTTTTTACCAGGACCATCGGAACGGGACCGAGTTCAAACACGAATACCTCTGATCACGAATCGTTTACACAAATATTATTTTACAAATTTCCCCCGCTGTAAGATGAAAATCTGGGGCTTTGAACGCGCCGAATTAGTTTACATAAAGAGCGGTTTTTCCGGGACCGGATCGCTTTCCTGCTGGATGTTTTGTTGGGGCGCGCAAGAACTTTCCGTATTCAAACACCCCGCGCAGCCGGATAAATATTTGTGCAATAATTAATCGGTTACGGGGCTAATTGGGCTTTGGGCTTAGAAAAGTTATTTGTTCTAATTAGCCGGGGTAATTATGGCGAATTTAAAAGTGCCCGGCCAGCTGCTATTCCATCAAATCCCGCAAAGTGGGTAATTGCAGTGGGAATAATTAATTGCCATCGCGACGGGACTCCGGGGACAATTTCCAACATAATCGTCCGGAAAAAACGAAACTTGAAGCGGATAAATTACACGAAAGTCTGGCTGAAACTAGGAACAAAAGGGTCAAGAAATCAAAGCCGAACAGTAATTTTTAATTCAATCAACTTAACACTTTTTCGAGTGGCAATTACCGAGGACACAACGACACTACCGGGCGGAATGGCGAATCCAATTACATCGCTTCTCCATGAGTGCAATTATCGCCTCACAAAACCTCAGACCTCAGCTGAATATCAAACAATATGCGCGCCCAATGTGTTTGAAACTTGAAACCGCCGCTGCTACGAAGCAATAGAAACTGTTGCTTCAAAACAAAGACTCTATGAAAAGATCATCGAACCATTAACCTAACAAAGAAGCAAATGAAGATGAAACAATTCCAAACAAAATTCACCCACCAATGATGCTAGTCAGTTCCTGGGTTTCTCTTTTTGTGAAAGTGCCAAACACTATCTTGAACCTCAGGTGTCCAAGCGCTGCAAATGTTGTAGATTATTCCATTTCCCGATCAGCTTCCGTGATGCTTCTTTTTTAATAGCGTGCAGCTGTGCATAGAATCATGGAGAGCTAATGAGCATTTTGATGTTAAATGAGATAAATGCTTGGTGAGATGCGACACTAATTAACAATTTACGCCAAAACCCTTTTGGAAATTCAAACTAATTGAAATGGACTTTCACGATTCGCAATCAGGATAATCCACGCTTCTGGTTCGTAATAATTATTACTGCACATTGTAACCCAACAAATGGATTGTAATTAATACATTCGCCCAATTAATCATGAGACTTTATAAAGGTATCTACATAGTTTCCAAACTGGCTTAACCCTCAAACAGTTTGTTAGGTCAGGCCTTTTCCTTTGGCTCATTGTCACGTCCTCGTCCTATCTTTGAGAGCACGCTCCAAAGTCTCCTTTGTATTTTTTTTATTTAAATAGCTTTTGAATTATACGACGCGTCGATGAATCTATTCGGGGGTTGACAAATGCATCGGCTGGTGATAAACAACAAGAATTTTCCGCCGCTCCACGCATATTTTTCAAATTGCGAACGTGTTGGTCGAAATAAATCACGATCAACTGAGAAAAGAAAGTTTCAGAGCTTTAGGTTTAGCGCGTGTACCTGGAAAGCGCGACTGCTCTGGAAGCGCGGCGCGGTCCTTATCGAGGATAGAAACCAATAATTCATGAGAATCCCTCGATTTTTTTCATCCCAATAGTTCAATCAGAAATTACAGCGGCCAAACTTTTCCATTTGCCACCCTGGATCTTATGTAATAACGTAAACTCCGGGAGCTTTCGATAAATTTCAAGCGGTGCCAAATTCAGAGTCAAAAGTCCAACACCGACAACTCCACCGCGTTGTAATAATGGTGACGTTAATAGGCGTGTTTATTAAAACATCAATCTCGCTATAGCGAAGCCAGTCAGCTCTAGTGAATATTGACGTGAATAGGTAATTCCGGTGATTTATGTTGGTGTAACGGCAGGACGATTCAGCAATAGACATTCTTGGGCAAACAATAAAAAATTGTGCCATTGCGCTCTCGGGTGACACGGGTTCTGTCGGGGCGAAGCCGGAGAAACACGGAACCAGCTTAATATGCTTTTTTTACTAGAGTTAATTTTAAAAAATGGGAAGCTTTCTCGCGCTCCCGGGCCAAATTAGAACTGAGTTTTACCGTCCTCTTCTGACTACATTAGGGGGTCGCGGAAATTTCCATCGAGACGCTTAAACGGCGCTTCCTGGCCCTCTTCAGGTGGCCCCACCTGGGCTCCGGCAGCATGCATTCAAGGAATCTTATCATAACGCTTGCTGTTTCTCACCTCCAAAGAACACGTTATTGATTAGATGTTAAATCTTCGACAAATAATTTATGATAGATTAATTAATTATTATGAATTGATTTGTCTCATTAGATTTCGTGCCCTACAATAGTAACGTCTTCATTGTTCCTATTTTAATTATCTGCTGTAGAAATACGTAGGTAGGCACCTACATATAAAAAATTTATCACAGTTCAAGAGTGGGAGTTACAGCTTCTGTGCTATTGAAGCCAAGGCAAATTTTAATTTTTCTTGGCAATAAACAACTTGAGCAACTGCGTTTCAAATCAATATCTTCTTACGTTTCCAGAAGCCCTACTGGCGTCACAAACGAAGCTGTAAAGTTAAAAAGTTACACAATTGCTTCAGCAGCGGTTGAGTTAATTGCAATTTAAATTCATTGAAGATCTGGTGGCGATTGAGTTGTATATTATTTTGTTGGGGGCGGTTCCGAGACTCGGAGTTTCCTTCCGGACTTTAGTTCCGTTCGCTCTTGA
This sequence comes from Schizotus pectinicornis, assembly GCA_951805265.1. NCBI lineage: Eukaryota > Metazoa > Arthropoda > Insecta > Coleoptera > Pyrochroidae > Schizotus > Schizotus pectinicornis. The sequence continues at coordinate 6,153,665 of OX638207.1, forward strand.
ACTGCTACTGGCGTTGCCAACAGTGTAACTAGCTTCGCAGCAATTATCTCCGCAGTATGTCATTAGTCCGACCAGCCTATGCAAATCCGAAACTATTGCTTTGGCAAGTAGGTCAGCTTTGAGGGGGCTCGAGTTCTGTACCTTTCAAACCAATTCCGACCAGGAAATAGTAACACACATTCATATCCAGGCGTAGGGCGTAACCACTCGTATCTAACCGGCAATAACTCACCTTATCGTTCGTTACGAACCGCAACACAAAACTGTCACGCAAATTGAAGATTGCTTCTTCCGTTGTCCTCATCAGTCATCCTTTCGTTGGTGCAAAGAAAGCGCGCTTTTAAAAGGGGACAATTTGCGCCTGGAAACGGAAACGTAAAGAAGGTCACAATCAAGGTGCGAGATTGGGGTTGAAGGACATTCTCGTCTGGTGCTGGAGATTAGTGTTGACGACGACGACACCCCCCAGCGACGCACTTACTTTATCAGGTGGCCGTATACATGCAGACGTGTTTTCGCAGTTCCGCTGATACAGCAGATGTGTGCTATATAAGAATATCACGGTTCAACAATTCCTCGAGACGTGACAGTTAGTCACATAGAGAAAGATCGCGCCGAATGTTGCCGGTAACCCCCTTTACGACAACATCCCTTATGTATGTGCACGTGCTACAATCTCGTAGAATTCGTCACCGGAATTACAATACAGAAATTGATTGCTCTCTTTACTTGATGTTGTTTAATAGAGGACGCTTGAGTGATTTATAAGCTTGTTATTATTCGAAACAAATAAGGATCCTCGTCCACCTACGCGATGGCTTCAGGCAGCTGACCGTGAGGGATTTTAGCACAAATCAAGTATTAAATCGGAGTCGACTGGGGCAAAGGAAGCGTCAAAGCAACCACAGGTGGATAAACCAAGTGCCCGAGACAACAGAGATGAATTCACGAGACTTAATTTCAAGTTTCGGAAAGGATTTCGCATTAAACAGTCGGGATTAGTTGGAGCTGGCGGATAAAGCGGATTTCCGGACCCTTTGCCAATGCAGCAAAATCAATCAGCCCATTCTGGAGAGCCTACAACAACATTCCGTCATTATCCTGAAGCCCCAACAAAATTCTAAGTTCATTTGTATTCGTCTGAAGTTGGCACTGTTTTATCTCGTTTGGAAGGACGATGATGGGGAAGGCAATTTTTGCAAATTGAACCGCTCTTATAAACAAATTTGGAAGATGCCCCGGGCAACTCGAAATAGTCCTTTCACAATTAAGTCGGGCGAGTGGTTGCGGTCCCTAAATTACCCGGGCGGGAAGGCGGGAGCGGGAAATTTATTAATTATTCACTGTCCCGGTTGTCTCATTAAACTTTGTCGGATTTGTGCGTCTGAGTTCTGACTTATTGCCGCCATTTATCACTTTATTGCCAATTGTTTGCCATCAAGCACGCAATCTCCGCCACAGCCTCTTCAGAGGTGCCATCCTCCAAATACACCAGCTATACCGAGACTCTCGTTTTACAATAAAATCGCAAATTATTCGGAGCAGTCCTGACCCTCAATCTTATCCTCCAATTGCCAAAATCAGTCGTTAAAAATTTTGCAGAATAATGACATAAACAATTTTAATTCTATGCCATAACTGGAGCTAACAGCTGAGAGAATCAAGAACCGCCTACCTTCATAAGATGAATTTGGTCTTGTAATACGTGGGAGTGGAGAACAAGCCTGGTTACAATGAAAAAATCTTGACAGCGATAAGGGAGATCTGTACTAACCGCAGAACAAGTCTGGTTTGGCCCGACCGACCTCATTTTCATCACGGATAACGGAGCAACTAACTCGCCTTTTTGTGCTGTTCCACGGACCAAAGCTGGTTGCGTAACGATTTCATCCGGCCTTTAAAGAATGATCGCCGTTAATGCGCGACAACCTCAAGTCTTGTTCCTTTGAGCCTTGCCTCTCGTACAACGCTATAACGCTATTAAAATAACACTCAAAGTTCGCTTCCTTCGGTGCTAAATTCGGATGCAATGAATAGACTTGGTTCCCGTGCGGCACACTAAGCGCTTGATTGATAACGCCGTAGCTATTACTCCGGCTCGGTTTCCGTTCAAGCTCAAAGCTCGACACCGTCTTCAATGTGCTAAGAGGGCATTTGCACACGTCGATTACGCAATACTCGCCCGAGGTACCGAATCGAAAATTATTGATAATGAAACAACCATTAACGTCTACTGTGTTAATAGCGAAATCGCACGTGTGCCGGCGATGTCAGCAGAAAACTGATACCCTGAATCCAAATGGGGTACCTACTCGAAAGAGGGGGTTACCAAATTTATAGAGTGTACGGTACTTTCATAACGCGGCGTTGCGTTTTGATGCGGATTAGCAAAAGCAGATTGAATTAATCGCCGCCATTTGTCCCGGTTGATTTATTCTAATGGCGTTGATACGTTTTTGTCGTGTGGAGAGCGGACTTAAACTGGATTTGAAGGATTTATTTATCATTTTCCGCCGGATTTGCGCCGCAAAGTGTCTATTAACATCTACGACCAGTAAAAAGCTGGAGCGCGTTGTCTGGAAACCGCGTAAATTATTACTCAATCCAGACAACATTCGCGCATAATTTCATCGAAGGATGATGTAATATTAATATTAGCCGAAATTTGCAACTCCACTTGATAAGAGCTTTTGCGAGGTCCCAGAAAGTACAACCCCTCTTGGTATAAGTTTCTGAAATATTTGCTTTGGTAATTTGAGTCTACTAAAATGCGTTCACAGTTATGTATCTGCAAATGTTTTATAGAAACGTAAATTTATATCTACTTAACATTTGAACAGCTGTCACAAACGCGCAGCAAATTTTTTGACAAATGGTGGATGCGCCGGGTGAATATCATTGAATAAAAATTCGTAAAAAATTAGTAAATCACGTTGCAACAACTAAAAATTCACCCACAAAAAAGAGGAATATGCAGTTTTTGAGCTGCTGTAGAATACTTAGTTACAATATTTAGTTTCTAAGTTACGAATTTTTTTGTTGTTGAAGGGAACAAAAGTTGGAAAATTACGGACTATTATCAATAATATGTAAGTCATAATGATCAAACTTTGTAAGTAATTTGTAAGTTTCTAAATTATCTAAAGTGTACAGAACACTTTGATGCTACACTTAGTTTTGGATTAACAAATTTCCTTCCTTGCCGAAAGTAATAATTATTATTAGATAACATTATATTAGTGCGGTTGTTGTGACGAGACAGCAAAAAAATGCTTAACAAAAACAATAAACTTTTACCTCGGACATAATAAATATTTCCAGCGGCCTATCCTAATCTATTAGTTTAGAAACCCATCCTATTCTCAAGACTTTGACGCATAAGTAATTCAGTTGTAGTCATTAATGACGTTGTTGAAAAACTCTAACGGCCGTGGAAAAGCAACTTGACTCGATTGAAAGGATTTGTTTACCACTTTCCGGCGGATTTGGCCCGCAAACTGTATATTAGCGTCTCGACAGCGGCAAGAGTTCTGAAGTTTGAAAATTGCTTTCCTTATTGCGGACCTTTGACGGCGCCATTAAGGAAAATTCCGGCGTAAACATTATCTCTTCCGCGTCCTACTAATTCAACTTTCGCCAACACAAAAGAAAATATGTTACCGCACTTATTGAATAATGCCCGGCTTGTCCCTGCTTTATATTCCGCATCGCTAAAGAACGGCCGAGCCATCTTATACTGAATTGCGCCATTAAATATTCAGAACGCTCCCTCACTCTCGGAATTCGGTCCAGAATTTTTTCTCTCCTCGTTTACATGTTCTTTAATAAAGTCATAAATTCGCCGGATTAATTATTAAATAAAGCCGTAACGGCGTAATTGCGTAGCTGATTACCATTCATCATCGACGTTTCTGCCTTTTTCACTTAACGTTCGCTTATTGGATGTGCCATCGATTTCATCGCGAATTCGTCGTGCATCGTGGAGTTTTATTTCGAGAACTGATTCGGAGCGCCTACAGCACTGGAGATTCCCATTACCGAGTGTGTTTCACATCGGCATCTATACCATCACCTTTCAACACTTCCACCCGTTTTATATGTAAATATGGCTGTGTGCACACTCTTGTACGTTTTTATTCCCAAGATTCTTCGGTTCGGCCTAAGTGAATTCCCACTTCTTTTACCGCCGAACTCAAGTGCGTACGTAAGAGAACTCGCACTGAAATTCCAAAACTCCCCTCAAGCTGCATCGGCAACGCGCAAAACACAAATAGAATTACTAAGTCGAGCCGTTTCTCCCTCAATTAATCTCGTCCACGATTCGTGATAATTTTGCATTGCTTGCTAAAGTTCAGACCAGATGCAACAACGTCGGACTTGAGTAAGGTCAATTCAACGTTAAGGTGAAGTTGCAGAGATGCTTGCTTATACGCTAGATTAACGCGGGGGAAGGGGCGAAATCCAAATGTAAATGTTGCAAATTCGAAGATAAAGAGCCCTATGGATTTTGCCACGTGTTAAAGCAAAGCTATACGAACAAGATTTACGACTGCCTCTGGGGCATCGCAAAATTTGTGCTGCGCCGCGCTATAAATTCGGGAATTAACAGCGTCGAGAATAATTTGGCCAACATCAACCGGCGAATTGAATCCGAGCTTATTTTTAGAGACTAATCGGCTTTGAAAACAGTCGAGTTGGGGCGCTAATAAGTTTTCAACTTTTAATTCAAGAAAACTCTTTTTGTCTCCAAGAGTCTCCTTGACCAAATTATCCTTAAACGACCAGTAATAACTAAAGGTTGAGCAATTCTAAATCGTAAAAACAACCAGTAAGAAAATGTCGATAAAGTTTCTCTTATGCAATAGAAAAGAATTCCCATTACCCGTAAATAATTAACCTCAAGTAGCTCAATTACCTTCATCTAGAAGAGTTTCCATTGCTTTATACAATTCTCGTATTGCCTTAAATTCTTAGCCGGAATCATAATTTTCAGAAAAGTTCAAATATAATAATAAGTTAAGGCAAAACTATTAAAATTAGAAATTTCATGAAGCGAGAGTTTATTGCATAAATAAGGCTTTATTCACTCAACATCACTTCGTCAGTTATGCGAGTGGCATATCTGAACGACGTTGTCGTGTTTTAGCAAAGCCATTAAACGTCATACCCAATCTGACCCGAGGTTACAACAGCGTCAATCCTCCTGAAAGTTAGTTTGCGCGGATTACATAGAAGACTTCAAGCTTTTTGATGTGACTAAGTACATAACTTATTCTGCTTTATTGTAACTTGGGATATAAATTTATGTAAATTAATAAAAAAAATGGCTTTTTTTATTACAGCACATAAACTAAACGAATCAATTAAAGCACAATCTTCAGATAAATGTTTTTATTAAAATTGTAATTTACAAGTAACAAATGATTTCGAAAGTTACTGCGATTGAACTTGCACCCTCCTTCCTCAGTCCTCACTAGCCCTTACTAATAAAGTAATATCGCCCTAAACGTCGTTGCTATCATTAGCGCGTCCCTGCGGACGTGTTTTTTCGATTTCCTCCGGGACACCTCGTCGTTCCATTGTCGCATCGTCGGTTGCGGTGGAACAGCAACAGTTCAGGGGCGGCGTCCGGCTTTGATGTTGCCAATTCGGTACACGCTCATCAAAGCCAAGTGTAAAATCTGACGGGAGGAATGTCGGACTTAACTAGCTTGCTAGCGTTAATTAACCCCCTTAAATCCATTGTGATCTGTATCATGACACGAACCCCTGCAACTATGCAACGACCCCATCGACGGACGGTAACGAGCAATTAAAATCGCGCAACGCGGTTCCGACAGAACGTCAATCACTGAGCCGCCCTCGAATCGAGGTAATCGAGTTGGTTGGGGCGGTTGAGGCAAAAATGAAGAGGGCGCACCCGGTAACGGCAGACGCTCTAATTACATTAAAAATTCCCCGGGAGCTTTCGACGTCTGTTATTTTTAATTGAGCGGATTCGCGATGGTCAAACAGAAATTTGGGCCTTTTCATCAGCAATTCCGGCTTGTCGGCAAATTCGACACGTAAGGTTTTCGGCGTAATAAGCGACCTCTAAATAACGACAAATTTCGATTCCCGGTCCTCAAATAACGCCGTAACAAGAACCGGGGCTAAACAATTTTTTGTCGGATTATTAAAGCTGCTTCGCGTGCCGCGGCACAATTCTAGACATAACTTCGCGGTCAGTTTAAATCCTCAAGTCTGAGAAAGCCGGAGCTTGCCGTTTAAGATCTCGTTTTTACTGCTATCAACCTGAGCTTTTAAAGCTATACCTAGTTATAATTTCAAACTACGTAGTTGCCGCTTGTTGAAGATCGATATAGAGGTTGTTGGGAAACTTTGCCAAAATTTAATAACAAAAGCGATAGCGTCACGAATCGGTGACGCGCCAAATTAGAATAACTTCATTTAAGAAACTTAACAAATGTTAAATTTCAAAAGTCAAAAACCATCAAAACTTACTTGCCACGATCAGCAAAATTCTCCAGTTACTAACTAAATGAAGAAAAAATGGAAAATGGCTCAAAATTGCCCTTTCGCTCTTATTTCTGTCAAAGTTAATGTTTGTAGTGATAGTCAATGTGAATGTTGCCCTGTTTCAGACATTTTTTAATTTTCAGGAACGTCCATTAGACAGCAATCCAAGAGCTGGCGAGCGGAGCACAAGGCGGCCCGCACTTTAGGGATAATAATGGGCGCTTTCATGTTATGCTGGCTTCCTTTTTTTCTGTGGTAAGTAGTTACGGTACATAGTCAAAGTTTAGCATAAATCTCAAGACGACTCGCGCTACAATAAAAACTTTTACAAAAGAATTTCGAATGTATGCAGAACATTGTAAATCCATACAAAGAGCGTTTTTAAATTCGGCCCTCGAGCTTAACCCTCATCCTTTTTTTGAAAAAGGCGAAAGGACGCCGAAGGAACAACACCGGTATTCCGGACGGGCCTCGTAAAAATAGGTTAGAGGGGGCGGACGAGGCGAAACTGTTTGTAATCCGTTCTCGTCATAAATCAAACTCAATGACAGATTTCTGATAGAGTTAAAACATTGCGGCTGGAGATTTTTAAACATAAGCCAGAACAAATCTCCTCCATCAATCTAAAACAAATCTCGACAGACCGTCTTCTAAATCATGTCGATCATGAAGTAATTGCCCGACTTTGATCTATCATGAATGGGGGATGATTTAGCAACAGTTTGCTATAAATCACGATTGACGGCTCATACATACTGGCTCCTTTCGCAGCTAAGGTCTCATAAAAGAAAACTCCATTCTAGTGGCGTCGTCGGTGGCACAATGGCAGAATTGATTCAAAGGAGCTTTTATGCGATACCGCCGAGTAATCTCTTAACGACACTTAACAGTCGAGGATCCGGCCACTCGCTAATTGGACGATATAAACAAAATTTCGCATCGTTGAAATTAATTGAGGCGAGCAACGGCGAACAAATCAAATTTGCACGCTTCGCGGATCGCAACGAGAAAGCGTTGCTCCGATTTCGGTTAGACAGCGGAGCGAGCTTTCGGCATTGACCTCGACTTCGATCGGGTTGGCGCTTTTAACTGTAAAAGTTATGACTGACTTGTTTTACATTTACAGCTCCCGATAAGAGTTCGCGAGTAATAACTCGGTCATGCCTTCGAAGTCGCCTTCCCGCTGGAAAACGGCCGTCTATTCAACATAGCATTGATCTCGAGGGGTATTTATAGAATATAGGCCATCACTCCGGTGGGGCACTACGACATCGAGACACAAGCAAAGTCGCCTTTTTAATCACCGATATTGAGTCGCCTTTAATTCCGGAATACAACTCGAGCTTTCCGACAGGGATGCAGCCGTACGTGCAATAATGAAGCCGTGGCTTGCCGGCGTTGCGGGACTATGGCACGTTTCCATTTCGTATCGATTCTTGTTTCATCATTTGATAACAGTCGGAGAGAATCCTTTCAATTTCGGCCTTCTTACCGGTCTAGACAAAAATTTCGAAAATTACCCCCCGGCTCGGCGTAAAAGAAGTTAATTTGCATTTTCTATGGCGGGCGACACAGAAGCAATCTACGTAAAAAATAGAGGAGGCAAAGGATAAACTGAGCAGAGAGCGCGAAGTAATCAATTCCCGAACTGCTCAGATTCGCGTTACTACTGCAAGAAGGACCTTCGGATGTCGCATCGATCAAGTTTCAATTTCAATGGTCCTGGCTGCCCTTATTTTTCATCCACAACTTTCCTTATTTCGAAATATTTGTAGAAGCTTCTTGTTAGAATTGATTCTCGCCGCTAACGAAAGCTCGCGATTTCGAGCAATGGAGAACGAAACTTTTCCATCAACCGGACAAATAGCAAGAGTTAGTTGTTGTGGTAATATTTCTTCTGCGGCAATGACGTGTCCTTATCGACTTTGCCTTGAGAACCGTTGTTTGGTAATGGAAAATGTTACGTGCGGCCATTAAGAGGTAAAACTCCGCCAAGTTTCGTTTTGCGTTTCGAAAATAGAACGAGGTAGGTGACGTTTTCGATGATAGCACACGCAAACTTGCCGATAACTTTCTCATTTCCAACCCTGTTCCATTGACTGCATTAAGAGCTCTTCTCTCCGACGACAACTTTACGACGACGCAATATGACTCCAGAAATATGATCTCGCCACAACTGGAGATATTAATTTAGAGGGTATTTACCTGGGAGCAAAGAGGATCTGAAATAGTTGCGGTCGAGCCGGGGCAAAGAGCTCTTCGTTTCATCTCATCGCGCATTCTTGGCGAAGTATTCATCGGAGCAATAGTGTTTTTCGAGGGGGAAGGGGGGTTATTGTATAAACGTTCGGGATTAAGTCGCTCGCGGTGGGGTTGACTGTATAAATATTTAATGTTCAACAAAGTGGAAATAAAGCGACCGAATTACACCGACTTCTCCCCTAATCTATTTCCACGAATTTAAGCCTCCCCACCGGCGGATACCTGCCGGGCCTTGCGACCCCAAGCGCTATTTACGCACGAGAAAAAATAATTTCGAAACACCACCACCACCACAATCACGAAAAATACAAAATTGTGTATAATAACAAATATCGATTTCGCATTAACTTATCTACAAAAATGTAAGTGCACCCTACTCGAGGGATTTACGCCATCACCACTAATACACGCTTCGCGTTTTCGTTCATTTATACCGGAAAAATTTAATAACCGCCACTGCAATATTTCATCGCGAGCTTTTCTTCAATAACGTCAACATCTGCGTAGCATCTTACGTTAAAAGGCAAGTTTGTTGAAGTTGGAAAAATCGCACATGGCGTCTCCAAGTCTCCTCGTTCACCCTGATAAATTTTTAATTCGACAAACGAAAACCGGATAAGGTCTCAATTGCGTAAAACTCGACGACTTCTTCGGAAGCACGCCTTCGTAACGTTTAAATAATTTCCTTCCGTCTACGCTAACAAAACAACAACATTAATCAAGTTCAGTTAGAGGATCGATTGGAATTTGGTGTTGCAGCTTTGCGTATGTGGAGAACGTCTCGTTAATACCGCAAACTGTACTAGCGCTAATTGCTTGAATACGTGCAAGATAGCAGGATTTGCTTCGACACAGCGACGAAAACATCATAGAGACGAGAGCTTCGAGGCGAACGAGAAGCTGCATGTACATATTATCGTTTCGGTAATCAACAATAGCATGCATGTCGCATTGCGCAGGTATGACAAAGTGCTGGATTAAGCTCTAACGCTTTCAAAACAGAATTAGCGGTGCATGAGGATCGGCATTCGGGCGTCTAATTAAGTTTTCTATTAAGTGGAGAAATCCGCGTAAATTGAAACATGTTTAAGTTGAAGCTCCCCGAATTAAGTCTAATCTAGGACAATTTGGTGGCAAGCGCATAGTCCCACTTTGGGTTCCTCTAGTCATCTTTCCCAATCCAGAGTGTTCCAAAATTAAACTACAACATTTTTACCAGCGGCTTCTAATACCAGAAATAAGGAAAAAAATTATTGGCGCTCTATTAATTAATTAATTGGTGCCGAAGAGCAGGGTTGAGCTTTTGGTGAATCCGCCTATTAATATCGCATTGTCATCAATTGACCTCAATGTCGCGGCTCACTGTCCGAAACACTCACTTAACCAGCTTGTTTTGTTCGAAGGTACGTGATAACGACCCTCTGCGGAGAGACCTCGTGCCCCACCCCCGACTGGCTGATCGGCATGCTCTTCTGGGTGGGCTACTTCAATTCCGCCTTGAACCCGTTGATCTACGCCTACTTCAACCGCGACTTCCGGGAAGCCTTCAAGGACACGTTGTTGTGCACCCTGCCCTGCTGTTTTTCCTGCTGGAAGAACCCGGCGAGGTTCCTCTAGCCCCAGGACTTGTCTCCGGCTTACAGAGACGAGAAACTCTAATGAGCCTGTTGTGGTTGCCGCCAGGTTCTGAGCGAATTGCAGAAAATTCTCACGTCTTCGATTCCATCACTGATAAAATATACAGCGAACACGCCAGAATTATTCACCGGTTCCGGACGCTTAACCCGCGGGGCGCTTGGGGGAAGGGAAGAAAAATTAATCCCGCGGGCCACTTGATGATGCAAGTATGCGGCCGCTCTCTTTGATGGACCCTTAATACCGGCGAGAGGGCGGTTCGACCGACCGGGGGGTTATCTTGAAAGTTCTATTTTACCAGTTTCGAATCGCTAATGTAAATTCACGAAACTGCATAGGATAGCCGTTACCCTCCGTAGTTGCCGACCATTTGACACTGAGGTAGCCGGAAAAATTATTTTTGTTGCGATATTTTTCAAAAAGCTAACAATTGACTCGCTCCTCGGGAAGCCCTAAGCGCCTTATCGACGAATCGAGCAATAAGTTGATGGTCGGGGTGCAGTTAAAATTGCACAAATATTGATCTCTGGATGTCGGTTTACCGGAACCGGGCGCTGAAAAATGCAACTGTATTGACCATCCCTCCTGCAATAGGTGACAGACCAAACTACCAAGCAACGATTCTACAATGTTCATTTGAAATGCAGGCAATAGAGAGAAACGTTTTCGTTGTCGTCTAACAATGTAAAAACATGTATACTAAAGCAATAAATTAAGACTCATGTTTGGCTTTTCTCATATTTTTAAGACAAGAATACGTAATTGTTACTGTTGATGACTCTAACAAGCAAGAATCACTATTTTCTGTGATATTATCGATAACTTGATTTGTCTTGTTGTAAATAGTTCGAAACGGATGTGTGATAAAAGAAATGTGATTTTCATTTTGTACATAACACAATAAATATTGATCGCCTATATATAAGCAAAAAATGAGAAGTTGTGTTGTAAATTAATGTTATTTATGTTGCGTAGATTTTCGTACAGAACCGTAGAAGAAGTTTCGTTTTTTCGACTTTTGTTTCCAGTCTTCCCTTTCAGTTTGCTCAATAAAGTCGGCGCCGATCTCTTTTCCAAACGAGCGCAACTTCCCACGAAACGACGTCGTTCTTTTTTTTTCCCGGTTGATGGCAGAGTGAAAAAATGAGCCGATGAAGAATTAATCCCGTCGATGCTAATGGCGTAAAAATTAGTTAGCACACCCGGTGCTGAATGAAAGAAACAATTCTCGAGCCCCGAAGAGCAATAAAAACGAAACGCGACCGGAGGCAAGAAACTCCAAATACCTGCATTACGGAGGGGCATTCAATTTGCTAATTTATTCGGTCATGCTATTTCTCAGTCAAGATTGGCTTTACTACGAAATTACCGAGAGAAGTGCAATTTTATTGGGAGCTAACGCTTTTTCCGCCAATTGTAGCGACGGGAATAAGAATAGCAACAGAGATAACGCCCGCAATTGAAAAATTGGCATTATTGAATTGGGCCGTCATAAGCATCCGTCATTGGAAGTAATTGCTTTGAAAAACACGCTTTTTGTTTCACAATTATTAATCATTTTCCAACGGTAGGGCTAATATTTAAATTCTCAATGTAAAAATTCCGACGAGCAAAGATAATTAACAACTTTTATCTAACGACAATTACCTTTGATATAAACAAAAATCAATAATAGCGCACAATCCACTTTAAATAAATACGCCGTATTAGTGGTTACAATTTGTTTTAATGCCACTAATGGCCAAACTATAACTGTAATTTATTTGTGATAATTAAAAAACTTTTTTAGATATGCTTGTGGACATCTTTCAAATAAAATTGAAAGTCTCTTGAGGTAGACGTAATAATAAATATAACTATTTGTTCCAAAATTCGCTTCATTACCAAATTATCGATACTTCCTTACATTTGAGGTCCTACCTAATGACGTATTATACTGTAATTTTTATTTGAATTATTTGAGGAGTTATCTCTGGTGGTTTCAGGATTCGCAGAACTGCTGCTCAAAACTTGACATTCGGTGTATTTTGCCTTAATTCGTTCTATTGGATGTCTAATGTAAAAACGGCAAAGACAATCTGTTAGGCCTATTTTGTAAGAAGTATTTTAGTCGAATGTCATAAAATAATTATCATTCGTGTTACATGTCATGTATTTAAACATACCGCAAATATATTGTTTGTTAACCCAAAAGCTGTGGTCATTGCACCTAACATTTCTATTTTTATAAACAAACCAAATAAATTTTATTAAACTGGTATTTGCATGTGCTGTGATACTGTTTGATAAGGCCATTCATAAAGCTTATCAAAGTAGATTTCTGTGCCAAAAGTCATTAAAGATCAAACACGCAGTATCAAATTCAAAAATTATAGAGAACTGTTGCAGGTCGGTAAAAAGATACCTGCAATGGAGTTTTGGGTAATTCCAATAGATGGCGCAACACGGCTTGAAATGCTTAGATTCCTAATTACTTCTAATAAAACAATAATTCTTTAACAATATTACGCTTACATAAAGTAAAACTGCCCAAACTAAGTATTTAACAAACATTTCCGTAGCAAATTGTGCGTAAATTCGTACCTACTGTAAAAAGCTTGTATGCTACTTACCATCTATTATTGGCGGGCTTCTTTCGTCAAAAGGCTTTCCGAAAGTGGTAAAGCTACCGATCATCCGCAAACTTAGCTTTTCATGTTGTTTTCGGAAAGCTGTCGCCTATTTTCACCATCACAACACTATTTAGTCAAAACACGGATAAAATTACAACAAATGGCCACCATAACAAACTTTTTTTTTCATTGAAACAAAAAGCGATCGGGACCCTACTTGATTTCAACCAGCAAATGCAAAAGTTAATAGAAATAATGTAAGATTAACGATCATGTTAACAGGCGTAATTTACTTATGAATTGTTCGATTTTATTGAAACTAACAACAAAGAGCCATAACATTGATGTTAAAATGCAGAAACTTAAATCTTAGAACATGGGACTGGGGAATTTCACGCCGTTCGATTGGCGACAGTGCTAGTAACTTAATCCTTAATTAAAAAAACTCGCGCTAAATGATTTTTTCTTAGTTAAGTTAACCCATCAAGATGCACTTTTGCAGTTTTTAGAATTGTGTACTTTGTAAAATAGTCACAAAGTTTGGCGATTATTCTAAGATTTTAGGGGAATATGGTTCCGTGATATTGCAACTTCTGGTTCATTCATTTCTAAAGGTAGCTTTACAGATGCTGCAACTATTATTAATATTGCTTTAAATATTATAACAAATTTAAACCCGGTAGCTTTTAATGAAACTGAAGGTAATCAACTAAATTGCGTTTTGACAAATTTACAAACGTGGTTGTAAAGCTTTAAACTTTGGTTAACCGGTGATCTAAAGGACCTCTCACACAATTTATTTACAAAAATACGAAATGGGTGAGTTACAAGACTTGCAAGTTTTAAATTAATTGTAGTAAATTTGAGTCGAAATTAAGAACCACGAAGCTCGTTTCCTACTCCGGTAGTTGCGTGAAATCATATTGAGTAGTTTTCTATCACATGGAAAATCATAATCGCAACATAACCCTACTTTTTGGTTTTTTGCTAACTTATATTGATTGCAGGCCTTCATTAAATACCAAGAGATGAAAACGGAGGAGATGGATATAGAAATTTTCTCAGCAGTCCCTAGACTGCAACATACAGTCTACACCTTGAAAGCAATGTTGTTTGAAACTAAATAAGAATTAGGGTTTGAATGCATGCCAAGGAGAGGTCAATTACCGCAGGGTCTTGTCAATTACTTTAATGCTTAATGAAATCAAATGTGCTTTTTAGGAAAGATCTAATTGTTGTAACTGTTGATTTGCTGTGAGAGTACAGGGCACCTTTCAGCAAAAGTGAATATAATTTCCATTCAGACTTTTAAATGCTAGTAAGATCCATGACACATCCAAGTCCAAACGTGTCCAAGTATTTTTAGTATTAGTTCTTTCCAAAAATGTAATATTTGTTTCATTTCTTTAAGATCAAATTAATCATCTCAGATAAAAGTAGCCAGTGGGGGCTTGTACAAGGGCTCATGAGCAGTATTGCCTGAAACTTCAAAGTAAATAAGTGATTTTATTAAGTCAACAAAAATTCACAAACATGATATCTTTGCAAACTGGACTTTACATGAATATTGCATGCTATAATAGTATTTAGAAGGCGATGTTTTAAAGCCACATAATAAGAAACAATCTTTTAAGAAACCTCTTTGTAAATTACATTTTCGAAACTTTGGATTCTTATTGTTTGGTTGATCTTAAAAAAATTTGCCTTATTTCTTGGTACTCTCAGCGAGATCCTGTTGAGAAATTGCAATAAGCTTTTAACAGTTTTAAACCCTGCAGAAAATCCTAAAGTGACTAGATTACGTTACGTTCTAAAATCTATATTTAATTACAATGATGAAGAAGTAAATTTATCTAATGGAGACATACACTGGTAGTAGAGTCATTCACCTAGTTTGCTAATCAAAAGCTTATACCTCAATTCAAGAAAATTTACTTTTCTACTTATTTTTCATCCTTCAGAAGTTTTGATAAAAAATATTACCCTGTGACGAAAGTTATTGCCAAATGTAATTAGTAATTTGCACTCTATCCTCGCAAATTAGAATTTGCGAATGTTATTTATTGCATAATAATAGCTTCAGGCTGGCAACTACTTGCGCTATTATTTTATTGATTACCTAACGTTAACTTATTCTAAGAACAGCTTGAAGTAAAATGTTTGTTTATCACTTAGTTAAGTTAATTTGTTGTTAATTCCCTACAAAAGTGTGTTCCTTACATTCAAAATGTGTGTGGATGGAACAAGGGTAGGAATGTGCGCCGGCGACGCAGCCGGCGCCACTACCCAGTTTCGAAGTTCCGCTCTACCCTCGTATCAGGAGTGCAGAGAACTGAAGAAGCAGCAGCAAGAAGTTGTTTTGATTTTCTTGTTGGAGGGTAGTTTCCTTCCATACAACCGCAATGCGTCGTCTATCTGTAACGTTAGACAGGTTTCTATCAACGGTAAGTAATCGTCCGCTATTGCATCAGAACAGAAATGCATTTTTTTTTATTTCACTGGCCATATCGCATGATTACGCTGTTACTTCACTTTTTCCAATCTTATCGCACCAAAAACAAACAGCAAAACGACTTTTTTACTTCGACTCCAGCCTAAATTAGTAGAGATAACCAGGGCTAATTACCGACCCGCCTTTAATCTAATCGCACTAGCAACGACTCAAATAATTGTTCCCCGAAGATCAATAAACAATAGGAGTTATGCAGACCCGCGAAAGTCTCGGCGGTGTGGGGGAGACGGGTGATTTAACTGCTTGCGCCCCAAGGGGCAGTTCGCGATAATTAAATCGCAAATTATTTTATGGCCTTGCTTATTACCGGAAAGTGGCAAGTTTTTATTCCGGCTGGAACTTTCCGGGAACATCCAGAAGGGTCGTTTATTACGTATGCATTTTTAACAATGATTGCTGTACTAGATTTTTCATTTTGACTAATTATCAACTGGTTCGATAACATCAAATCAGACCTTATTCTTAACTTCGTTCAGTTGAAGATCTTACGAGGGAAAACTTGAAGGATGACGTAAAGTGAAGTCGTTTTCTATGGATTATACCTTTAATTCAGTTAATACACAAATTACGATAAGTTCTTGGAGCCTCTGTGTATAGTATAATTTTGTTGTAAAACATGACTATATTTAAAAACTGTCTACTATTATTAGCCATTTAGTTAATATCCATTCTAATCAATGGAGAGCTTAAGGAATGGTCGTAGAGTCAAAAAGTGCGTAGATTTAGGTTGTTCACTGATTACGGTTTATGATGCTGCATATACCAAATTTCTAAACTAATTGCTTAACATCAACAAACAGATTAAACAAAAACACATAAGGAGTCCACTTACACAATACACAAGTTTAAAATTTACAGACCCATTAAACAGCGTGTTTTAAAAATTCCCTGCGCGATACGACAACTTGACTCGGGCTGGTAGATGGTATACTAGTGTCTCGTGGGTAGCACCAAATCTTTTCACAGAACGATCAGATTCAGCCTCGTAACAGATTTAAAATCTGCTGGAACCCCTCAACCATAAGACATCTCACAGGAGCTCTCAACTGATGGCCCAAAGAGTTTGGTATCTATTTGGATCCATAGTTAGCAGACTAGGGGGTAGTGTAGTACTTGCAAGTGGTGAGGGTCATCTTCCATATTGTCTTAAAGGAAGCATAATGGCAATTCAGTGAAGCTAAAAAATATGGTGTGGGCCCCTACGTTTCGCCAACTTTTCCGTCTACCCTCGTAGGTTGCAAACGCTGCATTTATGTAGGTTAAACGCGACCAATCCTATTCTAAGCTTGTTTATTAATAGAATTCCCGCATATGCAGATTCTTTACGACGTGGCAGCGTTCTGGTTCGCCAAACTCCTGAGGGTTCCTCCTTCCCCCAATTGAATAAAACAAGCACGTTCTGACTTTTGTTGGCTATTTTCGACATGTCCCGTATCCGATCCGTCTCTTATTGCAGCATCTGCAGTTATTTTGCCACAACTCGGCATTGTTCCGGGGGCATTTTTAATACAACCCCGACCACAGTGAAACGCCGTCACTTCTTATTTCCCCGGAAAAACAATGCCGGTGTACAAACTTATTTATTTCTACGTAGACGTTCACGTCTTCGCCGTAAGTAACAAGTTAAAAGCCGTTTCGGGCATTTCGCTCCGAAGTCCCGGGGGAGCGTCCGGATGACGTCAGAGGATCCCGAGAAAATTCAGTCGCTCTTTTCCGTTCCGTAAGCCGCACAGACACTGCATTATCCCGAATGATATCTATCCGGGACCGGACAACGATCTGTTACGTTGACTGAAAATGGAATTTCCACCTGTTTCGCTCTTCGTCGGGATTATTTATGCGTTATTCATTGCGCTGGAAGTTTTGCCGACACATTTTCTGCGGGTTCGACGCGGCGCTCCGGAATAGTTTGTAACAGGGACGTTGCGTAGGGCGGCGGATTATTCCGGTTTTTTGCTAGGGGCAATTGTGCCGTAACCCGTTCATAAATCAAATAATTGTCGCAAAACGACCTCGACATGTCCAATTATTATCGCTTAAATCGTTGACCCCGACCGGGAACAACGTTTGATGGATGCTTGAGCATTTCGACATTAGTCCCGTCATCAATCAGTAGGATTTATTTATGTTTTTACGTTTCTTCTATGGTTTTTACTCCACCTACTTGTTTTATCAAAATGTAATTTGGTTGATGGAAGAAAACTAAGGTTGCTCTCCAAACGTTTTTAATAGCACGCAGAAAACAATGGTTAAAAATAACCATAAAACTGGGTACTGATAAGAAATGGTTTCGTAATTTTTTATTAATTTCCGCCACTGACGGAAACATCCTGCTTCTTGTTTCTCATCCTAAAGATCACCTGCTAAAATTTCCTTTTTTGGGAAGTGAATGGTTTTTCCTGGACCCCCATCTCCGTTGTTAGACTTCACCTGGATAGGAGGGATCTGCGGTGTCATAAGCACTGAATAGTTCTTGGCGCAACTCCACAACTTAATTCAATATTGTCTACCCAATTTATTAGCAATGTATTGGCAGGATCTGGCGCCCCGACCGACATTAATCATTCATCCACGCGATGATTTATTGAGTCAATAAGAAAGCTATTGGATTGTGCGAGTTACAGACCTGCATATTAACACTGAGTCAAGTTAAACAAAGGGCCTGCATAATTGTTTGCGTTAATCGAGGATTCCGATCAACCGGCTCCTCTGCCATTTAACCAAACAGCAAACAGGGAGAGGAATTGAGGTTTGGGAAGGCAATATCGCAGAAAAACCTTTAACAACTTCCAACAGTGATAATAATAGCTTGAGGCGGTTAGGTGGTGAAAGCTGCGAGCTGCAGGAAGCGTACGAGTATTGACACAAGTTAGTTGTGTATCGAAGTCAATGAATTTCGACTTGAGACAAACTTGAAGGCGAACCAAACCGACAGAGAATTTTAGTCGATGCAACAGCGGAGTGATGGAAGTTTTTAGGGAGACGAAATCGAAATTGGCGGTATGTTAATTGGACAAGTTACGCCGATGGGAAATTAAATATCGTTCCCACAATACAACTGATGCTCCAAACTTCTCGGCTCGAGTCAAATGAACAATCAGCCCAGATGTTTAATGAAGAATGCCCCCCTACTTTGGTCTTTGGAGAGAAAACCTGGCGTACTACGTATTTGTGTTCTTGCCGAATTTGTCATTCATAATTAACGCTAGTTACACATATATCCATAATTGGACGGGTTTCAGGAGCGATAGTAATTTAATCTAGCGACAACACACCTCATAACGCGTTACACCTGGGGAAACATCGAGTGAGTGATAGGGGACGAGCTTTTACCCTGACGCACAGATTTCATTGTTAATCTGGAGCATTTCTTGAAGCGCAAATTATGCCAGACGTTGTGCTTAATTAATCCAGTTTTTAAAAAAAGGGGAATCAAGGTGACATAATGACGAAATCCTTGTTGCTCGAAGGATTAGAGCTTTGTTTAAGCAACAATTAAGAGCAATAATAATCTCACATTAAGAAAGTATGAAGCAAACACTCTTCATTCATAATAAGAAACAACAAGCGTCACCAACTACATCTGTGTTTTAAATTGTCTCAGCTTCGTCAACACAATCAGCTGTATTTTTTCAGTTTTTTGGTCTTAACGTCTCAAACTATCTCACTGAAATGAGATTTTGCACAGAGTTACTATTTTACTATTGCTGTATAATTAAGGGTTCAGATCTTTATAAATTTGATAAAATAAGAAATTCCCAGGAAACAAATTTGGTAATGTGTAGAAAAGATGTGGTAGCAATTTTGACATTTGCCTAATGTTTTAACTGCTGCATTGTCACGATAAAGAAGACATCTCTGAACCAAATTTGTTCTCGATCAGATCATATATTTTTATTTTGCAAAATAATTTGGTCAAAAGAAGGTACCGGATTTAAGATTGACTCGTTTCAAAACCAGAACCAACTGGTGGAGGTTCATACAAACTGCTGCTAGTAACTTTAATTATTGGTGAACAGTGGTTCTAAATAAAAAATTAAAAATATCTATTGCCAGTTCTATTAGCAGGTAAGAGACAAGACATCAATCACCCAATATTAAGAATTGATTCGAAATTGCCACTAGACATGAAAAGTTAGTGTAATTTTTTGTCAGTAATGATTTACAATCCAACAATTACTAGGCGACAATTGGAAAAGAATTACGAATTAATTGTTTCGAGTCGTCACATAAACGTACCTAGGGAATAAGTTGAAAGCAAACAAATCGCTGATGGCTCTCAATCAAACTGCAATATTAATATCTAAAAATGACAACGAGGTAACTAACTCAAATCGGATCGATCAAACAGTAAATGCTTCAATCATAAACGTCAACTACATAGTTAATCATTTAAAATCAATATTCGAGTAATAGTGCAATTAATTAATGAAACATGGTTGCAGTCATCAAAAATACAACGACAATTTTCTGAAACTGACCTACACTCAATACGTTTCATAAGTTGAAGCAATGGGTTTGCATCAAAAAGTCTCAAAAGGGTTTTGGCAATTAGAAAGCGAAATTAAAGTGCGCAGGAGAGGAATTTGAAGGTAAATTAGTAATCGTGGAATATCGAAATTAAGAGGAGTTATTGAATAGACTTTACTTTTCAGTAAATGACGAAAGATGAAGCTTCTAGTGGGTGCGAATTAAAAAAGATGCAGGAAGTGAAAAGAGACGTAGCGTTAGGAAAATAAAGACAATTTATTTTTACCGTTCTAAGCCTTAAATTGCCAACAATTCTGTACATCGGCAAATATTGACCTGCTCTATCAGCAAAAATTTTCTGCATAATAAAGTTGTTGGCATCAGATTGAGAGGTCTAAATAAACATTTCTTTAATGAGGGTATTTAAACAGCTTCAGCTGTAAATAGGCTTCTTAAAAGATTTGATGTTTGTCTGCTAACCATTAGTGAGTTAGTTGCATTTCTAATAAGGTGAGTAGAAAAATTACTTTTTCTCTTAATGCCAGAAGGAATAGTTGAGATCATTAGAGCATTGTTGGATATTCCAAACTTAAAATAAGTTAACAGCCCACTTTGCCGGAGTTATTTCTGACTCAAATTCTTCATTTAACATCAGCATAAGCACTACTTTTCATTTACCTAACCTACAATCTTAAATTTATCGCAGCTTTTTTAATGTAGCGCTTTTATGTACGTCATGAAACCCTGCAGTAAGTTATTTTAATTTCAATTGCGTATTAATGGTTGCAAAATTTCGAACTTGACCTAAAATTATTTACCGCCATCCCCAACTATATGGGAGGTTTTGGTGATGTAGAGTGATTTGCCTTAGTTATCAATAAAGGGCTTTGACCTGTCTGGATGTAATCTGAATACAAACAATTACAGGTTGACGGTGGGCAACGTGTAGCCTGTGGGATACCGGGTCTCACCAATTAGGCAAAGGGGCAGGTTGGGTCATAAATCAGAAAGATTTGCATTCGATCCTCCGTTCAGTTGTTATGTTTCTACAATATGGGCCCAATTAGCCTTTATCATGGCCGCGAAGGATAATTAGCGGCGGGCGCATAGAGAGCTAATATCAATTATTTAACATCCCCTTGTTTCCAAAACAACTGCGAAAGGCTAATCTAAGCCACACTAGTGCAGTTTTCAGAATTTAACAACAAATTCAAAAATATTGCTTGCCCTTTATTAGCTACATTTTTCTGAAGACCGTGAATGCCTTCGTCCTTGATCTTGATACTGCTCGATACGATACTCGTGCTGTGATAATTGGTTTAGTTAACAGCACAGTTTGAGGTGCATTACAGTTAATTGGTTATTTTACTACCCTTGAATTAACCTAATTGAAAGACATAAAAACGAACATGTTTTTGAAGGTTAATTTTTGTTTCAGCAAAATTATCCACCACTTTTTCTAGACAAACAAGTGACTTACATCGAATTTTGGACCAGAGTTGTTGTTAGAATACGAAATGTTCTAAATTAGACAATTGGATAATAAGCTGATGAGCCATCTTAACATAAAGGTTTTTAATTGCTGGTAAACATTTTAGAAGTGTTGAACAAGAGTTGTATCGAAGATCTTTTCAACTCAGCAGCCTCCTCCTCTCTTTCGGGGTTGAGTTTCCACTGCTTTGACTACCAATATAAAACTCTGACGTCTTAAAACCCTTTTGATCATTATAACTTCTGACACTATTAATTCGTTACTCAAAAAATTTCTAACATGTGTCTAAGAGAACTCTTTGTAAAATTTAAAAACAAATATTGATAACCATCATAAGATGTTAAAAAAAGACAAGAAGTTAGTGCCAAATTCGGTTTGTTAATAACATATTCTCTAAATGCTATTCGTTTAACAATTTGAATTTAAACCAAAATTTTTCTAGGAAATTAAAATACCGCTTGATGATGATTTAAATTAGAGTGTTATTTAGCCATGTCGACCATATCATTTTCCTGCGCAGGAGTTTAAAATAGTTCAAACAACCGTCGCACATCTGGTTATTTTCATTATGGTGATGCGGTCAGTGTTGAATGGTCTCATTAAAGTAAAACACAAATCTGCATCAATTACGAATTTTTCGAGGCAGTGTCGTCCAACCCCAATCATTGCCGGATACCTTTCAGTCGATTCGGCAACATTGCCAACGCTCCTAGTAAAATTTGGTTCTTCCTAGTCCTACCATTGAGAAAGCAGAATTTGAAAACAACTTATGCAATTTTCTCTCAAGTGCATTTTTATTATCGCGTACTTACGTGGCAGACCGGTCGTGGTAATTAAGAAATCCTGTTATAGATTACAAAAATCTTGCAACTTCAACCGCTGGTGCACGAATCACGAATAGCTGCTTTAGTTGACATGCTCGTTTCTTCATAATTGTTATTGACCCAAAGCCCCATTCACCCAGGTATTTCGCACGTGTTGGCACGTACCGAAGCTCCCGAGCCACATTTATTTTTCTTTCTGGACAAAGACGCAGTTCGGTCTCTCGGGAAGCACTTGGCAACATGGTGGAGTACCTGCGAATTGTTGCCAATAAAGCTTTAAAAATAATCCATGAACTTGACTGCAGGTAGTTCTCGGTGGCACGCGGAACCAGCGACTCTTCCAATCGATATAGCCGCAAAACAGCTGGGAGAACTTACATTCCTCAAGTGAATCGGCGAAGTGTTTGTGTCAATTCGATCTAATTATTGGAACCGTAAACGGCGTTTCAATGATTGTTTAACTGACAAACATCTGGGTGATCAGTCTGGATTCGTGCTACTGCAGTGATGAGGGAGAACGGTGTGGCTCGCATGTTCGAGGGGACTTTTCCCCAATTAATCGCCGTCGTTACTGGTGAGTAGCGTTTTAATCGGCGGGGACCTGGAGGTGCGCCTTGAGGAGCGCCTCCACGTGCTCGTTTGCATGATTTTTTTTTTGTTTTGTTTTAAATCGATCAATGGAATTGCACCGTGGCGCGACGCAACTTTTCCTATTTGCATTTTACGATTTCATCACTTTTATCGGCCGAAATTTGCCAGTGAGAAACTTTTAATTTGGTCGAAATTTATTTGTGATGCGAAATTTTCTCGGGTTTATGGCGCCATAAAACTTCGACACCTACACTTCAGTGTTGCTATTTCCGGGGCTCCATCGCCAACCGTATTCATCCACCCGACATCCTTTCCTTTGCCCCGTGGCAGTTATGCAGTTGCTGCTGGTTGCATAAACGCCGGGTTCGCATAATATCGAAGCAATTTTCTCTTATCGATAACCATAAATATGGCCATGAATTAAAATTCAATTGAACTGTTTAAATCAATAGACTAGCTTTGTCGACAGGTATTCAAGTTACGTTCTGCTCTTCAGAATGTTAGAAAAGATTTATAGTAAAACTGTTAGATAGACTCTATAGATTAAGAATAATTATTATGTAATTATTTGACAATTTTAATTATTGTATTTCTAAGAGCTCGACAGTATGTAAAATTTTGCAACTTTTTTGGGCAACTTTCCACGAAATGATACTTTACGTACTTGGCAATGTTAACTGTAGAATCTCAAATAAATTGTGTAGACAACGAATAAATAAGTAGTGGGCTGTCCTTGGGGTTCTGATAGGCGTGATATATAGTTGCTTCTGTTGTAATTAGGTTCCACTGTCTGTAAAATGATTGCTTGAAAGTCTTGAAACGTACGAAGTAACGAGCGAGAATGTAAAGAATGAGAGTGGCACAACTCAAAAATCAAATAAAAAAGAGAAGACCAAAAGAAAAACTTCAAGATGGTTGCTTCATAGAACTAACTGCTTGTTTTCAATGACTATGAGCATAAGAAATATGTAAGATATAAGACTTGTGTTCTAATCTCAGAAGTATATTATGTTATTTGTGAGAAATAAAAAGGATAAAATTCTGAGTGTAAGGGTTGTTAGAGCTTCATGGAATCTGAATTTTATTCGTGATTCGTTGAATTTCACGCCAACTGTTGCTTGCATTGTAACTTCTGGTGTCATGTACGCCACACCCTTGGAAGATTCAACACTCCGGGATTGATAGAAGATATTTTGGGAGTTATAAATAGGAGTTGATAGTTCTTAAATAGAACAAGAATGAGAACCCATTAAGGTGGTGGTTGTTGAAAGCTGAGAACTGAGAATGATTGATGAATTGAAGACTAAACCTAGAACGAGCAGAAGAAAAATCTAGATAGCAATACATCTTTCTGGATTTCTTTTCCTAATGAATTGCAGCCTTTAGTTAATGTAGATTTACTTATAAATTGGTGTAAAATGCATTTACCTAGAAACCTAGAAGAAGTTGAAGACTAATTGTAGCAACACAATTGTTTTAGCCAAGTGTAAATGTCATTTTGGCCGGTGTCTTAGATTCACCATCCATTGTTGCGTATATTATTGAGGCATGCAAACCTTGGAGGCTGATCTGGCCAAGGTTATCAGTAGATGACAATGAAGGTTAGGAATGTTGCGAATAATGCAATCATCGCTTTAGTAATTTTATTGTAGCATTTTCCATTGACCTCACGATTTTATAGCAAAAGTTCCGATGGAGTCGCTCCCGTTCCTTTCCTCACGCTATATTCAAATTTTAACATGGCAAAAGCTGCGTTATCCCTAAATCCATCAGTAGACCACGGGCCTCAGCAACGGTTATCAAAAGTAAACCTACTTTCTGCAAGAATATTATTCACTCCTGCATCGATCACAAATTGCGAGAAAATTGAGCAGAAACTTTCTGTTTAATTCAGTGGCGGATTAGTAATATAATTTCCAGGAAATAGGAACCCTCGCACGTCGCCATCATTTTTTATTCAAGTAATGCAAGCGAGAAGCTATCACTTATTTTATTGACTGCAAATTTGATTAGTAAGTTTTGTTAGTAAAACTAAAAAGAAAAAGTCGACTTTGTCAAGGATTATCTTCGAGAAAAACGCACGTGCGCCGATTAGATTAAGCACGGCATTTAACGTATCAAGCCGCGTTATTTTTGCGATCCCGTGTGGTGTTTTAGCTATTACGTCGCACTTTGATCTTTTCGAAAGTTACATCGTTACGCTCCAGACCCGTCCTCCCCAAACGACATCTTCACATCCATATTTAAATAACAAATTTCCCATTTCACGACCGTCACTCGCAAAATTGATTCCGTTTAATTCATACCGACACAGCCGACATCTAGGATTTTCCCAAATTGCCCGCGTCATTAGCAGGTTTCCGGCAAAGCTCCGTTTCCAGTTTGACGCGCCGTCAATAACAACAAAACGCCAAGCACAACCAGAAACAAGTGCCCAAAGTCACCCAGTCAAATATCTCGCCCAACTATCGCAAGAAACTAATTTAGAGACAAATTTTTAGAAACTGGATTTGATGACGGTTGCAGAAGCCTTCTCACCCCTAAAAATTTTTCTGAAAATAATTTCTGCCCGACAGTTTCAAAATTCTTTGTTATCCAGAATATTCACAAAATTTTTGGAAAAATCCCCCCAATTTGTGGTTGTTATTGTTGTAAAGAAGCTACAACAATAACAATCTCAAATTGGGGAGCTTTTTCCAAAAACAGTTCCTAAATAAATTGAATCAATCAACCTGGTTCAATTGGGAAGATCCTCCGGGTATTCGTTCCGGGTTCCTGTGGATGAATGTAAAGCTCCGGCCCTCCTTCGATTTTGTCATTGAGCCGCACTTGCTGGGGGTCGGTAGATGGCCCGGAAGATATTTGCAATATTCTTTTTTTATACAGCTCATTCGTTTGATGGTGCGCACACGATTTCCTCTATCGATAAAAGCCGCTTTATCGGCGTCGTTTCACGTGCGAGGCGCCGAATAGAGAAGAAACAGAAGTGATTCACGTGCCTTCTCATGATAATTAGGCCTTGGCAGCGAGCTTCTTAGAGAATTCCTGAAGCCCTCGGTGGCAGCTTTCAAACTGAACACAACTTCGATTCAATTCCGTCTAATTCCTTTTGATTTATATGCGCCCTGTCGCGAATGTGTTATGTAACGAGTTTGTATTAACCGAGGCAAAGGCGACGTCAGTCACGATAGGAAAATTTCACGCTTAAACGACGGTTTAGAAAATAATTTCGAGTTAAGTAGACGACAAACTAAAATCTAAATTATTATTGTAGTATTTGCGTTTTGTTAATATTAAACAAGTTCCAGAGCAAATAATACTTTGAATTGCGGTCGCATTAATTCTCTCAAAGGAAATTTCCTTATCTCGCCATCCTTTGTGCGAAGGAATGAGGATTTACATTTTGCCCGCAACCAAGTTGGAAAGTGTATCTGCGATTCGTTTCAAGTTAGTTTTGGGCGCGCCAACTAAAATACGCGTAAAATGCAATATTCAGCACATCGACTGAAGGCCCTAAAAGCAGGAGATAAAGAGCTGTTCCTCCACACTGCTCCAGTGCTCTGGCTAAGTTCGGCAAATGTAAGGAGCTTTAGCGCGCTTATTATGTACAGGGGCGAGAACGAGTTTCAAAGCAACGACCTCGCCAGACGAACGAGCCTCAAAGCGAGCAACTCGCGAGAAGGTCGCGAGAACACGACCCAAACGTCTCAAACATAACAAACTTATTCAAACTTTTAGCAATTTTTTTCCTCAACGCTTTGACCGATTAGAAAATTACACTAATAACTACTTAAAAGGCATCAGTAACCACGTTTTAAAATTTCAAGGTAACACAAATGTTATTGAATAAACTATTAATCATTATGAGTGACAGTTTCATGCATTATGTACTCCTGGACAAAATTTATGCACCATTGCAGTAATTTTTTTAACAATAAGGAATTCGAATGATTTTGGACCTCTTGCATCGCTCTTAATGCACTGCAATCAATCAATTAAAACAATGACGTGACTGTTTTGTTTACTTGGTTAAAGTCATTTATTAATAAACTTATTTACTTGGATCGATGATCGTGATTCAGGGTGGTGCCTTGAATTTGACCGGAATTGGGGCCTATCCGCCCCCCAGAGGCGTAATCCCGATTACATTTTGCCCAAACAACGAAATGTTCGCTCCTTGCTTTAGAAGTAGAGTATTAAAAGTTAAAAAACTAAACCAATCAATCAATCGGAAACCGCTGAAGCTGCAGCGAGATGGAGCTTAATTTGTTTACTGAGCTTTTGCGTTTCAGTGCTGGCAACATATTACGCAAATCCCGTTCACCTCTTCGTTTATTCTGTCCGAACCTCTTTGGGTGTAGCGACAGAAAGTCGCAGCGACCCGCATTCCATTCGATGATTATTCTGTTTACTCCTTGGTAATGAAATTGTTTCTTCTAACTGCGCTTATTAACTTAAGTGCCTCGGTAGTTTCCCCGCATTGTCGCCAGTCAATCTAACGCAATCAATTATTTCCAGGTACCATCAGCGCGGTGTCCGATGGCATGCAGTATGGTTGGTCGGCGCCAATCATCCCAGTTCTGGAAGGTCCCGACAGTCCCGTGAAAATTACCAGCGAATCCCAGGTGACGTGGCTGGAAAGCATCTACTTGATCGGTGGCGTCGCCGGCCTACCCCTCACCATCTTCCTAGTCGACAAAATAGGCCGCCAAAAAACGATAATACTTGCGTGTCTGACGAACTTGGTGGCGTGGATTCTAATAGCTTTCGCCAACACAGTCACCCATCTTCTGATAGCGAGATTTATCACTGGACTAGCTGGCGATGTCAATTTTGTGGCGGCCCCCATGTACGTTGCTGAAATCGCCGATCAAAAAATTAGGGGGTTCCTCGCCGGGATCATCTACTTAATGATGTTGTTGGGGATTCTAGTGATATATGCCGTAGGGCCTTTCGTTCCAGTTTACGCTTCCGCCATTGTCGGTGCTGCTCTATTAGTCTTCGAACTGTTAACGTTTCCTTTCATGCCAGAATCGCCTTATTATTTACTGGGCAAAGGCAAACATGAAGCCGCGCGTAAGTCTCTGGCGAGACTCCGAGGCACCGTAGACATCGACAAGGAATTGCAAGAAATCGCCACAGCTGTCGAGAGGCAGAAGAGCGAACGAGGTCGGCCGCAGGACCTCATCTTGGTCAAGAGCAACCGGAAAGCTTTGATGATAATGAGTGTGTTGAACGCCGCCCAACATTTCAGCAGTATTAGCGTAATTCTGATGAATTTACACACGATTTTGAACGACGCCGGCTCAATTTACATAAATCCAAACTCAGCTGGGATTATCTTCAGCGCAATCATGTTGGTGTCAGCGTCATCGGCCTCTTTCCTCATCGACAAGTACGGAAGGAAAATTTTGCTGACGTCTTCGAGTTTGCTCACCGGACTTTCACTGCTTGTCATCGCCGTGTACTTTGCGTTGCAAAAGGCGGAAGTCGACGTGAGAGGTGCCAGTTGGGTTCCAATTGCCGCCATCATGTTTTATGCTGCCGTCTTCAAATTTGGTTTGGGCATGGTTCCTATTGTGATGACAGCCGAACTGTTCCCGGCTAAAGTTAAAGCTATGGGAATGACGCTTTCTGACGCCATGTACCTGATTTTTGGCCTAATCTCAATTCAGATCTACCAAGTTTGTGCTACTCATTATGGAACTCATGTACCTTTCTTTATATTTTCTGCCTCGACCCTGCTTACGGCAGCTTTCTGCGCCTTTGTTATCCCGGAAACTAAGGGAAAAACGTTGGACGAAATCCAGTTCATCCTGAAAGGTGAAGCTTTTCCGGGCAGCGGCGTCGAGAATGGGGTTAAAATGAATGAGTATATTAAGAGTAGCGAAACTAGCGATGAGAACAATTGTGATATAACCCACATCTGAGAATTATGTAGTCTTATGATAGGCGCTAATTGTGACTGGAATCGACAATATTGTATAGGGCGTAGAGAAACGTATAGGCAATTAAACGTGATAACGACTGACTCATTAGTGTTAACGAAATGTAATTCCTCTAGCTTAACCACAAGATCTCGCGCGACGATGCTGTATATAGATAATTACACCATGTGATCTAGGCCTTAGGTATTGTTATTAATGTAGTTTTAGGTTATTTGGAAATGTATTTCAATATTCTTTTGTATGACTCTGAAGAAAGAGTTTTCTAATCAACTTAGTATATTAAGCTACATTGCCACGTTCTTCCAAAAGTTGTTGACTAGTTCAAAAATTGTTAAGTAGTTTGAAGCATAGGTATCTCTTTTTGTAATTTTCGATGCTTCACTGGAAAGTCATAATCAAAATTTCCGAGCAATTTGAAGTCTCAATAAATCTACAAGAAATTCTTTTCCGCAAATTTTTTTAAACATCTCTAAAAATACTAAATAGTCCCTCAACAAGTCGCGAGTTTTATGGATGCTTCTCACCTTAATTTTGTCACTAATCTTAATGTTTGCTTTCATCAAATAATTATACATGCAACCGACGTTATATAATGTTAATTTTTTTTTCTGTATCTTTGTTAGACCGTCCTTATTATATTTGATACGATTTATCACCTTCACAAATATTTTGTTGTTATCGGTATAGTTTTCTTTTTGTATAAGATCTTACAGTTTATTACCAAATTTTCAAACAAACATTTTTACAAAATCTAATCAACACGGCAGCCTTCATCTTTTGTAGCTACAATTATTTTTTCGCAATAAAGGTCGCGGCCCGACTGACGAAATTAGGTATCACCCGGTTGCTTAACATAAACAGAAAACAAAAAGCTGATGAGATAAAATAGTTTTAGGCAATGATGGGTGCTCATCTTATTGCTTTATCGTTAATTAAAAAAAAAATGACTTTTTGATTTCCCACAATTTATTTTTAACTAAATTATAGGAAGAAGCTAGGATTGGGAGAATTACAACTGCAGATATGCTGGATTTTCAAAATTAATCCCCATCTCTTGAGAAGATTGAATTGAAAGGACTAACCACCATTCTGATATAAGATAACTGTGATGAAGCAAACTTTATTATTTAGAAACATCGTTACGACGCTCAAGAACAAAATGTAGCATCACCTGATTTTTGCGCGCACAATACGCACTAGGCTTTAGGCAGAAGAAGCTTAATGAAGGTTGCAATTCTTGCCTGATTGGTGGAAGAAACTTAAAGTTTTGTCACCCACATCGAGTAAACTTTTAATCAAAAGAAGTTTTAAGATTTTGATTGGGAAGGATTCAAAGAGTAGACCGCAGCTTCATTAGCATCAGCCACAACTTTCAGTGGTCTAATTGAGATAGTTTCCAAAACATTGCCGACAAACTAAACTCGGTCTTGTCCTAATTAGTTCCGCTGAAACGCTAATTTAGCAAATTGAGCAAGAAGTTAATAAATAAAACTTAAACCATCTGCAGATAAATTAAACAACATTCGCAACGCTTATCCGAAAATTTCCTCTACATTAGGTAAGCTGGAAAATTAACTATCACTAAATTGATTAATAAACGTCCATCTTTGTCCGCCATAAATAAATAAATAACAATGAAAATTCAGCCCGGCCAGAATCTGGATCAAATTTGAGGAGTTGAGTAATTGTATTGTTTTCCTAATCTCCAAATTCTGGCACGGCCGCATCTTAAGAGGTAAGTAAATATTTTCGTCTAAGTCGCTTCAGGAAACGCCTTTTTTTAAATAACTCCATCAGTATTCATTCATTTCATGACCTAACCCACTATCCAGGTCCAGCCGCCACTTCTTGGGCTACAAACCCGTCTGGCCGCCCAAGACAATTGCGCCAATAAAGTCAATTAGCGATTAGCCAAATTTCGGTATATAACTAACAGCATTGCCGCTCTATCATTAGTTACGACTTCGCCGCGATTCCGAAAGTGTTTACATAGGAGATAAATCAGTTCGATGACAAGTCCACCCGACGAGAATGAGGCAAAACACCATCGCTTATATGTTCGTGGGTACTTCATATCAGTTGTTAGCCTCCCTCATTGGTGAGTTTAGGGATTGTCGAGCAATTGGGTTAATCAATCCCGAATTTCAGGAACAATAAGTGCAATATCCGACGGAATGCAGTACGGTTGGTCAGCTCCTGTAATACCTATACTTGAATCGCCGGAAAGTCCGATAACCATCACGTCAACGGATGCCGGTTGGTTGGAAACCCTGTATCTAATTGGCGGGATCGGGGGGTTACCCATCACCATTTATTTGGTCGACAAGATAGGGCGACACAAATCGATCATGACAGCGGCAGTTTGCAGTATGTTAGCTTGGATATTGATAGCCGTCGGAAATAGGGTCGAGTACCTTTTTGTGGCTAGATTCATGGCGGGTTTGGCAGGTGATGTGGCTTTCGTGGCAGCCCCCATGTACGTGGCAGAAATAGCTGATCAAAAAATCAGAGGTTTTTTGGCCGGAATCATCTACTTAATGATGCTGGTGGGAATTTTGATAATTTACGCGGTAGCTCCTTACGTTCCCTTCTACGTGCCA
Source organism: Schizotus pectinicornis (assembly GCA_951805265.1). Lineage (NCBI taxonomy): Eukaryota > Metazoa > Arthropoda > Insecta > Coleoptera > Pyrochroidae > Schizotus > Schizotus pectinicornis. The sequence goes on from OX638207.1 coordinate 6,185,130, forward strand.
TCAATCGTTGGTGGCAGCATTTTAGTTGTCCAACTAATCACGTTTCCGTTCATGCCCGAATCGCCCTATTTCCTGCTAGAGAAAGGCAAGAAAGTAGAAGCAGAAGCATCATTGAATTGGCTGAGAACCACCACAGATAACAGTGAAGAGTTGCAAGAAATTACTTTGGCCCTGGAGAGACAGAATCAGGAAAAGGGACGTCCGCAAGACTTGTTTTTGATCAGAAGCAACCGAAATTCTTTAATAGTAATAGGAGTTCTCAACGCGGCTCAACACTTTTGCGGAATCACTGTAATATTGATGAATCTCCATATAATTTTGACAAAAGCCGGCTCAATTTACGTCGAATCCAATGTTGCCGGCATTATTTTTTCGGCAGTTATGCTAGTTTCCGCTGTCATTTCTTCCTTTTACGTCGACAAATACGGCAGAAAAGTCCTTTTGGTCATCTCCAGCGTTCTAACAGGAATCTCGCTTCTAATCATCGCTGTATACTTTCACTTGAAGGCTAATGGTCGCAATATGGACTCACTAAGCTGGATTCCGGTAGTTTGCGTCATGGTCTACGCTGCTGTTTTCAAAATTGGACTGGGAATGGTGCCTATAGTACTGACTGCCGAATTATTTTCGGCTAAAGTAAAAGCTATAGGAATGACTTTGGGCGACACCATGTATATTCTTTTCGGAATACTTTCGTTGCAACTGTACCAAGGATTGAGCGTCGATATCGGACTTTATGCACCATTCTACGTGTTTGCTGTTCTTTCGTTCTTGACTGCCGTTTTCAGCGCTACTGTGGTGCCGGAAACTAAAGGAAAGACGCTGGAAGAGATCCAGTTAAAACTGAAAGGAAAAGATTCGGTTAGGGACAACAAAAACTCAAGTGTCGAGTTTAAATATTGCTAAAAATAAGTCCGATAAGAACCGTGGATAATATTTGTCAAGTATTTCGAAAAGTGACCTCTAACCTGTAATCGCAATGTTTATGCAGTATTTTTTCTTGTATTAAGTGTTACCACTATTTATGAATAAACTTATGCTTCACGATTAGATAATTTTTTCGGCGTGATGATGCGACAGTTTTAAATGTTATCTGCATGATGAAGAAACAAGAAACAGGAAGATAACGTAAAGGAAAACAATCCAACAATATTGTTATTCTCGGTCTTATTTTTCATATAATTTTATATTTTAGAAAAAAGGTGTTGGTAACTATTTGTGCCAATAATCGTTACTTATTTACTATAGGAATTGAATAGATTTTTTTTTTAAATGCGAGGTTGAGGTTATCAAATCAAAAAGTGATTGGGGTCGCTAGACTCTAGACGAGTAAGAAGCGGGACTAACTCTCCCTTCACGTCTCGCATTCAATTTTTGGCTTTTGATTCTCTGCTTCAATGAGACTTTTTAATAAATTCCTACTGTGTTATGATATCCAGCTAACTTTTCAATCTCTACCCTCGCATTTTTCGTAAAATATAAGAAACTTGTCCATCTCCTGTCAGTTGCGTAATAATTTTGATGGCTTTCCAGAATCGAACGTTAGTACTCCGCCTATTTTGTTTCAGCTAATGGAGGCGTCGTGCCCACCCTCCTTGTTTGGTATGCTCGATACTGCCTGGCGTGGCAAAAAGTTTTGTTTGATCTTTTTTATCATTTTCCCGAATCCCGCAAATAGTCGCGATGAATTTTCAGGTCGCAAGCGCCGTTTTATATGGCGAACGTTTCGAAAATCCGTCCATCCATTAACTTTGGCCTCTTCAGAAGCTCCGTCCTCGCGTCGAATAAAACTTACAACTGCTCGGGTCTCTCCACTTCCTATTATTTTTGTCGGCTGAAGTAGGTGGCTCGCATTTTTCAGCACTCAAATAATTCCAGAATTAAAACGACTGTTGATGTCATAATATGTCATGCGCATTTGCATGGTTGATAACTCAAACCGTACTTTGTCTTCGCCAGGATGCTTGAAGGTTCGATGGTCGGGGGTGGCGGCGCGCAATTTACGTCCCCCTCGAATTGGAATAAATAAAACATCAACAATGAAAACTATTTCGGCTCCGCCATTAATTATAATTATAAAATCCTCGCGTTTGTTCTGAGACAGCGCGCTTTATTTTCTTGTTCATTATTTTCCTGTCCGTCACTTCTTAATTTGGAGCTCTAACTCTTCTAGTGTAATTGATGTTTTGTTATTGCGCCAGTTTAATACCTACGAGATATTAATTAAAGAGCCGTTAGTCTTAATTAGTCTCTATTGTTATTAATATCGTGCGGTTACAAACGGCTAAATTTAGAGACTAATGGAGGTTGTTAGCTTGTTTTGCGGTCGTACATATTGATTCAGGAAAAATTTTTTTAGCGGATGTAATTTCCTAAATGAACCGACGACTTCTATTTTCAGAACTTCACGTTAAAAGCCCGGAGTAACATTATTTCGCAATTTGCATCAAATTGAGGCAGTAGACAAAAATTAGTCACAAAAGGGCTACTCCACCGCACGAGGCGGTTCGACTAATCTTCAGAGAAAAATCGTTCTTGACCAGAAGGATACTTAAAGGTCTGCTTTAAATTCAAGTAAAAATTTATATTTGAAAACTATTTCGACTTGCTGACAAAAAGTTCTCTAGAAAAAAAAATTGTGTGACTTGGAGTTGAAACCCTTAAATGTCAAAATAATAAGGTCACAACCAAATATTTAGGGGTTGGGGCGTAAGAAAAAGAGAATCGTTTTTCTGCTAATGGGACGTCTAAATAAGAAATGATTTCCAAAAGAGTTACTACTGGAAAATCTAGTTTAAGAATAAATCCTCTGAATTTAACAAGAAACGCTTGAAAGTCTCAAAGTGGATCTATTTCCATTTTAAGCTTCCTAACAAATGATTGACTACTGAAGCAAACTTATAACTGGCAAAAATAAGTAGTATGCAGCATCTCTTTGTTTTGCTTGGCCCGCTTGTAACAATTTGTGGCGTAATTAGGTATTTATTTTCCATTTACTGAGCGCCTCCTCGAATCCGAGTGAGCCTCAATTATTAGTAATTTGGTTTGAACAGGTGTGCCAAGGAGCAGGCCTGCGGGAGTTGGCGAGCCTCAACTCTCCGTTTGTTCATGGTCCAGCTATTCGACCGCCTTTGTCCTTCGATTTTGCCATATTGTCGCTTGGCCGACTGCAATTTTAATAACACGACTAGACATTACTATCCTGTCAAACGCCATCTGCTTTGGTGCCATCCTCAAGGAAACGCCTCGCAAAAAATCCTGTGAGTTTCTCGGAGACGGGAAGTGCGCAATTCCGAAGAGAGGGTGGCTGAACCGCGAAGCTGCGGCTTAAATATATATTAATTATTCTAGAAGGCATCACACTAAATAACATGCAACAATTTGATGTATACATACCCTTCCTTAATAACGCTTTTGTTGAGGTGTCTGGTTTGACGTCGAAATCTAGAATCCCCATTGTGCAGGGAAATTAAACTAAAACTGAATTTAGTGACGTTCGATAATAAACCTTCCCTCGTAGCCTCGACGCAGCAACCACGGTGCCAAACGGGAAATGGGTGAGGCACCAGGCCGAATCCCGACATTTGCAATTTTATTAGCAATTATTGCCATAAACACCTGGATGTTTTTTCATCAAAGCTCGACCTAGGATTTCCAAACGCCTATTTCTTATGGTAATTTATTTCTATAGTCGCCACTCTCAAGACTGTATTTTAGCGAGGAACTGGATTACGCCATTTCCTGGGAGCTTTTCATTAAACTATGAAAACAGCCAAGCAGCCCCGAGAGCTGGAAATGCCGGCTGCAGTGGTAGCGGAAATCCGAAATCAAATCAGTTTTCTGTTAGTGATTTAATCTTAGTAAATCTGTTTCGTGAAAAGAAAATTTGAAACGACGTTTGTACATCGATGATTTTTATTCTTTATAAGAATCACAACGTTAAATTAGTTATTCCACAAAATGTCCCGATTGATGCTGTTCCGTGATGGTGGTTAGGTAATGGTTGTACATAACTGGAATCCTCTGTAAAAAATTTTAAAAAATCAGATCAAGTATGTAATAGTAATAAGTATAAAGGTTTGGATTTAGTAAAATTTTTATTATTCTTGCTTTGAATTTTGGAGTTCTGGAAGAATTTGACCAATTAGAAAACAAATAATGGGATTTTAAGAAGCTATCACATAAATATTTTCAAAACCCGGAATTTTGAGTAGCAAGAACTCTTACTGACATTTTCATGGACGTTTTCTAGTTTTTCCTGCCAATTTTGGCTTGGTCAGGCTTGGTCGGTGGTCGCGACCGCGTCTAACTAGCTTCTATCGTTAATTAGAGTTGCCCTCTAGCAGTTAAAAGTTGGTCAAAGTTTACACCGCCGCCCCTTTTGAGGTCTACCCCTATCTGCTCACCCTTAACCCTGGAATTTCCGTGCACTAATGATTGATACGCGCAGTTCTCACTCGAAATTACAACTTGCCAAGTGGCTTCTAATGAAAAGGAGCTCCGTCGTCAACACGCAACCCTTCATCCGCCATCAATTGCGGCAACTTTCACAATCAAAAAGATGCATTCCGACGATAACGTTGCATGCCTGTCTCGCAACTTCCGGCATTAAGTTGAAAATTAGCAAGTCCGCCCGGATAAGTATCATGTAAATTTCGCGTAAATGTCAGCTGGTTCTTGCATGTAACAACAAGACGGAGATTTAGGTTGAATCAAGTCGGGGACGGGTTCATTAAAAACAGTTCAGGAAACGGCGCCACGTTACATATTCAAATAGCTATTTCAATGGGTCGAAGGACCCTTCCTTGTTTCGCGATGGGCCCGTTGTTGAGCTCAAGACCCCAACGATTCGAGGATCGCCAGACGTTTCACGTCAGGTAAATCAAATTGCCGAACAACTGATTGCGCAATCAAGAGTAGGTACATACCACCAAGTTTCAAAGTTTAAATGTTGTTAATTTTCTTTACCATTAGTTGTGAGCATCCCTTTAGTAACGTTGAGGCGAGTCGGTTATGCAAGAGGCGAGCGCGCCAGTACGGAGACAAAGCTCGGCAGGTATTTGTTTACATGTTCAATTGTCAAGTGGTTGTTAGTGTTAGTTTTAGTTTTAGTGTTAGTGTTAGTGTTAGTATTAGTGTTACTGTAGTGCCCAAGAGAAGAAGCGATTATCATTTTCATCTACAGCAACTTCGAGTATCTGAACCAGCAACAGTTCCCAACGTGTACAAACAAAATCGTCAGAAATTCTCGGTGAGTACGCTATTACCTATAGTACCACCATTCAACCCGCTCACGGGCTCAATTGTCGAGTATCTGGAAGTCATAGACCAGAATGCAACAGCCTTCAAGTGAGACAATAATAATCAAATAATCTCTCAATAATAATAATGATAATCATTCTTGGAAGAAATGGAAAGAACTTCTAAAAGCCGCATTTCAATTCCGGTGTTACACATATAAATTGTTTATAGACATCGCGTTGCATAAATTAAGCCATGGTGATTCCCTATAAGAATTTTACTTACATCTCCCAAAAATCGAGAAACGGCGTTTGAATTTTTCCCATCATGACAAGATCTCGTTAATCTTGTGTGCTATTAATGATCCAACAATATTGGGAGCAGCCGTCTGCGTTACGTAAATTCTTTGGGAACTTACCTGCGAAGCAAATTTTATCGTCCAAAAACATATCCGGTTGCATCATCAACGTTGCCCCAGCCATCAACAACGCATAAAAACAACGAAAAAACCAACACCAACAGACATAAAGAAAACGCAACTTTTAGCAATAAACGACGTGCGCCACGACCATATTACCTAACATAGGCGATCTAGTGCTGTAAAAAATCTCCAGTCATCCTGCAAAAAACAATCAGAGCAAGAAATTGCTCCCCAATACAGGGCACCTTTCCAAATTGTCGACGTTCTACCTAACAACAGATTCAGAATAAATAAAAGACGTCATACCAAACGATCTCAAAAACCGTACAAAGCAGTCGTTTGCTCGTAGATACCATGCAATTAGTAATTACAAGTTAAACAAGTTTGAGATCGCAGGAGCATTTCCACCCTCCGAAAGCCAAGAAATAGTTTCATAAATTTTTACTCTTGTTTGTTTAGTATTTGAAATCGAGCTTATTTTTTTCATTCCTGTCAATTCGCGTTTACAACAACAACAACAATATAATGCATTCCTTACGTGATTCGTTTTCCTAAAATTTTGCCTTACCTGACCTTGGACTTGAGACAAGTAAAATTTTAATTAATCCTTTCCCTGTCGTGCATCCTTCTTTCTCTTGCTCTGGAGCGTCCTGCACGAAGAGTGGCTGTCAACATCTCAAATAATGCTGTATTATTGCTCTAACGTAACCGAAACGATAATTAAATAATAATTTGGGTTAAACAAACCAGAACAAAGGGCTTCCTTATCTCGTTGTAACATCATCCTTTTGTGCGATGTTTGAATACCTACCATCAAGACATAGTTTGTAAATTTTAACAAATCATTAACGAAAATTTAGTCAGCAGCCGTGTTTATACCCGAAAGTGTAGGGGTAACGCGATACAATTTCTTTTCGATTCAAAGGAAATGTTTGAGTTGAAAGGCTGCATGAACGTTGTAATTGCCAAATATGTATTAGGTTCTTTGGAGAAAGACTTAAGGAACTGCTAAGAGTTTCAAGGGTGCATCAGCTACAACCAAATCGATTTTACGGCCTGAATGCTGATAACCAAATAATTTATTTTCGCAGTGACCTAATGGCGCATGTCGAATCCCAATATGTTAATGGAAACAAAGGCAGTAAGTGTCTGAAGCTTCTAAAGATGCCCACAATTCTCGAATATGAGACTTTTGGAATCACACCATGATATTATGGAAAGGTCTATAAAAGTATGTAGCTACCTCCAGAAATATAAAACGATAAAAGTACGACCTGATCCACTTAGAGAGAATGAAAATAAAGTAAAATTTTCCTTGTCCGAACGAGATTGATTTTATCTCGGAGAGATTGTGTTTTAATCAAACGTGTCTCCCTCCCTCTGGATCAAAAGATTTTGTGAATTAAGTACCTGCAACGTCGCATAATCGTTTTGTTCGAATACCCATCCAACTATGTAGGTACTCTGAAAACATATTCGCGTGAAATACGCTATTGCTTTTCTATTGAACAGCTCACGTAAAATGATAAAGTGCGGGGTCATCATTTAAGGTTTTATCGACGAGATCGCGGTGGATTGTGAGGAAATGCAGTTGCAAGTACTTTTGGTGATTCTGTAATTGAAGGCTGCGGCGAAGCCTTGAACTCGCCTATTAATCAGGCTGAAGATCCGGTAAATTAATCATTTGGAGTGCAGGTGTTATTATTGCACTAGGGAATAAATTGGTTACATGAAGACACACGAATCGTCTCATTTGTCGGGGGAAAATGGAACCCTTTATTATAATGCCGGATTTATTTTTAGCCCTTTCACACGAGCAGCGTGTCGCTGACAACGGGTCGGGATGAAGCGATTTCCGCCGTATTAATTTAATTGAGTTCATGTTAATAACGAAAACCAATTAAAAATTATTGCGACCAACCACCCTTCGTGCGTGCATAATCGAATTATTTCCATTACCCACCTCCTCCGCAAAAACTTTTTCTACATTACTTATTTGGAACTCTCCCAATATAACTTATCTTATCACAGTTATTGTTAGTGTTGTTGATCGAGTTCGAATCCAACTGTCTTGAGAACTCCTCGCCCTTTAACAAATGCACCGAGAAACCAGTAGAGAAAAACGGTCATGAGGTCGTCTCCTTCCTGCAATGCACTTTCCACCCCCACATAACCAGGAGTTGTTGGCTGGCTTAACGAGATCACCAATTTCCGTAGGACGTGGTTGCGACGTTTTTTGCCAAATATTTCACAGTGAGCAACAAATTCGCGTTAAAATGAAAAAGTTTTATTGCACCTGCCACTTTCGCACGTTCAAGACTGAAACTGCTAAACAGACCCGTGCCGAGCGCTAACCCACCGCTGAAATTGCCGCACTTTTTCAGTTAATCAATTACCAATTTGCCGGCTTTCAGAACATCTAACACACTGTACAGGTTGCGGCGCTATAGACCACCTAATTCGAGGGGTTGAGCGAATTGTTGGGCGCCCAACTGGAGGCAAAGAGTGTTGTTAATTCTAGTTCGATTATTCCGCTAGACTACATAATTTTAAGGGACGAATTCAGCCGTGATAATAAAATACCTCACTTTAATGTAAATTTTTATTAAAAACTAATTTGTTAGGTAAATTGCTATAATTTGGATAACTAGTTATTTAAAATGACTTTATGGTTGACGTTATGGCCCCTCAAGAACTCAACCACAAGACCCAATTTTCAGTAACAAACGTCTCTAAAGCAGGTAAACTTTTAGAAATAAGATCCATTCATAGAGGGTAAGTAACTTTGCTGGTTCGTGCAGTTTTTACCTTCCTCCCAGTTGAGTGGGCGCAAAGTTCTATTGCTGCTAAAAGTCCACAGTGCATCAATTTAATCGCGGGTTCTCTATCCTAATATCCTCGGTTCGGGCAATAGTTCTCGGTCCACAATAAATTCCAGTCATTTAAACCGTCTACCTCCCTGCTGCTAATAGCCACAAATAAAAGTGCTCCTCCATAAGTTCCACGTATTCTTAAGTCTTCCTAAAAGACCAAACAATTTCCCTTTTAAACATTAACGGTTATCAATTTTCTGGAGAAGCGCGGCGCTTTCGCACGTCCAATAACCCTTTGCCTCCCTATGACGTCATTGGGGAGGGACGAATTATGAAGGGTGCGAGAGCCGGAGAAGCGAAAACAGTCGAATTGAGCAGCGCAAGAGTGATTGAATCACGGTCTAGCAGTTCTCGTCTAAATCAATTTAGTCCCAAAGTGCACCTTGGGGCGATTATGCACGTGTGGCGAAAAAGTCGAGGCTGCGTTAAGGCCAATTTAACTTTATCAATTTAGGTCGACTAACTGAGTTTTAAAGCAATTTGACTTGTCCGCGATGGCGATGACGTCGGCATTGACTAGTAATTAACATAAAAACGGCATCGGAAAAAAGTTGTCTTGTAGTTAGTTACATGAAACGCCCTATTTTAATTAGATTGCTAACGAGGGCACCTGAATCTTTTATCTGGAAGTTTGCAAATTGGGTTTCTTTAGTCTCGTAATTAATGATTTATTGCCTCGAGCCACAACAATGGGCGTCGCGCGGTAAACTTGAGGTTTATTGCAATTAAAGTTCTATTTAAAAGTTTGCTCAGCTGAATAAATTCGTGCCACGGCGCCTAAACGCGGCCCTTTTCCTTGTTTATTCTCGCCGATTATCGGGGTCTAATTATTAACAACGGCGTCGAAAAATCGTAATTATCCGCCGATTTCAGAGCGAACAAAAGAACCGAAGAGTGTTAATTCCGGCAGGAGGGCGCGTTCCGCTGCAGGAAACCCCAAAATCCGGGTTATAGGATTCCCAACTTTTTAACTGTCCTCGCAACGTTCCACCCCTATATTCGTCACCCCGTACGGGACCATCAGACTTTGAATACAAATTCTTCGTTCATAAAAAATAATTGATCTCCTCGCACCTGTAAGAGTTAGGTACTGTGTAAACAAATATTAAAAATTTGTTTCAATTCAACTGGCAATTATCGTTTGAGTTCTCACATGAATTCCGCTTTGAATAAATAACAGCCTCAATCCCCCGAAGCTTAAATACAACTACATGAATAATAATTATAATTGCTAGAGTTCACAAACAAATATTGTTATGGTCATAAACATTCGTGATTTTTGCAAATAAAAAAATCTAATAAATATAAAAAATGACCGTGGCGCAGACTCTGTTCCATTTTGGGCCACTAATAAACCTGAAATTAGAGAAACTGGTTCTAATTTGTGCCACGTCTATTGCATAAATAAATGAACAACTCCTTTCTCCCACTTTTAATTTTATCTACGAGCAAGCTCTTGTCGCAAAAACCTTATAAATTAATAAATATTACTCAATAATGAGGAGTTTTAGGACGATAAGTAGGCGCTTGCCCTAATGCTGAAAGAAAAAAATTGGCAATCCCTTCCTTAAACTTTTAATTTTTTGAGCCCGAACTGAAGAAGTACATAGAAGGAGTCATGTTTTTTTGCAATTAAATTTCTTTGGCACCATCGTTGGCCGAGAGGTCCTATCAAGCCGAATGTAATACGTAGTAACTTACTGACAAAAGTACTGATTTCAGAACTTTAGTGCTAGCACTTGAAACGTGGCCTAAAAGTCTAGTTTTAAAGCTAAACATTTCTCTACTTTGATATCAAACTTAGAAATCCAACCAGGTCTTGTTATAATTTAATCACCGAGAACCTGTAAATTAATTGCAGGTAACGTTAGATTTCCGGCCAGTTTCCTACGACTTCCCTATCTGCGACTCTTAGGTTTCAGGTTGTTTTAAAACTGTGCTAGAGCGTTAATTAAACGTAGCTCCAGTCACGAAGACTGTTTGGAAATTGGGTGGCATCCATACTATTGAATACCTAATTGTTTTTGATAACGAACCCCAGCTTCGAAACTTGGAAATCATCCGGGTCCGTGTGGCGACCTGATCCGATTGCCGTTTCCGTTCCAGTAATTATTTACTCAGCTTACGACGCCTAATTAGCGTCCACGGTCCGGCGTCGATAAATGCGTCGTCTCACCTAATCCATACGTTGCACTAGCCGTAACGGCGCAAAGTTTACGTACGTACTACGTTCGGGCCAGAGACACCATTAGAAAGAGAGGCGACGTTACGCTTGCGTATGCGTCCAGACGTCGTCGTATACAACAAGAGCGTCGGTTTTGTTGAACTTGTAGATTCTCACCGGGCGTCCTGCGGGCTAGAGGTGTTGAGATAACAAACATACCGGAAAGCCGCGACATCGTCGTTTTTGAATAAACTAACTTTTGGTGATTTGTTGGGGTTGTGGAGAGAGGGTTGGGTTTTTTGACTGATTAAAAGGACCGGCGGACGGTTCGGACCAGATTCGGATGCGGCGAGATGAGAAGGCAAGTATGCGAAAATTTATGAGCGGGAATAATAATAATAATAATGCGTGAGAGGCGCCGGAATTTAATGGAAATGGGGTAAATGGGACTTGGAATTATCCAGATAGCAGCTAAAACACAGCTAAATGTAAGTTGTTAAATTCGGAAGTAGGTAAACGTAAATAGAAGCAACGACACTGTGTTGCAGAAGTAATGAGGCGTGAGATTATTAAAAAATACTATATGTGGTGTTTGGCTGAGAAAAGTAATTAATTTTTAATTAAGTAATCAGAGAATAAAATTATTGTTTTTGTAATTACATTATATAGAAAGACGTAAAATCTAGATTAGATCTTTATTAGTTAAAATTTAAATATTTATTAGTAACTTTAACATATTGATCAGATTTTATGCAGATAGCAGATAGACTTTGCATTGTTCATTATGCACTGGCAGAATTTCTCTTTGTTGACTTTTAATTTACTTTAATTAATTAATTATCTATGTTGTCTATTTCTTCTGTTTTTTCTGTGTACATTAAAAACAATTATGCATGTCATTAGTTACATAAACCAAAACTGGGGCAATGTGGCGATTCTATTAATAGAGATTAAAAAAAATATTGTCGCGTTCTTTTGATTCAAAATAAAAATATTTAGAAAAGAAAATATTGGTCACATTGGTGTGGCTTGGTATATTTAAAAATGTTGTGATTGAAGCCCCTTACTCAAGGCCATTTTCGTTTGATCCTCTACTCCAAAAGTATCTCATTAGCCAATTGTTCCACTGTCGCTGTCAGCTCTTTTCAGCGGAGCGAAGAAAAATTTAATAAAATTCCGTTTTAATTTTTGACGGCGATTTATTTTCTAGCATCCCTTTTTAAAAGCATAATTAAGAAATAGATCTAATTAGAAATTTGGGAGCGTCAATGTGGCGAGGTCGGCGAACGTCCAATTAATGAACCATAAAAATTTTTTGGTAGATCATTCACCCTCAGGAATCACTTATAAAAAAATTAAACTGTTCTGTTATACGCAAATAACTTAAAGAGAGCAATAGTTTTAAAACGAGAGTTATAAGGACAACTTCACTTTGTATTTTAACATAAGTTCTCTTCAGTGATCAGCAACCGGAGATTTCTTAATGTGTTCAAATTTTATAGTTTTTCTTTTTTCAGTTGGTGTCCTGTATTTAATCAATGTTAACTTTAGATTTTTCTGCGTAATTATAAAGCTAATAAGAAAATGAGCAAACACAATTTTAATGTAGGAAAATCATGTTCTGGATTCTGGATTTTTGGTTGAGGGTGTGGGGTCCAAAAAACCCCACCCGGCACTTAAACACACAAATGGGCCTATTGTACCTCCCCTCATGTTAAAAACGTAGTGAGAATTTTTGAAAATGGCACTGAGGTCCTCTCATATTATAATAGAAGGTGAAATATATAAAAGAGTTCAAAATAATTGCAAAAAAAAATTTTTTCTTTGTATGTTTTTTAGATTCAATTTTTCTATCATAACGAAAGCTTTTTGTTCCCAATTTTATCTTTACGTTTTTATGAAACGTACACTTCTCTTGCTAGTCACATCATTATATTCGACATTGTTGCTATAACTGAACCGTAATCAATACATGAATACATATTGTCTCTCTGAAGGTGATTGCTTGGGGTAATTACCAGTAGCCTATGCAATAATAACCCTCCCACGATTTGCTGGAGCGAAATTATGTTTTTTGTAACATCGTCAAAGTTACTCTATCGACAAAAGTTACTTGTTCTGATGTCTTTATAACTATTCAAAGTTTGGCGGTCTAATTATAGGCCACGTTGAATAGTTGTAGGGTGCAAGGCTAAAGAATTTTTCGTTGATTGAGAAATAATTTCTCGGGTAAAAAAATTTTAGTTTTGTTTGTATAACGACTATAATGTTTAAGAAAGTTTTCCACGGTGGGGTTCTATTAGACGCCATATATTTTTTTTCTATTTGCTTTCTGCTAATATTTGTTAGCAAGCAATCGAGGAAAATCTGTTATTGTTACTGCGAAAACCACAAAACAGGTGATGCAACTCTGTGTATAAGTACATAATGAGTGAAACAGTAAATTTGCCCTATTTACTTAATTTAATTGTTCCGCCGCCTTTAGCGGGCCGTTTTCAAACATAACGATCATGGCAATAAAAGTTGGAGAAGCCAACGGGAGATTGGCGTCGTTTACTAGAGTAACAAACACTTTGGTTATTATGGTTGTATTTTCAGCCCAATATGAAGGAAGGGTCCATAAATATATCGCCAATCGACGATTCACACTTTAGATAAATATTTTCGTAGCACAAATAATTTTAGATGCAAAAATCAGCAGTGCGTCGATGAATCTGGTTTGTTGCGCAACATTTGACAACGGATTTAACAAATTTCTTCGGTGTTGGCTGAATGTTGCCATAATTTAGTCCTTTTCCAGCCGTATATCATTGTTGGATTTTGCCAACTCCGATGGGAACGAGCCGAATATTGACTAGTAGTGAAATATTGCAGATTTCCGTCTCTTCCTGTAAGTGAGAGCGTGGCCATTTTCCCGAGAACCCCCATAATCTCTTTACATCAGCCCTTCTTATTTTCCGGCAACTCATGTTTATGAAGACGGCGTCAATCGCGAAAATTCAACAAAAACTTTTCACACCCCCTCGGTGTCATTGAAAAGTTATATTACGTTTACCCGTCCGCGCTAAATTTCAATAAAAATGCATTGTTTACCGACTTCAATTAAAAAAGGCGAATGTGCGTTCAGCGGCGCGCTCCCTTATTGATTGGAGGCAAAGAATTTTTTAATGGGCTTTTCCAAAGAGATTAACATGGAGGTATCAAGTTTTTATTGAAATATTGCTTCCATATTGGGGTCGAGTTAAAAACGAAAGGGTTGGGCGGCGGGGTTTAATGAAATTTAAAATTCACCCCCGTCTCGCATACCTATCGAATTTAGGGCCGCCTTGTAAATTGCGAACTCGAACGATAAGTTATCGGAATGCCGAGATCAAATGGAAATAAGCGGCTTATGATGAAAAGGAGCAAATAAAAATCCAAGTTATAACTTATTCGTATTTATTCAGCCAGGACAAATGTTTGGTTTGGGTAGTTTTTCCCGTTATTCAAATAGTGATGTTGTTTAGTTCGGTACGGCGTACAAAATTTAAATAAACGCTCCAATCCAGACAGGTACGGAAAGGAACGGAAATTCTACGGCGATCGAGGACCTCGCGCCAAAGAACTGCCAAGGGTTCGTTACCGCGCGACAAAGGGAATTCCTCAAGTGCCACGCTCTACGAGACAAGGGGCATTGCACATTTCATTTAATTTTCTCCAAACATTAAGCCGACATCGCAGAACTCTTTTCGCAGCCTCAGTTCTATTGCAGCCCATCCTCGCTGCCTAACATGGAAATTGCCCGGTAAAATCATGGAAATGCGACATTGCGATTCCAACTTCAAGCGAGATCACCTTTTATTTTTCCGCCCTGAATCCAAATAAGGACGCTTACGCCACTTCTCCACCTCCACCATGTAACAATGGGGCTTATCTTAAGCACCCATCAGCAGTTCACACAATTTTACCATTCCCAACTATGCAGCATCCAGCAAGAGAGAATAAGCAAACCTAGTTTAGAAGATAGAAATTTTATTTGTATCAGAACCAGCGTGTTCAAGTACATAGATTTTTTCGATGTACAGACTTTTGAATATCTTGTTCATAAAACTTCAAGGAAAAAATTTTTGACTATATTCCCGAGTAAATAGCGGCTGGTCGGGGTCGAGATTGATCTCGACAAATCTACTGCACTTTTAATGAGTGGCAGTCTCGAGTTTCTCCCCAATTTCAAAGAGCAGCGTCCCGAACCGGAATTTGACGACTTGAAGGAGTGAAAAGACGTCGTCGGCTTTTTCCACATTTAACTATTAGTTTACTAACGTAATATTGATTTTCGTTCCGATGCTTCAGCCCTTATCCAAAAAGCGGTTACACTACGAGAATAGTTAATGTAATTAATCTGGAAGCGGGTTGCGGGTACGTTTGAATTTTGGTCGTTGTTTGCGAAAGCTGCAACTAACACGATCGATTCCAACTAGCATCCTCAATAATTCGACTCATTTTATGGATGCTGTTCAATTAACTTCAAAAATTACTTGGTTGCTAAATCTGACTAAAAGTGGACCTCCATCACAACCAAATGTATTTCCGGTCAGGTTGTTTAGTAAATGGACATTTCTCGGATCAGATTACTTTTTGAACATCCCTCTAAAGATGGGGATGGAAGCGTTAGTTGGTTTGAAGTGAAGCGTTTCGGTGCGACGGATTGAACTATTTCCGTAAATTTATTGTAAGCGTTGCTTGAGTTAACAAGCTATTTTTTCCAATCGTTATGACCTCAGCGACAAAAAGACGTAAGTTTCGTTACTTTATCGACTCAACGTTTTTGTGATGTCGATATTTGATGTCTTTGGGCGACAAATTGTGGGGGAAGCTGGAACGTGCCGACGAACGTGCAGACTGAGCTTTCATCGACTCTCACAGAGCTTTTATATCTCCGTTGTGGATTGTAGCCACATGTAAAACTGAATAGTGCAAGTAAACTCGGTCAGTCAATACGTTTCTGCAAACAACTATTTGCAGCACTAACGCTTTGCTACATTCTTTACAATTCATTTGTGCAACTTTTTGCAACATTTTAGTCCATTTCGATTTTTGTTTGGTAAATTAGCTGCGCTTCACCCAATAACAAATCAAATTTTGCTTGCTAAATATAAAATATATAGATTCTTCTCATAAGTGCAATTTTTGCTTCCAAAATTGCTCCTCCCCTTCCATCATAAAATATTTATTTCTCTTCGTATTTTCGACAATGGATTAGCTTTTACGACTACATAGAATAGTGATCAATACTGAATAGAGATTGTATCTTTGGAGGTGATTGCTTGGTTCAATGAAGCAATCACGAGGCTGGATTATCCAATAATAACTTTGCATCAGCGCGAGACCCTAACAAATTTTGGACAAACAACTTATTTCTTTGTTACATTGTAACTGTTACTGTTGCTAACGTAACGCGAAGAAAAAGCCAAAAGACCTACTACTTCAAAGAACTAAACCGAACTTGGCACTTATATGTATATAAAAAAATTGTTCAGGTACAGGCAATTTTGCACTTTGCAACGATATAATAATCAAAACAAGAGTTACATGACGGAAAGAATCTATTTGCTGTACTAAACTAAATTTGAATTTTTTTTTACCTTCGTCCAATCAAGTGGTATTGTTCCAACTTTAATTGTTTCTTAAACATAATACAGTTTACGGTTCGGTTAACTAGGTTAACAACACACTTTATCTTAGACAAATTAATTTGCACGTTTCAATTTGTTATCACGTAAGTAAGCTATTTTAATTATAAATGTGGAGCAAAATGTATAATTAAAATTAAAAACCCTTTGCGTGCAGCTAAGGTCAATACCCAAGATATTTAATTTAACAAGGCACAATAAATATTACAACCTACATTATTGTACATATCTCCAAAGGTAATGTCACGCAAACGCATACATACAAATCTGAATAAATTTAACGCTTGTTTCACTTATCACGACATTGAAAATATCACAAACTAATCGCTTCTAGTGAGAGCATCAAAGCTCTAAATCGACGTGAAAGTGTCGAAGTGTTCCAGAGGAAAGGATATTAAACATCAATTATTATTAAATTCGTAATATAGTAGTTTAGTTGTAATTTAAGATTAAAGAAGATGATTTATAATTTTTATTAAAGTTTCTTCAGGGCATTAACCCAATGAAAGAATGTTAATGACCAGCTAAAATTCTCCCCACATTAGATAATACCGATTTTATATTTAAATTCAATTGATTTCTCGTCTCAAAACCTCACGAGATTATGCAGGTAATAAACAGCATTACGAACAAGCTTTTGAAGTAGTTTAACATCATCGTGTATCCTTAATGCAAATTCAGGGTAACGAGATTTACACGGCAACTGCATTTCCGATCGTATAACTCTGCAATTTGTTGCATCGACTCTCAACTCCAAGATTACGGTATCGGTTAAAGCAAAGCGCAGAACGTAACCTATTTTTCCATACACGGTTATCGGTTCCCGAATTAGAAAAGTGGAAAGCGCAGTCAATGTTGCCACAATCCGGGCTCAGATCAATCAATCACACACATCTGTTGAAACGTAGGAAGACTGCATACGATAGTATAACGCTCCATTATTTTCGAGAGAAGGTCCCAATTGATTCTGTTAACAACACTTGCCTCTCGGAGTTTATACAGCAGAAGGCGTGAAAAGTTGGGACCAAATTTAATTTAACCCGAACAGTCTCGATTTTGCATACTACTTCTTCCATTTAGTAAAATGGTTAATTCTCCTTGGTTTTAAGAAATTCTTGAATTTTTTGTAATATTGTCAAAATTTTCGGAGAAATAAAAAAGACCTAAAAAGGTAGCATAGTCTTGACAGAGTAAACGCGATCAGAGATAAAACATCGCCAATTTAATTTTATATCAAAGTTAATTCCGGTGATTTCAAAGAATAGACCACTAAACAACAAAAAAATCCTGCATAAAATTGAAACCAAATTTAATGTGCGTAAAATCAGAGGTTGTGTTTAGAAAATATTAAGTACACCTACTTTTTAGAAAATTTTTGGGGTAAATTGTTAACAATTATTGATAAACATTGATTTTGCGTAGTACGGATTAAATCGGATTAAATACTGCAGACTGCAGCGAGGATAAAGCCAATCTAAGTAATTGCGTTGAGCTCACATAGGTTTTTTTTTTGACGCTAATTGCTGTTCAATGTTTAACATTTTCGAACCCTTAAATTCCGTAATTCGAAATACGTTTCCGCAGCGAGTTGTAAAAGTAATTACAAAGAGATGATCGAAATTTAAAAACGTGCGGTTCGTTTAAGTTGTACGCGTGAGTGTTACGTCAACGGGATGCAATCCAATACTAGAATTTTAAATATTGCTAAAATTAAAGGTGTTGCCAATTTTTTAAATCCGACGATAAAATGATTTTTTTTTAATTGGTTTAACTTTTCTGGCCACAAATCAAAACATAATTAAGTGGAACGATACAAACTTAAAGTTTGCGTTGTTTCAAGTAAAAACTGGCAATTAGTTTTAATTACCTTCGCGAATCCAGCGCTATAACCCGATTTTTATACGTGATTTCACAAGTTAATTGGACAATTTCGATCGAATTAGAAATCAAACAAAACTTCCCTTACCGACTGCCGCTCTATAAAGAAACTTTTATCCGCACCACCCAATAAAGCGCGCAATAACGATTAGCGACCCCAAATTGGGCAATATCGGGAAAAATTCGTCGTTAACGAGCGGACGTCTCTGTAATTATGGCGGATGCGCCGGGAGAGTCCCATATTTGTTCAGAGACGTGCGTCCGAAATCAGCCACGAGGACGTTGATGGACACCCTTCATTAACTTTTCGGGTCGGGAACCAATAAAACTCAAACAGAAGACGCAAACATCGACGCCCAAACCAGGAGATTCAGTGGTTATTAAACTTTTATTGTGAGCGCCACAAAAAGCATGCAGAATTTTCATACAAATGGAAAAATCCGAGTGAAACACAGAGATTAAAAGGGAAGGGCCGCATTAATTTTTGACGAGTTCTGGGTCATCGTGTTGCTTAAAAATAATTTCACAGTTTATTTTTATAGGCAGGGAAAATAGTAATTCACGCAAGCAAAGCTCGACCGTGAAAATTTGTTGAAGTTTCAGGAACGACGGTTAAATGCACTTCCAACCTCCCCAATTTCGGGTCGTTTGCTGTTAAAAACCTCCCCAATTTTGGGTCGTTTGCTGTTGAAATTCACCGTCTCGACATTTATTACCATACTTCCAAACGGGATGCAAATTTGGAAATTACCAATGCAACGCAGTGTCTTATTTCGTAAATGGCTGGTTTTGCGGAAAAATTATTTAAATATATTCCGGGCGACAGCTTTGCAACGAAATCAATAAAATGGATAGTTGAGCTTATCTACAAAATACTATCAAGACCCTTTCGGTCTTTTGGAGGACACTAAAAAGAACAGTTCCAGCGAAAAGCCGATAAAAGCAATGTAGATTGGAAATTGTTACTGGCGGACAGGGCGAACTTAAGAGACACAGCAAGAGAGCAGCGACGTAATTTGATTGCTGCAACACTCTTTTGCTATTCGTTGTTACGCTCGATAACCGGTGTCACTTAATAGAAACAAGGAAAGGTTATCTATGACCTATCAGTTGACAATCTTTTATTAGCCCATCTAATTAACTTGATGGGTATAGATGGGTTGTAAAGCTGTAAGATCTGAAATGTAGACACTGGACAAGAAGTAACAACAAGAGTTAATAGAGACTCAGTTGCACAAAAATAATTGTCTGTTGAAGAGTTACTACTAATGCGACGTCACTACCTGCTACAGGCGTTGGACATTATAAAGCACTGAAGTTGCTGAAATTTTCCCGAAATTAAATATTTTTTGTATGCAGAATTATTTCCATTCATAATGAAACAAAGGGGTCTGCTACATTTTCGCGAAATTATGGCGCTGTTAAATTATCGTTTGAAGCCATAATCTCAAAAAGAATATTTGATGAGGCCCAATTAACCATTTTTTATTGTCGCTTATTTTTAGGGCCCCGTTTAGATCCATTTTTAGGAAACACTCCATACGTTTTTATTTCACACTGTCGGAAAATTTATTTTTTACGAGCGTCCCAAAAAGTGCAATTAACCTTCAATTTTTTAACACCGTCCTTTGTCTCCGCCATAAACAGGAAACGCCGATGGAATGAATTAGTGATTTCAACTATTTTCGTAACGTTTATCGTTGGCGTTAATTTGCTTTTGTGGAGCTTGTTGGTCTAGCAAGTTTTGGGCATAATAGCATTGTGTAGAATATGAAGTGGCACAATTAAAGGAGTTTCGAATTTCGTGCATTCAGAACTTTACGTTGACGGAAGTCACGGTGTCGCTGTCTAGGGACCCGCCACCTTTTATCCCAGTAATGTATTTAATTTGATTTCAGATGTAGCCTCCAAGGGAGAAATCGAAATGGAAGAAAAACGCTATAACCTACCAAATAGAACTAAATAGATCAAACACGGCTCGTCATGTGAAGTGGTAATCGAATTTCAGTCGTGAAAGGCGCCAGGGCAGACAAAAACCGAGCAGCGAATGGAGTACGCGGAGCGCCATCATCTCTGGCGCCCCCTGGCCGCCATGTCCAGCAAGGAGCAGCAACCCTCCGTCGTAATAACTCCTTCCAATCTCACGTTCAAAAACACGCTGACGTACGCCCTCAACACGGTCCTCACCATCACCACCGAAGAAAGCAACGACGTTTGGTATCCGGTTGTTTTCAAGAAGAACTCTAGTTTGTATTTCGAAAAGTTCGAACACAACACCGACGTGTTCTTCTATTCCAACGCCAGCTTCGTCAACACTTCGAACATTTCCAGCGCCGACGTGGCGATTGATGAAACAATGAAACTGTTGAGGATTATCGGAATCGCAGTTCTGTTGGGGTTCATGATCCTGGCCACGGTTATAGGTGAGTTTTAATCCCCCCAGAATTGTGATAAATTCTCGACGATTTCGGCGAGAATTACAAATTTTTGCTTGAAAGATTTACGACGCGATTATAACGTTATTTAATAAAGAAAAGGTGGCTGAGAAATTGGGGTTTAGCGCAAATTTTCGACGAGCATCTCCAATTTAAACCGCAGCTTGTTCCATAATGTCGAAATGCGTCCATGTTTTTATGGGACCGATAGGTTAAGCCGACGGCTACATTATTTCTTTTGGACTTTTTATGGGGGTTTCAATATCTGCCACTTCGCTCGTAACCAACCCCGGAAGAGGAATTATCTCCAACGAATGTTTCATGGACTTTTTTGTAAGTGGGCCATAAAGCGATGCAGGACTCCACTTTGTACCTGCGTTGCCTACGTATAAATCCAGAGGTTCAGCTGATGTCAGCTAAACACCCAGGAATCAACCCTCTAGAGGCAAATAATATAAAGTAATATGAAAGTATTTATTATTTTGAAGGACAATAAAATTTCTGGAACTTTTAGCCCACGCTTCAAAATAAGAGTTCAGTAATTTTGAATCAGTAGGCTATTACATAAAATGATAATAAGGTGATAAGATGAACTGAAAAAAAAATTTATTAGAAAAGATAACACAGCTTTGTCCTTTTTTGAAGATAAGTTCCATAACAAAATTTGTTTGTGCTAAAGGATTTGCTTCAAATAAAAGTCCAGCATCTGGATTACGCTGCTATTTTGAAAACTTTTAGAAAAACTAAATGAAATCTATTTTGAGGTCCCTCAGCAACAGAACTTTATTAAAAATTATTAATAAATAAAAAATTAAATTTACATTACCAGATCACAAACTTTTGAATTATTAATTCTTGTATCTACACCTGGAAAGATAACGACCAGCAAATTTATTTTTATTTTGGAGATCTAAACGATCTTTAACTGTTGTTGATTCTATTTGTTTCTTATATTGTCACTCCAAAAATTAAATCAGCTTTGATGACCCTTATGTTAGTCAGCACTTACACTGTAGCTCTCTAAAAGATAGTAGATGTAGCTAAATATTGACAAACTTTAAACTCTGTATACTTCTCTAGAGATCTTAATTAATTTTCTACAATGATTTAGTTCTAATCGTAGAATAAAGTTTCAATTGCTTGAAGAGCTTTTCATCTTATTAACGTTTTACAAGGTGAAACAGCGAAAAGCTCTGTATCTTTTCTCAACGAATTTTCCGGCATCAACGCTCGTTTCTAAAAAGAACGAAAATAGGTGAAGCTTCTCTTGTCTCCATACACGTCTGACCGCCCTTTGGACAAACGGCGGCACTTAATGGCGTTTCGGCTTATTCAATTGGGGCCGCATTCACCCAATTCGATAAATATCTCGCCGTTGCCAGTAATGAATGCATTTCCTTGCGGACCGACCAACTCCAATCATTCCAAACCTTACGGATCACTAATCGCGTTTACTCCCAGCAACCCTTATATTTGCCCTAATTGCATCTACTGCCAGTTCAACCGTTACCGGCAACGACTGTTGACTTTGGCAACGCCACAATAGCCGAATTCTAAAGCCACGTGCAGTTAAATAACGCACACAAAGGAACTAATTCGCATAGTAATGACCCAGTTCTACGTGCAAATGCATCTAGAAACACGCTGATGCAATTAACAGTAGTGCTCCATTAAATGACGTCGGTCGAACAGGCCGGGACTTAACACCGTGTCCACGTAAGTTGGCGCAATTATTCGGGAAAGCGGGGGCGATAATGCATTTATCCAATCAAAGAGCAAATGCGATTAACAGGTTAACGAATTTTGACGCGCCAAAATTAACAGGGAGGTATTCAACAATTTAGGTCGAGAATTTGCAATTCGGCACAAAGAGACAAGTCTACAGAGTTATGTTTCTCTAGGTTTTTTGAAACTTTAGATCTTCTAGAATTTTAGATTCTCTAAGACTTTGAATCCTGTAGAACTCCAAACTTTAGAACTCTAAATTTTCTAGGACTTTAAATTTATTAGAACTCTAAGTCCTCTAAGACTTTAGATTCACTAGGACCCAAGACCCTCTAAAACTTTGGACCTTCTACAACCTTAATTTCTCTAGGACTTCCAATTTTACGGCCCTAGGTCCTCTAGGACTTTAGATTCTTTAGAACTCTAGGTCATGTTTTGAAGTTTTTTGGGCAAAGTCTGGGAAATAACCGTTCAACTTATTTCAAATTTAATTAACTTTAAATTCTATCAACACGCTGTATAAGTATAGGCAATTAAATGTTGCAGTTTTCTGCCGCTCTCTTGCAGCGTGTTCTGGAGTGTGGGACGGGCAGGAGGGCGGCTGCAGGAAAGTTTCGTTGCGAGAATCTGACGGCTGCACTTTCTTTAAACCGGCCTTGCGACTTACGGTTTCCTCCCGAAGCCTTCGTACTAATGGAAGCTGGTGTCGTCCTTCCGAGTGCTGAAAACAAATCGCCCGTCAACTGCTGCATTGTGTGTCACAACATTCATTTCGGCTGCGCCCCTGTCGAGTGGTGGCATTGTTCTAAAATTCCCAAGATGCGGAACGTCTGATCCCCAACAAGCTCTCGTTCAAGCTCAAACAAAAAGTGCGAAACCTTGCTCGGGCTTCCTGCAAATATTTATTTGCTTTTATACACTTATCGACCGCCCTGTAGTGTAGACACCGCGGGCTGTATAGAAACTCCCTGTACCGTTGCTGGGTGTGCAAACAAAATTTAATAGGCACTTAAATTTTTACTCCGTCAACTGATGGCGCGGCAAATCTTTTCGAATCTTGTAACCGCAACATTATGGGATTACAATTCCATTAAAAACTATCCCTAGATTAAAAAGTAGGGAGCGGGTTTTAATTTCCTGCAATGGGGAGATCCAGGAATAGGTTGGACAAGAACTAGGATTACAGTTGGCTTTCAAACATAATCCGCTAATAATAAATTAGGCAGAACATATTAAATTTTACCTGGAGCGGCTTTACAATCGTTATTACTTTAATTAAAGCACCTGGTTAATTTCAGCGACCGGTGCATTAGGTGGAACGGACCGAAAACCCCTTTAGCGATTTTAATTGGATTCGTTCACAATTGAATAGTTGCTTCAAATCGGTTTATTTGTGTGTACGACGACAATTGGCTGGCTTAAAATTAATTTAATCTAAATCCTATTGGGTCTGGTAGAGCTAAACAGTTGTAACTATTAAGCTATTAAATTTTGTCTGATTTTAACAAGCCGGAATACGGAAGTGGAGGAAAACGGCATCAAAAACAGTGATAGCAGCTAAAGTTAATGTGTAATTGGAACTAATATGATTATTCAAATATATTCAAGGCAGATTTTCTGAGAGGGATAATTGGGCACTGAGGTTCGAGGAACTCAATTACGCAGCAGGTACGTGTAAACGAATTTCGAGACAATAACAGAGAATTAAATAACTGCAGCATTTTCACAATCTACATTTTTAACTTTGACCCCTCAACTAACTAATATCTCTACAATAAAAAAATTGAGGAAACTACAAATTTTATTTAAAACTTTTTTCTAGAGAAGTTCTGGTTGTAGATTATTTTTCACATTTTTGGACCTTTCTATTACAACTTCTGACACAATTCAACACTCTTACCTTGCACAAGGGAAACTAATGAACGGTTTAGCAGCCCCTGCGTTGTCCTGATAATGACTGTCCTCTCGCTAAATGCACTAAAGCAACTTCCCTCATCTCGTATGTTTCAGAATGTTTAGTTTAAGAACGAAAATAAATCTCTTTTAACGGTGCTTTAATAGTCGTTGCAACTGGGAGTTTCTAAGTATACAAACACTTATTTTTAGCCCGAAACAATAAAGTTTGGTCAAGTGTTAATTTCGATATTTTCTGCCAAATTGCTTCTCTCGCCAAAGTTTCAGTTCAGCAATTTGCGAAACCCCTAAAAGGACTTTAAAGCCGTCGGCAAAACGTAAATCAACTTCTTTTATGGGTATCGCATGTACCGAGCGATAATTAGATCCGCTCTGAAAACTCCAATGTAGAAAATTACGAAACAAGAATGTTTGGTCATTTTTGGTTGCAATTCTTGAATGAACTAGTTATTTTGAGTAGCGCTACTAAAAATTCTTTATTTAATCAACGCCTGTTTGATTAAAAATCTTGCAAGTTTACTACCACCTCAGCTTGAATCTTCATCAAAATGTTGCCGGCTACTAACGAGGGATTTAGACAAAGTTGCAACGTTTCATCGATTCTCTAAATCACAAATACGAGACTGCAGGTTAGACCACCTAAAACAGTTAATTTAGCTAAATCCAGCCAGACGGTCCATTTGTTGTAGACCCAATTATTACTGGACTAATCACGACGTTCCAACTGTACCGAGTTGGGGTTAGCGGTTTCTTCATTGCACTTTCTCGGTCACAGCTAAATGAGACGAAATCTGCCGGCTCTAATTTGTCTAATTGGAAACAATTTGAAAATATCTTTAGTTGAATACGTGAAAGCTTCCTTTTGTTAGGGAATATTTAACGGGCACAAATTAGTGTTTTTAATTGGGCGAAATAAACAATTTGCGAAATACACCTTCAGAAAGTTCCACCGCCCGGCTTAGCGTTAGCTGTATCAAAGAAGTTGTGTAAGTAAATTATGTTTTCACGGGCCGTAATAACCGTGCTAAATTAAATAACAAAGGCTATGAGCAAATTGGCTATATTTGCTGAAGTCACGCAATGCTACATGCAATGTTGATACCCTAAGGACCCTGCTAACGTCACAAAGAAATCGTAACGTTATGATTGATGCACATTCTGAAATAGCGTCTTATGCAACAATTTATTTTAATTATTTACTTACGTTAGCAGAAAATAAGTCTAGTTTTTAAATCTTCAGTCAGCAGCAATTGAAACAATAGCGTAATAGACTTGATTAATTTTTAGGTTTGGCTTGCAGCTTTGTAGTTTGCCGGCTTCACAATGAAAGCTTAACCCTTTCCCCGAATTTGTGACTCGTTAATTACGAATATTATGGACTCTTGTAAAACGTGTCGCAATATTTTATGCTGAAAGGACTTTTATACTTCGTAGTTAGAGGCAACGCTGTGTAATTATGTTGCGGCTCTCCAGGCGCATCCACCATTTGTAGCGTCTGCTGCATGCATATGCATAAAGAGCCAGAATTACGTCGACCAGTTCGTTCAACTAGACAGATGGGATATAAAATGTTACGTTTAATGAATATTAAAGAAGTGGATTACCAGCTTATTTTTGTAATATTCACGCTCACGGCCCTTAAAGGCAACAAACTTTAGGGATTAGCGTTACAGTTGAAAACTTTAACAAAAAGGACGATGAGAAAATACTGGATACTTCAGCAGTGGTTACTGAAAATCAGGGAACTTTGGTAGCAGGAATTGACAATAATAATTAGTTAACAAGCCGAGGTTAAAATTGCGTTGTCGCAGTTGAAACGTTAATCCAATTAAACTGGTTTACTTGAAGAATCACGGTGCTTCGTGCTTCGCTTAGCATTATCCGTTTCTGTAACCTTGCAAAATTATTTTAATGACTATTCAAGATTCACCAACCACCTCAACTAAGGTTGTCTCCATTCGGGAAATTATTAAGGACAAAAAATTCATTAAACGTGAGCTTTTTTTCAAAATAGACTTAAAATTCTCCATTTTCCTAATTTTGCAAATTGCGACAATTTATTTTGTCAAATTTTATTTGAAAAGAAATAACAGTTAGATAATAGTTTGACTTTGTTGGCGTCATCATTGCGCGTTGAATTAAAGAAGGACTCTTGAACCAATCAATTTGAGTGGATCAATTAAATGTATCGGTTTTACATTAATACGTTAGCACGAAACACGGAATAGAGCGGAGCGATAACTAAAATAAATAATTTATTATAGCCGTTGCACCATAATTGACCGCTTGATAGAAGCCATCAATAACCCCACTAACCAACGTCCTGAGAACATCACAATCATTATTTCAGCGGGAGGCTGCCCCGAATTACAGTTATCAATTTTATGGAGCCTCTCGCAATTATTATTTATCTGCGAGATTTTTGCTGAAATTAGCCGAGAAATATCTATAGATGGCTCATTCGGTCCAGAATCCAATCAACGCGACAAATTTCAGGGGCTGTAACTAAAAATACAGCTGAAAACTTAATGGATTTGTTAAAACCTCATCCCTCTTGAAAACCATGTTACGTAACAGCAAACAATCGGCAGCTGGCCGAGTTCACACACAACTTTCCCGAAAAATTAACTAACTGGTGATTAATTTGTTGAACGTCAGGTTAACGTAAATAGCGAAAAGAAATCGCTGCTCCCTTCAAGATCCCCAAATATTTGCCGACCCGAAATTAAAATGCCGGTCATTTTCGTTCTTTTCGGGGAATATTGTTCAATTTTCGACGTTCAAACGGGAATTTTTCATTTGAAGCGACTGATCCTGGATTAAAACTGACCCGTCTGCGTGGAGGATTGAATGAAATCCGGTCTGGACGATGAATTAAATCACACACCAATTAAAATTCGCAATATTCTCGCAGGATGTGCGGTCGTCATAACGACAAAACCTTTGTCTGAATCGAAATTTGACGTATCATCTTGCCGGCATTCGCATTATTTTTGAAGCAGCCACTGGTGTCACTTTTCTCGCGCAATTAAAGTGATAAATGATCTAAGCAACTGGCTCTACTTTCGGCAAGGCGAGAAGGCGACGTTCTGAGGCCGCGGCTTCCATTAAATTAAAAACATGCAAATCGCATCGAGAAGAAATTCCCAAAATCCCACAAAACAACGGACTATCATTTTAACTTATGAAGGTGCAAGAGAACTGTTCACATTTCAATGTACAACTAACTAACTTTCTAATCCAGAAAATTAACCCCTCCTTCAACAGGTGACGACTGTATCTGAAAAAAACAAGTTAACAAGTCACTTGGCGAGCTCTTGAAGACAATTTGGAACGAAAATCTTTAAATGTTTCTTCCACAAATGTTCACAAAACAGCGACTAAAATATTAAAAATGAAGCTACTAAAACCGAAGTTTTTGCAAATAGTTAGAAAAAAATCGGAAACTTTAAGGCAAAATGGTAAAAACAAAGAAATTTTTATATTCAATATTTTACTAATAACTATTGAAGCGGCAGCTCAAGATTTCTGGGGTTACAGAAGCCAAACAATAAGAAAGAAAATTTGTAGATTTGATGGCAAACTCTCGATATCGGGAAGACTTTTATTTTTCCGGGCAAAAATGATCACGCGAATTTAGTATCATAAGTCGTCATGGTCCCCTGGGTGGGTTGAGCCTTCCACCACCGCCCACCAAAATTGCCGCATCATCAATTTTAAATGATGCCGGTTTTAATTACTACCAACCACCCTCGGCAAATATCACTTAGGTTTCCTCAGGCCGTCCATTACCTCCCCAGGATGTCCTTCCGGTGTTTCATTTGTCGTTGCATGTTCCACCATCAGTTTCATATTTTTGCCCGAAGTGGCTGTGAGAGCGCCTTCGTTATCCCCGCCGTCTCGTTGTTAACGCGCCCTCTGGAGAATCGCACTCGTCGCGCTAACTCCTGAAATTGTTAACGAAACCGGGATCATCGGTAAAAGCATCAGGTTTTCCGCGTCCAATTCGTAGAAGTCGGTCTTGAATGCCATCCACGTTGTCGCCATGTTTGGAGTTATTATTTTTTTGGGGGGGTGCTTGGAATGAGAACCACGTTCGTCCTGGCCGCTTTGATTAATCACGTTTTAATTACCCCCAGATTTTGATGGCGGAAGCTCTTGACCTGTTTCGGTTCAGTTGTTAAAGATAGAAAGAGAACGCGGCCTGAATTAAATTAAAACGAAAAAAATCGCTACTTAGGCTTTATTGGACGGGGAAAAAATACCCAGACTTTATTTAATGAATTTAGTTGCGTCTCTGAGCTTAATGGACACCTGTAGACCGAAAGCTCGAGTGCGATTTGACAGGTTTTTTTGTCTTGTTCTCGGGTATTACGGCCGCTCGTGAAGATATATGGCTGCAAAGTTGGAACTGGCAATTTTTAATGGACGGCAAGAGGGACGATCGATGGGGGGATTTTTGGTAATCCGACTAATTTTGGGGAATCAATCAACCCATCTAATTTAAAAAAATGCTTAAAGCTCCATACAACTACCACCCTACTCTTAAAGTTTTCCCTGTGTAAAACGTAACTCTCCTTTATGGTTGTGAACTTGAAATCAAAGCGACTTTTCAGTCGAACGCTCAATAAAAGTTTCATAGTTGCGTTTTACAAGGGAAATTTTTTAAGTTGTCCCATAACGTGAGTTTGTCTACTTTTACGACCAGCAACGTTGGAAACGATCGTGTATTTTTCAAGTGAGAATGACGCAAACAATTGTTAATACCGCCGCGTTTTATTTTCATTCCGCTAAATAACGGTCTACTTAAAAAGTGGCAATAACATCCAATTTTTCACGACCCCGCTACAATCCGGGTATTTTGAAATATTGACACATTTCGAGCTTAACAATATTCTGCATCATTTATCAGCTCGAAACCGTAACAATCCCGGTACTTTTCGATTTAGAGCGACATTATTCCTCTAGAAAGTTTTTGTGTTGAACGCGTGTATAAACTGAGCCGTATGTGCCTGACGAGATAACGGCAATCCCTGGGATTAATTGTAATTATAAACGTAGCAACCGCAGCAAAATAAGTATTTTAGAAAAGTTGCAGAAATTTTGCAAAAGGAGAGGGTTGCATTAGTAAACCCCGAACAAACTGTTAGGTTTTCTTTTTTCCCTATTGCAATACTTAATTCCCAGTGCAATACTTAAGTCTGAATTTATGTATTTTCTTAATCAAACAAGCTTTGAGAGAGTCAATCGATAAGTAAAAGTTCTATTTCTAAGTATAAAGTTCCTAAACATCAAATAGCTGACATCGTTATTATTTTTGTTTTAAGCCATTTTCCCGAAAATTTTTGAACAGCTTCTGTATAACATAGAAAGCCGACAACTGGTGGAGCCACGTGGAAATCATAGTATGTTCAAAAATTCGTAATAAATTAAAAAGTTAAATAAGAATTTTTTTAACAATTTAGCACAAATTTATTTTGAACGCATCACAGCTATTATAAATTCGTAAATATACTTGTGGCTAGATCTCGCCTTAACCACTATGCTTAAAACGCGCATTAAAGGTCGCTTTCTCGTTAATTTACGAGAGGCTGTGTGAAGTGGGTCGTAGCTTGGAGCCAAGATTTTTTGTAAATTGCAATTTGCTCTATATTACAACAGTTCTCTACAGTATCGTTTCCATCAACTCGGCGAGAATTTCTGCAACTATGCGCGTTACAACAAAGCTTTTGCTTTTTAGTCGTTTTGGGGGGTTAATTACTAGAATCGTTCTCTTTTGCGCACCAACTTGAAACGGGATACTCCCATATGGCGGAACAACTACGCTGTACGACTGGGTCAAAAAAAGAGGAAATAAATTGACGAGACCTCCACGTTATTGAGTACAGGAAAAAGCTCTTGTTAACTAAACAGGAACGTTTGAAACTTTATATTGTCTCGCCAGACTAGTAGATCTTGAGAAATGCTTTGATATTGTTGAAACAGATCGTGTGACGGATCGAAATGGGAGTTTCCTGCTCAATTCAAAATATTTACGAGCAACTGTGAATTCAATGATTTCTAAAGGCAATTAATTGTTGAAATATTTTAGTTTCATTTTGCTATGCTTTGTCAAAATTATTTAAATTAATTAAGTATTGAGTTACTAGTATAACAATCAATGACTACCTGTACAAGATGTCTACAAGTTAAAAGCATAGACAAAATAAGACTAATAATATTAAAAATACCTTATTAAGCTTCATTAATCATCAAACTTTAAAATTGGTAGAAAAAGACACAATTCTTTCTTTGTGAGTGGTTTTGTGGAAAATCTCAAGAGTTTAGTTCTGGTAACTTTCCTTCTACAACTCTGCAATATCCACAAATTACAGAGTGACACGACAAACCAAATACTGAATTGAAAGCTACATAATAAGGTCAAGTTTAACAATAATTGTTAGTAGTTAACGTTTTCTTCTTGCGACTGAAAACAGAAGTTCTGAAGGTAGATCTTTTAAAAGTAAAACATCCGAGAAA
Source organism: Schizotus pectinicornis (assembly GCA_951805265.1). Taxonomy (NCBI): domain Eukaryota; kingdom Metazoa; phylum Arthropoda; class Insecta; order Coleoptera; family Pyrochroidae; genus Schizotus; species Schizotus pectinicornis. The sequence continues at coordinate 6,215,972 of OX638207.1, forward strand.
CAATTTGGGTACAGCGCCAAATCGTCTTGTTTTGAACCAAGACCTTGGTTTTTGGCCCCCTGTATAGATTTCCGCCTAAAAGTTGATTTGGTCTCGGAACAAAAAAACACGAATTGTTTAAAAATTCGTGGACCGACCTTTCGACATATGGCCCGGCCGTAAAAACCGTTTTTGTTTGCGGTCATTTTTTCGGGCGCAATTAGGATTTGCATGCGTTGATGTGCATGCCGGTCACGCGTGTAATCTGCTTTATGCTGTCCTTCGAATGTTTACGTAGCTTTCGTCCGAAAGCCGCTTCGCCCCCGAACGTAGTTTGTTCATTAGTTATCTGTTGCGTCAGGACCGGGAGCAATAAACCATCCCGTTCCCAAGTGTCCAATGTCCGAAAAACGAGACGTCACTAGATTCCAGGCCACCTCCCCTCGAACGTAACGCTTTCGTCGACGACGTCCGCCAATTTGGCAGCCCCAGATTTATGCGGGGGCCGGGCCGAATTTTTGCAAAATATTGTACGGGAGTAAATAAATCCACCTGGAACAACGGCACGACGTGATTTATGTCCAGCGTAAATTAAAACCACCGGGACTTTTCGGGCGAGGTTAGACTGTGGTTAAGCCGAAGCGTTCGAAAAAGCTCAAAAACAGCAGCGATGACGTGTCAACATCAGGCAGGCTAATTTTAAAGAAAGTGGAGTTTGGCCCGCCCGGCCGCCTAATGGAGCTGGCGATATTTACGGCGATTAAACCGGAGCTTTCTTGGCCATTAATCCGAACCAAGGCGAGACAGAGGTGCAACCCTCTCAGCCTAAGAGCTTTTACCTTCTTGGGCACGTCTACTTTTGCCCAAGATAGCTTACGTGAGGCTTCCGCAACTAAGACAGGGTAGATCCCGATAAATAAAGAACCAGAGCTTTGGTTTAAATTTAAAATTTTGTTTCTAATTGTAAATGTTTAACAAGAACTGAAACAATAATTAGAGTTTCTATTAATTGACCCGGACTCGTCGGTACGCACCTGGAACCGGTATGTCTATTAAGGAACTTTTCTGAAGCGCGAGGAATTGGGGTCGTCGGGCCTGCTTCATGCGGGTCGGGTCGGGCAAAATTCCTGATTCAGTGTATTGCTGTCATCAATAGCGGGGCATTATGACAGATCCCCTTGTCGGGAGTGAAACAGTCTTATCATCAAGTATAAGGATTTGAAAGCAATCATAGCACAATGGGATGGGTTGTCAAAGGCAGACTTATCTCTGTTCCCCTTCTCAATTGAAGGCATCCGAATGTTACGTCAGTAATTAAATGTTTTGTATCAAGAAATTTACGTCAATAATATAGCAATAAGGGTCTGCGGCGTGGCTCTTTTAGATGTATACATCTCTTGAGCGCCACTCACGTTAATTGCCTCCGGGTTTCGAACAATCCCGAATGCTAATGCCACACCAACAGATCGATGTATCGACGACAATTCATTGGGTGCCAGACAGTTTCGTCTCATTAGTCGAGAAAAATGTAGCATCATTAAAAGTTAGACACAATCGAAGAATGGTCTTTGTTGTTGCGTTACTTAGAGAACGGGCGTCGTTTTTCTAAACGACATCGAAGTTGCACAACGCGCTTATAATGCTTGAAGAGTCCGGAATTTGCGAACGAAGACAATATCGAGCGTCTGGTTATTACATTAGGGATTGTCAGGAAGCAATATTTGCACAAGAATACGCCCGACCTCACATAACTGGTGTTACATGGGATTATGTTTGTGGTTCCAATATTGAAGATACAGTTTGACTTGCAACATTTCCAGATGGATGGGCATCTGAACGAAATAAACTTCCACAACTCGCTTTGTGTTATTACGTACGAACTAGTTTCAGTCGAGTTTAACAGGAAGCTGTGCAAGAAGTTACTAAACGGCAAATTCAATACTACTGTCTCGCCTTGCGTTTATCAATTCTTGCAGCTCGAGTCGCCGGTGAAAATACAATAAAAGATCTGGACCAGCGGCCCCATACGTTCTCCACTAGCTCTCCGCCATAATCATTAATCACCCCAAATTTCCACGATTTTCATCACTCCGTCCGACATTGCGTCATTGCCCATCAGCCAAACCACCACCAAGACAACAATACAACAAAAATACATTGTAGAACCACAAATATTAATTCTTAGGTAAGCTCTGACCGGACGTAAAAGAAATAATTGATTTCCCACTTTTTTCTGGCAATTCCGACTTTAATCCTGCAATTCTGGACAGAATTCCAGAATTCCCAGATTAAAGTCGGAATTGTCAGAAAAAGTCGGAATTGTCGGAAATCAGTTATTTCTTCACTCATATCCGTTCAAAGTCTTCGTTCTTGACCTACACAATCAGAAAATAATCTGCGCTGCCCCCGTTTCGAGTGATTTGTTTTTTTTTGAAACTGCCTTAAGATTATTAACCCTGTATTTTTTAAATTTAGTTATTGAAGCAAAAATAGTTGGAGCGCTTCTCCTGAAAAGTTTTGAGAGTCGCTCGGATTTTGGATACTGCATCCATAATCAGGACTGAATTGCTCATAAATAGTGATGGATAACTTTACAGTGCTCCGGAGCGTCAAACTCGATTTGGGCAACTTGAAAATCCGCAACGCCGCCGAAAAACTGTTTCTTTTTTTGCACCGCATCTTATCGAGTTTGCACGGTTTGTTAGTTACCATTCGTGAACTCTAGTAGCATATAAATGTAATTATCGCGTTTCCTTTTGCTTCCATTGTCCATGCAACTGTCTCATATTTCCGGAACAAACACCGTGGCAACAGCGAAATGGGCTGCAGCTGAGAGATGATTCTGGTTGTCGATGTAATTTTTCTTCGGCTTCGCCAATCAAAATTCGATTTAGCGCAGAATATTTTTTTTTATTAGCGCAAATTGAGTTTGGAAAAACTGAAAGCCTTTTGACAAAAAACCGAAATTAGCCGGGGCAACGTGTATTAAGTCGATGATGAAAAAGTATATTTCAATCAATGTCGATTTCGAACTTTATCGTAAACGGAACGGGTATTAAAGCAAATTGAAAAACCCCTGCGTTCCTAATTCACGGTTGCAATACAATCCTCCGCTTCCAAAGTGGAGTTATCACCCAACTTCCTGATATCTCCCAGGAACGACGCACGCCATCCATTTTGCCGTCATTAAAGTATATAATTTTTAAAAGCCCTGCGACAAAAATAATAAAGCGCTACACATGAAACTTTCAGAACCCTCAAAAATAACATCCGTCCGACTAATTAATTTTGCTATCGCTGAAAGATGAGCGTGCCATAAATTCAGAAAGCATGCGGGCATAACTCAGCGCTACCTATCAAAATGAAATTTCCGCATGTGGCCTACAACGCTCCTGGCGAGTCTCCAACGGTGATCTAATCTCGGTCGTTCCTGGACCTTCGTCTAAGGAATCACGACATTAATCGGTGTTCTTTTGCTGCTAATCCCGATCGGGGCGGTGTAAAACGAAGTGCTTCCCTGACGTTGGATATAAATTAAGTGGACCCATTAAACCCGCTCTCCTTTCAGTCGGCAATTAAAAAGACCCAATTCGGGGGCGAACGCACACAAATTGGAGCTTTCTGGGATTCGGCGAAAAACCCGCAGCAATCACTAAACAAGAGACAACAATGCCGAATTCAATAACGGAGCCAATAAGTGCAGACTTCAAAGCGAGCGAGCGGAGTCGGGGCAGCCGCTATTGATATTGTGTTCAACTAGAGATACCGATATTAGCCCAAGAGGTAAGCACAACCCTAACAGGAAAACGCATGAATTTTAAGGAACAAAATGGAGGCAGGGGGAATCCGCACAAAAGACAACTAGAAATAGCAAAATTGAGGAACTAAAGATAAATTACAGGAGAAGAGAAAATGATTTACAGGGAGAAGAAGACTCGTGACTAAGATTTAGCAGAATCCAACTATCAATAGGAATGAGCTCTTGTCGATAGTTATTTCAGCTGCAATACGGCCATTGTTCTATTACGAACTTACGCGTACTAGTCACAACAACAAAAAAAGTTGTTAATCAAATATCATGAATGCTTACGAAAACTTCAATTAAGAATTATTTGATCGGAAATCGTTATATTTCTGGAAGACTGAACTCCTCTGCTTGACTGGCGGCATCTTGCAGCAGGGACTCTTTCTTCTCGGTGCTTCTTCTGATGTGCTCCCTGATGTCCAGGCAGAGTTCGCTCAGAGCGTCGTCGTCCAGAAACAAGCAGTCTGCCAGCTTCAGCTTGGAAATGTTGTTGAATTGAAGTCGCGTTTTCCTCGGCAAATCCATTGTTTTAACGCAGGACCTTTTGATGTCCTGGAACGGCGTGTATTCCAGCAGGGAATACATAGCTTTGGAGTCTTGATTCGGTTTCAACGTCACTTCCGTTTGACATTTGTTATTTGAAGAAACGTTGGCGCATATTTTGGAATCGAGAAAATGAGGATGGACCCCAATTTCCGTTTGCACTCCTCGATCATCCGTAGAACATAGATCACATTTTTGGGTACAAGAACTAGACATAATACCTGACAGAAATTTTCAAATGACACACGAATTTGTCAATAATTTTTCGTTCGTAAAAAACACTTATTCAGTTTGACTTCCTGTATCTTGACGACGAACAATTTTTTTCGCGCCTCCAACGCGCTTGTTCAAATCCGAACTTAATTCGCTCAGAGCGTCATCGTCCAGAAGATAGCAGTCGACCAATTTTGACAGCGCCGAATTAAAGTGAAGACGAGTTTTGCGGGGCAAATCCAACGTTCGGACACAAGATTTTTTCAGCTCCTCAAACGGAACGTATTCCAGTCTGGAGTAGTAACGTTTCACATCTTGGTTCGGCCTCAAAGTAACGACAGTCTGACAGGTGCGTTCAGAAGTAACGTGGGCACACAACTGATGATCCAGGACGTGCGGATGGACCTGGATGGCAGTCTGAACGCCTCGATTCACCCTAATTCTCTTCGGCTTGCGAAACCAGGACCAAAGCCATTCTTGCCACGTGGGCATGACGAAAATTTGGACAGACCTAAAACGCAAATGACAAATGCCGATTCTCATCTTACGATAATGCAAGAAATTTTTTTTCTATTGTTTTTAGGTTACTTTTATTTTTACTAAACCTTACCTTTTCTTGGAACTTTTAAACTTTTTTTTTGCTGCCATATTTCTTCACTCTTGCCTTCATTATTTAGGTATTTGTGTTTTTTTTGAATTTTTTCTGGAAGCTTCAAAAAAATTGACGTGTTGCAGGGCTGTTATAGCTTTACTCCGGTTGTGGTTTTTTTGAATTTTTTTCTGGAAGCTTCCAAAAATTGGACGGCTTGCGGGGCTGTTAGCTTTACTCCGGCTGTAAGGGGGGTCATCTGGGGACTGGGCCGTTGATGAAGTCGTCAACAAGTTCAAAGTCGATAAGGGGTGAAAAAGTGAATTGGTCAATTTCTGGCGCACGGAACGTCTTTTGCGATCAACAACGAACTCGATTTCAGTTTCAATACATGCTCGAGTCTGGCAACGACGTCACGGGCTCGTTCCCGTTGTTTTTCCAACACTCCAGAAGTCATGAGGCGTGAAAAGTTTTAGTTTTTCCGCTCCACTCGAAACTCCGCTCCTCGATATTATTGGAACCGGAGGGGACTATTAAAGTTATTCCACGGCAGCATCGATTCGGAGATTGCGATGGGAATCATGCAGATTGCCATCGACTTCAACTCGTAAACAGGGTAAAAGCTGCGGAGTGTGTTTAGGCGCAACAAGACACTCACTTCAGTTGTGACAACGCTTTATCTCTGTTAGATAAAGGAAACGGTTTTATAAATTCAACAGCGACGGCTATGTTTTTTCGGGGAGAAGATGTATTTATTCGCGGCGCCGCGACGCTGATGGATTCGAATTTAACGCGTCCGACAATTTTCGAATTGAATTTCGCCCTTATTTCAGAGTTTTGATTCGATATGCGCAATCATAAATCGCCGCTCCAACCCTATAAATCCCGGCGATGTTTCCGGATAATTTCGTCGGGTTATTCGCTGGCGGTCCTAAGGAGTTCGGTTGCAGTTGGGTCATTATTGGTGTTTAATTTCGCAAAGACTTTATGCAACCGGAATCGAGGAGAGGCTGCCTTAACTACGATCGGGACCGTGTGCAAAGTGCAGATTAAAACTGTTTGCTCCCGACTTGACGTCAACTTCGAAATTTAATTTAGGGGTGGATTTTCCGGAAACCGATTCGTTTCCCGAAGCTTAATTATTTTTTTCTCGGCCGTCTTCCCGGCGATAAACCCGGACGCGACGACGAAAGCCGCTCATTATTTATGTCACTTTTTCTCTGTATGTACGAGGGTAGTGGTACATTGTATTGCAGTCACGGCGAGAGGAAATTGTTTCAAATCCTCGAAGCTATATGAAATTCTTATACAAAGAAATAAGTTTCAAATTGAATTTAGCAACGGAACCCGCATTTCCACGAGGCACGGATGCATAACTATTCAGGAGAGCGCAATATTAAATTTCCGATGAAGCAAACAGCAAATAGACAATAGCTGTGCGTAGCTCATTAAATTAAAAAATTAAATTTTTCACAAAAATGGTCAGAACTACTGGAACCGGCCCTGCTTTCCTGCACGTTCAGCCATTAATATTAAACTTCGCCGTGCAGAAATATCCGCTCGCTTCTCGGCAGGTATACGAGAACTTTTATTATGCACGCATAGATTCCTACGATATATTTGACAAAGGCCGGGATTCGCCGGGACGAAACTGCTTTATGCAAATGGTTAAAGGTCAAGAGCTGCCTGGCTCTTGTATCGGGAGTAGTGACGAGCCGGTGTTGTTTTTCGCCCTTTTGCAGCTAAGTCGCGTGGAATTTTGTCTTCTTCACAAAAATGCATGGCGGGTTCGAGGGTGGCGCAGTGCAAACTCCCGGAACAGCGACGGTTTGACCTGTGGCATTCCCGGATTTACATTTTTTTGTTGCGAATCCCCGAGAGAAGCGTCAAGAAATGGCGGAGGCGCCGGGTGAATGTTATCGTTACTCAAGCGGCTTGGGACATTGACTATGCAAAGTCTAGAGACGCGGTTTGTTTCTCCAGAACCCTGTTTAGGGAATTACCGACAAGTAAGCGGGCGGCGGATGAAGCCAATACTCCCGGAGGAACGCCCGGACCTGGACAGCGCCAACATCTCACCGCCGGTTAGTCTTAAGAGCAATCAAAAAATCGAATGGAGCAAATTTATCTTCTCAACCACTCCTCTAATGGATTATAAAAACAATGAAACCGATGAGATTTATTTAAAAAAACTATAGGCAAAGAAAAAGAAAAGGGTAAAAATACGTACAACTTTAGAAGAAAAAAAGTGATAAAAGGGTACCGAAAATATTAGTTGGCTACCTGAATTGCTGGTTGGGGGCAAAAATTTTCCAACCCTCTCGAAATTGCTCTGGCTGCCACCTTAAGCTCGGACATTGTGCCCGGCTCTTGTATCAGCGATAGGCAATCCGCTGTCGGCGTCCTATCGGAAGGATCGCATTGCGTCGTCCTGCACATCCCGTCGTGAATACCCTTCGATATCCCTGCTGAGCGCCACCCCGGCTCTGGGGTCACGTGCTCGGTCGGGTGAACGTAATAATAACTGTCAAACCCGTAAAACCTCTTATCGAAGGTCCATTATCAAACAACATTGGAACTCAGAATGGTGGTGATTGCTTTATAACTACGTTGCAACAGCTTAATTGTGCTCCGTGAGACATGACGAAATGGAGTTTCCTCGGAACAATAAGTATGCAGTAATTGCTGCTGGTGCTGAGAAGCTCGTAACTTTTGTGCGTTCAACCCAAAATCTCCGATAATCGGAGGAGAGCAAAGTTTACAAAGTCGGGGAGGTAAATACACCGTTTCGCTGCCGTCATCGTTGCCTTACCACCATCCGAATTCTCAATTTGAATCTGCCCCAATTTTGACTCGCATCAGTAAAAACATTACTCGTAATTTAATTTGTTCAGTTGTGTAGCGAATTTAACTCTCGAGAAAAAGATATCTGGTGATTCTACCATTGGTCTATGTCTCCATCGTTTGTGGCCGCTTTTAGGGCCCTGCTTCGGCTGGGCTGTCACAAGTTGCTTTAACTGGCGCACAAATAAATGTCCGAGCATCATTTGGCCGACAAGTCCGCAATGTAGCGTCACGTTACAATAGGATTGCCATTTCACTTCCAGTATTTGAAGGTAAATCAAAGACCCGATCGCATTTCATGTTATTTCCCGAGCACAAAAACGTTTAGATTGCTCCGTTGTGTGGACCAGATTCCACCCAGTCCCGGAAAACAACCGGAATTTTACACCCAAACACTGTTTGGCGATAACTATCGAATGTAAATGGTCGCTACAGCCGAACCGTGGACTAAAATAATTTTTTGTTAGTGATTTTAGAAAAACTTGTAATTTCAGCGAGCCGAACTTCTCAACATTGGTTTCAAGACTTTTGTCGCTGTTGGTAGTATTTTTAACCCAACTGTGTGAGGAGTTACAGAAAAAACATTAACTTTTCGCGTGCGATCTTATGTAATGACTGTAGCACATGTAAACATGTCGTCAACTAAAGTAATTTATTATAAGTTATCATCGGTTGAATCAAATGAAATATTTAATCAATAGCAGCCAGCTGCAAAATTGCTTTTGGTTGAACCTATCGCCACGTTGGTTAGTAAATCAAATAAGTATTAGTAACTTGGGAGGGCACCAAAATAAATGGTTCTGCGCAAATAACTCGTCACAGCAATGTTTAAAGTAATTCCTGAAAGCACTGAAAAATTTTTGGCAAATCTTTCGTTAGTTTCATTTTAGTCTTAGCTATTTTAATGTTCGGAACAAACTGCTATTTGGATGGTTTTGCGCTTTCTAAAAATATCTTTGTTTTATTCCAAAAAAAAAATGTAATCAAGTGTTATTGACATTGAAAATTCTTCATATTTCATGGGCCGCCTGAAAGAGCGGTTTCCTTAATTTTAAAAAAATTTTGGAAGATGCACTATTTTCAGTCTATGCTGAAAGATGTGGAGAGTGTATCAAAAGCTCAGAATCCTAAAAGTCCAAATTAAACCTTAATTTAACCAATTTATGGCAGATGTAACAATATATGTTCGTAACTCTTCCAATCGTCAACTCATAAAGTAACTAACAAGGGTAATGATGTACATTGTTGTTAATGGAAATGGAGAGTCGCAGCACTAATCAAAATTCTCTGCGCCTCTTCCAGTCTGAATTGTTTGAATTTACAAATTTCGATGATCAACCCCTAAATTGATGGCTGAGTGAGGGATTTCCAGCATTCTATTTATTCAGCTAACATAATTAACCAGTCGTAATTCTCACTTTCTGTAAATGTGTTCACCGCCAACTTTGCCGAATAAATGATTACAGTTACGATAACTGGCTTAAACAACAGCGCCAAGTTGAAATAATAATAGCGTTGAGTTATCAAACGCCATTGCCGCCAAGCGGAATGTAGTCATTACTATCAACATACAGGTACAGGGAACATAATTGAAATATGATACATGTTTGCTATGTAACTACAACAATGTATTTGTACATCACCATCGCCGCGTTTAATTAAAAATCGAGAACGCCTCTTTCGCAGAAACAGCCCTCTGTCTATACGTTTCGCAAGTGACGCGTTCGCTCATTTATGAGCAATCTGAAAAGAATTTCATAACTCGGTGGGGTTGCATTCTGAGTGAAGTTTTGTTGTAAATTACAACGTCGGGAAAGTAGGTCGTTTTGTTATCTATGAAATATAGCAGTATTCGCGTAATGCGACCCAACATGCAATCTCCAATTTCTCTAATGACGGGATTAAAATTTCAACTCGCTTCGAAATCACTTAAACTTCTCAATAGCGCTAAAAATAATTGTTTCTAACGTCCCTCTTTGTTTCAGGTGAGTTTCGCGCCCATCGTTCTAAGTGCTCAAGTTCAGGGATACTTCTTGGAAACTTCGGTAGTGTTTGGAATATTTCCGAGAGAATTTTTCCCGAGTTTTCCCAACGATCAGTGGCCGTATTCCGCTTCATCCTTTTCAGTTTAAGAACCCCCGTTTCGTTATCGAAATCTCGACTATACTTTAACAAATGTTTGACTGGACTGGCTGCGGGATCCAATAAATAAAACAATATTGCATCCGAGCACGTCGCAGTCCCCCGAATTGGAGGAACACAAGCTCTCTCCTACTCAAATCCTGATAAATATTTGAACGTTCGTTTACACATCGATCTGGCTTCGGTCCAGCTCTTTTATCAATCGCTGCACCAACGCACTCGACATCGAATCAACATCGATGCACACAACACGTGGGATTAAACGGCAACAATAGCCGCGGATCACGACGGAAATTAGGTTAAAGTTTATGAGTGTTCAAACGTTAACAAAAATTTAATTGTTTGGAGGCAGCGACTGGCGGAATTAATGGCAAAAATTCACGTCACGAAATGCAGTAAATTTCGACGGAAAATATCGCTGCTTCTTCTTTGATTAAATTCCCATTAAGGCGGCGGTATTGATTCAGACGTTGTTGTAGTTAAAATGCGGCAGGTTGAAGTGGAGGCGGTTGGACCCAGCGCGGGGCAAAAAGCTCGCCGCCACACGCAATTTCCACCGAATCAGCATCTTCGGACGAGATATTTGCCAAAACTGTAAATAGTGAGAGGATCAAAGCAAAAAATTAACAACGTGGAGCCAATGGCTCGTGGCGCTCTAAAGAAGTGGCAGAAAGTTGTCTCGCTATTTCTTAGAGCCCTACATAATTTTTAAATCGTCTCTTATTTTAGTTATAATAATAACCCTTTTAATTTATGCTCTACTTCTTTAATTTTCCTGCATTACTCATATCCAAAGGACACATAAACACAGAAAAAAATGTGACGGTAGGAAAAAACATTATAAGATAGTAAAAAGAAAAGTATAAAAGGAATAAGAGAGCAAGAAAACTTTTTCTAGAACGAGTTATCTCTATGATCTTAGTTTACCAGTTAAATTTTAATGGGTCGTATTTAACAGTCTACCAAATTTACCCAACATTTTCATACAAAAAAAAATACTTTCGTTTCCCAAAAATACTAAATGCTTACCAAAATTAAGAAAATACATAATCTTAAAACGACAACCAAATATTGACATAATGCTGGCCTCTTATATATTTTGTTCGCCAAAATAACTTTTGTTGACCATAAATACTAAATGTTTAACAAATTTTATTCCGCATTTAATTCTAACATAATACCCAGATATTTAATTTTCGACAGTGTCTTATATTATTTAGCAGTTAAAAATACTATTTGTTGTTCAAAAATACACAAGCAATAAAATGTTGTGCAAATGGTAAATAATTTTATAAAATTATAGATGTAGATGTGCTAGGGCAAGGAAAATAAGAGTAAAAATAAAAGTGGTTTGCACAAAAAAAGATATTGATTTCCGTAATATATAAATGCTTTGCTGTAATTGGCTTGCATTATGTAAAACGTAAAACTTATTTTAGTGGTAATTTCTAATCGTGCTTTTAAAAAAAAATACAGGTCCCTGAACTGACCTTGTACAAAACTTTTTTCGCGGGCCTCTTGTCTGGAAGCGCAAGCGGCAAGGAAGATGCGCGAGCATATTTCATTTTTGGAGTTATAGAATAATTATTTGACGCACAAGTAGTTTTTTTGAGAAACGCTAAATATAAATAAATAGCGCAAATATTTATTATGTACAGCACGGACGCGTAACTTGAGCGTTCTAAATTTGGTGAACATTTAGTAAAATTGATAGACATATAGAATTTAAAATGTAAGCAATGGTAAAACAATACGCAGCATAGTTATTTTAGTGGTGATGTTCTCATTTTCTGATGTATAATAATTTGGGTTTCATTTAGATTTTTTGATGCTCATTAAATTTTCTGGTGGACAGTGCAAGGAATGTATGGTTTAATTTGGTGTACATTATATTTGTTCCCAATTTTAATTAATTCAATTGTTTTGATATTGGTAAAAAAATACCTACCTACCTTGCGAGTCTTAAAGCATTTTCATCTAATATGAGATAGAAAGTGAAATGAATGACTTATCACGCGAGTTCCTTTAGTTAAATGACAAACGATTCTCCTGAAAGCCTTGTACGATTTAGTTAAACACGAACACCGTTAACACAGCCTTCATCATCACAGCAATGATGTTGAAAATTTAATACGAAATCGGCAGAGCTTCATGGCTACCACACGCAACTCGAGTTGTCACAAAACCCCCATATTGACTTTTTCGTTTTCATCAATCAACGGCAGGGGAAGGCCACCACAATAAAGAGAATTTAACGTGACAGTAATCAAAATATGTGCGCCGCTTCCTAGCGATACCACAGCCCAGTTTATTCGTGCAACACATTTCGAAATTTCCACCACCGATTCGCAGATTCACCCTAAATCTCTGCCGCCATTAATCTAAACTACGCAAACACGCTTTCATGGACTTTTACAAAAGGAACTTCATCATCGCTACGGAGAACGTATCGTTAACTGGGCTAAAATGACGCAGTTCACCTCATAGATCCTCATTTAGCCCGTCTCGTAAAGTTTTATGTGGTAGGGAAGAGTCTGGGCCGATTTATACGGGGGTGCTTCGCCTCAAGTAAACACCTTTACCGTTTCCAAATTCCCCGAATCCTCGAACACCTGGCGGCCGTCTCCGACAGAAACTGAGCAACATTTTGAAAACCTCCAAAGAGACTCGTTATTGTGACAGTTGCTGCTAATGTCGTTCTTAATGTTCCGGGAGATGGCCGAGCAATTTTGGCTATGCTTATTGCCTGCTGTTAATTCCGCCCTCAGCTAGAGATATGCGTAACGAGAACGCGAACTATTTGCAGATCCACCAGCTGATTAGGTCCGCCGTTACAGTCCTGAAACTCGAGCCTCGACGGAGTCGACTCAGGAAATTCCGTGTAGCCTCAGGATTATTTTCAGAACTTCTCGATGATGAATTTCGGACAACATAAGTTAATTGTGTTTTCGGCCCGTTCAATTGTCGCGGTTGTCACGTCGATTGGACGCGACGCCCTTTCGAAACAGGGATGCGGAGCGCGTTTCCTCGAAAAAACCAAAACTGATCCGGGCGCCGGCCCGATAACCTCGCGTGACTGGTTGCTCATCCAGAAATGGGTTTGCACCATTCGAATATGACAGGCAAAAAATTTGCGGCTCCCTCCAGATGGGCGCGTTATTATTTATGTATAGTGCTCGCCGGCGTTAACAAATGGATGTTGCGGCCGATCGATGCCGGAGCTTCTCGCAAGAAATTACGCAAATAAAGTATCAATCATGGCAATAATTTGCTCTTTCGCTTAATTGCGGAATGAATCAAGTTGCGCGTCTTGAGCGCATAGAGAACGGCCGGGCTTTGACAGCGCTAACGCACACTATTCACCCCCGGTGCTCCGTCGGGCCATTTGTAAAACTGTTGCTCCCCCGAAGCAGCGGCGTGCCCTTTCACGAACCTCCGTAATTTACGAGCGGAGAAGAAATAATAACGTCGACTTTTCGATCGCGGAAAAAAAGCGCGCTCAACAACTGTTAACGACCGTCCCTTAATAAATAAAACGTTCAATCATTGGCGCGGAATGAAAAGGGTTGACGGCGACGGGACGCCCATGGTCGCAGCTTCCGGTTGCCTGCGATCCGATGCTAACGGCGTGTCGCTTTTGCTATTGGCAGAAAGGCAAGGAGCAACAATGGGATTGTGTTTGGTTTAGCAACTTCGCCCCCCAAGTCGGCTGTCTAATCTATTAAAAAGTATGGCGAGCTTACGTATCCGTAACATTGCTGTTGTTTTGTCTTCGGTGAATCGATGGAAAACTTTCGGTTGATTCTTGGAAAAGTTGAGAGTTGCTCACGTTTTAAATTCGGTCTTTGGAAACGTGATGATAGAAAAACAGAAGCGGTTTGTGTTTCGTATTTTCCGGCTGGTTGCGAGATTTTCGATTTTCACCTTCAACGGTTAGATAATGAGAAACGTTACGCCGGGCAGCCGTTAAATTCAATTACCTGCGGCAAGTTTCTGGCTCTCGGAATACGGCATGAATTGTCAGGATCGGAATTTACATAAATTATATCGGCCAGGATATCGCGCTGTTCGGTTGGAAACATATTCCTTTTCAACGTTGAAAATTCAATTTGCAACTAATGAGGCTCAGCGTCTTGCAAATCTAGCTTCTGTTTCCAGGTATTTGTTGGACTATACTTTTCTTATTCTTGCCATTTACTCCTGATTTTGCCTATTTTGCACTTTTTAAAGGGCGGAAATTCGCTGCTTTTACAAAATTAAATTCCTTTATTTTTTGTCATCGTCCAAAAGTCCTTCTTTTATTCTAAAATTGATTGCTCATTGGTTCACAACTATTCTGTCAGTCTCTTCAACCATCTCATCTTGTGCTTACCATAAAGTCGATAGTCAACACAATCTCTCTGGTTTGAGCATACAACATTTATAATTTCCTACCCCATTTTATTAGTGATAGTGCAGCTGTCGCTGCAATAGCAAAAATGTTCAGTTGATGTTTGCAACAAAGTAAGATCCATGATCCATGCCAATCCATGATCGAGAAAGTTTCTTATTTGTGGACACAGGTTTAGGAACGAAAATTGTTTGTTTTGGTATCTTTTATAACCACCCACAGTTTGTTGTTTAATTATTGGACACCCGCTACGTAACATGTATACATTTCAAACACACACGTCAAGTGTCTCTAGCACCTTTGGCGTGTCGTATCGCAAATAAAAATTGATTTGCTTTGTTCCGACGTGTAATGCGTCACTTCCTGCACGAAAGCTCTTTTGTCATCGGAATTGACTTGATCATTTTTTAGCACATCCCGCCCACCCCCGAATTTCTGAAGAACGGCCAAGATGCCGCCGCGAACTTTCGCCACCTACATGCCCTGATTTTAATACGATTTGCATTTGCCCTTCCTTATAAATTCCCGAAACTTTCGCCGGTGTTCCCGGCAACACGTTGCAAAGAGTTACGTTAACTATAAATTAGGCAATTTTTATCAACTGTACGGAAATAAAAGCAAAATGTTGCTAACTCGAAATTTTTGTGACAAAGTTGCAATCAGTGCAGTTCACGTTTACCGATAATTGCTTTGGAATGAAAGGTAGTCGCCGCCTTTGCTGAATCGCTTTGATAACGTCATCAAACTGCTCCACGGGTTTTAGTTGGATTGGAAATTTGTTTTGCTACTCCTCTGTTTTCTGTCAAATTCAATTACGTTTTATTGTTAATAAATGTCGCTTATTTGAAAATAAGAAGCGATATAGTGGCAGTAAAGATCTACGGCTCAAAGGGAGTGAATTGCCGCAATTAAAATTAGATCTAATAGGTTTTATGCTACATTTTGGTGTTAGTTGCTATTGTTATATTATTCGCCTTGGTCAGAGCGCAGTTTATGCGGGCCGTAAAAGTTTAATGGGCCGCCGGGCTGCACGGAAGTTACGTGAACATTGTTGCCGGTTACGATCCAGCTGAAAATTGTTCATAACTCGGTGCGCACGACACATGTTTACCTTTTCGCCAAATTTCCAGCGTTCTCCAAAATTACAATTCTTGGGAAAACGTGGGCGCAATAGCTTAGCAATAAAGTGCTGACCATCAGAATATTTTGGTAAATTTTTCGTAGGATTTGGCACAAAACCAATAAAGTTAATCACGAAACTAAAAATTCTTCAAAACTTTTCACTAGCAACAAATTATTTCTGGCATCTTCAGCGCGTAAGTTTTGAAATAAAATCGTGCTTTGAGTTTCATCGTTTATTGCAACGACTGCAGGCGCAAGCGGCAAAACAGAAGCAACTCTAGAAAAAAACTTATTTGCTTTTGGCTCCAAGCGGAAGTGCACCGACAGGACGCTTTTCATTTAGCTTTAGTAGCGAAACTTGATGCGTTTTGCAAAGTTTTGATTATAAAAATATACCGAAAAATTGCAATTTCTTGATGAGCGTCTCAAGCACCAGATAAAATCTCGCCTTGCCGAGATTGAGACACTGGCGTCGAATTACCCCCGTCCTTAATTGTCCCCGAGTAGGTTCGAAACCCTAATCCCCCAATTAAATATGTATATTTTCTTCAACATTTCATAGCTTCCTCGGCAAATTAATTGCGGCGCGTCTTGCTCATCCCACACCGTTGTTGACTTGTCGAAAGCTTGAAGGGCAAAAAGGGCCCGTTCACGGGTAGATTTGAACACGCACCTTCGACCCTCAAACGCGCAGTAAAACAAACGTTTCGGAGCCTGATTTATGCTCAAATATCCTGACGTTACGGTCGGATGTAAATTTTAAGTGAAAATCATGACGTCGACCGGAAAAGAGGTGAAGAAAATGGGTCTTTTCCACTTCTCCAACTCCATTCGTGTCGATTGCGGCATTAAATTTCGCTTTATATGTAAGTACGTGGTACACTTAAGGTAATACAAAAAGTGGGGCTTAGGCGGAACTGGCGAACAATAAGGCGCCCGGTTGCATGCGACCAGGTCGTATTTCAATGATTCATTACTATCGCTTAATTGCAATTTGTAGGCATAATGCTCGGCTACAAATGGAATTAGTCGCACAACCATGTGTTGCAGAATAACGGATTGGGGAGGGAGGAGAGTTGAATCGAGTTGGAGGTTTAAAAATTCTTGTTGGATTTAATTATTGAAATTAATTGGAAATTGGTTTAGGGATGGTCGGTTTAAATATGCAAAAGCAATGCCGCAGCCTGCCGGGCCTATTTAACGAAATTCTGGGCTTCACAGTGGGCGCGTGCATCTCTAAATTATGCAGCGCAAATTCCAAACATTTACATTGTAGATACACCGAGCAATTATTTGAGATGACTTTGATCATAAGCGAATATTGCAAAGTCACAGAGACCCAACTGCCATATCAAAATCCCTGAGCGTATCAAGAGCTAGTTGGGAATTAGATCGGGAAGTTCATATCTTTCAGCAAACGTAAAAGCTCCTACTGTAATGCAGCCGTGTTCATCTCTGACGCCGTGAAGCGTAACAATGAAATTTAAGCGTCGTAATTTAGTGGAAAATTGCAATAAAGTCGCGTTTTAAAAACATCTTTGCAAAAATTCCTAACTTTGTCATTAGCGTTAAAACACTATCATCCATAGATTCTTTGCCCTAAGTTCCAGTCAAAATTTTATAATCGCCACGTTTGGTCAAAGTATTTAGCTATCGATTAAAAGTCAAACGACAAAAAGCGGTTAAAAAATAGGCGAGTTATAATTTTCTTCACCCAAAGATGTGCGTGCATTTTGGTGGATGCGCCGGGTGAATCCAGTAAAGGCGCTACTGACGCGTTACGCTCGCTCTATATCTTACGCTGAATAACGTGTTACTGTTTCGTTAAAATGTCGTCAACGCACTAAGTATGTTAGGCCAATTATTTATGCTCGCAGCATCAAATTTGCAATTAATTTTAAAGAGTTGCAGCAAGCCAAAAGTGTGATCTGCAGTTCTGCTTCACGATAAGATGAACCTTTTCGAGGTTTCCGTTTCCGTCTTTGCGCCACCTTTTTCACATTTGCTTTCACCACCATAAAAGTTTCACCGCGAGAATCACACAACGGAATCACTTCTTGAAACCGAAAGTTTGTCGCAAATTTTCTTTCAACTGGCCCTGTTGGGGCAAATTGAATGAGGAATCTCCCGCAAACACCGACACATGATTGCTGCCAAGCTCAAAACAGGGGCTAAACTTAAAAGCATTAGCGGGAAAGTCCATTATAGAGATTTTGCCCTGTGCTCGAACCAAAACAAGGGATATTGCGAGAAATTTGATACGCCTCCAAAAGAAAAAACAAGTCTAACTCTTTACTTCAGCAACCAAATCCATCAACTTTCCCGACGTTGAAAATAGAATCGCCGTTTTGAGCACCTGCAGGTTCAGCACGAAATGTTTGTTGACGCAACTTGGAGTTGAGGTGATAGTTTTTATTTGGTTTTGCAGCCAGCAAAGAATTAAAACCCTCGTCAGCTTGATTAATCTTTGGATGTGTAGAAGAAGGGACGAGACACCGAAAAATTGCTGGGCACTTAATATTTTAATATCGAGAATGTTTGGTGGTGAAACATCACTCGTCGCTGTTCGAAATTGAATTGTAGAACAGTAATGGTGACGTTAACCGCTGTTTGCAATTTGAATGCGAGTGACGACGTTAACGCCGCGTATGTCCCGGATTATTCGTAACGAGCTTAGTCGTCATGCTGGCACGGCTTCGGGAAAATGCCATCGTATCCAGTGACGTCACGTTGGCGTAATACCAACGACCCCCAGCAGGTTACGCTAGGTCAAGTCGGCGCAAACTAGATGCTGAATAAGCACTCGTTAGAGGCTTTCATTGCACACTTACCTTCAATTTCAAGTAGGCGAGATAATCCGAAAGCTCGCACAGATTAGCTAAAGCCTCGCTTAATATTCTTTGAGCACGAATCGAACTCTTCAAGTTGATTATTTGCGTTATTTTTTTTATAACCGCACAAACAAGTTTGATACAAACGGCAAAGTTTGCACAATTGTGAAACCGACTTAAACGTTACTTTGCGATTTAGCGTTTTTATGCTGACAAGAAATAAATTTTAGCATTGAAGCCGATTGGACTGCAGGAGTTATTTCTAGAGTTGCAAAATGTTTGATTGGGCTCGCCCGATTTGATCGAACTTTTCGATAGCAACTGACACAAACATGTTTATTTTGATAGAAATTCGAACTTAATCTAATATTAACTCGCTCTCGACACTTTTTGTCTGTACTCACTGAAACAAGAGCGAATTATTATTGAACTTTATAGCGAGCCAGGCTTCAACTGGAAGAAGCAAACATGTGCTCAAACGTTTTATGTATCACACGCCTTAAGTGGAATATCGGTTATCCATGTAAAAATTTGATGCTACAGCTGCCGCTAACATAAATACTCCGATATTCGATTCGTCTCGTCTGGCTAAAGAACGCTTCATAACCACATGTTACGATAACGTGACGCCTTCCGTTTTCCTCTCATCCACTGATGTGAATGCTTGAGTAGGGGAGGTTTTAAGCGTATTCCTGTGTCGAAAATTCCGTTTCGCGTCGCCTCCTTTCGGGAAATTTACAGCTAATTTGTCAAATGCACCAAAAAAAGAGTCATTGAGGCTGCTTTAGCAAAGCATTTCCAAATTTTGCAAAAAATTGAAAAGTGCAAGTTGAAATTGTAACAAAGCGGCAGTCCTATTTACTTTTTAATTTTTTGGTTTCTTCAGCTTTTTCCCTGCAATTCACTTTTTGTTTGACTTTAACACATCTTGAAACAGTGTAAAATAATAATTCTACATTTGTCAATTATCACCGTTTCCAACCCTCAGCCCAGACGTGACCTGGCCAGTGTAGATATTACTGCATCACGAATAAAAGTTTAATAATCTTTATAAAGATGATATTTAAGTAGCTAGTTTGAAATTAATATGAATAAAGTTGTTTCTTGAAGTCGAATCTTTCGAGCTGAGTTGAGTCAGTAAAGTTTAAATTGTCATTTCTGAAGTTACAATATTAGGGGGCTAGTCCTTGTGCGCCATATATTCAGTTAGTTGGTGGATGATGAATTAATTCTTCGGGCGTTCCACGAACTGCAAACTGCCGGCTCGAGCAAGTTGCATTCGATTTTCAAAGGTTTTCATTAAGGAATAGTAATTGACTTTATTCAAGTAGCTATTAAGAATTTGGAGCTTGCGTCTGAGTAGCAATTTAAAGTCTCCAGCTTCCTACAAATCAGCACTTTGGGAAACTACAAATCAAGCAATAATTGTCTTTGCAGCGTTGGCTTAGATAAAATTTTCCTCCACTAATTCACTAGAGTTATAGAGCATGCTCAAACTTTTCTAATTCCCGACGTTACAGGGGTCGCGTCGATCGCCCCGGCAACCTTCCCCCATTTACCTCCGAGCACATATTAACTGTCAGCAAACACATTTGGTGGTCAAACTTAAACATTATTTATTATTGCGGGAGAAGGTCAGCGAGTCGCCGGCCGAAACTGATATTCCATCGATCCTCCAGGACATGTTTCCTTCCTAATTGAGCACCGCTGCCGCACTCCGATACAGTCAAAACGTCGAAAGTTTGGAGCGTTGACGTCATATTCGGTGTCATCAATGATAAAGAGAGGCAGACGGGCTGCAGTTGCGAGTCCCGCTAATGGATAACGACTCAACCTCAAATTTAATATTGATACAGTCGCCGCTTTCATCGGAAATCTCGTTCGAAGCAAATGACACTAGCGGGGGTGATTTTTAGTGCACAACGCGCGAAGAATATGCGAGATAATCGAGGATGAAACTCCGCAACTCCCATAAAACGTGGTCTGATTTAATTCCGATGCTGCGACTTAATCCCGGGTTGCGGATCACGCGAGAATTAATTAAATTACACGAAAAAATTTTGATTGGTTAAGAAACGCGTCCGGCAACTTGCCGCTCGACTTCCCTAATTGAACGAAACCTGTGATCCGGAGCTTTTTTTGAGTTGCCGCCGTCACATCGGCGAGATTCCGTTTTTCTGCATGATTTATCCCAGTCGGCATAAATAAACGCTATCTCGAGTTTGAATAGTTTCCCCTAAACGAATTAGCGCCCCCGGTCCGGGTTAGCTGCGCCTGTTGAAGACCTCCGTTCGGAACATTATTTTGGATAATCGATGTTGGCTGATGGGGCGCAATGCATAAAAGTTGTGGGGCGTGTCAGAAATTGCATCGGGCCCGAGAACACTTAGGAACAATTTGAGTGTGAAAAAATTTAGGTTTGGAATTTTCAGAGCGGAAAGACGCCTGGCAGAAAATCCATATCCGGCGAAATCAGACAGTGACGCGGCTAAAGGCTATTTTTCTCACTTACGTCCCTCAGTTGCGAGACGCATTCTTCTCGCACTCTACATTCAACAGCCGACAACATCGGCCAAATTGCCTCGGAACCATCCCCACACATGCTCTTTCCTCTTCGCCCGGATTATAATCTGCTCGGCGAAATTACCGTGCTTCATCCCCTTCTCTCCCGTAACTGGAAAGAACTCAGTCTTTGAATTATTTGGAAAAAAAAATAATTTACCGTTAAATTTATTACACAAATAATGAGAAAATAGAAAAAATTATGAGTAATTTTAATTTACAACTGATAAATTAACGTTATGATGTCAAGAAGCCTCTGCTTTAGGGGCCGCATCGGGCAAGTAGTTGGCGTCACGATTCGGTTGTTAAAAATGGGACCTTTTGCGCCCCGTCCCTCTTCCAGCCCATACTTATTAGGGTATTATCGTAAATTATTTTTCCGACATTGCTAGACATCCAGTGAAATTTTAACGACGGGAAAAAATGGCGTGGCTCTTTCTGGCCCCGAGCGCCGGCTCTGGGCAATTAATAATCCATGCCCTTGTCGGTGGGCCAGGGCTTCATCAAGTTTACAGGGCGACGCCCCGCCAAAAAAACGTAAACACGTCAAGAAAGCTCATTTCGGTAAATGATTAGGAATGGTGTTAAATTGCCGATTTAACAAGAATTTATGACAGGTTCCAGTTCGCCAACCGAATACAGAACGACCGGCCTACATTAGGATAATAAAGAAGGCAATAATTATTCATTTCGCCCTTAGAGGAAATGTTCCAGTTGTATCTTCTGCAACTTTACGACGTTCCCGCACGGAATACAAAGCACATAAATGGGAAACGTCATTACTTTTTAAATATATCACTCGCCCTACCCAACGACATAAATTTCTTCAGTAGGAAGAACACGCCGCAACCGCTTTGTTTACGCAACTTTCTCAACAAGTTTTAGTTGCTTCTTACGTGAATTATTCCGGAAACGTGTCTGCTCTATTACGTTTCCGGAGACACATTACCAATTTTTTCCGCCGTGTCAATTCAAGTCTTCCCAAATCCGAAAGAAATCGAGAAAACCACGTCACCTATCTAACGACGGTCGACAAAAATTGAGCAACCATGCGCGAAATTCCCGTTTTCCTCCAAATTTTAAAGTTTTGACCAAGAAAACAACTAAATAAAATGCCCCAGCAGAAACAATTTCGGACCCGCCCCAAGTTCCGTAATCTGCCCACGCAAGTAAGTGTAGCGGTCTAAATAACTTTATTAGGCATTTCGGAAGGTATCGAAACACTTTGCGGAGTTATTTTCAAGTGAAGGGTACCAAGGGACTCGTCACATTGCGGAAGTATCGACGACTCCAGGAGTTTCCGGCACGCCATCGTTTTTAGGTACTTTATCTCTGACGACGTTAACTTAATTGAAATTGCAAACTCGACGGTTGTTATTGAAATCAACGGCGGATTATTAACAAATTGGCAATTTTAGCTATTTCGCTGCGAGAGAGATGATTGTTAGAACGGGGCAAAATTTTCGAATGTTGACTTTGAGGGTGTCATGAAGAGTGTAAGGTTAAAGGTGACGCATTTACGCAGTAACAGCCGAAGCCGCAAGATAACTCACTTATCCGCGACCAAACGAGCTGTTTCAGTCACAACGTCAAAAGATTGACTCATGCACCATTAGCCAACCGGTAATCAAGTAAATTTTTGGGAGGCAACAACTGAAATTTCCTTGGAGCATGCAAGATAAGCCTCGCGCAATCACGTTAAGGTGGCGTAATTAATCTACTTAGTTGGGACTCGCTCTAGGTATCACTTAATAAAATGAATTAAATTTAATGGGGCTTTAAGCCGGCCATTTTGTTTCGGCATGCACCGGCAGTTTTTCGCAGTTGGAACACGAAAGGGCACTTGCATAGCAACAAGGATGCAGGCGATGTAACAACATTAACCAAACTTCCTGATTTAGTTAAGGGTATCGATCTTGAATCGACGTGTTCTCATCAAGTTTGTAATTAAGGTTAATAGTATTTTGCGAAACTAATTACCATAAGTTATTGTTGTGCATCAGCGGAAATTACGGCGAAAGCACAATAAACTCGGCTAACGAAATGTTTGACACAATAGAATCAGCCAGATACGGTATTGAGTGACAATGCTTTTGTGGAAAATCAGCCATTTTTTACGGTCATTTTCTATATTACAGCACTTTGAAAAGAAACTCCATTCATCAAGTAATTGTTAACGGCTGAATTGTTTGATGGTAACGATACCGTGTGGATTTATGAGTTGATAAATGCGTTCGTGCATTGTATAACCAGTCTCGCTTTTTATTTATCAATTACTTCATCTACGCTAAAGTTCATTGTGGCGGGACTGATTTAATCCGGCCACAAAAAGCTTCAACGACGCCAGGAGTGATTGAAAAAATTTCTTTAGCGCACCAACTTCAAATAGTGACGCAATTCCAACTTTTCCTTAACAAAACAATCAAGATTTTGGTGAAGTCATATCGGTCGCCAAAACTCGATAAATTGTGGAACTGAAATAAATGTGGGCGACAACCCCTGGGGAGGCCAAAATATTGAAGGTCAAAGATGCCAAAATTGATAGATCTAAATATAAATTCTCCAGGTATCCTCTTCGGTCTCATCTCTAGCCACTTACGTTAAAGCTTCAGTTAATATTTTAGAAAGTTTGCCCAAATACTGTATTAGTTTCGAAGCCCAATAGATCAGATGCGATTAGACGAAAAGAATGCCCATTTTGGTGGATGCGCCGGGCGAATCCTGCGTTCACCCACAAAATTCACCTCCTATTGCAGAGTATTGATTATTGAAATAATGGTTAAGCTATTAACTAGTAATTGAGCAACAATTAGGTCAAAGTTTAAGTTAATCTTGTTAATAATATTAATAATAAGATAAATTTATTATTTCTTTGATTTGGAGCATATTGCAACGGGTCGTATTTAACAGTCTACCAAATTTACCCAATATTTTCATACAAAAAAATACTTTTATTTCCCAAAAATTCAAAATGCTCACCAAAATTAAGAAAATATATAATCTTAAAGCGACAACCAAATATTGACATAATGCTGGCCTCTCATATATTTTGTTCACCAAAATAACTTTTGTTGACCATAAATACTAAATGTTCACCAAATTTTATTCCGAATTTAATTCTAACATAATACTTAGATATTTAATTTTTGACAGTGTCTTATATTATTTAGCAGTTAAAAACTATTTGTTGATCAAAAATACACAAGCAATAAAATGTTGCGCAAATGGTAAATAATTTTATGCAAAATTATAGATGTAGATGTGCTAGGGCAAGGAAAATAAGAGTAAAAATAGTGGTTTGCACAAAAAAAAATTGATTTCCGTAATATATAAATGCTTTGCTGTAATTAGCTTGCATTATGTAAAACGTTAAACTTCTTTTAAAGACAATTTCTAATCGTGCTTTTAAAAAAAATTACAAGGCCCTGAACTGACCATGTACAAAACTTTTTTCGCGTGCCTCTTGTCTGGAAGCGCAAGCGGCAAGGAGAGATGCACGAGCATATTTCATTTTTGGAGTAATAGAATAATTATTTGACGCACAAATAGTTTTTTTGAGAAACACTAAATATAAATGGATAGCTCGAATACTTATTATGTACAGCACGGACGCGTAACTTGAGCGTTCTAAATTTGGTGAACATTTAGTAAAATTGATAGACATATAGAATTTAAAATGTAAACAATGGTAAAACAATAAGCAGCATAGTTATTTTAATGGTAATGTTCTCATTTTCTGATGTATAATAATTTGGGTTTCATTTAGATTTTTTGATGCTCATTAAATTTTCTGGTGGACAGTGCAAGGGATGCATAGTTTAATTTGGTATACATTATATTTGTTCCCTATTGCAACTAGGAGGTTGGTTAGATGTTAAATTTCAAATTGTTGTAATTGAGTCGTGAGTCCTCAATTGAAGGGGTCCAAGGCTTAGTGTCGGTGCCCAACTCAGGTATGCTCGCACACGTTTCCGTTTGTTTACTCAAATTAGCTTTAGGAAAGGTCGGCATGACGCAGCGATCAAGAGATAACATCGCAATAATGGAATAACTTTCGGCCAGTGAAGACTTTACTAACGGAATCATTAGATTGTGTTGGGTGCGTGCAGGGAATAGGGTGTAAAATTTGTTGCTTTAACAGGAATAATTTAGTTTTGTCCCTGCTACGACGACTCATAAGCGTTAAAACAAAACTTAAACTCTCCGTTCAATGATATTGATTACGTTCGGAGTTACGGATAGTCAGAATTCAGTTAGAACTGCTTGAAGAGTCTTTAAATATTTTACTACACTTCAACGTCGCCTGGGAAACTCCCGATGATATTATCGAATAAGTTTTCAATTCTCGTCCCAGTTCCTTGTTTTATCCCAACTTCCACTCCAGCGACAGGAATGGAACAATTGATTTCACTAGCGAGCTTCCGCAATTCGCCGCCATCTCCGGCCTGTCCGAAATTATAACCCGTCCCCCAATCTTTCATCAGAAAAATGCGAAATGTTAAAACAATAATAATTAATCGCTGAATCGATAGTTTGCTTAACGGGTAGGTAATGAATCGCCCGGATTCAAGCTGGACGAGTTGATCGATCCGATTCATTCCGAGTCGCGCCCTCGGTGCATAATCTGCGGATAACATTATTAGTTTGATGTCAGCAAGTGGAACTTTGGACACCCTCATCAAGGACTTGTAATGCCGGATAGGACTTATCCCCTTCCAGCTATTTGCATCACGTCTCAAACCCGAGATAAAAAGTTTAAAGTTGGGCGGTTGTTAACAGCATGTTTCTTAGACCACCCCATTTAAAGCCCCCAGTTGGCGGCCATCGCACTGCCACAAGCCAAATTTGGCCCAATTAAGCCCAACAATAAAATTGTAGGGTGAAGGCAACGGTCAGGTCAAGTTCAGCAGAATTGACCCGCTTTCGGACCTCGACAGAGGTCATCACAATAAGGACTTTAGAAGCAAGTTGCCTAAAACCTCACTACTGGAAGCAGCAACAGCATTGCTGAAGGTGATTGAAGTGGCCGAAAGCATTGGGGCGCCACGTAGTTTGTAAGCAATATTTTTAGACTGTGGTTGAGGTTTACAAAAGGTTATAAATTAAAATAAACGATGTAGCAGGTGCGTCGAGGAAGTTTGGAATCCTCAAGAGCTTAATCAGACGTGCGGTATTTACGCGCTGAATTGGGGAGAAGCGACTGTGACTGACGTGTTAGTGAAATGTCAAATGGGGTCCTGGGGGATTGAAGATAACACCGGAGCAACAAACTCGAAATTAAGAACAGGAACACGCGACGTGCCGATGTCATCGATGGTATCTAAGCTCGAATCTATACATACTTAAATGGATCTCGTTTCGTTCGGGCCGGAATGTTGCGTTCGGTAACCATATAAAAGACATTACCGTCGTCCATCAAAAGCCGAGATGCAAACCCATACGTGCGGCCGTTTCGCCTCTATAAATTCAAAAGCGTCACGGATATTAAAAATTCAGGAAGTCCTACGTGCGAGCTTAACCAAGACTTTACTGCTGCCATAAAAAGTCCCGTTAAATAAGCGCTGGATTTTCTTAAAAAAATTTAACATGTAAATAGACCGCCCTGAGAGGGGTTAACTCAATTTGCAGGAGTCGCTAAAAGCTCCGCGTATTAAAATTATTAGAAACGTAGCAGAAACTAGAAACCGGCGTTTCATGGCGTAATTGCGTTACGAGAGTTTGTTTATTTGGCTCTCTTGCACCGGAAGATTCTTGCATCAGCCACTTAGGGCCAGATTGTTTGCTTGCGTATCGCGTCATTTGCATTACACGCGAGTTTCGCACTCCCGAATTGTTTATTTGTTGCGTCTCGCGGATAAATTCCGTCCGCTAGCTGGAGGAAAAAGAAAACTCTGAAAGTGATTAAACGAGATGAGTTCTCGTTGGTAAATATGCGCCAGGAATGCAAGTGTGCTTTAAAGCGAAAAATCGGGGCTGAAACTCATTCATTATATACTTGCGTAATTGTTATTTATGTTTTTGGCTCGTTGGAGAGCAATTAAAATTTGGTCGCTTCTAGTTGTTTACTACGACTTGCACAAAACTAACTTGATATTCCGCTAAATGCCTGACCTGGTGCTCGGCCACTCTAAGCCGATAAGCTACACGTGTCCGAGGGGTCGTTTCCGAATAGTCCGGTTGATTTCGGCAAATTTTCTAACCAAAAATACTGAAACGTTCGCCACAAAATTTGAGAAGCTGCAAAGACCGCAAATGCCGGAACTCGCTTCAACTGACGGCCTGCCCTTTCACTTTCCCGACTCGCATCTGCTCAAGTGAGGCCTAATCCCGACCAGTGACTTCCCCAATTCAAACCTTTTAATCCCCCAAGTTTCACGTATTAATTCGCGTCACTTCCGCAACTCGAGGCCCAAGACGCAGTAAGTCCTCCCGTGTTTTACACGTGCAAACAATAATTAGCGAGGTAAACCACATTTGTTTGGGCTGCTGCGACGTCCCAAACAACCAAACGCTGGAGAAACCAGCGGCGCTCTTGGAAAAAATTGAAAAGAACCCTCAAATCCCTCTTCTTATTGACTAGTTTTTTAATTAACTTTGTTGCACGGTGGTGCCTCGAGATTAACGATCAAGTCCGCGGTTTTTAACTGCTTGTCCCGAAATGGAAATTATGCTGCGGTTTTTCGGGTTGTTTCACTGAAGGGTCCGTTGTTTGTCGGACAATGCCTAAAGCCCCGGCGTAACTTGGGGATGTCTGTCATAACAGCTCGGCCCTTAAAAGCTCTCCGTCCGACTGAAATACGGAGCGAGAAGTCAAATTTCTGGTCGACGAGCGCCACTTTACCAACAAAAATTTTAAAAATATCAATTTTTTTATGCAATATCACAAGAATTAACTTCTTATGCTACTTTTTGCGGATCCATTTTTTTCATGTGCTTCGGGGAATTGGCAATTACGTTTGAAGCTAGACGTCAAATTTCTCTGTTCTTTGTTCTTTAAAAAATAATCCCAGCTTTAACGTCCGCCACTGCGATCGCTAGCTTACAGGGGTAATAAGTGATTTTTCTAACTCTACGATAACATTACTGGCAAGTCTTAAAACTTTTCTCTAGTACTCTCCAATTTTGTGCGGATCCATTTCTGAATAGAAGGATCTGAAGCCGCAGTACCTAATAGGAGAGAATGGGGCAGATTGCTACAATTCTCAAAACTAATTTTTTTTATAAAAATTTACTATTAAACAAGAAAATTAAATTTGCACAAACGGTCCCAATCTTTAACTTTTAAATTCACGTTTTCCAAAATGCAGAAATTTTTTAAGCGCCTGCCCGCTTCCTATCTTGTGGTGCAGTTTGCAAAGTTGGTCTTGAGTTGAAGCTGCACTTTTTAGTTTGTCTGGCCAAATTCTCAATGGTCGTTAAAACAAAAATTTTTATGTGGCAGAAACAAGACGGTGAGCGTTGTTTTTGCGAACCCCGGCAGACGTCGACGCTATGTTTAATTTATCTTAGAAGGGTGGAAGGAGTTCGAAGTTAGCATAGGCAAGCTTCAACCCCTTCCCAACTCTTTTCGACAGCTTTTCTTCGGACTCGTTTAATAATTTCAGCATTTCTTTTCATTTTTCGCGCAATTCTAACCGACGTAAGCTCCATCGAGGGTAATTATTTACACCTGGAATTTCGCAAAAAAGTCCCGCCGCCCTTAATTGATATGACGGCCGGGGACTTTTCTCAATAGCGAAATAAGTAACGTTCCATTCTTCGTTTAACTTCTTTTATAAAGCTCTTTTGGTTCAAGCACGTGAGCGATGGGTTGTTTATCGAAAAAAGCTCGTTCCTGAAAATTCCAATTCGCAATTACAATACTTGCCGTTTGCGCTCAGATCCGACAACAAAAGTAATCGCCAGGCAGCGTTGATTAAATATTGAAATCAATTTCGACAAAAGCCCTAGCAGCCTGAAATTCGGCTTAATTTAAATAAAATAATAACCTGAAATAATTCTTTTGTATAATTCAGCCGCTTTGTCCCGTAATACGCCGCCTCCTCGGGTTCTATTCACGAGCGCCTGCAGCTTTATTAACTGAAAGCTTTCAGGCTACACTTGCATAAAGCTACACCCTCTCTAAGACGCATTAAACTACTTACTCCCGAAGCTGCAGCTGCAACGACAAAATGAACCTTTCGTGGCGGCTTCAGTGGAAATTGGCTCTTGTAACTTTTTATTTGAAAATAGCCAAAAAACGAAACAAGCCGCGCGTCACTGCCGAAATGATTGATAGCGCTAATAAAGCAATTTCTAGTCAAACAGCAAAAGATAGATGGTAAAATATAAATAAGGGTTGCAAACCGACCCCTTGTCGCCGGTTAAACATTGCAAAACCTTCTACGCGTTTAATTACCTTGCAAGTAACGCGTGAACTTGTTCAATTTTCCCTCGCTCACTCTTTAGATATTTATTCATTCCGGCTCTAACTTAACCCGTCGGCTGAAAGCATATTCGGCGAAAATCGGGCGATGGAATAAAACTAACAATGAGGCAATTATCCGACACTGATCCAGTCATTATGAGGGCACAGCACGGTTGATTGCGGATTTCCTATTCGAGATCCGACTCCCGGTTCGCTTCCAATTAGCCTGGATTATTCAGGCGCAATCTTAAGGTACGTACACAGGGGTCAGAGACGGCAACAAACTCGGGATAAGGAACGGGGCAATTGCGCTTCTTAAGTTAGTCCGGGACGATTGTCGCGAGGCCGGAATCGGATTGAGGGGCAGAAGGTCGCAATTTGCGGGCACCTGATAAGAATTTGGTGTTATTTTGGGATTAATACCGGAAGCTTCGCGACTCGCCCTTTCTCTATTTCGAAGGCAAAAATTTGCTGTCGAGTGATTTTTGAAAATTGCCAGCACCCCAACAAAAATCGTTCGATTATCCGCTTTTAGCGAGACAATCAAATTAGGCGAGCGACGTCATTTTTCCCATCCGTCTCGCGTTTTATTGAATAACACCATCCAGATCGCGTTTAGTGTCAAGTTTCGCATGAGCTTCGCGACAGCATAAATATTAGAGTAAAATTGGCTTTTTCGTTGCGTCGTCAAAAATTGCGTACCTGCGGAATGCGGGCTGAAAATAGCGTTTTCCCCGGCGAGAACAAATATTGGTTCCTGTCGTCGCCCACTGACACGAATTTTCGATTTGCAGGTAACGTTTTTGTGATAGCCGCCATCCTGCTGGAAAGAAACCTTCAAAGTGTCGCCAACTACCTGATATTGTCGCTGGCGGTGGCCGATTTGCTGGTGGCCTGTCTGGTGATGCCCTTGGGGGCGGTCTACGAAGTTAGCGAGGAATGGACCCTGGGGCCGGAACTCTGCGATATGTGGACGTCGAGCGACGTCCTCTGCTGCACGGCCTCCATCCTCCACCTGGTCGCTATCGCTCTGGACAGGTAAACAACGGCTTATCAACGGCCGGCAGCAACGCCAACTCGATGTTTTCACTATAAATCCGGGGATAATCGCGGAAACGTAACGCCGACCAAAAGAGCAAATTGCGCATTCACCATCCGATTGCGAAAGTTTCAAAGTCGAAACTCCGGAAATGAGCAACAAAAACGAGATGTGAGCGATTTGAGAGAGTTTCAGGTGATAAATGGGGCTGGAAAACGGAATTTAAAGCTAACAATTTAATGGAGAGGCGAGTAAGTAATACGTCTACTTGCTGTATAATGGTTGAAAATGGGAAAAAGGTGAAGCGCTAGGAATACTTATTGATAACTATTTTTTTAGGGGTCTACCAAATTTACTCAATATTTTTATACAAAAAAATACTTTTATTTCCCAAAAATACTAAATGCTCACCAAAATTAAGAAAATACATAATCTTAAAGCGACAACGAAATATTGACATAATGCTGGCCTCTTATATATTGTGTTCGCCAAAATAACTTTTGTTGACAAATACTAAATGTTCACCAAATTTTATTCCGCATTTAATTCTAACATAATTCCCAGATATTTAATTTTCGACAGTAAAAACACTATTTGTTGATCAAAAATACACAAGCAATAAAATGTTGTGCAAATGGTAAATAATTTTATGCAAAATTATAGATGTAGATGTGCTAGGGCAAGAAAATTAGGGTAAAAATAAAAGTGGTTTGCACAAAAAAAAAATTGATTTCTATAATATATAAATTCTTTGCTGTAATTGGCTTGCATTATGTAAAACGTAAAACTTCTTTTAGTGATAATTTCTAATCGTGCTTATAAAAAAAAGCTACAGGGCCCTGAACTGACCATGTACAAAACTTTTTTTGCGTTCCTTTTGTTTGGAAGCGCAAGCGGCAAGGAGAGATGCGCAAGCATATTTTATTTTTGGAGTAATAGAATAATTATTTGACGCACAAATAATTTTTTTGAGAAACACTAAATATAAATGGATAGCGCGAATATTTATTATGTACAGTACGGACACGTAACATGAGCGTTCTAAATTTGGTAAACATTTAGTAAAATTGATAGACATATAGAATTTAAAATGTAAGCAATGGTGAAACAATACGCAGGATAGTTATTTTAGTGGTGATGTTCTCATTTTCTGATGTATAATAATTTGGGTTTTATTTAGATTTTTTGTTGCTCATTAAATTTTCTGGTAGACAGTGCAAGGGATGTATGGTTTAATTTGGAGTACATTATATTTGTTCCCTTTTTTTAGTTTATAGTTTGTATAAGTATTAGTTTTTCTAGCAGTTATGGAAGGTTTTATTGACTTTCCAACTGCAAACTGCATTCTCCTATCTCGCTTGGTTTCTGAGTCATCTCTTATTCGTAAATCCAAGATGCATCTTTAGAACGTAAATAACCTTTGTTGTTCACTTGCGCAAAATGAAAAACTTCCGTATCATCTGAATTTATGCGGAAAAGTCCCCCAACTGTGCTGTAATGAGAACAACATAAACAACGTATCAAGACAAGACGACTGGCGAGAAGGTGCTCATGCCATCAAACTGCATACACTTTGCAACAAAGAAGCGCAACGTCGTCGAGTCAAATTGAATTTTGCGAAATTTGCCGTCGTCCTAAAACTTCTCTATCGCCAAGCTGATGCGCTTAATATTTCGCACAAGTTGTATTACGTAATATTTTAGATAAAATTTCTCGCGTGTCTCTTTCAGCTTTATAATTGAGGACGTTTTTCGAAATTACTCCGTCTGATCAGATAACCGGCCTTCATATACAAAGTGGCACTCACGCGTTATCCGGACGAGATCAAACCGTGCAGCTATCTCGCCGGGCTTTGTGACGGACTGTATTGTGCGAGTTTTCCCTGTCTTGGTAAAAACGACAAACATTAGGCTTTGTAAAAACTCAGTCTGGTTATTACCGAGACGGCTTCTAATGGACGGAATAATGCGGACCTGCCGGCCTGTCTCTGTTAGTTACAAAAGGGTGCAAAACGTCTGATAGTTTCCACAAATGGCCGGTCTGATTTAGGTTGGGTAGCCGGTCTAATAATATTGCTCAACAGGCGTCTAATTCACCGCATTTATATTGTCAGCGAACACGCGATGATGGGCTCGGGAAATTATTGGGAAAGTGACCAGATGAGGAAAATCCTTCCTTCGTACGACCACCGCAAATTGGCAAATTGTTGCTAATCAAACTTTTTATTATCGGTATCTAAACACAAAATAATTACCAGTAATCATCATTAGCTTAATAGCACCGAATTTCTGACGAGCCGCTTAAGCGTAATTCACCCGGCGCCTCCGCCAAATCGACGCGTGTAGCTCAAGGTAAAGTCGCAATTTCTCGCAACCTCCAAACGGTTTCTTGCTCGTAACACTGTTATTATGAAAGAAAATTACTAATTTGCAATAATATTGAAAATAATAACACAATTGTGATTGTAGATGGCGCCATCTCGGTGTCGTTTTAGTTAACACTTCGCGAGAGCGACGCTTGTCCTTAAAATGTCTTTAAATATTTCAAAAAATTGTTTCGAATTGCTCGACGGATATTAGTTCCGGTCGAACCGGCCGCAATCACGGCAAATAAAATTCGGATATAAATTTAGCCCCCCTCCCCGAAGGGGCATAAAGGCGGCTTTGACCGGATTATTTTCATGTAGCGGTTAGCGGTCTCTAATACGTCCCCCCTGTCGTTCAGGTCAGCGCTTTTTATTAGTGCCGCGGCCGTAATCTGTCGTCTGTTAGGGGTAGCGTTAAGTGAAATTCAACACCGCAATAAAATCCGGTCGAAACGGCGTAAGGTCCAAAATGGTTCGTCAATCAATTCGGTAAATTTCATTATCGGGATTTCGTTCAGGTATAATGCAATTATTATTAGGAAATATTCCGGAAAGTTTGCACTTCTCGGATACTTGAACTTGGGATATTCATTAACGTGTCGGGAACGCGCACCTGATTTCGTTCAATCTAATTTGGTTAGCAAGAGAAAACGAAGGACCAGTTTCTAGACTTCATTTTCCATCTTCGCCAATTTTACGACTTTATCAACAAAGTTGGCCGTTCGACGGAAAATTATCGCAAAAATTCTTTTAATGAAGTTGAATTTTGTCGGCTCTATTAGTGGCGCATCCAGCATGGCGCACCACTAATAGAGCCGACAAAATTCCGTGTCTCCACCTAATCACCCTCAACCAATTCAGCCACTATACTATTTATTTATTAACCAGGTTCTAACTAAGGGCTGAGAATCTGTGTCAACGGACACGTGTCATCCTCGCCATGTATTTGGATAATTTGGTAGTAACCTGAACCCTCTCACTGTCCTTGCGTTAGAGACGCCATCGAGAAGCGTCGCCTCTCCCTTCTCAACACAGAGAAGTGCCCCCCGTTGCGTAAAGCACCATTGTTCCGTTTGATTGTTAACCAAATCTTAATTGTCGAAATCAATTATTGTTTTGTGAAAATTTGGAGCGCAGCGTCACGCACTTTCAAAAATGTTTACCGTCAGAAGGTCCAACTAGACAAATCTTCTAAGAGAAAATGTTTGAAAGTGCTACTTTTCTTCATTATTTATTTGACTTCACTTATTCTAACGCAGCACTTTAGAGGTCTATCAATACCATCAATACTCTTCTTCGCATGAGCAAGAAACCGAGTTTTGCGCATTTTT
Organism: Schizotus pectinicornis; assembly: GCA_951805265.1. Lineage (NCBI taxonomy): Eukaryota > Metazoa > Arthropoda > Insecta > Coleoptera > Pyrochroidae > Schizotus > Schizotus pectinicornis. Next base: position 6,250,134 of record OX638207.1, read on the forward strand.
GAAATTGCTTACCATTATATTTGTCACAAAACTAGTTTCATTAAAACAATTAAAATAAAAAAAATTTCTTAACTTTTACCAGAAGAATTAATTGGTGTCTAGAACTCATTTCCGTTGCCAAATAGCAAAAACTTAGAAGCGATTTTTATCTTGCTGCTTCTTCCGCTGAGTAGATGGGGGCAGTTGGGGTTGAAATTGGGCCCAGGAATTTTAACTTTCGATAGAGCCGTAAGCTCCTTGAGCCGAGGAGTCGTCATAAAGAGGGTTAATGAAAAAATTTTGATCAATAACACGTTAGTACTGAAGCAATGATTTCGTTTCGGTCTCTTGTAATCCGCTTACGTTTTAATTATGTCGAAATTTTCCTGTGTACGCTTGGTTGGAGTTTTCTTTGGACGAAGAGACGTTGCAAAGTGTTAAATTTCCGCGTCCGGCGTTTCATAAAATAGTTTATTGCCAAAAACTAATTTCCCGTGAAGATTTATAGCGAATGTAATTAATAAGGCGCCCTTAAAAGGGTTTGCTTGTAAATTCCCGTCTATAGGAAATCGCTCACGTTGCGTAATTAACTTGGAAGAAAATTGCGTAAGGTGTCTGAACGAAATTAATCAAGTTAAAATTCATCGGCGTTCGCAGCGAGATCGCCATTGACATTGCTGATTTAATCAGTGCCAGATTGGTGCGTTAAACTGCACTTAAAAATATGTCCATAAAAGCTTTATTATTGCAATAATTTCCGTTGATGGTGACGAGCAAATTTATATCGTCAGATCGAATGGAAATCGATCAGCTGTCGGAATTCGACATGGCACGTCGAATTGGCAACGAAGGAACGGCGGGATCAGCATAAATATGGATTCGTTCAACAACCAACATAGGAAGTTATCGCCCGAATGGGCGTCTCTTCCTCGATGGATTTGCATCGGGGTAGTCGAGCGTAAAACGGCATCTGTCGGGGGTTCTTTTCAATTTACAGGAACTGTTGCATTAGTTTTGAGCGTCATCAAATTGCTCGAGGACGATTCGTGTTTGCGTTAATATTCGAAGCGAGGGATGTAAAAAATAACACTACCGACTGCACCGCGGCGGCGGTTTCACCATTTTACCACCCCCAGTTTTAGTGCCCGAAAACGGGCGCGTTAAATGCAGAGCATTGAAACTGCTTCTGTTGATGTTTCACAGCAAATGTGGAATGCCATAAAAGTTTAGGTCTACCTCCATATATCTTCACCATTTGGACACGATTCGTCCGATATGTATTTTAACAAGAATTTTGAATTTAGAGTTCAAAAAAATTCGGCAATTAATTTTGTTAAATAATATTAGTTTGATTTTTGCCATACAAAACGTTTATTATTAAGCGAGAGTATTGCTTGTATAGCAGCTTCACTACAACTACCTAAAAACGAATAACCTAATGCACACGGCACCACATTACATCCGATAACGGCCAAATGAACGAAAGATGGTGATCTCGTCTCGGCGAAGGGCGAATCAATAAATAACATGCATGAATGAGAGTTTGAAGAGCGGATCAATAAATAACATGCATAAATCAGAGTTTGAATTTAATTTTCAACAAATTTTTTTTGTTCCATAACTTCATTTAATTGGTCACTAAATTGTGGTCACTTTTACCATTTTGCAAATTAAACTCCGTTGGTTTCTGTATCTTAAATCCATGACTCTTCACCAAAAAATAAAGTTTTGGTAATAATCAATGTTATACTATTTTGGTTTCCAGGCACTGGGCGGTGACCAACATAGACTACATCCACCAACGCACATCGAAACGCATAGGAATAATGATTTTCATTATATGGTTCGTATCGTTCCTCGTCTGCATCGCGCCCCTCCTCGGCTGGAAGGACCCAGACTGGAACGATAGAATACGAGATCGCAAGTGTTTGATAAGTCAAGATCTCTACTACCAAATCTTCGCCACAGCCTCATCGTTCTACCTGCCTCTCCTAGTAATATTGATCCTCTACTGGCGGATATTCCAGACGGCCAGGAAGCGCATCCGAAGGCGACAAGCCATGGGCGGAGGTACCACCCAACCAAATCAAAACCCCGCAATCGGAGGCATCGCCGGAGGATTAGCAGCTGCCAGCGGAACCGGGGGAATTGCCGCAGCTGTCGTCACCATCATCGGCAGACCTCTCCCGACAATTTCGGAAACCACCACAGCCTTCACAACGGTGTCCTCAAACAATTCCAGTCCCGAAAAAACTTCTTTCGCCAACGGACTCGAAGTTGATATGCCGACAACCACCGATTGCAGCATGGGGTATCAACCTCAACATTATCCAGTTAAGAGGAAATCCAGAGACAGTGCTGACTCGAAACGCGAGAGAAAAGCCGCGAAAACTTTAGCTATAATCACAGGTGCTTTTGTGTTGTGTTGGTTGCCGTTCTTTATAATGGCAGTGTTGTTGCCGATCAACCCTAACTTGTTCGAAAAGTACATGATTTCGTTCTTCCTCTGGTTAGGTTATTTCAATTCGACACTGAATCCCATCATCTACACGATTTTCAGTCCGGAATTCCGGCACGCCTTCAAGAAGATCTTGTGCGGCAGGAACTACGCCCGCAGGAACAAGCGATTTGGGATCAGGCACTTTCAATGATGGCGGCAGAGTGATCGGTTGCCTTCGGACACCCAACATCCCGTAGCCGCCAGATTAGCTGCCAGTGTGGCGGCCACAGCTGTGGCTTCCGGTCCCAGGAACGTCACTTTCAAGTGTGACTGATCCGACGACAAGCGATCACGCCATTCTGTGTCTCCAGTAGAATTCGACAGTAGTAGTAGCGACCACGAACATAACCTCAGTAGGCGAGTTGTACTCGAAATGCAACCGATTTAACACAAAACGGGTATAGGTAGGAAGGGGGGCCAAAAATTACAGTCCCCCGGCAATCTTCGGACCACAATCAAAAATAACACTACACGGTGCCGGTCAACAAGAAACGTATACAAGAGTGGAACTGCCGCGTTCTGGACCACCTGTAGATGCTGCTTCGGGGACGACCGGTCCACATGAAACCGCCGCGTTCTGGACCACCTGTAGATGCGCGAATTTTGCTGCTGCGGGGACGACCGGTCCACATTCTCGAAACTGACGAAATCTTATGACTGAAAATCAATTGATTTGTTACGCGAATTCCGTTGATGTTTACTTTAATTTCCAGTTACCTTTATTAAGAATCAAAGTAAATTACACCGACGACCAATTTATCATAATTTATCGAAAAGACTACGTAGTGTTGTAAGTTACAAAAATTAACGTGTAAATAGCTTAGAAACTTAATTAAGCATAAAACATAGATATATTTAGACTAAACCAAACACTGTAAACGCAATAATGTTATATTTAAAGAGTTTTTGTTGGAACGTTACTAGATTAGCCAAACAATGTGATGTACAATCATAGCAGGGAAAACACTGGGCCACGATCTGCTGAACTGCGGAATCCTCAAGTCGTTGACGCGAGCCCTTCACTTTCATTCAAACTAGTCCGGAGCAACGAAGAGACAATTTTTCAATTTTTGAATTGGCAGCGAGAGGTGAATTGTGGTCCCTGGTGTCGTCATCGTGTATATACTAGTATCCCTTCCCAATCGATTCTAAATTTGTTGAAGATAACGGAGAAACCTAGCGATATGGTGGTCAAGAAGTGCTTCCCTTATAGTATATGTCTAATGTGATATTGTTTAATATAATTAATAACATTGTGTAAAGATCTAACGAAAATTGACGCTATTGGAACGTCATTATCATACTTTTGAGCCCTGAGAATGATAACGACGCCAATACCTATTGTTATATTATACCTACTAATTATTCTTGTATCATAAGTGTATTGAACTTAATATATTGTAACGATTATGTGGGGATTTAATAAAAAATTATCAATGTTCTAGGGCTGCCTCGATCTTAACCAAAAATTCCAAAGATGTTCCCGATGAAACCTTTCATGTTCGACTGGGTTTGCATGAGTAGACAGTAAGCTTTGTGCCAACACTCGCCGGACTCGCGGTGTCTAAGGTGGAAGGACGAGCAGAGACAACCAGGCGACACTTCGTCTTTTCGCGGGGTGCACGAATAAGTGCTCCCATAAAGCTCGCAGGTGTCAGGGCAATTGGAAGCTGTTTCTGAGTAGAACTCGCCCGGAGGACACTCATCGCCTGAAATTTTCAAGAAAATTTTTTGTCAGGTCATCAATGCGCAAATGAAGATTCGAATTGCTACCGCATCCACCTGATTTGTTTCCCTGTAACTTCGATTCAAATTACAACACGTCTTCAAAGTTTCTATCAATAGTGAACACTCAATATTCTATCTTAAAGTATAATTTGTTTTTTCATCATTCGTCATGTTTTTCTGAAGATTCAATTATTTTATTGGAGGTAACACAAACACCTATTCAAATGAAAGCCAAGTTTGACGTCCGCTTCAGCAAAGTTACTCCTTTGTTTAAAGCCTGGTTACAATTGATTCCGCGTTTTTAAATATTATGTAGTCGTGGTGTTGCAAACTGAGAAGATAAACAACCGAAGTGTTCCAACTCAAGGATTGTTAAAGAGAGTAAATCTTAAATAAACAAAAATAACTTAAACATTGGATATGATGAAGCTATGCGAGCGATGGGTGTCTGGCGCCAATTATTGAAAGTCATACCTATTGATCAATTGGGTAACTTATATGAACATGCAGAACAAAATAGTCGCTTACCAATAACTACAGTGATAGTTAAAAGGAGAATTAAGGCGGCACCAACAGCGTTCCACATTGTTCGCATTTGCTGGCAAATCTTCAACTAATGAAATAAATAAATTTAAAACTTTATTATGCCCCTTATCTGTGTACAGAGGTATCTACAGAATCTACATATTTTGTTTTGCGAGAATAATAAGTTACATAACAAATTCGTCATCGTGTTCTTTTACCTAGAAGCCATATAGTGTCGTCACCATATTCTGAAATAATCAAATTATGAAACTGTTTAAAAATTATTTCAACTTACAGTTACATTGCCTACTGTTGCACCTACACCACTATTACGTATTACCCTACCAGGCAATCTACCGAACGCTGTAACAAAATCAATGAGGGTACCCCAAAAATCATCATAGAATCTTGAAATCTCCGCAACTGGAAAAAATAATTAAGAAAATAGGTAGACAATAAAAAATAGGTTACTTGGATGGGTCACCACCCATAGGGCGTGATCTGTGCAGTCACTTGGTTGGACGCAAATACCCATCCCGTCGATATCCCGTTTGTATCCCATTTTGCAGTAACATCCCGCTTGCATCATACAAATTTTGCGGTCCGTGCAGCCCCAATCACACGAAGGCGATGGCCGATAGGTTTCGTTGTCGGTGCAACTGAAAACTAAAGAAAAACTTAACCAAGTGAAATTGTCAACAGCCAAGTACCTACCAAAAGGAACGACACAAAGGAAAGCGACTAGCACTAAAATTGTTGTTGGTGCCATGGTTCTAGCGAAACTTAGAAAAATTACTTGCGCCAACTCTTTTTAAGGAGGAAATTGGTTACGCAAAGTAATCGGAATAAGCATTAATTTTTATTTTATCTCTTTAATATCTAACATTATGTCTTCAGATTCGACATTTAGAAGGAACGTATCAATTGTTGTCACTTAAGTTTTCAAGATAGGGCAAGTTCTGTTTATTTTATCAATAATTAATATGCTAGTAGCTAGTAATTGGAAGAACATTTGGACTTGACTTATGTTTTTTATTGCTTATGACCGCAAAAGATTGAATACGGCGTAAATCTCCTTTTTTAACTTGCATAAGACCTGGTATCCGTCTGTTTCATTCGTACCCACATGGCAGTATTGGATTCATTCAGCTACATACAGGCTGTCCCAAAACTCAACGTCAACCTGTGGAAAGACGATAGACCAGCTTATTACTGACCAGAATATTATAATATGATTTTATTAAAAAGTTGTTAGTTTTCGAGATATTGTGACTTTTATGAATTTCGTGAAAATCGACACCTTAGATCAGTTTTTAGAGTGCCACAAACATAGAAACTATTACATCATTTTAAAAACTACACTAAATGAGCCATCTTTTAGAATAACTTGCCAAGTTAACGTGGTATTTTTTTCAAAAATATGAAGAGTCAAAGTTAGGTCATTAAAAAAAAAATTATGTCTAAGTCCAAAATGTTTTTTTCTTTTTCAAAGGTCTTGCACTAGTAATGTTTCTTTGCCTTTTGATCAATAACAGGGCTATTCAGGGTTACGTAACAACATTTAGAATAATATAATATGGAAATTTGGAGATGTGGCACTCTAAAAACTGATCTAAGGTGTCGATTTTCACGAAATTCATAAAAGTCACAATATCACAAAAACTAATAACTTTTTACTAAAGTCATATTATAATATTCTGGTCAGTAATGAGCTGGTCTATCATCCCTCCACGGGTTGACGTTGAGTTTTGGGACATCCTGTATACACACATGAGGACACTTGCTCGGATTGACCCTCGGATAAGTGGTGTGTGGTGTGTAAAAGAAGATTTTTTGAAACCTTTTCCTAGACTCTTTACAATCCAATATTATTACTGACTATTTCCAAACCACTTGGATGTAGCGATTTTTTTTGTTCAAATAATGGCATTTGTAGATGCATGTTAAAAAAATTACTACTGTCACAATTACGGCTTCTAAGAAAAAATTATGTAAAGACTACTTAGAAAACATCTGTGGAAAGTCTTTGAGCCATTTTAACTTTAAAAAAATTATACAGGGTGGCTAAATTAAATTTTTTAATTTAGAACTTTTTGAATTTAATTTTCTCCATTTTTTTAAATGGAACACCTGTATATTTTTTAACGATATGATGTAGAAACTAAAGACGAATATTGTTTGTATGCACACCCCTATATGGCTATTTGTAACCATTTTCGATTTATCGCCCAATAATTAAAGAAATCAAGAATAATCTTAAATAATTAGATTGTTTTTCAAATTACTCGACAGATAAAATTGTAATAAGTGCTCCAGATGTTTTGTTTATAAAAACAGCATAAGTTTTTTTAGTAAGTTCACTTTATGTTTGTATCTTAATCATTTTTTGCATTTCATATTATCCGACAAGAAATACACATTTATCGCAGCTACCTGTTGTCAGTTCTCATTGTTGAGTCAATTTTGAAATATTTGAAGTTTTTTATCGAGTTATTTGGAAAACGATCTAATTTTTTAGGATTATTCTTGAATTTTGTAATTATTTGGCAATATTTCGAAAATAGTTACAAATAGCCATAGGGGTGTGCATACAAAAAACGTTTGTTTTTAGTTTTTACATCATATCGTTAAAAAGTATACAGGGTGTTCTATTTGAAAAAATGGAAAAAATTCAATTCAAAAAGTTCTAAATTAAAAAATTAAATTTAGCCACTCTGTATAATTTTTCAAAAGTTAAGAAGAATCAAAGACATTCCACAGTTTCATAACTAGTCTTTACATAATTGTTTCTTAGAACTCATAATTGTGATGGTAGTGATTTTTCTAACATGCATCTGCAGATGCCATTATTTGAACAAAAAAAATCGCTACATCCAAGTGGTTTGAAAATACTCAGCAATAATATTGGATTGAAAAGAGTCTAGAAAAAGGTTTCAAAAATCTTCTTTTACACACCACATTCCATTTAAAAAACTCTCACTTGCCTCTGTATAATTGTCTTGGCTCACCCTGTATGTTCAAAAATAATTTCCGGTTATAAACTTCTTTCTCTAGTTTATCTGTGTTTTCGAATCAAATTTCTACCTATCATAGAACTCAAGCTATCGAACTCGGGCGCACTATTGCCCCACCCTGTATAAGTTAAGAAAAGTGGTTGTTTTCCAGTGAGTGGAAAAACTTCAATTCAAGACGCGAGTGGATTAAATTTACACGAACAAGAAAAAATCACTTTTCCTAACGTCTTGAACGTGCTATTTTTTTATGTATTTGACCAAAAGAACTAAAATGTAAAAATGAAGAAAAATTTATTGATTGATCAAGGTGTCATATTTTACTAACATGGTAGCAAAACAAAAGAACGATGTGCCAGATGAAAACGACGTGGATAACCAAAATACCATTGGAGTGGATCCGCAACCTAGTAAGTCTTCTTTTCAACCACTGACTGATCCACAACCCAGCACGTCTTCATCTCAAGCATTGACTCATCCACAACTTACCACGTCTTCATCTCAGGCATTGACTGAACAACCCGAGTTAATTTCTTTAAAAAGAGTAGCCGCAAAAAAGTTTTTTCTACTTCAAACAACAAAAATGTTGCAAAATTTAAAAAAAAAGTTTTCTCCGCCCCAAATTGACGATACCGTAAGAATTCAAGTCTCTGATGTCAACCGAAGCCGTCAGACCCTCGAAATGCGTTAGCAATTGTTGTTGAAATAGAGGATTCAAATTTTTATAAATAAGCAAACAAAAATGGTACCTTGAAGCGGCTTTTTATCCCTAATCAGTTTGTAATTTGTAAAGAGAAGTTACTTTCCATGGATGACGTTTCAAGTCAAGAAATGTCGCTAAGATAAGCAGTTTCTGCTAATTCAAAAAGTGGAGGCCAAGGCAAGATAGTTTAAGTTGTTGCAATAAATAAGATTGTCATATAATTTCTTGTTTTTTTTTTCGAGTTTAGAAATTAAAATGTATGTGTACGTTTGTTATCTTGATATTATTTTAGTTATATTTTGTGATTTGCAATGTACTACTGTTTGTTTTAAGTTTAACAATTTCTTTATGTTTATTGAAGAACTTTTCCCATATCCATTTAATGAATAAATTTAACCAATAGAGCTTTAATTTTGTTTATTTTTTGGCGGACGTGTGCAGGTATGGCATGTGGCGTAACGAGGTAAAAGTGTTATTCCTCAACCGGGATTCGAACCCGGGTCTCCCAATTGCCGGTTGGTTGCTCTGACCGCTAAGCTATCGAGGGAACACAATCAGCCTCGCCGCGCGCCCATACTAGTGCACCGCCACATTACTCCCCTCCCAGAGACGGAGACATCGATCGTCTTGATACCTAGTGACTCGCGCGCGTTCGCCGTTCTTACAGACCGTTGTTCGGACCCCCCAGCTAGGGCGACGGGTCGGACGGGGAATCTAGAGAGGTGTGCGGAGGAGATTGTTTGTTGTTTTCTGGTCGTAACACGGTGTTAACAGAACCAAAAAATCTGCGTAGTTGTTCTTCGTCGGGGTCACCAATTTGGCGGACGAGTGCAGGTATGGCATGTGGCGTAACGAGGTAAAAGTGTTATTCCTCAACCGGGATTCGAACCCGGGTCTCCCAATTGCCGGTTGGTTGCTCTGACCGCTAAGCTATCGAGGGAACACAATCAGCCTCGCCGCGCGCCCATACTAGTGCACCGCCACAATTTATTAAAAAAATGTTTCTCTTCAACATCCACCATGAGCGCATGGTAAATGTCGACATTCACCGGTGTAAGTTAGAAATAATGATATTTGAGCGATATTTCTGACATACGCCAAGCAACTTCGAGAATGTTGACATTCACCGGTTTATCTCGACATTCACCGGATTTCGGTCTTTCACAGTATACAAAGTCTCAAAAGACACGGGGGGTGGCGTTCCGATGCAGTCGCGGAAAGATATGTCGATGATAGTATCGAAAATAAATTAAAAACTTCTAGAAGAACTTCTAGAGAAAACTTAAGTGATTGCCGGAATGTTGATAAACAATCTGCTTCTGTCGCAGTGTCTTGTGTTGTTCAATAGACTCAACAATCAACCTTTGCACGGCAGTTCCAGATTTCAGATCAATAGCGGCATCTTCTGGGATAACATTTAATACTTTAAACAATTGTACATTTTCTGTTAATATTCATAATTAAAATGTATAAAGTTTAATTGTTGCTTTATTTAATGGTCGCTAAGGATCCAATGTTCCACGTGGCATATCAAAAATGGGGGGCACCCATAAACGTTTACTGCTTATTGTTGCACCTACATCACTGTTACTTATTACCATTGATATTGCCCTGCTAGGCAATCTACCGAACGCTGTAACAAAATCAATGAGGGTACCCCAAAAATCATCATAGAATCTTGAAATCTCCGCAACTGGAAAAAATAATTAAGAAAATAGGTAGACGATAACAAAATAGGTTACTTGGATGGGTCACCATCCATAGGGCGTGATCTGTGCAGTCACGTGGTTGGACGCAAATACCCATCCCGTCGATGTCCCGTTTGTATCCCATTTTGCAGTAACATCCCGCTTGCATCATACAAATTTTGCGGTCCGTGCAGCCCCAATCACACGAAGGCGATGCCCGATAGGTTTCGTTGTCGGTGCAACTAAAAACTAAAGAAAAACTTAACCAAGTGAAATTGTCAACAGCCAAGCACTTACCAAAAGGAACGACGCAAAGAAGAGCGACTAGCACTAAAACTGTTGTTGGCGCCATGGTTCTAGCGAATCTTAGAAAAATTACTAGCACCAACTCTTTTTAAAGAGAAAATTGTTACGCCAAGTAATCGGAATGAGCATTAATTTTTATTTTATCTCTTTAATATCCAACATTATGTCTTCAGATTCGACATTTAGAAGGGACGTATCAATTGTTATCACTCAAGTTTTCAAGATAGGCCAAGTTCTGTTTATTTTATCAATAATTAATATGCTAGTAACTAGTAATTGGAAGAACATTTGGACTTGACTTATGTCTTTTAGTGCGTAAGTACTTTTTTAAAAAATTAAAATGTGGTGTCAAATTTTAAATTAACTTGCAAGGAACCTATTTTATTTTTATATTAATTTTTTGCCTCTTTACCGCACATCTGAAAACTGATACCTAACTAGTCTTAACTGAACCATTTAATGTATATAGCTAATTCAGGTAAACTCCCTCAACTGGCTAACGGTCAGATTCTATTGATGTTGTCGAAAATGCGAACTGAAATTACAAGCGGATGAATGGCCATTTCCTCTCAATACTTGCCTAGGGAACATTTTCTTTCACTAAATCCGCTCTTAAAGCAGTCATTAAGCCCTATCTATCCCAGCAATTTTAGAACTTCCACAAATTAATAGGGCTCTGCGGAATTTGCCTGGATTCAAGTAATTAAACCATTGATCTTGTAAATGAAGCCAAGAAAGATTTGTAAATATTTAATCGTCAATTATTATTAAAAAGCCTCCTTATAATTTTATAAAAGGTCTAAGTAGGCTACAATTCTGTAACATTTTGAATTATAGTAGTAGTTAAACCGTCGGTGCTAGTCCACAATATTAAACTTTGATGTTGGCAACGTCTATCGACTATTAACGATATTTCAAATACTAGACACAGAGAAAAGTATGTAGATGTGGGGCTCAAGCTCGTGCGGGATGAATTTTATCGCTCCCATGGTCAATTGTAATTTCTCTTCGCCGATTCTAATACTCCCGTAGTATTCGCGCTCTTTAACTACAAATTGTGAAACCTTCCTAAAATGGAACCATCTTCCTACCTTTTGGAAGCTTCCCAATCGAAAATAAAACAATTCTTTATTGCTAATTAAGTAACTCTCGGAAGTCTCTGCATCCCTATTCGGAATACAGACAACCCCTCTAAAAACCTTAATATTTTCGTGGATCTTAGCGTGGTTGCAATAAAACGCGACCAAACTGCCCTTCCAACTACACGACTTTATCGGACAGTCGTACTTTCTCTTCGTGCAATCTTTCTCGTGGATTCTCAATTGATCGAAAAAGAACAACTCGTTGCAGTTCCATCGACAAGGTAGCGGCATGTTCTTCAAAAACGGTTCAACTTCGTTCGCGGGACTCCACTCCGTTACGGCTTGACAAACGAAACAGTAAGACGAGTCCTTGGAACAGTCTTCGCATCTTAAATGTTTGGCAGAACATCTCATCACAGGCGGAAGCACTATGGCGCCGCAAGTGCCGCAAAAATAATTTGGGAAAACGTGTTGTTGCAACGCCGTAGCTGCTCGGTCCATTATCTCCTGGGATGGGTTGGTGAAGACACTCATGGTATGAGTGTTGGGGTTGGTGGTATTGATGTCGGCGAACACTTTCAAAACGCACAGAAGGTTGCTGCCGCCAGTTGCTATTATTAAAGTCATCGCTTCAATTTCTATCTTTTCAACTTCGTCTGGCCTAAATGTGGTGACGGATTGGCAGACTTGTCGCGAAACCGAGTAGCATCTCTCGTCTCTTTTAGGCGATTTTATATCAAAAGCGAAACTAATTCCACTTGGATTTCCAAAATGCACCACGTATAGTCTTAACACCAATTCAACTCCTACATCAACTCTAAATATAATCAAGCGATTTTGGTAGAAATACAAATAATTACGTTCAAACTTTTGCATCAAGTCCAATTTGATTGTGTCGTCCCGCAGCACGTTTTCGTCGTGGCACAAGATGTAATGATGGTAAAGTTGAGTGCCGCATCCTGTGTAGGAACATTCGGTGCATTTGTAGTCGTTGCCTCTACAACGGTTCTCGTGCTTCTCAACTTGCGAAGGATAAAGAAGCTGGTCGCAACCATCAAAACGGAAAATGCAAGGAAATAACTGGTTGGAGTAGTTGGGGATGACCGTCTCGCCTCCGTAGCATCGTTGACAAAATATTTTATCGTCGCTTCCTGGTGCAGATTTGGATATGTATGAGAGGCAACCGCGACACATCAATTTCATAATGAGCTTTTCAGAACAAGCCACGTAAGACTGAGTCATCTTCCTACAAGTAATTTTGGTTACATTTTGACAACAAAAGTCGTTGGTAATTACCTGCTTTCTTAAAACTTGGAGACGGAACAACACCGAGGAACTGATAAAGACTGAGATAAAAAAAGTTTGCGATAAAAAGAGTTTGGACGACGGTAGCCGACACCTAGTCTAGGAGCAAATGTTGATAAATCAGAACCCGTGGGCTTCTTGCCGATAGATGGGGAAAGATGTCAGTCGCTTCGTTTTAACTTGTAGAATATCAATGGAGAAATACTGCCCAGAGACCCAAGATCAAAATGACGGCCAAAATTATTTACAATTCAACTATACTACGAAAATTAGTACTAAATTATAGATTTCAGTTCATAGAATAAAAGTAAAATATTGGGAAAACCTATCTATGTATCAATAAATAAATAATGAAAAAATAAAGCATATTTTTCCTCTTTATACCAATGTACCAAGTGTTGAAAAAGCTCTGTAATTCAGGTTTTTCTAATTGAGCGTCCATCTCTAATCTGTGACGTCAATAAGACATACAGCGCGGAGAACCAACGCGCCGATTCTCCATCTCTTTTCGAGAAATTAGAATCTCTTGGGCGTCTCACTCTAATCTGTTACGTCAATACAATGCGCGAAAAATCGTCGCGTCGGTTCTCTATCTACCTATTTAAGAAACCTGAATTTAAATGTTATGTAAAAAATCTACTTCGAAGTTTGGAGGAGTGACAGTAGCAAGAAGACAAAAAAAATTGGAGAAAAATTTTATTTACAAAACTTTTGCAACAATTAAACTTTATTAGTTGTTTTATCGACGCTTTTTCCTTTGCCTTGGTTCCTCTTCGCCTTCTTCTCTTCTTTCTCTTTCTCTTCGTGCAGCCTTCGCTTCTTGCGCAACAACCAAATTTCCTTGGCCCTCTCTTGCTTGCCCGCCATCATACTCTTGTACAACTTTCTGTGTTTGTTCTTGACCAGCTTCTCCCTAAGTCGATACTCTTGCCTCTCCTGTTTGCTCTTCAGCCAAGGAACTTCCTTGTACGTTTCACCGGGAGTTACAGTCAATTTAGGTTTCTGCGAAAATAATAAAACTGCACTAAGCAACTGCGGGCAAAAAAAAAAAATTACCTTGGAACTCGTCTCTTCTTCAACTTTCTCATCTTCACTATCTCCTTGGTCCTGTTTGACTTCACCAACATTTTCGTCCTCATTTTCGGACTTTTCTCCGCCGTCAGACCCGTCTTCCTCTTCTTTCTTACGCAACTCCTCGAGCATCGAGGGATCGTACAATGCCCGCTCTTCAGGAGGAATGTACTGTTGATCTCTGTCTTTATTAACGAAGGGTGATAAATGAGGAGGCAGCACTTCCCCCATAAAATATTTGTTAACTGGAAGAAGCTCCCGGGCGTTGACGCTATCGAACAACCATTGCGGCTGAATGTAGTAGCGCGTAATATAATTTTTGGCCATTGAAGGCCTATCGACGACTTGATGCGTAATAGTATCACAATCCTCGTCAAAAGTTGAGCCGACGAAGAGAGTTTTGTCCCAAGAAACTTCCCCTCCGAAACAACGAATCAAGAAAACTAGAGGTTCACGAGGAACTTCTCTGTTGAGATAAAACTTTAATCCTTTGAATAAAGTTTTTAGGTTTTTAACCTGCTCAGCCTCCTTGCGGGCTTCCTCGAGTTTCTCCGGATTCTCTTCAGTGTTGAAGTTATCGAGATCAACGTCGACTTCAAGATCTTCGTTTGAAGTTTTTGAAAGTGGCAAGTTTAGAGCCGCCACTCTTTCAGCGACGAAAACGTTCTCGTCCACTAGACTCTTTTCGTCTTCGGATTGAGCGATCGATGCAAATTTCGGGGGGTAATACAAGTTCAACGAGTTGTACAATCGGAAATTGACGAAACCCAACATTACTGTGTAAAATTCAACAAAAGTCGACATTAATTTAAAGTCCACTTCGCTCCGGCTTTGGGGCTCAAAACCAAAATGGTGGGGGACTATCCACGTTATCGTTTCACCCTTAAACTCGGCCTGATAATAGTAGCCCTTGATGGAAACAAAAACTTTGCGTAAAGCCTTTGCTTCAATTACAGCATGCAAAAATTCGACCGTCAGTCTTTGACACAGCGCCGACTGATCTCTGGGGACGTGAGCAATCGACGGAAAAGTACTGAACAAAAAGCATAACGTTAAACAATCGTCTAAGTCGCGTAAAGCGTCCAAAAAAGTTGGATAGCGCTCTTTAACAATGTGGTCTAGCCGTAAAGTTGGGTGGTTGTTTAAATGTTTTCGAAGAGTTGCAAAATCGCGAAGAGCTCGCGCTCGGCCAACCTTTTTGTAGAAAATTTTGTAGTCGCGCAACTTCCAGATGATAGGTTCGTGCAGCAAAAATTGGATGTCTTTTACGTGGTAGAGGGTTTTGACGCCGGTCGACCCCTTTTGCGCCCGCTTCCTGTTCCTGGGCTCCCTGGGGTATATTCCCTTGAGAACGCACAACTTCCTGAAGTCGTGGAGGGACAATTGGAGCTTCTTGAGCGCCGCCTTACGACTCATAAATTGGGCACCCTCGCCAGTGGTGTACTGTTAGGACAAAAGCAATTAGGGCACTTGTATAAAGACACATTTCAGACCAAATTACCTTCTTCTTGCGTTTAGACACCATCTCGACTGGAAAACTGGACGTAAATATTAAAACACGTGGAGAAGAGTTTGAGGTTATGAATCAAATGACGTCTCAAAGAGAGCTAGAAGCTAGAGCTACCAACATAAGATAGGATAAAGAAAGTCACTAAAGTACCAACATGAACAAACGTTAATTTTGTTCAGATAAAAAATTATTTACTAGCAATAAAATAAATTATAAGGCTCATTTCATAATCAAATTAACGGAGACTTTAACTTTTAAGTCGACAGTAACCATAGGTCTTAATAACCATAGGTCTTAAGAGCTGTGTAAATGATAAAGATATAGTTTTTTGTCACCAGATGGCAGCATTAAAAAGAGTGGGATATTTGAATCTGTTTCCTTCTAAATTTAAAAACACTGTTTAAATGAAAAACCATGTAACATGCAATTTGTTTATTAAATTTATTTAAAATACATAAATAAAGCAGTTATATTTCTCAATAAATATAAATGCTGTTGCTTTAAAAACGCACCGCATGTATAGATAGTATCATACAAAGGAAAAACTGATAACATTTTCTAAAACTGACAGTTATCATTTAACACTTTAAAACAATCAACAAAATTATCTAGACTACAGATCATAATAACAAAAGTAATGTATACTTGAGTGAAATAAATAACTTTACAATTGAACTATAATACACCATTAGTCGTCTTCAGTTTCACTCTCCTCTTCATCCAGTTCTGGCATTGGAAACCGGAGAATAGCCGCCACTCCTGTCAGTTGTTCCAGTTCTGAAACGAAGAAAGTTCACCACTGAATTTAGAGCAACAATGACTTACGTTCTCCTGAAATGTGTAAACTAGAAAAAATTTTCACGTCCCCACCAAACTCCCTAACTGAATCCACTAGGTTGACGTACTCCCTGCGGAGATTAACATCTTGGCATCTAGAAAAAAAAATTACTTAATGACAGTAACAATTCCCTTAACTATTGCAACCTAAATAAGTTATCTGAAATCAGTAGTGTTTCGATGGCTTGAGCTTCATTGGCTTTCTCGACGTGTCTCTTTCCGTAGAACGCTTTTTCAGGTTCACACTGTAAAGTTGTGTAAAAATTTTCCAACACCTTCACCTCCCCGGCGGCCTTAGTATCGGAAATTTTGTTCATCACGGCGGGATCCTGAAGAACTTCTGCAAAAATCCCCATTACAATACAACCTGTACAGAGTGTTCCCTAAAAACGCCCCAAACCGTACCTAACTCCGTTTTTCATTAAATAAACAATTTCTTTTCCAAATTATTCTTTTAGAAGCTTTTAGAATCCGAAAATTACCTCTTAGCGAATGCTTGAATCCAGATGAAGCATGCACCAACATAAACTTGGATTTGTTCTCTAGTAAGGTCTTGTTGTCGGTTTTAACAGCCATTTGGTACATGTACTCATAAAATTGGTCACGGACAAAGCCGGGCGATGCTATTAGAACACATTTGACTATCTCAAAATCGATGTGGCGCAGAATGGCCTGAATCACGTTATCATAGAACTTGGAAAGACCCTGAAAAAAAAAATTAAATTAGGTTCAAGGGCCGAGTTTGGACTAAGAAAAGAATTTTGAACATGATCACTGTGATATGCGGGATCACTATAGTATATGAAGTATTAACAAAAAAAAGTGGGTAGCACCCTGGACTAACTTTTTCGTGTTGTTGGACGAATCCCTTGCGTTTCCTGGGTATGGCAACGTCAATTTTAGCGCGAATGAGAGTCATGCTGGATGTGATCAAGCAGACGTGGGCCAGTCCCTCCTGCATGATAACAGCTGCAACATCAGCACTTTTGGTGGGATCACACGCCATGTCGACGCGTTCCAGCGAAATCGAGTCCCATTCATGTTTTCTAAGAGTAAATTTCCTGTTAAGTTCCAAGTCCAAAGTGTGGTACGCCCCCATCTGCAACCAGGACGTCATTTTCTAACGCTTCGCAAATACGCAAACAGTTACCTTAACATAATGGTTTTCTTCGATATTTCGGCCCTTTAACCTTAGCATACATGCTTGAGTATCAAAATCGATATTTTCCACGGAAATCGTCAGTGTCGTTCTGACGCGACTTGACGTGGAAGAGCCCGTGGAAGACTCAGATTGGACTTTTCGGATCGTGGTGCTCCGAACCGAGTCCCCTTCCGATATGAGGTTGAAAGCGTGCCACATGTCCTCGGGCTCTTCCGGAACGAGGGTGACATGCCTGAAAATCCGGGTTTAGGGGTGCTATTTCCGAACATTGGCAGGTGGGTGCGAAAAACATAACCTCAATTTCTGACAGATTGAAGTTTGACATATCGAACTCACCCCTGGCTCTCCTTGTCGATAGATTTATCAATAAGTTTCATTTTGATATTGGCTTACACGAATTTTGAGAAGGAAAACGTGCCGGAGTCGGAAAAAACATAGTTTTTTTATTACAATGAGTTTCGGAAACATACATGGCAACCCTCTGTCACTTGCGTGTCAAATTTTGACATTTGACATTAAGAACATATTCGGCTGAAAGATCGGCCCGGCTCGACTAACATCGGAGCCAACAAGTTTCGCACAGGGGCGCATTCAGGAGATTCTTGCCCATTTTAAAATGGGAACAAATATAATGTACACCAAATTAAACCATACATCCCTTGCAGCCTTGCACTGTCCACCAGAAAATTTAATGAGCATCAAAAAATCTAAATGAAACCCAAATTATTATACATCAGAATATGAGAACACCACCACTAAAATAACTATGCTGCGTATTGTTTTACCATTGCTTACATTTTAAATTCTATATGTCTATCAATTTTACTAAATGTTTACCAAATTTAGAACGCTCAAGTTACGCGTCCGTGCTGTACATAATAAATATTAGCACTATCCATTTATATTTAGTGTTTCTCAAAAAAACTATTTGTGCGTCAAATAATTATTCTGTTACTCCAAAAATAAAATATGCTCGCGCATCTCTCCTTGCCGCTTGCGCTTCCAGAAAAAAGGCACGCAAAAAAAGGTTTTTACAAGGTCAGTTCAGAGCGCTGTAATTTTTTTTAAGCACGATTGAAAATTACCACTTAAAAATGTTTTACATTTTACATCATGCAAGCCAATTATAGCAAAGCATTTATATATTACGGAAATCAATATCTTTTTTTGTGCAAACTTCTTCTATTTTTACTCTTATTTTCCTTGCCTTAGCACATCTACATCTATAATTTTGCATAAAATTATTTACCATTTGCACAACATTTTATTGCTTGTGTATTTTTGATCAACAATAGTATTTTTAACTGTTAAATAATATAAGACACTGTCGAAGATTAAATATCTGTATGATGTTAGAATTAAATGCGGAATAAAATTTGGTAAACATATAGTATTTATGGTCAATAAAAGTTATTTTGGCGAACAAAATATATAAGAGGCCAGCATTATGTTAATATTTGGTTGTCGCTTAAGATTATGTATTTTCTTAATTTTGGTGAGCATTTAGTATTTTTGGGAAATAAAAGTATTTTTTTGTATAAAAATATTGGGTAAATTTGGTAGACTGTTAAATACAACCCTTTAAAAATTAAGGGATAATTACTATAAATTGATTACAGTAAAAATTTTGACTGAACAATATCTATCTATGCTCTGCTGGTTATGACAGAAATGCATTGGAGCTTATATTTTCGTTTGAGACCTCCATGATCATATTTAAATTTTTTTCCTGATATTGACTGGTAGAATTCTTTTCTAGTCAGAAATTTTAAAGGTAGGTATTGTGGTTTTAGCGCTCTTTGTTAACACGGTAGTCTTGGCAGGTATTTATTAAAATAATCCATTAGAATACAGAACTAAACTATAATGACTAAATGATTACGTACAAAGTAGTACATAGTTCTTAAGTATATGTACAGAAAGAACTGTATACACAGAGCCTTTGGTCTTCTCCAGCTATCACAAAGAAAAATGAAACAAAAAAACTAGATAGGTACACTTAATAGAAATTTCGAAATCATACAACTTTCCTGAGGAACCTAACTGATGAACTAGAATATCCGAAGATATCCCTATATACAAGCACAAAAATTTCAACTCGAAAACCCTATAAGAAATCAACAGAAGTACAAATCTGCCTTGCAATATACAGTCTCAACAAAAACTTTATACAATTTTTACACTATTTACAAAATGAGATCAAGAGAAACATACAAAACGGCCCTTTCACACGGCCACAATCTTGCTAGGATCCACCTTAACCCTAATGAACATAGTGTCGTCTTTCATGAAGTGCCTCTTCTTCAACATTTCGTGCGAGACAAATTTCGGGAACCCGAAACCCAGCGAGTCCGGTTCCTTGCTAGGTCTCTGGAAATTCTTCCAAGTAGGATCCGGGATAAAACTTTCAACAATATTGCACGCCTTCTCCGGACAAGTAGATTGGTCAAAGAGAGTGAATGAAACGGAATGAGCAAAAGGCCAACGCAACAGCGCATCGTATTCTCCAGGAAGAATTTTGATGTAAACTGATATGTGGGAGTCTTCACCGGCACCGTTACCGTTAGGAAACAGGGAAGCCTAAAACCAACTGTTGTTAACAAACTATTTAAAAACAAACCACAAAACTTTACCTGAAGTTTATATCCATATTGACTAGTGTAGAAAGGGGGCGAAACCAACTCCATGCCTTCTTTGTTCTTGGCTTCGCTCATTTTATCGGCGAAATCGCTGATCTTCCAAATTAAAGTGCCGGAGTAGTTGAGGGAGAGACGCGAGAGAGCGCTTTTGAGGGAGGTGATTTGATGCTGCTGTTTGTTAACCACGTTGCAAACCAGCGCCAAGTGTTGCTGACTGCTGTCCTCGAGGTGCTTCTCCATCAAATAACGAGGACCCTGAAATAAAAACGGAACTCTTAGATGATTTCTCAGATGTCAACTTCAGCATTGGAGGAGAGGCTAGCTAAAGTCAACAGACCTACAATCAATTAGAGAAAGCAGAAAGCGAAGATTTGCGCTCATTGCTAAAAGGAAAAAGCTAACTTCTACAACTTCTTATCTTGAGAAAATGTTTCTAAATTTATTAGTAATTAAGATAACTTTACTTCACTTTACGAAGAGTAATCTCTGCAGAGTTGTTTCATAGTAATTAAGATATCTTTACTCTACTTTACGAAGGATAATCTTTGCAGAACTATAAAGGTTTGATTCTCTCGCTACTGAAAGTTGGACCAATTGAAAGAGTTGTAACTAAATGTGATCCGCACCTTGAACCTGCATCCCGCGTCTTTGTAGGTGCAACTCAGTACCGAAACCGTGCACTCTTCCTTCAGATGTGCCTCCAGATCCTCCTTGGGTAAAACGCTGGCGTCGCACCTGTTGGGACAAGACACCGGCACTCTTCCGCACTTCAGATGATGAGCTGAAAGCGTATCGGCGACGAACTCTTTGGAACAAAACCTGCAAGGCAGGAGTCTCTTCGAGCATTCATTGACTTTATGTTGACTCAAGATCCTTCTGGGCACCTTAACTCCACACTTGTTCTCGCAATAGAGCGGCTCGAAACCGCAATTACCAACATGGTTCTGTAAATAATAAGAATCTCGATTAACTATCACGAAGAAAAGTTCGGACGGGTTTATTACCTCGATCACGTGTCCAGTGAACTCTTTATTGCAGAATTGGCATCTGGCCCGTCTTTGGGGACAGGTGGTTTTCAGGTGCTCGTCCATGATGACGCGGGGGATTTGGGCCCCGCATTTGCCGGTGCACGGGATGGCGTCGTGCTTACAAGAATTGAGATGCGCCTGCAACAAGAAGTCAGTAAGTTTCGACGGAAAATAGTAAAGATGACTGCTGAAGATGCGTAATGGTTTCATAGAAAATGCAATGTGCAATCGGAACATCCTACCAAATGATTCAAATAACCGCTGTCTGGCCGGAAAGAGTTTGGAAATCTTGACGCCTTCGTTCAGCTTGGAGATGGTTCAAGAATTGTAAATAAAAATCTAGAAATTGTTGGAGATCGGTGAAACTGGGACGTCTTGGTCCACCTTTAGAAGTGGTTATTCAAGAATTCTAGCGAAGGCGGTGGACGGTTCGGCCTAGTAGCCTAAGAAATTGCAGCGTTGCTAATGGCTATGAATGTATGTAAAGTTATTGGCTGTACTGGTTCAACGACACTCATCGGTTATGGGTTCTGCTTTTAAAAGAGGAAACCATAGGATTGTGACCAGCAATCACTGAGTAATTAGAGGTTGATGCAGTTGAACTCGAACCACACTTCAGCAATTACTAATGGCTCTTGGAAACTAGAAACTTTGTATAATTCTGAAACGTAGGCAGATATTCGGTTTCTGGGGACCGCCCCCACAGCGCCGGATGATTCTTGGGGACCGTGACATAAGACATTTCCGATAGGGGCCAATGTTTGGATAACTGGGAGATTCGGCGTCCGCTTGTGCCAAAAGTTGTTAAAAACTGCCAGTGGCAGCTTTAATTACTGGAGGATGTGGGTATTAATGGATCCATTAGCTGGAGGCGTCGATCAATAATTAGTAGGTTCTAGCAAAATTATGTCGCGCGCCACGATACATACCTTCAACTTTCTGAGTTCATCGGACCACTTGCATCCTTCTTTGTGGTGAATGCAATAAACAACGGAGCTCATAATCGCCTTTTCCGATTCCGGGTCGGGATATATCTGTAAAAGAAAAAGCTTTTAAAATCATTTCACCATAATGGCCGGCAAGTAAGTATTCAATAATAATAATAATAACGGCCAGTTCTGCGATAAGTTTTCTTATGATTCATTCCAGAGGCAATTTCCCGGAACGACGGCCAAAATGATCACAGTGAAGTCATCGAAATGAGGGAAAATATTGACGTGGTGATCCAACGGCGATAACGGTATCATCGACAAGACACTTTAATCGATCATGCTAATCGCGTTAAAGTGACATCATCCCGAAAACGAGATTCCTATAAGTTGACACCGATTCAAATGATGACGATTTTCACTGGTCGCACTTTTCAAATTCACTTGATGTTAACAGCCTCTTTTAACCTAACCTTCTGGCGGCTTAAAAATAGAACTGTTATCGAAAATTGGGTGTCAGCACCCATAAAACATGCAATAAATCTGTCGGAGCATGAATTCGGCATGCCTCCCCACAGGGGGTAAACAAATGGGCGGCGTTTCTTCAAGATGCCACCCGGAAACCGCTACCCGCATCGGTCCAGTCAGCGCTGCGATGAGGGTGGCATTTCTTGGTTTAATTGGGAATTGAGGACAATTAACCAAAATCCAATTAAACGTCTAGCAGATGTTGATGGTTTAATTAACAAGTCGTTATCAGAGTTTGAAGCAAATTCTGGTTTTGGCGAAGATTTTCGGAATTTAGTCTCTGGGTTATTAGCGAAATTCCCAAAGCAAGATACTGTCTGAGGCCTACGCTCAGCACTACATCATTAATTTTCGGAATGGATAAAGCGAGTGGGTGTAGGGGCCAGTGGGATATGAAGATGAGGTGGGCCACCTGCTCGAGATTGTAGGCCAGGCCGGACCAGCGAGACTTTAGCTACAGCTGATGCCCAAGGGTCGAACCATCAGGAAAAGTGCAGATGGAACTTTTGATTGGCTATTACGGCCCAATCCAAATCACAAGCAACCAAAAGTTTCCTCATACCTTGCAAGACTACTCTCGAGCCTAAGGACCGGCAGATCCTGAGTCGTGAGACAAAGTATGTATACTATATGAAGATTTAGATAACCTTTCTAGGTTAGATTCCAAGATTCTTCTTGGCAAGACAATTAACAAAGCTCTTAGGGCGGCCCACAATTCAGATAAACATTATTTCGGAATTTTTGGCACTAATTGGTTTGCGAACGCTGCAATCTTTAGAGCAAAAGTGTATAATTGGTTGCGGAAAATTTTAAAAATATTTTTGAAACTTTAATATTGTATCAATTTTGGATCTCCAACCAAATCTTTCAGGAAGGTTTGGCCCGAGATCCTGATCTCAAGAATTTTGAAGTTGCACGACTTCGAAAGATTTCGAAGGCACCAGGAGATCCAAAATCGATAAAATATTGAATTTTCAAAAATATTTTCAAAATTTACAAACCTCTTCGCTCTGTCTGGAGGTTTGGGCCTGGACCTAAAGCGCGACTAAAACCGATTGAACGCGTGTAAAAGTAGCGCGGATCCAACAATCTCGTTCTTTGCGATAAATAATAATCGCAGATGGTTAACGGATCTAGAAGAGGTCGCCCAACCAGCAGGTCGATCTTTTGCATTAACATATAAATAACAAGAAGTTATTGACGTATTAATTGCGCAACAAGGCGTCGGTCGTCTGTACTCTAGAACACTTTTCAACGCAATGAGAGGCGCCCATCCCGTCATTAAACCGCAACCGCTATTAAAATCCACTTCTCACTCTACAAATTGGTAATTTAGTCGTCGACCCAATTACTCTGCAATTTGCCAACGAAACTTCGGTGCTGCCAATAAGATTTTCAAGTGACACCGCATCCGGGTAGTCAATTCAAGTCGTTCGAATGACTGGCGCCGTCTCCAGGAACAATAATTATTTTCATGTCGTTGAACTAATTGCGGAAGTTTGAACTCGTGTGCGGTTCGTAAAACTGCAAACTGCGTGATTTGAGGAAAAACTTAATTTGGTCTGTAACTGTCTTAGCTATTTCGCGACGAACTGCTTAGGTATCTAAACCGCATTTCCGAAGTGTTGCAATGTGGACGTGAGCACCAAATTGTGGAAAAAGAAAACCGCAAGTAGTGCAGAAATTTTATTCGAAATGGAAATAGGTGCACTCGTACCGGGGTTTTACCTCAAAATTGCGCATTTTGCACTAAATTATGCTAATAATTTGTTGTTGCGAACCGAAATTAGCGCGGCCGGCGTAATTGCAAACGAAAACTGCCAGATCGACCAATGCACCACGTCATTAACATAATACTTAATGTGTTGTTTTTATAAATAGGTACGCAATTTGACAAAGATACTTGCAATTTCATATGAACGAAGGCTGCAAGCCTTCATTCATAGAGAGGCTTCATAGGAAGGCTGCAAGCCTTCACTCATAATCGTCTTTGTTGCAATTGCTTCCTCTTTATTGGCTCTATAATAATTATCATTTTACAAAAGATGAAGGGAAGCAGTGCTCTAAAATGTTGTTATTGCCCCATTGTAAATCTCACTACCTGAATACATTAAAAGCAGGTAAAAGGTCTTTGGTAATCAGATGGGAAATCTTCAACATTGACAAATTTAATCAAAAAAAGCACACAACAATTACTACAATTACAATTACTACAATGTAGTAATAATATAATATTTGTTCTGTCAGTCTCCAAATCTTGGCTGAGCTTAGTGGCGAAATTTCCAAAAAGACCTTTCTTTCGGTAGGAATAACAAAAATTCTACTGTGGTTAAAAACACCCCTTCTGAAAATTGGACCATTACCTACCACAGGAAAGTTTCTCCGTAACGAGTAAATTAATCACGAAATCGAAACCATGGGCGAACAATAGCGCAACTAATTGAAGATAATCTCAAAAATTGTCCCACTTCTGAACGCAAACAAACCCGAATTGGTCGCCGCATGGCCGAGTAAAACAATTAAAGTCCGAAAGGTTAATTAATTAGGGAAGGACGAGAACCCGCTGCAAAAACCGAATACCAATGCACCAGCTGTCGCAAGCTCCGACTTGTCCGATCTTGCAGAAATCCTGTTCCTGGCGAGTTCGCAAGAAAAAACACTTTTTTCGGCCATCTCCACATCCTTTCGTCATTGGAACCGAATCGTGTTAATTACTCTTGCGGAAAAGCTCGCGTTCTTAACTTAACTGTTAACGACACGTCCAATTATCTGTGGGAACTTACATTGTTGACTTCGTTCATCGACGAATTGTTCTTCATATCGTTGATTTCGTTATTTTTGATGCAAGGCGGCGATAAGGAGTTATTGCTGGGGGTCGGCGTTATCGTCGGACTGACGACGCTCTCTTTCGACGTTTTATTGGGCGAAATCCGGGCGGGAAAACTCAGCGTTTTCGTCCACTGGACCAAACTTCTCACCATTTTCACGTTGGACACTCTTCACTTTTTTTAAACGACACGCACGAGTTCCTCGCGTGAAAGTTGGCAACGAACTGTTTTTGGGGGCGCTCCGGACTCCCGGAGCGGCCTTCCGTGGCCTTTCTCCCACCCCGCGAAAACAGCTGTTGGGGCCTGTGATGGATCTGCGCGGTGGGAGTGGAACTTCTTTATAACGTATTCTTCTGTGTTTGATGATAAAGAACGTGCTACTGAGGCGGATGATTTGACGACCACTGTTTTACATACAAAGATGGCGAAAACGATCATAATTACGCTTCTAAGGGGGAAATCAGTTAGGCCGAACGAGGATAGGAAGACCTCGACTTCTTCTCAGCCTTCACTACGTGCTTTTCGCAAAACAATCTTTCAACTAGCAATACAACTTTTCTCGTATAAGATCTCCGATTCTCTGGTCAAATTTGACGTCACGTCCGGTTATTTCCGTTGTTCTAGGAAGAACGTTATCTTATCTGCGATTCCAACCAAGTAAACCTAAATTTTGTTATTTACACTGAAGATTCATTCTTCTCTCTATATCCGTAATACTGTAACTCTCTTGAGTAAAAATTTACATAAAATTATCACAAAGCGTTAAAAAGTTATGATTATCACACACATAGATTGTATGTTAAGTGCTCCGCTTTGGCAAATATTGCGCTCTGATTGCAGAAATTTTCATAATGGGTGCCCCCGAATTATGTAATTATAACGCACTACTTACTACGTTCATATTTTTAATGTGGTCTATAACAACGGTTCAAAAATTATTCTACCGCAATCATTCCGGTAATTTATAATGTAAGTTCAAGGGACTTCGAAATTTTGAACAAAAGTTTCAAGAACCTAATTTTTTATGACATTCATTGAGTTTTATTAAATAGAGAAGAAAAGACTATTGAATATTGATTCGTTTTTACTGATTTTACATTTAACTACGCCTTTGTGATGTAAGTCTACATGATGTGTTGAGAGCGTTCAAAAATTTATGATAGTAAGGATCACATGAAGTTAATTCCAATTAAACAGTTAATGCCCCAGTTTTCAGATTTTGAGAAGAAGGGATGCTGAGCTAAGACTGAATCTCCCATCATAAAATCATTCCGGTAACGCTATGAACTTATGAACAGAAACTAAAATAATAATTTTTAGTGGATAAAAGAAAAAAGTATTTTAGTAGTTTTAACTTTTAGCTACTCGAAATCACATTTCTCATAGGTTAGAATAAACTTTAGATAAATCTAGTTTTTCTTCTGGGGATGATTTGAATACGCAGACACTTTATGGATGTATCCTTGGTCGAAATCCGCAGAAATTGTTGATTTATGCCGGAATGAGTTCAGGTTGTCGTTACGCAACCGGCCGTCAAATCAAGAAATTCCTCCCATCTCCATCAACCAATTACCACCCCAACTCCTCCTAGTAAACAACAACAGTGCGGCTCCTTTGGACGCCGACAAAACCATAAGTCGCCTTGTCGGGACGTCCCGCTAATTTAGTTGAATAGTTTTTCTTCTTTTCTTTATTTAAATTGGCGTGTTCGCCGCCACCTCCACGTGGGCGAGTCCCTACAGGTTGCAGCAGCATCCGAACAGGTATTGACGCGAATCGCAGCCGCGATCTCGAGGAATGTAGAATGGCACACGAATTCTTCCACGGTAACGTCACTCAAAAGACCTTTCTCCGATGATCGTTCGTTGCGACCATTGTCCGATTGATTCTTTGTCTTATTGTTCCAAGTTACATCACAGTTCGGGAGCCGAAGAGATTCTCCTCGCCATCACCGTTGTTTCAATGACAAGCTCCCGAATCCGTCTTTTACTGGTTCCGATGATTGATGCCACAAAGGCATTGTGGAAAATTTCATTTCAATTTCTGCTCACCACCGTCCATTCGTTCTTCGTTACGGTATTGTCCGCCGTAAATGGTCCTCCAACAGCATCGGACAGGTGTCCAGTTCTCTCTCCGAAAACACGGAACAAGTCGAAATTAAATATCTGCCAGATACGAGTTATAATGACCTTCCTTAACCAACTGCCTCCTGAGGACCGTTACAAATATTTGTGCAAATGTGTTTACGTAATTGGTCGGACGGACCTCTTCACCGAAGTTTCAACCAACGACACAATTTACGACTTTACCTACATGTCGTCGCTGGAACGACGAAAATTGTCTCGTTCTCGCTGTCCATTGATGGTCGATACTTTCGGGTCTGTGGGTTAATCGGCTCGAAGCTCCAAGCAAAGAAAGCCGTTGGCAAGGTCAGTGGTTGGGTATCATATCAACGAGTTTTAACAGGCTTCGACGGTTACCTGAGAAGTTTCGACAGTTAACTATCAAGTTAATTACCAGAATTAAATCGTTTTTTCGCAATCGGATATGCAAACTGGATATCCTATTAAGTTGGCGTTTTATGGACGAAAAGAGGGAGAGGGTCGGTAATTAGGAACGTACCTACGGGGCCGCACTATTGATTTTTGGCCTCGGGACCAGTGAATCACCTCTCCAGCGGATGTCAAAAATTATGTATTCACAATTAAAAAAATGTAAAAGGAATATTTCAAGAGTAGCTTCTTGGAAGAAAAAGAAGAAAGTCGATGTGAAAGTAATTAGAGAAATAGATAGCGTTTTTAATGCCAATGGAAATAACTTCTTCTACTCTGTCTTCAATCTTTTAAACTCTTCAATTTTAAATTCTTCGTCTTTGTCATCATTGGTTTATATGCCCTTCCGGCAATTTTTCAAAAAATCTCTTTTCAGAATCTTCTTTAAGGGTTCTTAATATCGTACTGATATAAAAAAATGCTATAAAAAAATAAACACTAATACTTATTGCCTTAAACTTATTCACCCTGATTCACTAAAAAGGTTAGACCGGTCTAAGTTGACAGATAAAGAGTTAACCAAATGAAGTTTAGTTATTTTGACAATTGTAATTCATTTTAATAACTTGTTTGGGTAACTTTTCATCTGTCAACTTAAACCGATTTAAAATTGAAACCTCCTTAGTTCCTGGTGATTATTGATTTTATGGCTCACAGCAGAGTGAAAGTTTCTTGCGATTCTCCTACTATCACTTTCGATTTGTATGTGCCCCGATTGCACTTTTGAAATATCCAGTTCCTTTTACGTTAATTTATTTGTTGTTCCACAAAGGCATATAAGTGTCAAAATGTGCCGCCGCAGTCAGCTGCGACACGCGTATTGTTTCGGCTGTCTCTCCAGAGACGACCAGCTTTTCTGACTGCAGTGTGCTGCTGCGGTCGAAAAATAATAAAATTGAATTGGGACTGAGATAATTTCCTGTAGGTATCGCTGTACTTGGTAAACCGATACGCAAAACAAACTCTTGTCAGTTGTCACAAGATAGGTTACAATGCTGGCCGATAGGGTCTTTGGGAAAATTTCGAAAATTGAATAGCGCAGCTTTCACTGCTGCAAAGTGAAACAAACCGAAACACGCACCCATTTCCATGCGTCCATAACCACCCAAATTGTCGATTATTTTTAATAAAAGAGACAACAATAGACAATAGGCAATAAACATCATTTAAACATTGCGCCTATTCATTCATCGACACTCACCATTACATCACGGATTCCTTTCGATGACAAGTAGACCAACAAGTTATTTTAAAACATTACCATCTAATTAGAATACACCTTCAAATCAAATCATGAAGATGTTTGGTTAAAATTTCTTTTGCTTTCATCAACCCCTTCAGTAATAAAAGATTTTGGTTTTAAATGTAGCAGCTGCCCTAATTTACATTCAAATCAGACCTGCAGGTGTAACAATGAGGCATTATCAAATTTCGTTTCTTCGTCGAAATCCCGATTTCGAGCCCTTGTTAACAGACCATTGTTACAAAGAACGCGTGCCGCTACCAAACCCGTCAGGCATATTAATCAGAACACCGCGCCGATCCAGGAAGAAATTTCTACTCGCCCAAGAACAAACGGTTGAAGAAGATAAATCAGACGACGGCACGAAATTAGTGCCGGGCTATAAACGGGCTAATAGCATGGAAATGGGTCTTGAAAGCCCATATTTATTGTTTGCAACTGTGTAGACCGACCCAACTGGACGAGTGTCAGCTGGATCCTTTGTGACCGCGGGTCCTCAAAAATCGGCAAAGAGGCCGTGATTGCAACCGTTGGGACGTTTATTTGGTTCCGGGTGACGTGAATGCCGACCCGATTGAATCATGGCGGAAGTTTTATGACTTTATGGCCACCGGACAACCCTGCAAGTCCGCCGTTCACCGAAAATCTTTTGGCCACTTTCAGTGTCTTGAGCGGCGATTAAGAGACGGAAACCGCCCGGAATTGAAAGAAATTTTATTGGGGATGTTGAAAAGGGGTCACCAAAGAAAGGACCTAGTTTAGGAATTTTTGGTGCGTGTTGGCGATTTCGGATAAATTTTTATTGCCAATGTTCCGCCCACTAGTTTTATCGAATAACTGTCCGACGTTCACCAAAGTTCCAAAAGCTCTGCTTGAGTAGCGCAAAACTGTTAGAAACGCGGTTATTCTCGTGTTACTGACACCTACGCTTTATTGATGGAACAATCAGCTATTGAGAAAACTTATTGTCGGGCACTCCTACCGTCAAGTATCCTCATTTTAATTGTGTTCTTCAACAAACCTTCTATAGTCAAGCCGCGTTAGCGACAGCCGTGTTTTATTATTTCCGCACAATTTCAAGCGGAATGCACATTTAAATTAATATTCCCACCATTATGGCATTCCAGAAAAAATCTCCCATACTCCTGCTCGTTACTTACGCCGATAGTGCGCTGTTCACCCAGTATAATGGCATCAAGTTCGTAACTAACTGTATCATTACCATATAATTGTTTCTTTACGGAATTATTGAAAAAAAAAAAAAACGATGGCCAGATAAACAGTGGTCGTAACGGTTGAGCGGTGTAAAGTTTCAAATTGAACGTTAACACTTCGATTACCGCATAAATAAATAAATAGCCGGCGAACGTTAAAAAGAGGTGTGGACGACGGTCGACTCCGGTTGTTCCATTCAAGAATTCCCCGGGGGGGTCAAATTAATTTCGAATAAAACCGCGAAATTGGGCAAGGATGTCGAAATGTAGGAAGTCGAAAATTTGAGTAGGACCCATTCGCGAAATTTATCGAAGCTTCGAACCCACGTAATTTAAGTGTGCGACAAAATTCCATTAAACTCTCGACGGGTACTGTTTATTTATGAGGACGCCAAAGTCCGGATCTGCACAAGCCAAGGCTCGTTCGTTAAATTCCGATCGGTAAGCCGCAGAAACAGGATATTAATTTTTTTGCGCAGATTTCCCAACGGCTCCATTCACATCGAAGGGCGTTTGTCTCTCGAAGAGGATATACTTTCTGATGGCGCTAACGTCAGTTCGAATACTAAGTAGAAAAATCGTTTTATGAGAAACTCACCTCCATTCTTTGGCCGTTTGAAAGTTCGAACGGAAGCGATCTACATACTTTTGGAATTATCCCACACTTCACTTTTGGTTGGAGATTTTCGCTAATCTTGATGAATACTAATAGATTTAGAACCCTTAAAACGGAGTTGTCTCTCCATCAAAACGCCCATAACAATTACGTTATATGTAAATTTTGCAACAATTAAAACCTTTGTTATTAGAACGCGTCATGATGGAGATAACATTCCGGCGGCCGAGCCCCAATAAAACAGTAAGTCGAGCTAATTAGGCGACAATAATAATGAGATATTCAAATTAGTTCCAAAGATAATTTTTGCATCTAAATCTTTCCTTTTAATTAGGCGACAATAATAATGGAATATTCAAAGATAATTTTTGCATCTGAATCTTTCTTTTATATATTTTGTAGTCGCTAATCAGGGACGACATTATGTAGGCGTTATGTAAACCGCTTGCAAAAAAAGTACTAACACCTAATAAATATTGGCAATAGGTAAGTAAGCGGTATTTGCGTAAATGTGTCGCTCAGACTCCGTGAGATGAGAAGCCGTGAAGAGGAAGGAGAAAATTAAAAAGTGAGGTTAGTGACATAGCGCTGGAGGAATCCAAGACGCTAGTTGGAAAGGTGACACAAAAGTTAACTTTGGCAATGGGGTACTTGCCTCATATTTGGGAAATATAATATTTAAAAAATGTAAGCGATTTCATTAAACCCGTATTTTTTTATTTGGTTCTAAGGTCAATATTACCCCAAGAATTAATTTTTTAATTTTTTGAGTGAGAGATTTGTGACGTAACCGGCCCCTGCACGGCGTAGTTCTAAAAAAAATCGTATGATGGTGCTTTACTAATTTTTCTTGCGTTCTATTTATAAATCGACTGCCAATCCGCTGTATACACATGTCGCGCCTTCTGTTAGCAGCGCAGCATAGTAGCCGAAAACAAGAGTCAATTCAATATGGGTGTGAGTCTTGGATACGGGAGTTCAATACGTCATCAAAAACAAAAATTGCAAATATTTACAAATATATAAATTAAAAAAATGGAAAAGAAATATTTAAGCCTCTTTTAGTTATTTGCATGCATCTAGAGAATAAAAAGTGCAATATTTTTTTTAGGCAAGTACCCCATTGGTAGGTAAAGCGTGTTGAAGAGTATTATTTGGGTAAGATAATGTCCCTAAATCAATTTCTGCATAGTCGCCCCCATCATTTGCCAAATTGCTAGTTTATCAAAAATTTCGCACATAATTTTTAAAGAAAAGTGTTGTAAAGTAAAGAACTAATTCATTATTGCCCTTTCTGATCATAAATTTTTAATAAAATCTGTTTGTTTAAACTTATCTAATAAATTTATGTCATTTTTAATCATATGCATATATTTGTAAACCAAGCTCTATTGATGAAATTAATTTTAGGACTTGTCATAAATTTGTGAATTTTGAAATGAAAGAAAATAATTTGTAACTTTTTAACTAAATAGTGTATGAAGACGTTTTATACCATTTTACGTAGCGCATATCTTAACCATTTATAGAAAAAATTGCGGTTATCTAAGTTTTATTCGTTATTTTTTTATGATTTTTCTTTTCATGACGCTTCCACCATTTGTAGAATTTCCTGTTTATGGAAGATTTGGGTCAAAATTTTTATAGGAAGCTGTTTATTCTACACCCCTGTAATCATATAAACAAATTTGTAAGTTGAGATCAATCGATGCACTTAATTTTGGGACTTACGAAATTAAGGTGCAAGTAAAAATAATTGGTAACTTTTTAACTAAGTGTCGTATCAAAACGCTTTATAACATTCCACGTAGCGCATACACTTCACTTTTAGGAAAAAAATTACTGTACTCAAAACTATAAGTATTCGTAAATTTTTTATGATTTTTTTAACGACGCCTCGGCTATTTGGCCAGTTTTTAGTTTATTCTGTGGAAAGCAAAGAACTGGAAAAAGATCGATTGCGTCCCTCCGCCTGATCTCACTCGTATTCGTATTTAGTATGGAAATTAATTCGCTATGCAACATTGAAGCGGGCTCACCTTCCTGCTGCCTTCTTGGCTAACCCAGAAACCAGCGCTCGGTGCAAAACCATCACCAAGAGGCATGTGCATAACCATTATCCGGAATGCATCGGTTTCTAGATAGAGCAAGAGCTAGACCAACGTCCTTGCGAACAGGTTTCCACAATGACCTCTCTCCACCTTATTCACAACCACACGATAATTGCATTAGCACCGTGTCTATTCAATAAGTCCATGTATTGACTCGCTAAAGGCGAGAACTGCAACAATTGCATCCAAACTCCTCAATTTCCCAAACCTTCGAGATTCATTGTTTTTTCGATAAAATCTATATGGCCCGTCTACTCGTTCCGAAATTTCCTTTGTCGGCTTCTCAAAAAGTTTCGTAATAGTTGTCATCTTGTCTATTGTTGCATCAAACGTGGGTGTGTGAATATCATAATTCCGCTCCTAATTCACCCCAGAACCTCATCACTTTCCTCTCCAGTTACTATTTTAATAAAACCCGTCTTCTCCTCACCCATCGAGATTTCAATAGCTCCGAAAGAAAACTCGATATGGATCAAAAAAGTAACCTAAGCTTTTAAACAAACATCGCGGCGTACTTGTCTATTCAGGGTAGCTGGAAGAATTCTTTTGTACAAAGCCCCAAACGTCCGAATTGATATCGAGTGAAGATTAAAAGCTTCCTTTCATATGCTCACCGATTTGAATATGAAAGCTCACACAAAGCGGTCGGTAATTGCCGGAATTTGACAGAGAAAAAATCGTGTTTGAAGTGACTTACGGGTCAAATATGCCGGTTCGTATGACTCATTACCTGTAACTAAAGCACAAAGCACTAAAATCGGCCGTCGTAAAGAGACCGTTGGGGCGTGGATAATGCAACAGTTTCAGGACGATAGCGGGGCTGTGGGTAATTCGAAGGGGAGATAAATGGAATGGGTAAATAATGATTTGTTGACGTCAAGCCAGTTGAACAAAAAGTTTTGAGTGTAATTTGAGAACACTTTAAAGTAGTGCTAAAGCACTAATTTCGGCTTGAAGCGGTTTCGAATTTGTACGGGGAAAGGAACAGCTGTCACGAATAAAACCGGGTAAACATGACGGGGAGGATAGGGTGCATCTGGTCTCATCTCAAAACATTGTAGGAAAGAAACAATATTTTTAGAGCACTTCTGTTCCATCAATGACGTATTGAAAACAGCACCTCGAGTCCTCTATTGCTAATAGACTTTGGAAACAAAATAAAAAATTGTATTGAAAGAGATAAAACTTAGAAAATCAGCTAGAACTAAAAATCACTGATTTTTTCAAAATTTTCTTCAATTTCCAAAATTCAGCAGAATTTGACTGGGGGCTCTAGAGCTGAATTAGCTTTATTGGTTTTGACCTCTGGCAGTCGAAGACATTGTTTTTCTTTGAGCTTGCTGTAAGTTCCCAAGTGGATTACAAGTTATGGCTACGGTCGCGGACCTGCTTTTGGTCATAAAGTTTTATTTTCCACTACTTCAAACTACCCCCATGAGTGCCACTCAAGGTCGGTTTAATTCGAAACATCTGGTGCGATCTCTTTTCGCCACCAGATGCGCACACGTCAAACCGGAAGATCGAGGTTGAAATAACACCCTGTCGCCGCCCGCCAAACCCCAAGCCCCCATTTTCAAGGCAAAAAATAATAATTGCAATCATCAACCCGTTGGGAATCCGTCGCTCCCACACAAAATAGCAAACTGTATCTACCAAGAAGCTTGTAAATTATTGTAAATGCCATAAAGTCGTGTGAACGCGACTTCCGGCGACCGCACATTCCTATGCAGAGACGGTCTTGATGTCTCCAAGTCTCCACGTCTACTCCTACTTTTATTGTAATTACATGGCGACTGTGTCATTTGCCTGTTTCACGCTGGATAACTTCGTAGCAAGTTCTGTCGGTAAAAATGCGCCTCGTTTTGGTCGGCAGAAAAAATTGTCGCCTGTGTAGATGGTTATTTGAGCAAGGGGTGAGTAATGCGGTGTTCAAGAGACGATATTAATTGGACCCCTAAGACCCGTGTCGAATGTCGCAACGGAAATTAGCACACGTGTTCAAAAGATGTTCCTGCCTGGTGCTTTGTTGCCTACTTCCTCCGGAGCTTTCTACTGGAACCGACAATATTCGATCGGTTCGGCTTACCCTAAAGTTTATTGTTTTTGGATACGGTCCTCGACGTGTAACAGATGTTGGAGCACTATTCAATTCTGACTAGGCAAACAAAGCAGATTTACTGCTGATTCCCGCGAAATCCTCGTCTCGCCCAAGTTGAGACCGCTGGTCTTCAGCCAGTCAAATTTGGAAGAGACCCAATTGAATTTTTCATTGTCACAAATTTCTTAGTATAGCACTACATTTCTGTTGCCTCATTTTTTTCCATTTTCTTTCTCTAATTTTTTGAATATTAATCAAGTCTTTACTAAAATTATTATCTTTCAAACATTTTGCTTTTGCTTGCCAAGGCAGCATTGGGAACATTTGCAAAGGTTCTCGTAGGCAATAAATGTGAACGACCAGGAACGTCGGTCGCGATGTCCACCCACCAACGTGACAAGTAGTAAAAGATGAGCCGCCATGAAAGCCCATCTAAAATTTATTAAGCTCGGGATCGTCTCTCGATCACCCGTTGAAGTCTCTTTTGTCAAGCACGTTAAGCGTGACATATTAAATCTGTCCGCCGTCAAAATGACGCTTTGAGCTATCCTCCACTTTATCAAAGTTCAAAACAGTTTTGTTATTAATTTTGGGGCCTCCTTACCTTAGCGTAGTCGATGGGGACGCTGGTCTCCGGTCCAGTGAACAATCCTTCACTGAAACGAAAAGTAGCAGCTTTAACAAAAACCTCGCATATTGTTCGACAAAATTCACATATTATTATCGACGCCAAAAACACACAATACGGTACTGCTGGCAATTGCCCGATGCCATATGTTTGAGGTTCATTGTTGGAGCTTTTGTGCTGGCCGGCGACGCGTATCGAAAAATAAATGAGTTAATCAGCAGAAGCTATCTTTCGGGACTTGCGGCACATTTCTAATTGTTTGTGAATGTTTTGTTTGGATGATCAAAAGCTCGGGATTGCAACGAACGAGTAAACAAATATTGGAAATGTCGCAGTTTCGATCATCAGGTGAACGAACTTCAGTCAACGTCCTTGATTGTAATGTGACAGTAGTTGTTGGATGCATTATGGTCGTTTCGCAAAGCTCCACGTTTCCATGAAATTATAATTTTGTCAAATCCAACGTGAAATCGCTTTAGCACCGGCGTTTTCGTCGCCCAGAATCCAACTTTCCGGTTATTGTGCTGAAAACGTAATTAAAACGCAATTATTATTGTTTAATTAATGCAGATGAGGGAGCGCGCGGACGGTTAATTTTTCTCGGTGCTTACGAATCGTAATGAAATTATTCTCCGGGCGGTAATTAGTGGAAGTAAATGAATTAAATGGCCAGTAGAGCAAAAACAAAATAGACGGATGCTTTCAATTGGATCCTATTGTTCAATGAGCATAAAATTATTCAAGACACTCGGCCAGACGGTATTGTACTCTCCGGACATGTCGCTATCTCGACGAAAATCTCTTCAGGTACCAACTCGAGTAATTACGGCCAAATTATGGTATATATGAGATACAACGGTTTCAAGAAATATCCGCGAGACTTGTGGCAAAAATTAATTACAATCCAGAAACAGAAATTGGGGGGCAATTAGGCAGTTACTTCAGGAATTACTGCAAGGCTCCAATTGCGCTATAATTGCGCCAATTAGACTTCTCAAAGCCAATTTGTTCGGGAAAGTGAACGATTTCTTCCAGGGGACACGCAACTAAACGGTTATCGGCATACGCAGGGTCGGCCAAAAGTGGAACCAAATCTGTCTCCCCAAAATTTATGCAAACATTTAGGTATTTAAATAACATTTCTACTGTAAGGTATTTTGGGTAACCTCGTGATACATTTCCGCCACATAACAAATTAAATTTTTGAAAATTTTTTCAATTTTGAAAAATTGTCCATAATGTAATAATTCACAGAATAATACCTCGTAAAGGTATTGACTTCAAAATTGCAGGGGTTACTCAAGACTATGATTGCAATTGATATCAGTTGAAAAATCTGCATTGCAACCATTTTGAACTTTTGAAAAGTTTATCGAATTTTAACAAAATAATTAATATAAATTATGTAACGAGAATTCATGAAAGTATTGAGCTCAAAATGACAGGGCCTGCTCTCGATTATGATTCCAATTAATATTATTACAAATTTTCGCAATGCCACCATTTTGAATTTTTGGAAAATTTGGTTCCACTACATATAATGAACGAGAGTTTCTGGGGTTACTGAGTTCAAAATAACAGGTCTTCTTCAGGACTGCCATTAAAACTGTAGCCACTTTAAAATTTTGCGTTACGAGTATTTTGAAGTTGTACATAGTTGGAGATTTCGTGAAGTGAAGAAAGTTGTGAGGCTTTGCAAACATTTTGAGCTCCATTTTGTTTTCTTGAAAAACATCATTTATAAGACATGAGATATACTTTATTCATCGGATTTAATGCCATCAGACTTTTATTTGTCAGGGCAGATACAACTTTGGTCGTCTGAAGAAATTATATGAGCTATAATGGAGATACAAATACTGAATAAAAATATATAAATAATAAAAAAAATATCTCTATTATACAACGGTTTTAAACCATATTCTTATTGAAAACTTTATTTTGGTTAAATGCGTCAGGCGATTTTGCTAGAGATATCGCTTTTTTAGTACCTTAACGAAATTTTTCGTTATTGGTCGATTTACCTATAAAAATTTTATGGCTTTTGTTATTGCAGTAATAAATAAGTCGTAAACACTTAAGTCAATTGTAAATTTAAGCCTAAAAACCTGAATGTTACTTTTGAAAACCGCGCAAGTGAAACAACTATTCGAACGTCACGATACCGCTTTAAAAAGATAATAAAACTAAACAGTAAAGTTGGATCCAGAAATCAATAATAGTTATTGTTAGGTTTTGCAAAACCTCATTTGTTTTTTGCATTAGCCGGAGTCGCAGAAAAAGTTGCGAGAAATTTTAACAATAACCGCAACATTTGCATCATCAACGACTGCAGCAGCATACCTCGCGCCTGACTCATCCCAAACTTGATTGGAAGAATTCACAATTTCTCCCAAGTGGCATCACTTAAAATTTCTTATTGGAAAACAAGAACACAGGTCAATTCCGCAAAAAGCGAGTAATTTTCTTCAAGGCGATTGGGTGACGGTAGAAGTAAATCGGGGTTAAGTCCATAAATAGTTGCAAAGAAATTTAAAAAAATTGCAAGAATTGATTGTTTGAAAGAGGCGACCTTACCTATTGAAGTCATAGACAAGTCCCACCGGCATGGTAAAACAGTCCACCAAATCGCTTAATATTCACGGCACCACCGACAATCAAAGTCCTTGTCCACTGTTAATATCACGAAAATAATTATTCAGAGAACCTTCTGAACGTTACCGGCGATGTGGCTGCGACAGCGGTGGCGAACAGCAAAGCGTGACTGTTTACTAAGAGCAGGTGAAATTATAAGTCAGGTGGAGTGAAAACCTCCAACACCGGATGCATGGCGGGGAACTAGCTGCAAGAACTCGAAAATAGCACCCGGACCGACGACCACCGTTCACCAGCAGGAATGGCGAGGAAGAGGATCCGGCAACGCGACGACGTCCCGTTTCGACTCACTTTCTCAATTAGAACTCGTACAACTGGAGCCGAACGGGCGGGGCAATAATTGGACGATTCCTGCTGTTCCCGCTAATTGGATCTATTACCATCACTTGTTGGAAATACTGACTGACGTTCGGCCGCAAGTCGAAATGAATAACGGCTGTATCCATTCGGATCGCCATATTTAGGCAGAGCGAGAAATTTACCTCTAAAAATTTCATCTCGACTGTGTGGGTCGAAACCAAAAACGCAACTATGTAATCATAACGAGAAACCGTCGGGTTGAATTGGATTTTTCTAACTTATTTACGACCGGTTTCAGTAAAACACCTACTAATTAATTCGGTGTTGAAATGTGTTTTTACAAAAATTTTCATTGACGAGATCCGGATAATTAGCGGCGGTTCTGCTGCGGTAGAAGCGATAACTTGAAAGGCTCGCCGGTAATTCCTCGACTTCGCTCCGGTTACGGAAATTTAACCAAATAAACAAATTGACCATATCGAGAATTTTCGGAACCGACCGAAGCTTCACAATTAAATAATGCCATTTCCACCCACTGCCGCACCTCGTTACTCCCCCTCTTGAACCGACAAATTGCCACTACGTAACCGGAAGAGGTTCTGATGTATCGAGTGAACAACCCGATGGTGTATGGTAAACAACATTTTCATGCTTGGGACAATGTAACGTCAATAAGCACGGCAAATGTAAACATACCTACATCCGCTAAAGGCGGTGGCGGTAAGTAATTTCAAGTTACAGTTCAATAATGTCAATTGTGCCATCAATATGCGCAAGATTGCGACGTGTTCCGGTTTGGGAACTCCTTTCCGGCCAGAGTTCCCTCGTGCGACAACGACCTTTGTCAACCTCGCGCTTCCGGGCATGTTTTCCGATTTTACAGCGAAGACGTGCAGGAGAGGCTGGTGCTAAATTACCCAGATGAGCAGCAAATTTCACGGCACACCGTGCCAGTCGTGCAGCACCCATCACCCAGAGCCATCAAAAATTAACACTAAACATAAAGAAGAGTACCAAGTCGCTTATTTTTTTTTTTTGAGTGAGCAATAAAATTGAACACCAATTTCATAAAAGCGCATACCTTTATCCATGGGACCAATTTTACCATCTTGTCGCGATTCATCCATGTAGTTTTCCTTCGTAATAGTGACGTACAGCTCGTGGCCAAAGAAGCCAGATAGTCCAGCACTGGGATCCCCGACAAAGCGTTTCGACCGCGTCGCTTCCAAAGCGACCGAAAAGCTTTAATGTCGACCGAGTCGACTTGCATTTCTATCGGTTAAACAGAGTTCCGAGAGGCTATATTTTTTTGGGTCGTATTTAACAGTCTACCAAATTTACCCAATATTTTTATACAAAAAAAAACTTTCATTTCCCAAAAATACTAAATGCTCACCAAAATTAAGAAAATACATAATCTTAAAGCGACAACCAAATATTGACATAATGCTGGCCTCTTATATATTTTGTTCGCCAAAATAAATTTTGTTGACCATAAATACTAAATGTTCACCAAATTTTATTTTGCATTTAATTCTAACATAATACCCAAATATTTAATTTTCGACAGTGCCTTATATTATTTAGCAGTTAAAAATACTATTTGTTGATCAAAAACACACAAGCAATAAAATGTTGTGCAAATGGTAAATAATTTTATGCAAAATTATAGATGTAGATGTGCTAGGGCAAGGAAAATAAGAGTAAAAATAGAAGTGGTTTGCACAAAAAAAGATATTGATTTCTGTAATATATAAATACTTTGCTGTAATTGGCTTGCATTATGTAAAACGTAAAACTTTTTTTAGTGGTAATTTTTAATCGTGCTTTTAAAAAAAATTATAGGGCCCTGAACTGACCTTGTACAAAACTTTTTTCGCGTGCCTCTTGTCTGGAAGCGCAAGCGGCAAGGAAAGATGCGCGAGCATATTTTATTTTTGGAGTAATAGAATAATTATTTGAAGCACAAATAGTTTTTTTGAGAAACACTAAATATAAATGGATAGCGCAAATATTTATTATGTACAGCACGGACGCGTAACTTGAGCGTTCTAAATTTGGTGAAAATTTAGTAAAATTGATAGAGATATAAAATTTAAAATGTAAGCAATGGTAAAACAATACACAGCATAGTTATTTTAGTGGTGATGTTCTCATTTTCTGATGTATAATTATTTGAGTTTTATTTAGATTATTTGATGCTCATTAAATTTTCTGGTGGACAGTGCAAGGGATTTTTTTTTTTCTCTCTTTCTGGGGGGCCCGGCTGAACGCCGAGCCGCAAACACTGAGGCCAGATAGGCCCATTGTGTGTCCCAGTGGGACCAACGGCTTAACGTGACTTCCGAACCACGGGTGGACGAGTGGGTGCATGCCCGGGCCCCGGAATGCACGCCACGATTGTGAGAAATTCGCTGACCACTCGTCCGTTGGGTTATATACTGACCCGGCTTATGCCTTGATATACCTACCATGAGTAACCCCCTGAAAAATCTCATGGTCTGGTCAGTCGGTACCCGGGGATCGAACCCGGGACCTACCGAATGGCAAGGGTACGTGCTGTCGCACTGCGCCACAAGCCTCGGTGTGCAAGGGATGTATAGTTTAATTTGGTGTACATTATATTTGTTCCCTATCTTTTTCAGGTTGCTTTGGAAGCGACGCGGTCGAAACGATTTGTCGGGGACCTCAGTGCAGGAGGCAGTTGTCAAATTGGTCATGTTGCGACCAGCTTCTTTTGCAACTTGTTATACCTTCTTGGTATCCAAAAGTCATTTTTTTGTTTATTTTTCTATGTTCTGTAACTTCTTCCTTTAGAGCTTTTTCTACTCTTTTTTTTCCGCTTCCTCCTACAGCTGAGATTGCTCAACAATAAATAATTTGCAAAAGAACGTGGTAATTACACGTAACTTCACGCA
The DNA here is from genome assembly GCA_951805265.1 of Schizotus pectinicornis. NCBI lineage: Eukaryota > Metazoa > Arthropoda > Insecta > Coleoptera > Pyrochroidae > Schizotus > Schizotus pectinicornis. The sequence continues at coordinate 6,291,828 of OX638207.1, forward strand.
CTCACAATTCAACATTGTGAGCGTTATAATATGAATTAATTAACGTTATTTTACGTTTAATTAGCGCAATGCCTTTGTCTGTCTATATACGTTGCAGCTGCAATTGCGATAAGCTTCCCCCTCCTGTAACAATGTTGCAACTGCAATCAGACGTTCACCAGTTCAGAACCTTGACTTCTAATTATTCTTGCCATAAATATTTTTTTTACATCGGACAGTTATCTGGTGTTGTTGTTCTTATCGTAATCATCTATGCTAATGAAAAAAATCGAGCCCGACCGGCGACCGGATGCTCTTTATGAGCAGCAGGACCTCGCGTTCTGTACTGAACATAAAATCATTTCGCTTCGCCATCAACAAAAGCGGGTAAATTTAGCAATACCACTTATTGTTATAACAACAATTAATTAAGTAATGAGACTTAATTTATTGCCGTTTTAATTTTTTCTAGTTAAACAAAATGACTGGAAGCTTTCAGTCGCCGGAGTAATGATGCAGTTTCCTTCAGAACCGGTTCTTCGTTTAAATAAACGGACTTTTAATAAAACGAGGAATTATTTGGATTAAAATCAAAGGGAAAAAAAGTGGTGGCGGTCGGGCGTTGCTGAAAAAGTGATTCGATCCCAAATCAAACAACGGCGTGAAATTGGTCCGTTTATAGAGGTGCATCGCGACACGTTTTACACCATTTGATCTAAGATTCCCACAGAAAGTTAAGTGGAAGACATAAAAGGTTTAATTTTCCGACACATCCGTTTGGTTTCAAGTTTGAACAATTGCTTTGCGCTATCTTCGCTATTGTTGGAAGTGGGTTTGTGAAATCCCCGTTTCAACAGCTACAGAAGTTGAGGAAGCTGAAATTATGGAAATGTTGAAGAAAGCTGGCGAAATTTCTGGATTGACAAGATCGGGATTCCCACACTTGATTTAGAACCACTTAAGTAGGTGCAGGATCAAGTGTCGGAAAGTTTGCCAAATTTAGGGTAGAATATCCATTATTATTTTCATCCAGCTCCTCAAGTTATGAACTAGGCTGAGCACCAAAATAGTTTTTTTCTGGAAAGAACTAATCTAAATCAATTTTCTAATTTAATATCTTGATTTGCTAAACAATAACATAATTTTGAAAGGGAACAAATAAAATGTAGGCACCAAATTAAACCATACATTCCTTGCACTGTCCACCAGAAAATTTAATGAGCATCAAAAAATCTAAATGAAACCTAAATTATTATACATCAGAAAATGAGAACATCACCACTAAAATAACTATGTTGCGTATTGTTTTACCATTGTCTACATTTTAAATTCTATATGTCTATCAATTTTACTAAATGTTCACCAAATTTAGAACGCACAAGTTACGCGTGCGTGCTGTACATAATAAATATTCGCGCTATCCATTTATATTTAGTGTTTCTCAAAAAAACTATTTGTGCGTCAAATAATTATTCTATTACTCCAAAAATGAAATATGCTCGCGCATCTCTCCTTGCCGCTTGCGCTTCCAGACAAGAGGCACGCGAAAAAAGTTCTGTACACGGTCAGTTCAGGGCCCGGTAATTTTTTTTTTTAAAGCACGATTAGAAATTTCCACTAAAAGAAGTTTTACGTTTTACATAATGCAAGCCAATTACAGCAAAGTATTTATATATTACGGAAATCAATATCTTTTTTTGTGCAAACCACTTCAATTTTTACTCTTATTTTCCTTGCCCTAGCACATCTACATCTATAATTTTTCATAAAACTATTTACCATTTGCACAACATTTTATTGTTTGTGTATTTTTGATCAACAAATAATATTTTTAACTGCTAAATAATATAAAACACTGTCGAAAATTAAATATCTAGGTGTTATGTTAGAATTAAATTCGGAATAATATTTGGTAAACATTTAGTATTTATGGTCAACAAAAGTTATTTTGGCGAACAAAATATATAAGAGGCCAGCATTATGTCAATATTTGGTTGTCGCTTTAAGATTATGTATTTTCTTAATTTTGGTGAGCATTTAGTATTTTTGGGAAATGAAAGTATTTTTTTGTATAAAAATATTGGGTAAATTTGGTAGACTTTAAATACGACCCATTTTGAAATGTGAAATTTAATTTTTCTCTAGCACGCACTTCGAACAATGCCCAATTTACCGAAATAATTCACGTAACCACTTCGAATTTCGGCGACAAAAGCGTCGTTTGCATTACCACAATTCAAGACTCTCCAAGACGATTACTAAAACAACTCTTGTCGCTGTTGCAGCAGCTGAAAGGCGTCTGTGCGTAATCCGACTCGTTCGTCGAAACTTTGCGGTTGACATATTGCAATCGCCGTACAACTCTTCGCTAATTGCCGTATTAAAGACATCGGCTGTGGGAAGGAATTTGAGGAATGTCATGGGCTATTGTTGGGCGAGAAGCCACCCGTGACCGCCGGAAAAGCCACAAGAAGACATCCAGAAGGCGTTCTGCAGGAAACGGATCTTCGGAAAGGGATTGATTTTTTTTCCGCACAAGGGACCGTCGCCAGCTTTCTAATGACCCTTATCGCTAATACTGTTTTAAGTATAGGATAGCGTTGGCGCAAGAGAAGTGCTGGTTGGTCGTTGGAGCGAGGTAATTGCACCTTGCAAAGTGGAGAGAAGAGCTGGATCGTTGGAAGTAAGTTGGACGATAATAAAAAAGCGCTTTGGGTAATTTTCCGGTAAACTACTACGAGAAATAATTTTTTAATGGTGGAGGCGCCGTGAAAATTTTCAGATAGGACTAAAGAACTAATTGTAGTGTTTTAGTTAGGCAACCAACAACCAACTAAATTATTGACGGTGTCTGCGGTCCCACCAAAATTTCAAGTGATTCCCATCAGTTGGCGATTGCGCACGCCGAAGGTTGCTGCATTCCTGCAATCTGCTGGAACGTCGCCGCAACGTGGTGCAACAGTTCGTACGTAGTTTGTTCTTAGTGGAAATCATTGAGGTAAATTTAGCGTTTTCTCAAACATCCATAACGTTCTAAACTTAATTAAGTATTGTTTCAATGTTTAAGCCATGGCGAGCCAAGAGTTCGTGTCTCAATTCTACAATTTGGAAGGTGTCACTGTTGACGAAAGACGTCGAAACTTGTTTCACCTCTTCAACACGCACGCATCCCTCCCCATTGCGGACTTGGACGCAATTGTGGCAATTCTCAAACCGCGCAACCACCTCGAGCAAATTTTTTGGGTAGAATTTCTAATTTTCTTCAAAAGATGCAGCGATCTCTATGGAGAGTTCAAGAAGGGCAACGAAATCACCATAACTAAAATCGCAAAACACTCCTGGTTCTTCCACCAAATCTTTGACGAAGTCGATCCTGAAACTTTCGTCAATGACGTCCTACCCACCATGTCTTTCGCTGTACGGATGAAAATTTTGAAAAAATTGCGCGTGAATGAAGAAAAGAGTGACCAAATTTTCGACGCCCTCCACCGTCGTTACGGAATCTTCACCGCCAACAACGTCCTTCATCGATGCAGCGTCGCAAAAATCCGGAAAATATTGGACCAAGAACCCGTGAAGTTAACGTTGGCACAACTTCAGCAACTCTTCTGTAAAGACCCTTCACTATTAACTCTGTATTTGGAACAAAACAAAAAGTTGCAAGGTAACGCGAATTTTATGAACAATCACCCGATTTTCGTTTACGTCGCCCGGAGAAATCCCCGATTCTTCTGCGAGTTGAGGGATAAGTTCGAGTTTGCGGCTAAGTTAGGGGGGAGAACCACCAGGAAGTTCGTTAAATCGACAAAGGAAGAAGTCCTGGCGAAACCTGATGAATACGTCAAGATTTTGCGACGCTCATGTCTAGTTAGGGCTTTAGGGGTTGATTTTAAAACTTTGCTACTCAGGATTTTTCCAGAAACCACGCAAGAGTTACCCCAGAGTCAAGCGATGGCTTTGTTGAACTGTTACGCCAAGAAGGGACGCTTCAATTTGTACAAAGCAACGTATAACGCGATTTTTCGAAAGAAGTTCGGCGAGGATCTCGATTTGGTTGGTCCAAACGTGCTGGAAATGATGTTGGAGGTCGCGGAAAGGCAAAATTTGGCCGAAAATTTATTGAAAAAGACGGAAGACGACAGTTATTTAAAATTTTTTTGCGCTCGAAATTGCATTAGAGCAATGAAAAAAAAGTTTAACCTCTCGACTGCCCAGCAGAGAATCGCTTATGTTGAGCTAATGACGCAAAGTTGTGTTTTGAACGAAGATCTGGACGCTTTACTCGAATTAACTGAATTCCTCAGCTCACGGTTGAAGAACGATGATCCCAAAATACTCGCAAATTTCTTCAAACGAATTCTCGATAACAAAAGTTTGGCCGAAAAGCTCACTGAAAATCACTGGAATTTGTTCTATAAAATGTTGTTGATGATCTACGCCAAAAATTCATTGAGTTTTACCGGGTATGAGTACGTCTTCAGGTACATCGAGTTCTTGTTCGTTAACAACAAGGCGATTGATGACGTTGTTTTGCAATTCGGCCATGAAGCTATTTACAACTCTACTGATTACCCTGTACTGGAAAAGAATCCAAAACTGTGCAAAACACTTCTGCTGCTTTTGATTAAAACAGATCCGAATAGAACGGAAGAAAGGTTGAGGCGCTTCCACATTTCAATTATCGACGCTTGCAGAAGTTACAACAGCCGAAACCCCCATGACCAGATACCGTTACTTGAACATCCCAAACTGTACGAGTCTTGCGAACGTATTTTGGTTAAGAAAGAGAATGAATTCTTTAGTTACACTTACAAGAGCGCGTTGAACTATCTAGTAAGGATGAAAAGTGAGGCGGATTTCGTGACCCGTTTGCAAGAACTTTATTTCAATTCACTTAGGCTGGTTGGGAAGTACGATACTTTATTATGGTTTCTAAAAAATTCTCCTGACTTAGTGCAACGACACCTTATTGCTGTACTCGAGACATACCCAATTTGGTCTAATTATAAGTCCAACCGGAAGGTGTGGAACTTGTTCAAGCAATACTCGAATTTGGATTTGGATAAGAAAACTGTTGAATTTTACTTGATGGCTTTAGAAGAAAACAAATTCAGTAATCGCGAGATTATATTAGAAACTTTGTCGATATTGATGCAGTGTTCTGAATATATCGAATTTGCGAAGCTTTATAAGCCCACACCTGAGGATTCGGAAGCTAAAGATCAGGAGAGTCGTGATTTGGTGAAAATCAAGCTAAAAGTTCTTTACTATTTGAAGAACTATAATCCTCCCCAATCAGTTTTGCCAACGGTTATCGAGTTTGCCACCACTGGCGACTGTTTTCTGGCCACCGCTTTAGCTCCTCTATACAGCTTATGTTCCAGAGTTCCCGAAAACGAACTGAACAAAACCGTCGAAAAACTCGACAGTTTTAAAGGGGTTTCCGTTAAGAAACACGGAGTTATCTTAACTTGTGTCAATTTCGACCAAGCGTCCGTTTTGGCCTGTTTGACCAACACTTCGATTCCTTCCTTGCTTCACGGTTTGAAGTTTTTCGTCAAAAACCCATCGGACGCACTTTGGGAACTCGTGAAAACTGATTTGTCAAAAATCGACAAAACCAACACCGAAATGTTGCAATTGGTCACGGAAATTATCGTACCGTTGAAATTCCGAAGCGAATACAACGCGTTCCTCTGGGATCTCCTGGGCCAGAAGGAAAAAATTAGTTTGAGAAAAAATTTGCTCCCAAAAATGCTGCTGGAAGACACCGAACTTTGCTCAAAAGTAATCAAAGACAGTCTGATGGAATTCCGAGAAACCGAAGAGTTTGCGGCAAATTTTCTCGTAGAAACCGGAAATTTTGAAATCGTAACCGAAATTCTGCGCGAGTTGAAGCATCAGTTCTGGATTGGGGAAAACATGCGGAAAGTTCGAAATAAAGTTATCGCTGTCATCTGCAAATTTTTTGTCGCTTACATGGAATCGAAATTGACCAACAAGGAGTTTGTGGCTAATTTTTTGGTGAAGTTTCAGGAAATTTTTGACGCTACGGAGGCTTTTCGCGAGGTTGTGCTGTTAAATTTGGCGACTTTTAAGGGTGAAACCGTTGAAAATATCGCCGGACGTACTGCAAAATTGACCAATGATTTGAACAAAGTTTACGGGCCGACAGTGTTGCATTTGTTTGCCGACTCTATGACAGATTCTCTCCAATATTTTTTCAAGAAGAAATCGGAACGATTCCAGTTCTGTTGCGAGTTGCTGAAGTCCATTCAATCTGAAGACGAAAATTTGCTGGTATTTAAGCTACTGCCGGACTGGGACCCTGAAGATGACGTCAGTGTTAAGTGCAATCAGCAGATGATGGACACTTGGAGGGTGTCGAATAATAAAACTGTGCAATTACAATACAACTTGTATGGGAAGTGATGAGGATTTAGAATTAACAATAAAATTTGAATATTTTTGTAAAATAAAATTTTTGTATTTTTGTCTTTTCGAACTTTATTATTTGCTTCTCTTCATATTCCCGAAATAACGTTATTATCAGCAGTTACCATTAGAAAGAAGTTTACCTTTAATCAAATTTCAAAAGTCTTACTATTTTCCTGTTCTAATAAATAAATTAATACAATTTATGATGTGTGCCTTTCTACGAAAGCGTCTAGGGGTCACGAGATTGAAATAAAATTATTTTTTCCAATATATTGGATTTATGTTTTCAATATATTGGAAAACAATCCAATATATTGAAAAAAAATTCAATATACTAAAAATAAATTCAATATATTGGAAAAAATAAATCCAATGTATTGAAAAAAAATTCAATATATTGAAAAAATAAATCCAATATATTGGAAAAAATAATTTTATTTTAATTTCGTGACCCCTAGACGCTTTCGTACCTTTCAGATATGGATAGACACATGGAAATTGAGACTTATTTCAAAAGTTATGCAATCCTTATCGTCATAGATGCCGAATTGATGATTAATCAGAAGTGTTTTCCACTATATTCGCGGCTGCGCTTTGTTAGAAGTTTTGAAGCGCGTGAAGGTCGTCAGAATATTTGTAACGTGGTTAACGTGGTGCAAACACACGAAACAGTGGTTGATTTTTTTCGGCAAAAGTGCAACATTGGGGTAAGTTTAATAAAAACAATTTTGCTTGATCGCAAATATATTTCCCATAGTGTCAAAAGTAGCAACAGTATTTTTGTTTAAGGCTCGCATTCCCACAATGGAAAGCGACAATTTCGTATCGCAATTCTACACGTTGCACGGAACCTCAGCGGAGGAGCGTCGTCGAAATTTATTTCGGCTCCTCAACAAACATTCGAATCTCGCTGCTGCGGATTTGGACAAAATTGCGGCAACTTTGAAACCGAGAAATCACTTGGAGCGGATTTTTTGGCTGGAATCCCTGATTTATTTTAAAAGATTCGACGAACTCCTCAAAGAATTCCAAAGCGGCGATGACCTCGCCATCTGCAAGATTACGAAACAGCCCTGGTTCTTCGACAAATTATTCACGAACATCGAACCTGAACATTTCGTCAATCACGTCCTACCCTCAATGTCCTTCGCTGTCCGGCTGAAAGTTCTAAAGAAATTTCGTCTAGACGAGGAGAAAAGCGACGAAGTTTTCGACGCACTCCACCACCGTTATGGAGTTTTCATAGCAAACAACATCCTTCATCGGTGCAGCGTTGGAAAAATTCGGAAAATTCTTGAGGAAGAACCTGTGAAGTTAACATTTGCACAACTGCAGAGGTTGGTTGACAAAGACCCGTCTTTAATTCTCCTGTATTTCGAACAAACCCGGCCGTTAAATCATAAGAACCCGTATTTTATGATCTATAACCCTATTTTGGCTTATATCGCTCAGAAAAATCCCCTCCTTTTTTGCGAGTTGCGGAAGAAATACGACCTCGTGACCAGTTTCGGGAGGAGAACTACAAAGAAATTCGTGAAAGTTGCAGGAGAAGAAGTGATATCCAAACCTGACGACTACCTCGGAATTTTGCGCTACAGCAGTTTAGTTAGAACGTTAGGTGGTAATTTTAGACTTTTGTTGTTGAAAGTTTTTCCGGAAACGTCCGCAGCCTTACCTCACAGCAATGTATACCGTTTGTTAGCCCATTTCTCCAGAAACGGAAGGTTCAATTTGTACAAATCGACTTACAACACGATTTATTTCAAAAAATTTGGGGAAGATTCCGAGTTAATCACTCCAAACGAACTAAAGCTAATTGCGGATGTTGATGACAGGCAAAGTTTGGCAAAACGTTTGATGGATAAGGGAGGAGATGACAATTATTTAAAATATTTCAGGGCCTCTGATTGTTTCGATTTGTTAAGAGCTAAATTTGACTTTTCGACCACTTTGCAGAGAACTAAGTACGTTCAAATTATGACTGAGAGTTGCATTTTGAACCGAGATTTGGACACTTTTCTCAAAGTTGCACAACTGTTGAATACCAGGTTGAAAAACGATACTTCCTCAATTTTTTTGGATGTTCTGAAAAAGGTTCTCAAAACGAAATTTTTCGCCAAAAGACTCACTGAGGAACATTGGGGTTTGTTTTATGAAATGTTGGCTATGAGTGACGTTAAGAAAGATTTATCTTATGTTCATTTCAAGTACATTTTTAAATATGTTGAATTTCTTTTTAACAACAACAAGAGTATTAGTAATGTTGTCGGGCGGTTTGGGTGTGAAGCACTTGAAAAGGGCCATCTCCGGCAGTTACTAAGTACGAAACCAAAATTGTTCAAAGCAGTTCTGTTAGAGTTAATCAAAATTGATCTCAACAGAACCGAAGAAAGTTTGAGGTTAGTCCACGTCTTAATTATTTATGCTACTTTAGACTACAACAAGAATAATCCTAAAAGCAGGATTTGTCTGCGGAACAATCCCAAATTTCTCGCTACCTGCGAGTACATTTTGGTGAATAAAACGAGTTCATACCTAAATGCTTGCTTTCCAAACGCAATTAGCCACATGATAACAACAAAAAACGAGTCGAACCAAATCAAACAGTTACAAGAACTTTTCTTTCAATCCTACCATGTTTTGGGTTCTGAAGCAACTTTGGTGTGGTTCTTGAGAAACTCTCCTGAGTTAGTGCAAAGACATTTTGATTGCGTTTTCAAAAATTCGGCAACGGGGTTAATTTTGAGCGACGACAAAGTTTTGAGATCTCTAAAGCGATGTACAAATATGGACTTGGAAAAAAAAATTATACAGCTGTGCCTTGCAAATTTGGAAAATAAAAATTGCTACAAACGAGAGTCGCTAATTAAACCATTGTCAATGTTAATGACGTCTTCAGATTACGCGGAGTTAGCTAAATCTTACGAGCCAATAAGCAGCGAAGTGGAAACGAAGGACGAGACTACTCGAGAAAAGCTCAAAATTTTATTGAAATTAGCATATTATTTAAAAAACATTAGTCCACCCGAAACAGGTTTGCCAATCGCCCTGGAGTTTTGGACTAACGAAAATCACTCTATAACAACTTCTTTAGCTGCTTTATACAGTTTGTTTTATAGAACTCCCGAAAATAAGTTGAGGAAATTTATCGAGGAACTTAACAATTTTAAAGGCATTTCCGTGAGGAAGCATGGCGTTATTTTGACCTGCGTCATTTTCGACCAAGCCTCTGTTTTGGCTTGTTTGAGCACCACTTCAGTTCCATCATTGCTTCACGTTTTGAGATTTTTCGTCAAAAACCCCTCGGACGAACTTTGGAAACTTGTCCGAACTGAATTGTTGAAAATCGAAAAAACGAGCACTGAAATGTTGAAATTAGTCACTGAAACTGACGCGCCTTTACGATTTCGAAACAGGTACAACGAGTTACTTTGGGACATTTTGACACGTCATCAACAGCCGCATTTGTTGAAAATGTTGTTACTAAAACTATTATTCGACAACACCAGTTTCTGCTCCAAAGTTATCAATCAAACATTAACGGAATTTGAAGAGGCCAACGAGTTCGTTGCTAATTTTCTCATCAATACTGGTAACGTTAATGTTGTTATTGAAGCTTTGGAAAAATTCAAAAAACGTTCTTGGAATTCCAAAACGCAATCACCACAATCTAAGCAAAAGCTCCGTTCTTTCATTACCAAACTTTTCGAAATGCACATGAAATCAAAAACTGAAAAAAAATTCCCCGCTGATGAATTCTTGTTGAAATTTCAGAAAACTTTTAGCTCTTCAGAAGCTTTTCACGAAACTGTCTTGGTAAACTTAATGACGTTTAAGGGTAAAAGCAGCGAAGAACTTGCCAAATCAATTGTTGGTTTTAGCCGCGAATTAACCAAAACTTTCGGACCAATGGTGCTGTATGTATTAGCTGATGTTATTTCGGATTATCTCAAGTGCTTTTTTGAACGTAACTCAGAATGGGTTTCTGAACGTAACTCAGAACGGTTCCAGTTCTGTTACGCCTTGTTTAAGTTAAGAGAATCTGTCGACGAAGATTTGTTAGTTATTAAGTTATTGCCAAAATCGCCTGCTGAAGACGTTACTAGTGTTGAGTGTTATAAGAGTATGCTGGAAGAGTGGCAAAAATCAAGCAACAACATGTTGCAACTGCAACTCAGTTTATAGTTACTGTTATATAAAACACTGTAATTGCCATTATTAAAATTAAATTATAATTTATATTAAATAACACTTTTATTAATTTTGTTCTCTCCCATCTCCTTAACACAGCTGATGTTTCATGCAACCACCTATTTTAGTCCATGAATTGTAATTGTTAATTCTTAAGTGGTGTAATTGGTGCTTCGGGGGTTTCTTGGAACAAAAGTTTGGATTCTACCAATTTTTCTTATAAAGAGAAGAAAAATGTTTCAAAAACACGCTGAATTGATTTTTACCCTTGCGACTGCGCTTTACTCATAGCGCCCGAATGTCGTTCAATCCTTGTAACGTGATGCTAAAGAGGTTAGATTATCCGCAAGGAATTTGGTAAATTTGCAAGATAATAAAATCTCTTTTGTTATTTTCATAATCTATTCTGCAGAGTGTCACAAACTGCGATGGAAGGAGACAACTTTGTGACTCAATTCCACACGTTGGAGGGAGTCACCGTGGATGAACGACGACAAAATTTGTACCGTCTCCTGCAAAGTCATTCGTATCTCGCTGTTGCTGATTTGAACAGAATTGCATCAATTTTGAAACCGAAAAACCATTTAGAGCGAATATTCTGGTTGGACTCCCTGATTTATTTCAGAAGATACGATGAACTCATCAAAGAACTTCAAAGTGGCGATGGTATCGCCATCTGCAAGATTATGAAGCAGCCCTGGTTCTTCGACAAATTATTCACGAACCTTGAACCTCAACATTTTGTCAATCACGTCCTACCCTCAATGTCCTTCGCTGTCCGGCTGAAAGTTCTAAAGAAATTTCGTCTAAACGAGGAGAAAAGCGACAAAGTTTTCGAAGAACTCCACCACCGTTATGGAGTTTTCATAGCAAACAACATCCTTCATCGGTGCAGCGTTGGAAAAATTCGAAAAATTCTGGGGGAAGAACCTGTGGAGTTAACATTGAGGCAACTACACATGTTGGTTGACAAAGACCCTTCTTTAGTTCTTCTGTATTTCGAGCAAAGCGGACATGGTCGATTTTGTGTGAACGGCTCAAAGTGGAGTTATATTTTTATTTATATTGCACAGAAAAACCCTCAACTGTTTTGCGAACTGAAAAATAGACTCGACATCCCGAACTTTGATTTCGGGCTTAGATTTAATCTCGGGATGAGAACTACGAAGAAATTTGTGAAAACTGTAAAGGAAGAGGTGCTGTCGAAACCTGACGTCTACCTCAGAATATTGCGGAAAAACAGTCTAGTTAAGGCGTTAGGAGTCGATTTTAAATTGATTTTATTGAATTTTTTCCCGGAATTTTCCCTCGGTTTAACGGGACGATTTAGCGAGTTATATGAGTTGTTATCTTATTACCCCCGAAGTGAAAGGCTCAATTTGTTGAAATATTTTTATGAAACCGTCTACTTCAAAAAATTTGGCGAAGATATTGACGTAATCACCCCAGAAGCACTCAAAGTAATTGCGGACGTTGATGAGAGGCAAAGTTTAGCAAAACTCTTAATGAATAATAAAGGAGGCGATTTCTATTTAAAATATTTTGGCGCGTCTGAATGCTTCGAAATTTTAAAAACTAAATTTTATGCATCGACCACTGAGCAGAAGAAGAAATATTTGAAAATTATGACTCAAAGTTGCGTTTTGAACCAAGATTCGGAAACTTTACTCAAAATTACACAATTATTAAAAACTGAGCTGAAAAATGATGGTTCCTCAAAACTTTTACTCGTTCTGAAAAAAGTTTTCAAATCAGAATCTTTCGCCAAAAGACTCACTGAGGAACATTGGAGTTTATTTTATGAAATGCTGACAATGAACGACGTTAAAAGAGATTTTGCTTATGTTGAGTACCTTTTTAAATATGTTGAATTTCTATTTAACAACAATATGAGTATTAATGACGTCGTTCATCAAGTTGGGTGTGAGGTACTTGAACAAAACTATCTCAATAAGTTATTGGGTAATAAGCCAAAATTGCTCAAGGCAGTTTTGTTAGAATTAATCGAAATGGATCTCAACAGAACTGAAGAAAGTTTGAGGCTCGTCCACGTGTTAATTATTCATGCCACTTTATGTTACAATAAGCAAAATCCTAAAAACAAGATTTTTTTGGGGGACAATTTAAAATTTCTTGAGACCTGCGAGTACATTTTGGTTAATAAAACGACTTCATACTCAAATGATTTCTTTCCTGCAGCGGTATCTTATATGATAACAACGAAATGCGAGTCGACCCAAATCAAAAGATTGCAAGAACTTTTCTTCGAATCTTACCGTGATTTGGGTTGCGACTTAACTCTGCTGTGGTTTTTGAAAAACTCTCCTGAACTAGTTCAACGCTATTTTGATTGCATTTTGGAAAATTTGGGAACAAAATCAAATTTTAATGATAACAGAATTTGGGGAATTGTCAAGAAATACTCAAATCTGGACTTGGATAAGAGAGCTATACAGTTCTGCCTCACGAATTTAGAAAATAAAAATTATGACAAACGAGAACAATTAATCAAACCATTGTCATTATTAATGACGTCTTCAGATTACGTGAAATTGGCCAAATCTCACAAGATGACATCCAAAAAATTGCAATTGAAAGAAGAGGCAACTCGACAAAGATTTGAGATTCAATTAAAAATCGCTTTGTATCTGAAAAATATTACTCCTCCTGAAACTGGTTTGCCAATAGTTCTGGAGTTTTGCACTGACGAAAATCTTTTCTTAAACACTTCGTTATCTGCTTTATGCAGTTTGTTTTATAGAACCCCCGAAAGTAAGTTGAAAAAGTTCTTCAAGCAACTCGACAATTGCGAGAGGGTTTCCGTAAAAAAACATGGCGTAATTTTGTGTTGCGCCATTTGCGATCAAGCATCTGTTTTGGCTTGTTTGAAAGCTACTTCAATTCCAGCATTGCTCCACGTTTTAACAGTTTTTGGACAAAACCCCTCGGACGAGCTTTGGAAACTTGTCCAGCTCGAATTGGTAAAGACCGAGAAAATGCACCCTCAAATAATGTTGAAATTACTTACGACAGCCACGAGAGATTACCAAGTACCTTTACCATTTAGAGACCAATACAATGAATTACTTTGGGACATTTTAGCTCGCCATCAACAGTCAGATTTGCTGAAAATTTTATTGCGGGAAAGATCATTCGACAACATCAGTTTTTGTTCTAAAGTTATCAGGGAAACTCTTATGAAATTCGACGAAGCTGACGAATTTGCGGCTAATTTTCTCATCACCACTTGTGAAGTTGATGCTGTCGCTGAAGCTTTGTTGAGATTCAAAGAACGTTCCGAAAATATCAAAATGGGGGATTTGAAATTACGGAAAATTAGACCAAATCTTTCACGGTTCATTGACATACTTTACGATCTTTACATGCCATTAGAATCGCGAAAAAAATTTGTCGGCCCATTTTTGACGGAGTTTAAGAAGATTTTCAACCTTTCAGAAGCTTTCCCCGAAATTGTATTATTGAACTTAATGGCGTTTAAGGGTGAAAGCATTGAAGAACTCGCCAAGTCAATACTTAATCTCAGTCGCGATTTAACTAAAATCTTCGGACAAATAGCGCTGTGCCCATTTGTAGACGTTATTTTAAGCAAGAATCGTCTGTATTGTATTTTCAAATGTAACTCAGAACAGTTTAGGTTTTGTTACGCCTTGTTTAACTTAAGAGAGTCTATAAATGATGACCTGTTAACTATTAAGCTATTGCCTGATTCACCAGCTGAAGATCTTGCTACTGTTGAGCTTTATGAAAGTATGCTGCAGGTGTGGAGAAATTTAGAGGATAAGATGGTGCAATTGCAACTCAGGTTACACTATCAAAGTATAACTTTTTCCTTACATTTCAATAAATCATTATAAACAATAAATGGGACTTCAACTGACTGGTCCTCTCAAGCTGTTAATAGACAAGCTGATTTTTCAAGCATTTTCGATAATATAGCGCATATTCAGGCAGACACTGAACATTGTATACTGTATAGTTTGAGCTTCAAGTATCTCCTCCTGCTTCTTCAACTCAGGTCAGCTTTATGGAAAAATTGGATATTAACAGTTGTTTAATCATATTTTTTGAACAAGGCGAGTTAATCGTTACATATTTTCTATGGATGCGACTGCGCTTTGCTCGCAGTCAATAGCGCCTGAATGTCGCTGTAAGCTTACAACGTGGTGTAACAACTGTTCGTTTTTCAGCCAAATTAAAGTCTTTTGGTATGTTCAATAGATAGAATTTTGCTTATCACCTAATTCATAAACCTATAACTCCAGTGTCACAAGTTGTCGCTATATTTGTGGTTTTAGATTCTCATTCCGGTAATGGAAGGAGACAATTTTGTTTCTCAATTCCACACGCTGGACGGAATCACAGTGGATGAGCGACGTCGAAATTTGTTTCGACTCCTAAAAAGTCACTCGTCTCTCGCTGTGACGGATCTGGACAGAATTTTGTCAATTTTGGAACCAAGAAACCACCTGGAGCGAATCTTTTGGTTGGACTCCCTAATTTATTTCAAAAGATTCGATGAACTCTTCAAAGAATTTCAAAATGGCGATAATGCGGTTATTTGCAAGATTATGAAGCAGTCCTGGTTCTTCGATACATTATTCACAAAAATCGAACCTGAAAATTTTGTCAATCACGTCCTACCCACAATCTCCTTCGCTGCCCGGTTAAAAGTTCTCAAGAAACTTCGTTTAAATGAGGAAAAAAGCGAAAAAGTTTTTGATGCTCTTCATCGACGCTACGGAGTTTTTGTCGCCAATAACGTTCTTCATCGGTGTAGCGATACGAAAATTCGGAAAATTCTAGAAGAAGAACCAGTAAAGTTAACACCGGGACAGCTAAAGATGGTACTTGACAAAGGCCCTTCTTTGATAATTTTGTATTTTGAACAAATTAGGAAATTAGAAAGTACCCCGGATTGGAGGGACTATGAATACTATTCACCAATTTTGGTTTATGCCGCGCAGAAAGATTCCCAATTGTTTGTCGAATTGTTAAATAGGTACAGGTTCGGTAATATACGGATCGGTAGGAGAACTACGAAAAAGTTTGTAAAAGCTGCGAAAAAAGAAGTGATTTCCAATCCCTGTAAATTTTTCGGAAAATTATGCTTAAGTAGTATGGTCAAAGCTTTAGGTGACGATTGTAAACATTTGATACCAAACCTTCTTCCGGAACACGCTGTGAACTTACCGCACAGTTTAGTATATATTTTTTTAGCACATTTCTCTAAAAATGAAAGGTTCAATTTGTACAAATCAGCTTATAATGCGACATATTTCAAGAAATTCGGCGAAGACATCAATTTAGTCCTCCCAGACGAACTCAAACTAATTACGGATTTTGATGAGAGGCAAAGTTTAGCAAAACGATTGATGGATAATAAAGGAAATGAGCATTATAGTTTAGAAAATTGCTTGATGGAAAATAAAGAAGATACCTATTATTTAAAATATCTTGACGCCCCCCCATGTTTCGAAGATCTAAAAGGTAAATTTGATGCGTCGACTACTGTGCAGCAGAAGGGGATGTATGTCAAAATTATGACTAAGAGTTGCGTTTTGAACCAAGATTTGGACTCTTTACTCGAAATTTTACAATTATTGAAAAATTATGGTTGTTCAGTAGTACTTTTAGATGTTCTGAAAAAAGTTTTTAAATCAAAATCTTTTGCCAAAAAACTCACTAAAGAACATTGGAGTTTATTTTATGAAATGCTGACAATGAACGACGTTAAAAAAGATTTTGCTTATGTTGAGTACCTTTTTAAATATGTAGAATTTCTATTTAACAACAATATGAGTATTAATGACGTCGTTCATCAAGTTGGGTGTGAAGTACTTGAACAAAACTATCTCAATAAGTTATTGGGTAATAAGCCAAAATTGCTCAAAGCAGTTTTGTTAGAATTAATCGAAATAGATCTCAACAGAACTGAAGAAAGTTTGAGGCTCGTCCACGTGTTAATTATTTATGCCACTTTATGTTACAATAAGCAAAATCCCAAAAACAAAATTTTTCTGGGGGACAATTCAAAATTTTTCGAGACCTGCGAGTACATTTTGGTTAATAAAACAACTTCATACTCAAATGATTTCTTTCCTGCAGCGGTATCTTATATGATAACAACGAAATGCGAGTTGGATCAAATCAAAAGATTGCAAGAACTTTTCTTCGAATCCTACCGTGATTTGGGTTGCGACTTAACTCTGCTGTGGTTTTTGAAAAACTCTCCTGAATTAGTTCAACGCTATTTTGATCGCATTTTGGAAAATTTGGGTACAAAATCAAATTTTAATGATACCAGAATTTGGGAAATTGTCAAGAAATACTCAAATCTGGACTTGGATAGGAGAGCTATACAGTTCTGCCTCGCGAATTTAGAAAATAAAAATTATGACAAACTAGAACGATTCATCAATCCATTGTCATTGTTAATGACGGCTTCAGATTACGTGGAATTTGCCAAATCTTGCAAGATGACAACCAAAGAATTGGAAACGAAAAATGACGATACTCGAGAAAAACTTAAAATTCAGTTGTTGTATCTAAAAAACATGAATCCTCCAGAAACTGGTTTGCCAACTGTTTTGGAGTTTTGTGCTGACAAAGATTACTTGAGAGCCACGTCTTTATCTGTTTTATACAGTTTAGTTCATAGAACTCCCGAAAATAAGTTGAAGAAATTTATCGAGCAACTCCAAAACTTTGAGGACATTTCTTTAAAGAAGCATGGCGTTATTCTTACTTGCACTGTTCTTGATCAAGTTTCCGTGTTGACTTGCCTGAAGAACACTTCAGTTCCGTCGTTCCGATACGCTAAAAGCCATTTCGAAAAAAATCCCTCGGATGAACTTTGGGAATTTCTGAAGCACTTTTGGTTAAAAATCGACAAAGGTAATCCTGAAATGTTGAATTTAGTCACGAAAATTACTGTGTCCTCCCGATTTAGAGACAGATACAACGAAATACTTTGGGACATTTTTACTTGCCATCAACAACCCCAATTGCTAAAAGAATTTTTACCGAAACTGTCATTCGATAACGTCAGTTTCTGTTCAAAAATTATAAAAGAAACTTTCCTAAAATTTGACGAAGCCAAAGAGTTTGCGGTTAATTTTCTCATTAATACCTCCAAAGTTGATGTTATCGTTGAAGTTTTGGAAAATTTTAAAAAAGATTTGTGGAATTTCGACCCAAAACCGTGGAAGTCTCAAGAAAAGCTTCGTTCTTTCGTGGCTGAACTTTTAGAGACTTATATGCAACCAGAAACTGAAAAGAAAGATTTTGCCACAGAATTTCTGGCAAAATTTCAGAAAATTTTTACTACCCCAGAAGCCTTCTTCGAGACTGTATTGTTAAGTTTAATGACGGTTAAGGGTGAAAGCACTGAGGATATTGCTAAGTTTGTTATTAACCTTAGTCGTGATTTAATTAAAACTTTCGGACAAATAATCTTGGACGAATATGCTAAAGTGATTTCTCGTTGGTTTATATATGAGGTGTTCTTCCGAAACGCAGAAAACATCCAGTTTTGTTACGAGTTGTTTAAGTTCAGACAATCAGTAGATGATGACTTGTTAATTATTAAGTTACTGCCTGATGTAACACCAGGAGAGATTCCTAGTGGTCAATATTATGAAAGTATGATGAAGGTGTGGCAAGCATCAAATGATCCACTGGTGCAATTGCAACTCAGTTTACATGTGGATGATTTAGTGTTCTAAATCATCCACATATAAACTACATAAATAACACTAGGTATAAATATAATCTTTATAAATCGTTATTGCCAAAAGTTATGTGGCTTTCTTATTAACTTTGTACCTATATAGTTAGAAAATTAATAGCTTAAGTATCTACGTACTTAAATATTTTTTTGGTCTTGAGATCAGAATCTTGCATAGGTGCTTGAAAAATCCAACCAACAATCTTTACTGTACTTCACCCCTGAAGTCTTTTGTGGAAAGATTTGAAAGTTGAAATAATTGTTTTTCACATGCCTTGTACTCGTTTTGCAAGTGCTCATCTTCCTTTGTGGCAAACGTAAAAATATTGCCTCGCATGATATTTTAGTCCATGATTCCATGAATTTAGAGTCGAGCCACGGCTTTGTCGAGTACATTACACGATATCGAGGTATAGAATTAAAGGAACTAAGAAAAGGAACGATGGGCACCTGGCGAAAAGGAATTCAACATGCACATGTCGAGGCAGATGTTCGGCGGACGTTCACGCTGCTACATTTCAGCCTCAACCTCCATCCGGCCACCAAAATAAGGCTTCGGTCCAGATTCACTAACCACCAATGCCTTATCCAAGATTTCCAAGTGTTAACTATTTACTTCTGTTCTTATTTAATAATTTTGCACTATTTAATAAAAAAATGTATTTGCTACTCTCAACCTCTCAACCTTATTACGCCATTTTTTAACACCTTTATCTGCTTCTGCTATTCTCAACCTCTCAACCTTATTACGCCATTTTTTTTAACAAAACTGTACACCCTAACAGCTTCTGCAAGGGTCTTTTGGGTGCAGCCTGCATCAAATTTCATATTTTAATGGGCATGGGACTGTTTTAATGGTCCACAAACAACGTACCATTACCATTAGCATAGCACACGTGTTCTCGATCTTTGGATCCCTTCGCCACGCGACCAGCAGCTGCTTGTCTTCAGCAACCGCCCGCACAGCCCCGCATCCTGCGGCTGACCACGGTCGATTATCTCCAAGGGTTGAATGGATTGATAATAGCGCAGGTGGTGTCTCAACCCGTTTCAAACTCGACACTTTCAATTTTCAGCAATTTCGTCAATTCGGGAAATCGAGCCAATTAATTAGTTGCGACAAATTAAATTTACGGCCGTTTAATGGAGCGCCAACACCCATGAAAGTGCAAGTATTACTGTTACGTAAGTCAATTGGTAAGTGAAGAGAAGATCGAAGTACGTGTTGGTAAATAGCGTTGTTTGCTTAAAAGTTCAACTTTCATTTCGTTGCAGCGCCTTGCTCTACTTAGTTAGACCGTAATGGATCTTGACAACAAATGCACGTGGACACCTTGTTTTCCTCATGCAATGCAGTAAGAAAAGAGAACTATTTCTAGATAATTTTTTGCCTAAGAATTTTTTCATTTTTATTTTTTAATAATTTCAGTACTGTCCCCAGCACCTTGATCAGAAAAAAGTTCGTTTGGTTAAGAAAGAAAACAAATTCACCTCTGGGTTCCCAATTCTTTTGATAGCTATATCAACATTTTTTTAAATTGACTTGGGACAATGGGTTGCCTATTTTTTTCGAGTTGTGGCCAAACGAGTTTGTTTTATTGATATGTCTGAAATAAAATAGTGACACGTAACGGTTCCTATCGGGCATTATTTGGGCAATTAACAATGAAATGGCGATGTGAGAAGACAACTGAACTGCTCTTACCTGTGGATGTCAAAATATAGCGGAAGTTCCATTTTTGCGGATTAATATGGCATTATTCTCAATGAACAACTGGTCACTTCCGCGAAACTAGAATAGGTTTTTTGACCGACAACACTAACTCTTTTGTTTCGTTGATAGCACTGCGCTTTTTAACAATTTCCGTCCTATCAAGTCGTTATCTCTTCTCAGACTTGGCCTCTACTGGCTGCAACCACGGAACAAAACATGTTACATACTGGATGTGGTGCCCTATTTCTATCAGCTCGACGCCAAATGTTCACATTTGTTGGGACATCCGAGATCTGAGGAATTTGAAACGAAATTTTCCAATTTCAAAGTACCACCGGCATATGGCGGCTAATTACGTATTCTTGATATCATAGAGCACAGGTGAAGTTATCCAAGTGTAGAGCCTCAATTGAGGACCAGCTGCACGGAACGAAATTGACTTTGCAACGACTTTTTACTGTCACAACACTACTTTTTCACTTTCTTCTTACCAGCACCAGAACTTTTCGAGGAGTGAATTGAGAGTTCACCGCTTTTCATATTGACGATACCCAAGAATTTTTCTCGCACAAAAGATATTGTTTGTTGGCGGTGTTTGTTATTGTTGCTACTATTTGCACTGCGCGACCGGAATTAATGGGACACTGGACGTGTACAGACGCCAACGGTAGATTAATTTACATTGTAATTAGGAGATAAGTAACGGTCAAGCTTTACCTTTCATTTTTATGTTTTGATTAAATATTTCTGATACTGTAACTAAGCAGCATAACCACAATAATTATGAAACAAAGCAACTTTAACGATTTATTTGCAATGATTGGTAGGATGATAGGTTAAGGGTAGTTTTGTTTACTATATTTTAAAATCTTCAAAATTTACCATTTAAGTAGGTACTTTATGTATCTGAGGCGAGATAAGCATAGTAAATATAGTCCAGGAGCATCGTGGCAGCTTGCAAGAAGTAAAGCGAAAACAGCGATTCAAAGATAGGTGCTTCCACAAATTACTTGTGGAAGTGAGAAAACGGAAAGCCAGGAGGAACCGCGCTCTGATGGTTTTCTTGTTGGTAACCACTCTTATAATTTATGTCAGGCACGCGACACAACGATCCATAGCAATCACCTGGCAATGTCGTTTCGTCTCAAATTTGTCATGTCAGAAATTTCTCGCTCCCCTTTGCCGGTGTTGGGTCCCTTCGAGGTGGTGGTCCACAACACCCCCGACGATTGCTGGTTATCGTTCTTGGGCAAAGTTTTTAACGTTACACCCCTGATCCAGCAGTTCAAGAACGACAGATGTGTCAGACCTCTTCTGGCGTTTGCCGGCAAAGACGTGAGCCACTGGTTCGATGCCAGGACGGGGGAGATCCAGCATTACGTTCACCCGGTGACTGGAGCTTTGGTACCTTATTGTCCTCATGGAAGAATTCCGGATGTTTCTTTCGAAGCTCCGACGAGTTTGTGGCGACCTCTGGACGGTTTACCGTGGTGGAAGAACGACGTTAGGTTGTTTTTTGTAATTTGTTGCGTGAAGAAGAGTTAATGGAACTGTTTAGGTACCAGGTGGGGGTGCTTACGAGACGCGTTCGACCTTTGCGGGTGATTAACACGTTAATTTGCAAGGAAGTCGCTTTAAATGTTTGCTGTGAAGACACGTTTGAGAGGATTAGAGATAGGTTTTCCATATTTAACAGCGACGCGGATAGCTACACCTGGACGTATGCATGAAAAATTGTTTCTTAACTAATATTTAAGTTGTTGATCTAGATACAACGGTAAAGTTGTGAACATGAAGAAAACTATGGACGAAAATGGAATTTGTGACGATAGAGACCAACTAGCTGATTTGGGAATACCTAAAAGTTGTTACACACCTTGTGTTTTTATTTATTATAACGACGATCTGAAGTATTGCGACGATTTCAGCGATTAATTAATAAATTCTAGTCAACTTAGCGTCTCGGCAATAATTTTTAGATGATAGGCTCGGAGGTTCACTCACCATTTCACTAATTTCACTCCGGATACAGAACATAAACACTGTAAGGACACAAGAGAAATAAAACTGAAAGTAAGCACCCTATACTAGTAACAAGTAGAAAAAACTGCATAAGAAGTGCAGGTTGATAACAGGAGAAAACATTGCATAATTAAATTCGAACCATTGGCGTACCGTAATTTCCGGTTCAAATCGAACAATGTTGTATAAGAGCATTTTAAAAAAATAAAGGGGGATGTGCTTGTTTTAAATCTCCACAATTTTTTTTAACATCATGTGACATGCATGCCATGGTTTACTTTATTTCAAATAAAAACCTGCGCAACTTCAAATTTTTGTACACCTTTAACTTTGCAAAAATGGCTAATGTTGCTTTTTCTCCTGGATCATGACAAGCAGTAGTTGAATAAATTTTTGTTAAGAAAAGACGCCAGTAGTTTCGTTTTGTAAAATTTGTATTGTGCTGAAGTATAATTCACAATAAATAATATTATAGGACATAACTAAAAAAGAGACAAACGATAATAAAATTTAAACATTAAAACAAAATTCTTAAGTAAAAAATATGAAAGTAAGTAGTTCAATGATTGTGGATTAAAATAAAAATATGTATAAGTGCGTTATAATTGAGTAATATGAAAAAGCGGACAAATAACGGTACTAAAAGGACATTAAGTATCAATTTAACAATTTCGATCTAGACAAAGCCAATGTAAAAATTTAGCACCCAATCATAAAATTTTACGCATATAACTTTTAAATATATTTACAAAAGAGTGCATTAGCATCACGTCAGCACACCTAAGCAATAAAAAGCTAAACTTAAGAATAAATACATACAAAAAAAAATCAATCCGGCCGACGATTATAAAACCGGCCAGTGGAGATATCATAAATTAACCTTATACATTTTTAATACAGCAGAAGTCTTTCGTTATATCCACACCACTTATAACTCAATACTAATTTACCACAGCTCTATACACTCATTAGTTAGGGGGGGCGTAAAGATATAAAAATTTTAAATATAACAGTTAATCATATCGTTAAATGTATAGTTGAATATAAACCTTAGTAAGGGCTTTTCAGTCTGCAGCGTTAGTCTCAACAAGTAACTTATTATCAACAGGAGAATTATCCTTAACCAGATCACTATCGTTTACTGCATTATTTACTACGGTTATTTGTTCCGTGATGACGGTAGAAACGCCGTTTTCAACAGGCTTCTCGATTTTCGTAGTTTTAGCCTTAACAGTGCGAGTGATCTCGGCGGGCTTCTTGGGAGACTTTGTGGTGGATGTGGTAGTTTTCGTGAGAGTCGTTCGGGTTCCAGACACCTAAAACAACCAATACGTCACACGTTAAAATTAATTAAAGGCAACTCCGACGCGCACAAAACACCAAAGTAGAGACCATTTAAAACTATCGCAATCTCGGACATCCCTTGGGATAGGGTCTTGGGGTAAAAAGGGCTTAAGTCGAGTTCTGGCCAGTGCACCTACAACCAAGAAGCACGTCCAGCTCCACCAAAGCTCAATCATACATACCGGGTGTTTCAACGAGAACCGCCGGTGCTAAATTGCGTATTTCTAATGGAGTTAAAAATTTGAAATTTGGCAGAAATAAACTTTAATGAATGCGCTACAATGTGGCGGCGTTGGTTGGTCCATAATTAATTCCTTGCGCCGTCGGGACGCTATAATGTGCTTTTTTAGAAATTTTCAATAAATTTGTTTATTATTATGTTCGTAAGACCGCCAGGTATACGTTCCTGTTGTTAAAAATTTGAAATTTGTAGTTGAAGTATCCCTAATTGTGTTTTTAAGAAGTCACGGGATTTTGCCGAATTTATGATACGACTGCTTTATTGAAGCAGTCAAATTTGGTGACAAAGATCGCCTAAACGGTTCGGTTATTTATGACTTAAAAGCGCTACCTACTCAAAGATCTTGGCAGTGCAGAGACCATTATAAAACCTAATGCGGTTATCCGCAAAACTGGCGCCACAAAAGTGTCATCTGTCAATCAAAAAAAAAAAAACCTGAAAGCTAAAATTTAAAAATCCATGTAATTCAATAACGGTTTGATATAAAAATATTTCAATTGCTCGTTATCAATCTTGGAGGTCGTGATCATGAGCTTAAAGAAAATCAAAGAAATGAAGTGAATATTTCGATATGAAATCGCGATCGAAAGTAAAAACTCACACCGTTTACAAAAAGAAAAAAACGATAATGTCATCATGTAGTGCATGAATTATAGTTTATTTCAGCCAAATTTCAAATTTTAAACTCCATCAAAAGTGCGCAATTTGGCACCGGCGGTTCTCGTTGAAACACCCGGTATATTGACTTCATTATTGGCGAGCTAGTTTTTAGTTAAACACTTGCTCTCCAGACACAACAGATCTAACCATACAAAAAGGGTTCCAAATTAAAAAAAATTGCAAAAATAGTAAATAAGCTCTAGTGACGACAAGATAACCCCACCCACCTTGGCCTCGGTTTTCTTGAGTAGGGTACTAGTGGTAGTGGAAGTTCTGGTTGTTCCAGTAGTCCTGGTGGTGGAGGTGGTAGACCGCGCAGCAGTAATTTTGTTGGCGCTCTCCTTATTCTGTTTCTCGGTGTCAGCTGACGTTTTGGTGATGGTCTTCGTTAAGGGTACTCGAGGTTTCGCGGGGGCCGTAGCCGGTCGTGGTTTGGGTGGCGTTGTGGCCTTAGGAGCGGTCGTCGTTTTCGTTAAGGTGGTCTAAAATAGAACAAAGTTACTTGTGGTTTTAACGCAACCCGAAAATACCGTACCCTAGTGGTTGACGTTGCAGAAGATGTTCTGGTCGCAGAAAGAGCGGCCTTGGGCGGTAAAGCGTGAGGCCTGGGTTTGGGTGCCGCGAAAGCGGCAGGTTTAGCGGCAGCGCTGCCAATAGTAGTTTTCGGCGGCGCCGTCGTCGGTCTGGTGGCTGAAGCGGGTTTGGCGGCGGGCGATTTGGTCAAAGAACTCGCAGGTTTCGGGCTCGTTTTAACGTCGAGCGGCTTCCTGGCGCTCAAAGTCGACCTGAGTGCCGGTTTCACGTCGCCGTTGGTCATCGGCTTCTTCTCGGGAGCGGGCTTGGTGGCTGTGAGCGTTGTTCTAGGCCTTGGAGCCGGTTTAGGAGCGGCTGGTTTAGCTGCAGCAGCCGGTTTAGCACCGAGTGTTGACGGTTTGGTGATCGGTCTGGGAGCGGCCGCGGTTTTTGGTGGAAGCGTCGAGGGTTTTGCCTTGGTCGGTGACGGTTTCAAAGGTGTCGTTTTGGTTGGTGCCTTTTTAGTTGCGGTGGCCGTCGGCGTTTTAGGTTTTGGTGTTTTCTTTTCGACAACGGCCGCAGTTGCTGTTGCTGCAACGGCAGCAGCTACCGCGACTCCTGCCACCACAGCTTCAGTCTCAATTTTGGTTTCTTCTGGAACAACTGGGGCCGCCTCTTCTTTAATCGGGTCACTTGGTGTTACTATCACTTCCGGTTGGGGATACTCTGGAGTTATGTTATCAGTCTTAACGTCGATGGGTTGTTCGCTTGGCAACGGGTAAACACACCTGCTCAGAGGGTGGTTCAAATCTAATTCGGGTTGTTCAACTGGACTCGGCGAAGGTTCTTCGCAAATTTGCGTTTTCTCTTCAAACGAATGGATATCAGCGGTCACTATTGACTCTACAGTTGGACAAACTTCCGAAACTGCAGGTTCCTGACTTATCGGCGATGAAGCTTTCTGGATTTCGTTGGAGATTTCTTGGGCGAAACTTACTTGTTCCTGGATCGGCGATGGAATAGGCGACGATGTGTCCTTAACTGAAGACGTTATGTCTTCGAGAGGTGACTCCACATCTTTTCTGTCAGAGTCCACTAAAATTTCGTCATCGTTTCCAAACATGTTCGTTTGAGGGACTTGACTCAAGTCGCAGAGTTCTACTTGCGGCACTGGCGACTCCTGGACTTCTTCAGGTTTGGACATTTGACAAAAATCTTCTAGCACCGGCGACAATGCTTGAGGCGAACGCGGCTCACTTTGGACCGGTTCCGGGGTCAAAACCCGTTCTGGTTCGGGACTGAAAGCTGGTTGCGGCGACAAAACCGGTTCAGGACTGAAAGCCTGTTGAGACATAACTGGTTCGGGACTCAAAGCGGCCGGTCGAGGGGACAAAACTGGTTCGGGACTCAAGACCGGTTGTGAGGATAAAACTGGTTCGGGACTCAAGGCCGGTTGTGGGGATAAAACAGGTTCGGGACTCAAGGCCGGTTGTGGTTCTGGACTCAGAGCCTGTTGTGGAGACAAAACTGGTTCGGGGCTTATGTGGGGTTGTTGTGTGGGCGAGGTCAGTAATTGCGGTTCGTCGAAATTAAGCAGCTGCTCGACTTGCGATTGAACCGGTAAGTCGCACAATTCGTGTATTTTCGAATCCGCCACGAAGTCGCCGTCTTGAGAAATCGGAGATGCCGCTTCTTTTTCTTCATCGACCATTTTATCCGTATCGTGCGGCACCGGCGATTTCGGCAAGTTGCACAGTTCCGGTTCCGGGGTGTCCCCTCCTAACAGGTCCCTATTTTGGGAAACCGGCGATTCAAGTTCTTTCTCTTCGTCAACCATTTTATCCAGATCCGTTGTTAAAATTCTTTCATCATTGTCCAAAGTGACGTTGTTGGAAAGTACCGAAGACACAGTTTCTTCCAAACTTTTCGACTCGGATTTCCCCAAGAAATCGTCGAGGTGCAAATCTTGCGCCTTGTTCAAGTCCAGAACATTGGAATCGTCTCTGTCTTGGTAGAACGACATGGACATGGGGTCCGATTCTTTGTTGAGTACCGTTGCGAAATCGACGTAATCCCCGGAAACGACGGATTCGTTGAAAGCTGTTCCTATTGTTTCTGTCGACTCGTCACCGAACACCGCTCGAGTCGACGACGCTTCAGATTGATCCAGCAATTTGGACGGAGTGAATGGAGCGGCGTTGGGGCCGAAATGGAACTCGTCATTGGACGCCGGCACTTTCGTCGGGGTGGCACCCGGCTGGAACTCGGGGATCTCATCGATGTTCTTCCCGTTCAGAAGGTTCTCCATGAGGTCGGGCGTAACGGCCTTTTGGTCCTGCAAGAAGCAACGGCACTTAATAACCAACTGGCAATGAAATTTACTGCTTGTTTATTTTTCGCGAGTATCTAATCAGCTCCGGTCTAATTATAGAGGCTAGTCATGACATTAAGACGCAATCAGGAGATTCAAGACGATTACCCGCCAAGGAAAATCGGGAAAAAACGTTCGTGCTTTAGTCCAGTTAAAATATTATTTGAGGCATGACTTATCTTCAACCAAAGAGGCGCAAGAACCCATGCAAAAACTTTTGAACCAGCAACAAAAGTAAAACTTAATGGGGTAGTTAGCTAAAACAATATTGTTGCTTTTAACTTCTAGATGTATTCAAATAAGTGTTACGAAGGATTTAAACCAGAAAAAAATGTCGAACCGGCTGGGATTTGAACTCGCGAACATCCCGGTTCAGGCCTGAAGCACTAACCAATGCGCCACGGAACGAACTCCTTCTCTAATTTAAAACCTTCCACATCTCTTCCGCAAGTGACGTCATCTCTCAATACTCACGATTGTAACATAAGTATATTTTTTCTTCATTTTTTTTAATTCATATTTTCGAAAGGTTTGCATGACGTATGTAGGAGTGATATCCAAGACTCACACCTAAGGTAAAAGTTTCCAAAAATATATTTGTATTTTAGGGTCTACTAGGCCTACTGTGGTTCGTGCAGATCTCACTTCAACAGTTGATGATACAAATTATTATGGGTGGAAATTTGTTGAAGTTTTTCTAGTTTCAAAAAACAGATGAGTGGGTTAGAGAGGACCACCAACTTCTCAATATGGTTAAACCACAAGAGATTTGTGAGTGCATCATCAAAATTGTAGCTTGACATTCTTCAATTTCAGCAAACCAACAATTTCTTCTAACACTCTCAATGGGACAATTTCCCTCAAGTTAAACTGAAGTTTCGATTTCGAACTAATTTCCACCCGGTTACCAGTTAAAACTAAATTGGCGGCAAACAAGTCCAATCAGAACGAAGAATTTTAAAACTCCCGCATGCCTCATCCCACTTCTGAACTACCATCAAAAGAACCGCAAACATGCAATTCGCTTCTCAACACCTCTTGGCAAAAGCTCCGGGTTTGGCGCCTCGGCCCCGCCGGACTTACACTTCCTTCCTCGTGACCATTGGTGCAGGTGTCGACGTCGCTAGGCCTTGACTTCACCTCGTTCTCGAACTCCCTGGGATTGGGCAGATTAATGTTGATATCGGCGGGTCTCTTCGGCGATTGCGCTATCACCGGATCGTTGATTAACGACCTGCACACG
Organism: Schizotus pectinicornis; assembly: GCA_951805265.1. Taxonomy (NCBI): domain Eukaryota; kingdom Metazoa; phylum Arthropoda; class Insecta; order Coleoptera; family Pyrochroidae; genus Schizotus; species Schizotus pectinicornis. The sequence continues at coordinate 6,320,291 of OX638207.1, forward strand.
GGCGAAGGAATGCTCCGGGTGGGTGAGACGGGAACGAATTCGGCAGCGTTAGGATTTAGTTGGGACATGTTGTCGTCTTCGAGGATATCCGCAACCTGACCATAATCACGTTATTAAATTCGCAAACAACCAACTACGGTGACGAACGCCCTACCTCTTGGTCCGGTTGCGAAGACGGACTGATGTTCTCCTTGTTCGCTTCTTCTCCCTTGAAGTAGTTCCACTCGTCCTCTGAATCCTCAGCGCTGTCTGCTGCGTTATCTTCTAACCCACCAGCATCATGCACTGCAATAAAGAAAAAAAAAACAAATCTTTAGACGGGTCGACACGAGGCGAAGGAGGAAATTTTAAAAGTTACGTAGTTCGTAGGACGGCAAAACCTTGGCGGGTTCGCTTTTTAAAGTGCAACTGTCTCACGTATGTTACTGACGCCCACGTGGTTGCGTGGACGAAGACCCGGTTACGCCACACCCTGGTGCGAAAAGAGATTTGCCGATTGGGGCAAGATACGGTCGCTACGGCCTCATCGATCGCGATTTCGCGACGCTAGATGCAACGATGTTGCCAGATGCAGTTCGGCCCGGCGGACGTTGTGCAGGACAGGGACGACACCAAACAAATGACGCGAGTCACCCACCACAGATCCTCCACAACGAATTTTTTCATTCAACAGCCATATTTGCTGATCGCCACAAGTTCAACATTGTCTTTTTGACATTTAAGAGTAGGCGTACATTTTGCCTAACTTTGAAAAAACTATTTTAACAACCTCCGTATCTACGTGGAGGAGTCTTAGTTAAAAAAAAAAAACATTCGTGTAAGCCTCAACACGCATAGCGATATTTTCTTACCAGTGGCGCTATTAAGTGAAATCAAAATTTAAAAAAATCAGTTTTTATCTAATATCAAGTAAACTATGGTAAGTATTCGAAATATTATCAATCTATTGAAATAAGTCGTAGCTGGGGCAAGTTTCTTGTACCTCGACCAAAGTCGTCACTCTTCAAATAAGTGGGATCCCAGTGCTGAACATTCTTATCCTAGACACCCTGTGCAATATTGACATTGACTTGTTGGATTTACGTGGCATCACGCAACCATTGGGGCAGTAACAGGAGAAGACGCAATGTTGAAGAAGAGGTCGTGCACCGCGACCCCATCGATTTCGCACCATCCCCCCCGACACCGGTGCAATTTGCTGCTGGTCTCTCTCGCTCCGCAGCAGCTGATGTTTTCAACAGGTGGGTTATTAGGGGGTCCGCTTCATCAGAGCCACCATTTCCACCAGACAATGGGATGTTGTGCGTTTTTCCCGACGAGATCACGCCCGACTGCATGCAACAGTTCCGCCCCAACTCACAATGCGGATGGCGTTGGAGGATCAACGAGGCGATCGCGACAGGTATTACCAGCAATATGCTAATGATGAATGATGGTCCATAACGCAGCCACAGAACCGGCAGACAGGTGTCGGAATCAAAGCGACACGAAGATGTTGGTGAAGATAGAACCGCCATCTCCATTTATCAATTTCAATGTCGTCTCTTGGGTTAGAAAAACGACGGAAGATCTTTGATCGTCACATGGTTAGGTTTAATGGTTTACCAACGTGAAAAGTCTGATTCTACACCATTGTTTCCTGCACTTGTTAGTAGAACAATGCCGACGGTGGTCTACTTACCAAGTGTGCGATCGTTAACTCATGCACAAACGTCGGAACGTACACACACGATCGCTTCTCTTCTGGTGTTCTAAATAATATTTTTATGACAACGTAAAAGTTTCTGTTGGCTACGAAACGGAACGTTCGCATGTATATCAATAAATATTCATCCATCCTCCACGTTTGTTTGTAATAACCTCGTGGTAGGCAGTTCTAGATGCAAATTCGTCAACCCACTTTCACGCAAGCGACTCAAAGAAATTTTCAGAAACAACCGACTAGCACTCTTGTTCTTCCAAAAAAGTCGTAGTCATTGCACCAGATTCCAACTTGTCGTCGAGTGAATCTTCTGTCTCCACAAACTTGCGTCTCGTCGATGCAACAGTTTTTTTCAACGACGTTTTTGGTCACAGCTTAGATTCAAATGTAATTATGTAGTTAAATTTGGCACGAGGTCATCGTAAAAAAAAGAACAAAACCTACCGTAAATAACAAGGATCATGAGTCACTAGGTATCAAAAACAGAGATTTCTCATAATCAACGCAGTCGTTTCATCGATGAGAAAAATGTTGTGAAGATGATCCCAAGACCTCTTTCTCTCAAACTTATTAATATTAACATCGACTAATACTAGTAAGTTCATAATTTATACAGAATAGTTCGTTCAGCACGAAGAGTCAAAATAATAGTTTATGATGTTAATTACTACGTATCTTCTTCTTCTTCCTATGCATTTATTCGTTAAAGGATGTTTGCGACAATACGCTTCATTTCATCGCGATTTCTGGCTGTATGAACCAGACTTTCGATGGTCTTTAGTACCGTCCAATGTCTTATATTTCTCAACCAAGACATCTTTTTCCTTCTTATTCCTCGCTCTTCTTCAATTTTGCCTTCGATTATAAGCAGTAGGACGTTATATTTCTCATCCCGCATCACATGTCCCAGATATGCAGCCTTCCTTCTTTTGATTGTAGTTCACGACTTCTATCCACTCGCCGCAGGACTTCCTCGTTGGTTATTCGTGCCGTCCAAAGGATCCTGGGCATCCTGCGATATTTTCGAAAGCTTCTACCCTGTTCATGGATGCCACTACTGCGTGTCGGAGCAAATAAAGTTCGGCAAAGCAAACTTATTGAGTAAGTAGCACATTCAACTATTCTAGATGAAGGTCCTACTTGGTGTCGTTCTTATGTTCCAATTAATCTTGTTTCTTTCATTGTCTACAGCTTCGTTTTCAACTGTTTCCCCATCTCGGTATTTACTGCTTCCGCTTTTTAGTTCCTTCTCTGCTTCTTTACCCCACGTATCCAGTGTTCGATGTCCAATTTGTATCATGCATTGGAATTTTGAACCCAACTTATCGTACGCCAATGCAATGGTTATCGAAAAGGTGACAAGTGCATACACGATTGTTTTGTATGCACGGTGGCATTAAAATTCCTCAAATTAGTCCACACATAATTAGTACATTTTTTGGCGCTATTAGAATGTGCCTATAGCCGAAAGGCACAAGAGTATGTTTTTCGACCGTTATCGGAAGTATGTTTCTTGCTCGCTCTCGGACGTTTGTAAATCCTCCGGAATGCGGGCAAATACCTCAGGTTTGACCAGAAATATTTCACTATCAACGCGAAATCTCAATAGAAGGAAGGTCACTATTCTAGGACAAGGTCGTACGTCTGACGCCAAAAATCCAAGGAGGCAAAAATACAGAAACCGAAGCAATTGTTATGCAGTTAAGCTTTCATGCGACCAACAAAGAGCCAGGCAGCAACCATCAAAGGACCCCTAAATCGGACCGTGAAGGGAGGGCGACGAGGTCGATGCTTCTAGAACCAGAACCCATCAACTATTGAAGGGACTTCTTGGGTAATTACAATTATCCCGGGAGGTAGTTGGTAATTTTTTCTCAATTTGCTCGAAGGCGGCGGGGCATCGTTCATAAAACACACCGGGCAAGAGCCATAAACAGGCCATTTCATGGCGACTCCACATGTTTCAAGGTCGTGGCGGGCGGATTAGCCCAAAAGTGCAACATTTTGTCGAGGCGAATGCACTCCCTCGTAGGAAAACCCGCTGAAAGGCGTTTGTTTGCGCAATTGCCCTCGAAAAAACTTCATTTACATGCATAATAACCGGTTAACATTTAAGCCGGCTATTTCTAAACGAAATTTTGCGGATTTTTCGACGTAATCCGGCCGAAAGGCCGCAGACCTCGCCGCTATTCTTCCCCAAGACCGCGAAATAACCTGTGAACAAGAGCGACGTACAAAGGAGGCAGTTGCCAAAAAACATTTCTAAAAATAGCCGCCGTTAACAAAACCCGCCGCTTATTTTGTACACAAACTAATGTCAAATTCGCCAATTGCGTGCTAAATTTTTAAACAACAATCCGACCGTTTCGCCCCGGCAACAATTCGCACGAGTCTCGAGAAAACGGCCGGGGCCGCTGCCCCGATCGCGTTATCGCCGCGAAATTTCGCCAATCGACCCGGACGTACCTTGTGAACAGCACGGACAACGAAATTTATCACAGAACCGACAACTTCACTTAAAAATAATTCAGGCACTTGGAACTTGAGGAGAACGGCAAAACCTTCGGTGAAGCCGGCACAAGACTGGCTCGGGTTGGGCCGCGCAACGCGCCTGCGCACCGTTCCCGACACGCGATTATCAGGGGAAATAAGCCAATTACCGCCCAAATTACTAATTAATAACCCAATTCGGGGCACAATTCGTCGCGACAGGGTGGATTTTTGGCGAATACCGTCAAATTTCGAACGATTCCGACGAAATTGGCGGTTCGAAACCGCCGGTATTGCAGCGTCCTGTCCGGGGCGACCGGGAAAGGCGCGCTTTCCAAAAAATACCGCCGAACACAATTTCTCGCGAGAAAGTTACGAAATAACGGATAAGCTGTTGTTGGCGATTTTAATTGGAAGTCACGGCACGAGTCCGATACAGTTATGATTCAACGGATATTGTTATGCGACGGCATGTCGATGCACTTGGCCGTTTTCGAGGAATTATCGCCGATTTATCGATCTGATCGGCGCCAATCGTTCAGAAACCCACGATTGTTCGAGAAATCACCTGAACGGTTGTGGCAAAGACCATTTATAATCGTAAATAAATGGTCTTTGACTCTTTGGTTGTGGTAGAAGGTTTGGATGGTAACGGCAGAACCTCGGTGTATTGAAAGTTGCATAATTTAGATCGAGGCCGGTTATCGGCAAAGCTACCGCGATTGCTGTTGTTATCAGGAAGAGGAATCGAGAATCAAGGGGGAGTTTTATCATCAAAGGTCGCCGGTTCTTATGCACCATCAAAAGGGGCCCGATTTGATGGCTCTATTTGCGACCCTCAAGTGGCGGAAAACAAACAGCGATTTCGTAGAACTGCTGAGAAACAGATACATGGACGGAATTTCGCAGAAAACCTCCACCACTTGATGGCCTAAAATAATTTTCGAGCATTAGGGCTCATTCACTCCGAACCGAATCACAGCTGTCAAAACTGCCCAATAAAACAAGCGATGCGTCATAAATTTTCGGGGAAAGATAAGCAAAAACCGCATTATCTCGATGCCGATCACTTATTGATTGCACTTTATTTATTATGATGAAATAGTGTTCTGTTGACGAAGCTATCTAAATAACGTCATAACATTAACAAAGGTTCAAAACGAAAGGATTTTAGTTGGTTAATTCACCATAAAGTTTGGAAAGAAAAAAACTATGAATAGACAAAATATTGCTGTTAATGCCATAACGATCAAGTGCAACATGCACCTAAATCGCCTTCAATGACAAGTACAAAAAATCGCAATTAGGAACTGATAAAAGACCGCCGCTTGAGGAGGGCCTCTCCTGAATAAGTCATTGAATCTGCACCATACTGCACGCTTTCACTAAACAAGTAAAACTTGGCAATTTAACGTGGAAAAGATACGCTCAATCGCCACAATTGCAAAAAGTCGGATGAATGAACGACCGGAGGCACGTACCTACACCATCACGTATTTCTTTAAGGAGTTTGTTAATTTTTTTTTGCGGCGCGATCCGCCAAAGAAGCAAAACACGAAGAAGAAGGTATTGTTGTGGAGAAGAGCAACCGCGAATATTTGGCAATGACCTCAAAGACGTTTCGTGAGCCATTCTAGTTTCTACGTCAACGAGTTCGAGCCACAATAACAACGTTATGGTTTGCCCGTTTAAATTCTATATTATTATGGTTTAATTGTTTAGAGAAGAATCGAAAAGCCACGTCAAATTCGGGATTTGGAAGTGAACAACAACTCGACCTCGCCCCTTTTGCCGATCATGCAAACCGACCAAATTCGTGAGTAATTCAGGTTAGTCAACGCAACATTAATAGAATATCAAAGTGAGTCGGGTGTATTATCGCTATTTTTAATAATTGAATCAGTGCAACTAGTTGCGAAATCCGGAGGAGAGAGCTTTCAGGCACTTCCAAGCTTCTAGATATGTGTAGCACTTCTCGGGGAAGCTTTTTCACCTAACCACCCCTAATGTCCTTATTTCAGGAGGTACCTAACAGTTGGAAGAGTTATTTTTGAATTATCTACGATCTAAGATTTCTACATCAAAACTAACTCCATCCAGAAGTGACGTTTCATCTCTTTCGGGGGCAACTTTCTAATCTCGTTAGATGAGGTGCTGTCGGGAGCGGTTTCTGGTTGGAGTTGTCGAATTGAATTCGCCCAATTCACATTGCCGGTGCCTGAGACACTTTCAACTATTATAACAGACTCTTTGAGAGCTATAAATACGAAGATTAGCAGATGTTGCCTTGTCACCGCCATGCAGAACTTGATGCAAATGAAGACATCTCGCGCTGCTCCCTCCTCTCGTTGACACAATGAATGCTAATACGGACTCTGGAAACTGACAAATGGATTTGCAGAGATCAGGAATGAGATTTAGCGACTCGATAAAGCCTAATTATCGACGTCCTCCGCATTTTATTGCAATCGAACGAGCGAACCGGTCCCGAAAAACGTCTTCAACGGAGGAAACGTCGCAAATCGAAGTTTCCCCCGAATCAAAGTTTCTTTGCCGTTAACACGTTTTTTCCGGGCACTTAACGCGACAATCCTCGACAAGTGTCGGTCGTTAAAACCAACAATGACGTCTTTTTTGAATTAAATCAGTTATTGTCGAGAGGGATTCCTTCGATTCGGTTTAGCGATTTTTAGCTGGCAGAGGAGTTTTACGGAAACGCCGATTACCTTGGTAATTAGACCGGTGGCAGATGTGGCATCAAGTTAAACAAACCGAGGGCACTATAACTGCGTTAAAAGAAACATGCACACACCAACAGAAAGAGATTCTACATCTGTCGCAAGACTAGAACCGAAGTGTCTTAAGCTGTTATTTTGAGCGTCGAACGCACCGAGGGTTCATTAACACAAGAAGACCTCCGATTCAAAAATAAATTTGTCCCCGAGACCGCCAGGAGCCGCCTGCAATTTTCAAAATAAGAACAAAAATCGAACCTCGGCCCCAACAGCAACCGAAAGCACAATCCTCTCCCCAAATTTGGAGTCCAGTGGAGACTGAACGAACTCGCCAGTCAAAATCAAGTGAGTTGAACAATTATTTTGGTTAACAAGATTCTTCAGAAAAAATTCTTTAATTCTGCAGATAGCTTCTTTTACTACCTAAGCTTTCCCTTTTATTGCACAATAAATTTGTTTTCTTTTTCCAACTCTATAAACATCTCGGGGTCCTGGGGGAGAGGTGGCAAAGTTTCGGCTGCATCCTCGCAGACAGAGCCCGATAAATCGCTTTCGGACGCCAACGCTGCAGTTTACGAGAAGATTCGCACTTGGCTCTTGCAGTTTGCAGGAGGACCACCGACCGTTGCATTACTTCCATCTGACACAATTCACTAAGATAAACAGCGAGTTCGCGAGAGAATCCCACGACCTTTGCACAAAGAAACTAAACGGTCGGATAAATCTCACATCAGAAACGATGGGATTTGGTCGGGGCTTCGGGCTCCAGAATTCCACCGGCAAATTACAACCGTTTCGAGCATTCATTAACGCCAGCATAAGAGATTTGGTTCTTTTTTTGGAAATCCAGTCGCTCCCCAGTCCTTTCTCCTGGATTAATCAATGATACGGCCCCCCGGTGTAGTTTCCACGAACCGCCGGTAATAATCCTATGGACGGTCATTATCTAAATTAAACATCTAATTTGATCTGCTTGTTGGCCGTGTCTAACGCAAAGTGAACCGCTTGGACCGTACTTAATTAACGATATTATTGTGTAGGTACTTAAGTGGAATGATTAGGCCCCGTTTCGTTTCAATTTGCATTCGTTGCGAGGATGATGGAGCAAAGAAGTGGAGTGCTGCAGTGCAAAAACTGCAAGTGAAACATATCCGCGTAACGCTTCAGTTGGCTCGGGTTCTTTCAATCGTCTGTCTGAAGAGAACAACTTCCTGAAAACGCCGGTTTCGACTTCAAAGTATATGGCCAGGTAAGCGAACACGCTGGTTAATCTCAAAACGCTCTATGAATTTATAACGTGAGTTAACAAGAAGTTGACGTCACATGTGTGGCGTTGGAGGTTCTTGACTTCGATCAATGGCTTCCCGGCCTATTCCAACATTCGCCACAATCACCAATTAAATTGCCACCTTCCACCAAGAGCTTCCTCCAACTTTCAAGAAGAAGAGTATTTGCATTATCAGACTCACTTTCCTAAAGTTTCTAGGTTCAGGAGTCGTGGAGCACAAATGGTCGTACTGTGGTGCAGCTCTCTTCTAATGACAGTAGTGTAGCAACAACAAAAAATCTCATCAGAAGAAAAGTTTGCCATACGTGTAGTGATTGGAAACAATGAATGTAGGATAGAAAGGTGCTTCTAAGGTGAGCTCTCGATCGATATGAACCTTCTGGGGCAACCGTTCTTCGTGGAAATTAAAAAAAAAAAATGAATGGGATAAGAGTAGACCGCCTTTTCTCCCTTTTTAGGTTAATAACCGAGCAAGTTGCTGCCGAAGTAGTGTCCATGATCCATGATGGAAGTTGAGCGTATATTTTTACATTACACATTACCTCATAGTAAGTTTGGTTGCCTAATCACAAGAACATTAGTTTTCTGTAGGTACCTCGGTAATCATGTAAAGTTGTATCACCCCAAGATTACATCACTTAATTGTCTCGTTACTTCGACTTCAAAGGAATTATATCATTTTTGATTACTTCTTCATTTTATTATTTAGTGATTGTTATTTGACTAGTAGAAACAAAATCCAGTAGTTCTTGGAGTTACTTATTTCTATTGGCCGTTCCTCCAGTATCGACACCGCAGTAAAAAGTTGAGACCGTAGGGGTGTCCCAGACAAAATTCCTAATAAAATAAAGACATAAAATATGTAGACCTCTGGCGCCCCATTCACCTAACCCTCATTCTGGAAGAAACACGAGACGAGGGGGAGGGTGGTTGAACAAACACTCCCTTTGCCATTCACTAGTGTTTCAAAACTAAACGAAACCGAAGCAGTTCACGAAACCCTACCCTCAGCACACACAAAAAAAAAAACAACCAACCCGCTGAATTCAAATTAGAAACTTTTGCCACGCTTCGAAAAAATTCCGGCTTTCAGGGGTTAAAATGTCAACAACCCGTCTCCTGAATGCAAATCGATCTTTAGACAAATTTTCCCAACGTGCCTCTGGCGAATGGATGGCGGGGCCGGCGGCTAGGTAAACCAAAGACGAGCCGTCTGCCGCCGTCGACGGATCCGTCTCGGGCGTCGCGACGCGACCGGCGTCGTCGCCATGGCAACCGGCTAATCGCGTAACAAAGCGTCGGCCAGCAACAAGAGACGGCAATTACGACGCACAATCCTCATTCAGCGTCGGCCCTAATGGGATTTTAAACTTTGACAACTGTCGCATCTGCATCCGCAAGCGGATTAAAAACAAACGACGAATGGAAGCGCGGGGCGGATGGGCAAATATGGGGCAATTGGGCAAAGGTCTCAACCCCAGATAAATTTTACTCATTTGAAAAGACCTCTTCCTCATAGATCTTAACTGAATGGCCAGAACGTCTCGTTGGCGAGGGTCAAAAAAATCGGTCCTTTGACGACCAACAACTAAAATGTCTTTTTACACAGCAAACTGAGATGCGGTCTTCTGAGTAAAATTTTATCTCAGGTTCCGGACAAAACAACGCTGCAGTGCAGATTGAAGAATCATTAATTAGAGGCGCAGTCAGTACAGTTTCAATGCGTTTTAACTCCCTGACAGGGTGCATTATGGTGTTTCCGAATTAAAATCAAAATTTGCATTACTCCAAACTTTTAAACAAAAATGGGGAAATCCGTTGCAATTTATCATACATTCCAATTAAAGCGAACTGCCGAATGAAATTAATCAGCGGCACTTTTCACGCTGCATTTTACGGGAAATTAAAAACCAAGCGTACCATGAAAACGACTCAATTTCGAAATACTGCAACAATAGCGTGAACCTTGAATAAACAATAATAAAAAAACTTACCGGCATCAGCAGGCGGAGTCGGCGTTTCTTCTCTGGGCGACCTCTGTCCGTCGAACTCGCTACTCTGCTGCATCTGGAGATCGAGATCGATCTCGAGGGCAGCTTTTTCCACCTCATGTCTCTCCACGAACGGATTGAAACTGCCTTCCGGATTATTGTTGACAATACCGTCCGCCAGAGCTTTGGCGGCGGCGATCGATGGCGACAACAAATCGTCGATGCCATCCACGTCGGTTTCTGGACCTAAATCGTCATCGTCATCGAAATCCGTCGCCAGTCGCTTTCCGTTGGTTTTCTTCTCGTTATGGAAGAAATCACCGGATGGCGACAGATCACCGCCGCCGTTCTGCTTGAAACTCTCCGAGAGGTTGAGGAGGAGACCGTCGGACTTCTGGGGGATGATGTTGTCGGGGGCGGCTCCATTCGAGTTCGCAAAGGGATTATTGGCGTTATCGAGGCTCGTATCCATGGTTAGAGGGGAGCCGTTGCGGTTTGCCCAATGGGCAGAATGGGCTTCCGCTGATATTTTGGAAGGTTCTCGAAGGAATACTACTATCACAGAGATGTTGTCGCCGGATCCACGATCTTTGGAGAGTTGAACCAGGCGCTCGCTTATGAGATCGGTCTTGTCTGCAACCAAAAGGGACAGTCAGGAAAAGTCGTCAAATCGACAATACGTCAAAAAACACACTTGATCCCCAACGTTGTCATTAAACCAAGACAAAAAAAAATCAGCTTTTGCTGATTACAAAGTTTGACACACAAAAAAATCAAGACAACTGAATAAACCGCTGCGATAGAAGACACTGCAATTGTTGCCAAAAATTCCGTCACGTTTGCGATTAATTATCAGGAGCAATGGAGCACGTCTTCAGGATGTATTTCGGGCTCATCTTGGTTGCGATTCCCATCATCTTCACTCTCCAGTCACGATCCGACCAACTAACTAGAGCATGGCAGGATCGAGAGAAAAAATTGCCGTCTTCGCCATTCACCACCTTCGCCGGCGATCCGATATTGAGCGATAAACGTTTCGTTCATGATAGACTCCGGAGGCTGAATCCGGTGAACGCGTAATAACAATAATGGGCGCGTGCAACGATCGCTCCGCTCCGGGTGAAAACGTTTCATAGAGGTGTCCTCGACGGGTTACCGACGAGATTGCAACGAAGATAAAGTTCCACGCGATAGAAAGATCATCCCCCGAGGTGCCGAAATTGGAGCAACGACTCAAATATCTCATGGTGATTTCGCGGTTGGTGGCATGTTGAATTATTCAATGTAATTTCCGCAAGACACGACCGTAATGGTGATGGTATCGTGGCAGGATTTGCTACACAGTCGGCAGACAGCTAATTGCAAGCATCTCGCAACCCCACCACGACAGTACCAGGATAGTTTTGAGAACAGATAAAATTTTTGTATGGAATCAACGAAAGATTCTTCTAAAATCTTGTCGAGCGGTAATTTTTTTTTTCAATTATCTGTGTCTCCAGATCTTTTACCTTATTGTTCCTACATTTTATGACTTTCCTTTATTGTCTTTCTTCTCCTTTTCGCAGCTTACTTTAGTGCCAGATTGTCAAATGTTTGGAAAAGAATTTAAATCCCCCCAAACATGAAAATAGGAGCGAAAGGTACTATGGGCTCAATAGTTATGTAATGAGAGTTAACAAGCAAGACACTCCCAACGATAGACGTATTTGAGTCAAAAATTAAAAAAATAAACTTCTTGATGTAAATGTTGATTTTAAATTCAGATGCTTACATTGTAATAGTTGTGAAAATTTCGGAAATTGCGCCTTAACTCTTAACATCAATCTACTACCGCTTTCATTGTTTAGAGTTGGCACAATGCATCATTACTGCACCAGCTCTCCGTTCCACTCTGAGGTTATTTCCTTACACAAAAAAGTTCGTAAGGTTAACAGAACTCTTCATAAAAAAGTTTCACTTGTTTCTTGAAATCTAGATAGGTATCTCTACCATCGAAACCGTCCTCTCCACGTACACTCGTCAACAAAAATCACGCATTAACAGACAGTTGGTGAGTTAATTTAGAGATTTAGATATGTATCTAGTAGTTGAAAAAAGTTGTAAGAAACATGGTGCTAAAATTAACAAAATCTGTTAGTTGTTTCTAAATAAACAACACTAATCACCTTGTTCATGGTTAACAAAGAAGTAGCAAGTGCCTGCTATCTCGTGAAAAAAATTGTGTAAAGCTGGCATAACTCAGTGACACTCAACATGTTGATTAAGGGGAACAAATATAATGTACACCAAATTAAACCATACATCCCTTGCACTGTCCACCAGAAAATTTAATGAGCATCAAAAATTCTAAATGAAACCCAAATTATTATACATCAGAAAATGAGAACATCACCACTAAAATAACTATGCTGCGTATTGTTATACCATTACTTACATTTTAAATTCTATATGTCTATCAATTTTACTAAATGTTCACCAAATTTAGAACGCTCAAGTTACGCGTCCGTGCTGTATACATAATAAATATTTGCGCTATCCATTTATATTTAGTGTTTCTCAAAAAAACTATTTGTGCGTCAAATAATTATTCGATTACTCCAAAAATAAAATATGCTCGCGCATCTCTCTTTGCCTCTTGCGCTTCCAGATAAGCCGCACGCGAAAAAAGTTTTGTACGAGGTCAATTTAAGCCCTGTAATTTTTTTTTAAAAGCACGAATAGAAGTTGCCACTAAAAGAAGTTTTACGTTTTACACAATGCAAGGCAATTACAGCAAAGCATTTACATATTACGGAAATCAATGTCTTTTTTTGTGCAAACCACTTCTATTTTTACTCTTATTTTCCTTGCCCTAGCACATCTACATCTGTAATTTTGCATAAAATTATTTACCATTTGCACAACATTTTATTACTTGTGTATTTTTGATCAACAAATTGAATTTTTAACTGCTAAATAATATAAGACACTGTCGAAAATTAAATATCTGGGTATTATGTTAGAATTAAATGCGGAATAAAATTTGGTGAACATTTAGTATTTATGGTCAACAAAAGTTATTTTGGCGAACAAAATATATAAGAGGCCAGCATTATGTCAATATTTGGTTGTCGCTTTAAGATTATGTATTTTCTTAATTTTGGTGAGCATATTTTTGGGAAATGAAAATATTTTTTTGTATGAAAATATTGGGTAAATTGGTAGACTGTTAAATACGACCCTTGAATAAGTAGAAACGAAAAATTGATTTTGGTTTCAATTTTTTTGGGGGGGCTTCTAACATCATCCAACAACGAACGTTGGTTGATAATTATTGTTTTACTAATTCCCCCAAAAGTGCTGAGTAAGCGGCGTTAATTAAACGAGCGCACGTCTGAACAATTGTTGTTTAATCGCTTTTCCAAAAAAACGACGTATCCTCTAAAAAAACCTATATTTAGCAGATTGCCAAATTGTGCGTAATCAAAATTGACCTTGCCCATCACGTTTCGACTTTTTCCACTTGCGGTTCGTTTTCACAATAACAAAATGACTCAGTCGCGCCCGATTTGCGCAAACAATTATCTAATTTGTTACTTAATTGGTCCAGTTATTCCACCGAGAAAATCGCCATCAATAAGAAAGGGAACGGCCTCAATTATTATTAATATTAATAAAGGTTTCCAAGCACGACCGCAAATTAAAAAAAAATACTTTTTACCAGCCGAGCGTAACCAACAGCGAAGGGTGGTTGAGAACTAACGACTGCTGGAACATCAGCAAAAGCGTATAATTTCAGCCAAAAACCGCCACCCTTTCAGTGGCGTCACTCAAATTTGATAATACCCGAGTTTCATGTTGCGACATCTGTCATTTCATTTCTAGAGAATTTCGCCATCGAAATTATTCACCCCATTTATTATCTCGCCCTCTATTCAAGTATCTGAATTACACATTCAAAGCTTCCAGCAACCCTTGGAGATCGTCGCCGCCAACATATCCACCTACAGCTGCGTGACGATAAATCAACTCGTGTTGATTAACGACGTCCGATGAGATGACGTCTATGTGTGTGGCTGGTCTGGGGTCGCGGAAGAAGAAGAGTGGCAAGGCGTGGCGCCTCTCGACGTCGCGTTATACCATCTGGAATCAGCGACGCGAAATAGCCGGTGAGGTGTGAGGGCTTCTCTCTGGCTTCGTGGCCGGATTCACCAGCCGTAAAGTGCACTGGTTCGTCGACCCTTGAGGCAGTCACCGTTCGGTGCAGACGGTCTGCAGGTGGCAACGGCTACTAAGCCTCCTCGCAAAGGTGGTCCAGTTGTCCGCAATCTCCTATGACGCGAGGATCGCGACATGTTTCGGGCGATCAACCAAAAACAACAGGAAACGGGTGGTTGGCGAATTGTGGTCTCTTCACCACGCGACAAGAGTGCGGAAGCCGGGATTGACGCTTTTAACCTGACCATCATGAAATTTGGAAATTGGGGATGCCGAGAGTTCAAGACTCTCTAGGAAGTTGTCAAGAGAAGATTTCGAAGCTGTAGGTGGTGACAAGACCTTACAGCGTTAACATTTTTTCTTATTAGAGTGACATCTTACATTTTTTTAAGGGTTGGGGTGCTTCTCTAGAAAGTTGTGAAGAGAAGATTTCGAAGCATTTTTTTCAGTTACACCTTACATTCTTTTAAGGGTTGGGGCGCCTGGAACTACCGAGACTTCATCGCCTGGATATTACCTGACATTTGGAAACTTGCACGTTAAAAGCTCTCCTAAAACGTTAATAATATTTTATCTCGATTCCTTTGAAATACGAAACTCCTTCGGGATGCTTCGTGCCTTTCTCTCTTCTCCATTAATTTCTCAATTAAAAAGGCTGTGGGTGGCGCAATTAACGTATCTCGCCATCGCCCAACGTCACAAAAAAAAAAACGCCAACAATATGTATTGTTCCGCCATTGTCTGCGAAACCCCCTCAAATTTCCTTCACAAGTCAGTGAACTTGAAAAATGCGTCCAACACGCGCAATTTCCAGTGTATTGAGGGTGCGATAAAGGTGTGCCTCCGTTCCCAACTACCACCGGTACTAGGGTGAGGTCCGTCGCCGGTTAGGGGTGCGGCTGATTAATTAAACCGAGTTATTAGCGTTTTATACATAAATTTCGCAATGCGCCCTAAAATTCGCCAAACATATGGCAGTGCTGTTCCCGTGGGAGAACCAAAAGAATAAAAAGTCGAAATTATATCAGCAGAGGCCTGCTATAATTTGCGCTCGTTCCGGAATTTACTAGATAATGCCTGGTTGAAGAACCTAATTAATGATGGGCAATAAATGGTTAGGAATAGACGCAAGTTCGTTATGCAACTGTGCATGTAAATAAAGAAGACGTTAGAGCGACGAGTGGATTAAAATAGCGGCTGCAAGAGGATTCCAATTTTATAGACACTCGGCAACTCGGCAATAAAGACGCTTTCCCTGATGATTATCCCCACAATAGACCTTCAGATCACAGGGTCGCTAATTGCATTAGGACCCCAAAATCCCGTCTATTAGCTACACCCAAAGGGACTGGAGGTCCCACTCAACAACAGAAACTGGTGGTGGTGGTGGAGGAACCTCCACGTCTTTCAAGTTGACAGTCTCATCTCAAAAATTTTCTAAAAGCCATTTTGCCTTTCCTGCTGCAGGATCGTTGCAACTTTTTCGGCCGGTGATTGATTGAGCGACCGCACTGCTAGATTACGATGGATGTTGCCCATAATAATTGATGGGGTCTGTCGTCGCGATGGAGCAGGAAGCGATTAAGATGGTATTGGCACACCACGGCGATTTCTTCGAGACAAACAAAAACCGGATGTGGCCAATTCGGCGTTTATGTCTAATCGTGGCCTGTCGAAGTGTCCATCATCGCCAGATTTCGTTTCGCGCGACTGAAATCGCACGCGGCCATAAACCCAGAATGTTGGTCCGGCGCCCGCTTCTTCCCTTAATTAACTTCCCTTTGGCTCGTATCTGCACCCTCGCTTCAATACTGCCAACTCGGCAAATCTCCGGTAATTTGCGATTCCAACGAAATTTAATCGGCAATTATCCGATGTGAGTTTAATTTAATTAGGGGCGCGTGCGTAGGTACTTTTTTGGATCTGGCACCGCGGGTCGTCCCTGTTTCAACGCTTTCTGGCCAAGTAGATTCGGTTAATTAAAATTTTTACTACACTAATTGGGGTTTTTATGCCTCTCGCGGGCCATTAGTCGAATTTGGTTAGAATGGGCAATTAACTGGCCGCAAATCCACGCTTAAATCATAACCATCAGTGACTTCGGAAGTCTCTCAAGAACTTCAATCAAAACAATGTCGATTATTATTTAGATAAAAAAAAAACATTAACTGAATACTGACGAAAATGGAATCGTGACGACTGATCTCAAGTACTTTCCGAAAGCTTCAACTTTTCCAATAACTCAACTTTTCCGCAATAACAGCGAATTTATGGCAACTCAATCGGTGATTTAACGTCGCAACTCGGTTTCGTCCCCATTATTCCCGAAGTGCTGAAAGCTCGTCGAAAAATTCGTCCGGTTCCAGGATATTTATTGGACGAGATCCTGTGGCGAAACTGGTCTCGCCTCACTTAGGACATTCCGACGAGGCGCTCCTCCTTTTTTCCTCTCTCTCCTTGATCTTATTTTAGGGGGATAAGTTCGCGCAAGTATGTTTCTGCATAAATCAAAGTCTTATATCTTTTCTGTTGATGGTCATGCAGACGATATATATGCGCATTCCTTGGCGCTTTTAAGTCGCACTTATTTATAACGCGTCGGCGATGGTCCTGTTGGTCTTGTTGAAAGTTTGACTTTTCGCACTCGAGCCGAATCAGCCGGGCAGCTGTCATCTTGTGACTTGTATTTCCTTTTGTGTTGTTCGTTGTCCATAAACATCGTGGGGCGAGAAGGAATTCCGATGAAGATGCGCACCAGAGACGGGTGACGCAATTTGGGTGACGCCAAAGATGAGCTGCATAAAATGTGTCAACACGTATTTATATGTGCGTAACTAAGTATAAACGCAACACATTATGGAAGACCGTCTAATTAGGCAATTAATTAATTCCCCAATATTTATAGTTTTATCTTAGCAAGTTTAAAAGCAAATTGTGAATGAAAGGAAAAAAATCAGTGATTTGATTAGGAGAAATGTAAACAGGTAAAAAATGACAAGAGACAAGATCAAGAAAAAATATATTGAAAAGAAATAAATTATAATAGACCCAATTTTGACGATAAATGTAATAAAACAACATATAAAAATGTCGATTAAGATTTAGCAAACAGTTTGACAAAAGTCGTAGTAAAAGAAATGTGCTTACTCAATTTTCAATTAATTAACTAATTCAAAAAATAGAGCAATAAATTTTAAAATTGAAAAGAAAAAGTGGCAGATCAAAAGAGAAATAAGATGTATAAATAACAAACAATAATAAATAAGTAAAAAAAAGATAAGATAAACTAAAAATGGTTGAAGAGAAAAAGAAAAACAATTTTTGGTTATCCAACCAAATTTTGAAAAATTTAGTTTGTTAACGTTGCCACCTGAGCGATAAAAAGATTGAAATTGGATTCACTCTGGAAGAAATCTGTAAGCAATCCGCGTATAATAACAGCATAACTAACAGTAACACTTCCAAGACATATGGCCGTAATTGTTGCAATAGACGTCTCGTTATTCGCCAATGCCGCTGGCCTTTTTATAGCCAATTACACGCTCATTGTCAGTAACATCTATTTTAGTCTCAGAAAAATCCGTTGAGAATCTTTAACCTCATGAATGAACGCTATCATCGAGAACACGACATAGACGCACAGTAATTTCTTATCGTCGACCGCCACGGTCCATCAACTTGAGAAAACGTTGTTCCGAATTAGAAAAATACACCCATTGACCACAGCACCTTGCAGTCAGTTGTTCAACAGAAATTGCAGCCGCAATGACTAACAAAGAAACAAACAAACAAGAGTGATTAGAATTTTAATGCATTTGATTAATGTCAACGTTTCTACCACTTTAAGAGCATGACATCATGGGATGTGGAGAACGTGCCGTTTTTATTAGGGCCCCTGTAGCTCATGAATAATTTCCACTCCAACACTGGCGAATTTTCCGTCTTTTTCTAGCGCACCGCCGAATTATCGGACCGGGACAGCCAACCAATCAGCTGATGTTGATTCACGCGATGATGTGTGTCCGAAAATATTCGCATGTAAAACTTTTCTTCAACAGCCACTTCATCCTTCCGGCAGAAATTACAAGAGTTTTCAAAACATCTTATGGCAGAAATTTTTATTGCAAAAAATTAAAAATTTCGTAATAAAAATTATAAATTTAGTAAAAAAATTAAAAATTTAGTAAAAAATAATTTAAGAACAGTTCTTCTTTTGGAGAAGTTTTAAAAATATTTTTTCTAGATACGACCTGGAGGCGAGTATCATCAGGCGATAACGGGTCGGTTATCGAGGCTGGTCCCAAAATTCCGATCTGTAATTGCGAAGATAACTGTTTCCAGCTCAAACAGCGAAAGTCCTCGGTTATTAATAAAACTGCAATAAGTCGCGCCCACGCAGCTTTCGAAAAAATCTATTTTGATTTCCAACTGAAACAATGTTTCATCTTGACGCTTTTACTGGAAAGTACAGCCGCCTCGTACAAACATTTTCGTTATTTTTTATTTCATCTGCCATAAACATAAAAAGAAACTATGCAAAAACATGACTTTATGGCGTGATAAAAACCGTACTTAAAGATAAAACAATTCAAACGCGAGCGAATTGACCATCTTTACTTTGCGACACAAATTGCACCGGCGAGCTTATCCGCGTTTTCAATTGGAAGCTCCCAGCTTTCGGGCTAATTATCGTCGCTACTAATTAAACAACAGTCAATTAAAAGCGTTCCCTTCGAACGAAACGCAGAATTAAAATCTATTTTTCGTTAAACGACGCTAATATTGATTGATTGTGGAAATTGAACAGTGGCGTTTGCCGCAACCAGTTTGGACTTCTAGGTGCTAAAGTTTCCCATTAGCTGGGAGCTTCCAAAATTTTAATCGACCCCGAAACAATTAAATTGTTGCCGTTATTTAATTAAAGTCGTTCATTAAAATGATTTAGTGATGGTGGAAACGTTTCTTGAAACGAACCACACGCTCCTGCTTGTTATGGCAAAAAATTTGAGATAATAACAGGTTGATGGCACGCCGGACTGAAACCGAAAGTTCAAGGAAAATGCCGGATGGCAGGCAATTATGCCGAACAGACGCAATTGTTTTTTCCATGGGAATATTGGCAAAAACTGCAATTTCCCCCTCCCAACGGAGTGGAAAATGCATTTATAATTAATCGTCATCATGTTTATGTAACGTCGGTCGGTGCCGATGAACTTTTAATGAAAACGCGCAATTTAAAAATTGAGGCATCCCCGGGTTAAAAATTACAAGCAATGACTGAAAGC
This sequence comes from Schizotus pectinicornis, assembly GCA_951805265.1. Taxonomy (NCBI): domain Eukaryota; kingdom Metazoa; phylum Arthropoda; class Insecta; order Coleoptera; family Pyrochroidae; genus Schizotus; species Schizotus pectinicornis. The sequence continues at coordinate 6,339,979 of OX638207.1, forward strand.
TCTAAGTATAGGTTTGTGTTTATAAAATCGCTCGTCGCCTGTATCAGGGTTAATTTTAGATTTGCTTCCAGCAGCGAGATAAAGTTAATTACCGAAAAATGTGGAGGAGTAAACTGTTTGGATCTCACCTGAAGGCAGAGGAAAATCCCTAAAAATCCAGGACGAAAATCGGGAACGGCTTTTCACTCAGCACTCGCGTGCGACCGAAAAATATGGCAAAGCGCGATCGACTGGAGGCCTGCTGCATGCACACAATGCCGACAGCGATCAGGAACTCGGCTTTGCAGGATGACTCACCAGCCAAGCCGTGACGATGCTGCCGAGTCTGGTGCTCAAAAAGCCGGTCGCCCCCTGGCGATTCGCTTTCCGATCCGACGAGGATTCCACGCCACGCGCAGTTGCCGATCCCGATTCAGGCACCGGCACTTCGGGGACTTCACCCGAGTTTCACTTTCACCTCCGGGAGCCCAACGAAAATTTGGCAATTTACGCCCCCGAAGAAATTTAAACTAACGGTCCTCAACCGTGTCTCTTCCAAAATTTCCCAGTCACATTTGAACTACGGGACAAAAATTAACTTTTCTACCACCACTAACTACTAGTAATAGTATATACTATAGTAATAATAATGCTAATAGTATCAATAATAAATTGTTTGAAAAATTATTGTTGAATTTCACTTGTAGAGATTAAGAAAAAATGATTTAAAAAGAATAAGGCTTCAAAATTTTGAAAATAAAAAATTAAGATTATCTGTGGAAGTTTCAAAAAAGCCGTTGATGGGTGAAAAAGGACCTACGTCTTCGATTAAATGAAAATGCGAAGAGGTAAAGCGCCTGAGATACAGTTTCCACCTCGAGAACTTGAGAAGCTTCTCCGGAGCTTGGACACTTTTTTTTGTGGTCCCGGGCTTTTGGTGGAGTCCAATTTCTCCAGACGGTGCCGTGGTGGTTAATTGGCATTTAATTGGCGACATGGCCGAATCCGGAGAAAGTCGCGCCCTAGAAGGTCCGAATTTGGCTTTCGCGTCGCCGGACGCCGAATTGCGGTAAAATAGTGCAATAAACGGCCAAGACAGAATCGTAAATCAACTTTTATCGACATATTTAAATTGTCAGTTAGTGCACTCTGAATCGCCATTTACGGACAGGACGTCCATTTATCTGGTTGCTCTTTCGACCTGTCTTGCCGCTGCTAGAGCAAAGATTAAGATTAAACTCAATTTATTGTCCTCCAGCGATACTTTTTCCTCCAATCGACAATGTTGACGTAACATATTGCCGATTTGTTATGAAAACTATAATTTTTTCTCTCCCGTCACGCACTTTTATTTTTCCCCAACAATTCCCATTCCATTGTCGTTGGACCATAATCTATGATCTTTTCTATGTGACTCATTCGCGCCAAGGATATTTACATGCAAATTGCGCCACAGTACCGTAATTGTTCAGGAATTTTAATTCGGTTTTATTTACGGTCACAACACCGGTCACACTGTAGGTACTACTTCTACCAGGTGTCGATAACTCTTCGGTAGCGCCTGAATTTCCTGCTCTTTGCCAACGTCCCCTCGGTACGGTCGAGGCACCATTTCGCCATCATTGTTATTATTTGCTCATTTGGGTGGAAGGAAACAAGGCTAAAAGGCCGGTAACGCTTTCACGACCGTTAACTTCCTAATTACCTTAAGCTGGTTTTATTGTGGCAACAGGCCGGTAAAAACAGCGCAGTTACCACCGAATTAACGATCGACAATCAATATCCATCACATCTCACCACTCTTCGGGAGTGTTTCGCGTGACCAGAGGTTTAGCCATCGGCCAAAAACCGGGTAAATCTCTTCGGTAACTGCCACGAGCGGTGCTTCATCCCGCAATGGCCGTAAAGTATTTTCCTTTAAGAAGTTGTAAAACGCACAATTAAATTTACGATGCAGATAAGCCCCAAAATATATAGACACAATTACTTTATATCCCGCTGCTGAATGCGGCGTAGTACCGACTTGTTGTTTGTACGATTAGGTTCCTCTTTTTGGTCGTTTTTTAATTGTTTTTGGTCGTACCAAATTCGAACCTATTATTATCGTCAACAGTACCCACATTTCGTTAGGTAAATGAGTGATCCACAACGGTAATCTTACCGGTAATTATCGTGCCAATAAACGTGAGAAGTATTCTATTACCTGCGAGGATTAATGAAACGAAATTATACGCATGAAAACATCTATGCCAGTTTAATTATTTTTTTTTGCTTCAGGCTTATAGCAATCCACAAAACCTCAAACTTTTATTAATAAAATTGATGCAAAGTTCAAAATTTTTGTATTTGCTTCCAATATGGTAATGCTGGATTTTGTGGCAAATATTCCGAAACAAACGCGTTAATGATAACTCGATTATTTGTCGTTTAGAATATTCATGTCGAGCTCCTGGCTGATTGATGCTGTATTGAATATTAATTACCGGGTGATTGCATTTGGAAGTGAATTGTTTGTTTCCCAGGTTTCCCTATAGGCCTGCTGACGCTTCACAGGGCAAAAATTGAGTAGTATTACGACACTGCGCTGATTTGATTACGTAAATGATTAATCATAAAACATGTCCGACTTTCTATACCTACAAAACATGAAGTAGGTGCGTTGCCTACTTCATATTGCTCGAAATTACCACAAATAAACTCACTTGTAATGGAAAAATATTGTTAGCACTTTACTCCGTCAAATAATTGTTTACAAAAAGTTTCGGATGAGCTTATCTGAGGTTTAGAACGTAATGATGGGGAATTGGTTTCAATGATGCAATTTCTGCGGCGAAACGAGGATGGGCGTGGAGGCCCCATCTCCCATTACTTCAGATCCGTATCGAGACGCAAAGACCAAAAAAACGAGACCTCCTGGGTTGGTCAAAGACCTACCCTAAACCGGGCGACCAAGTCTTGCTTTAGCACGAAAGCGAAATATGTGAATCATAAAACTTTATAATACCGTTGTCGGCGGTGCATCACGATTTAATACAGAACAAATCTCGAAATTGTCCGATCTTATCATCTCTCAAACCGTGTCATAATTTTTAACAGCCTCGCCACTATTAAAACCGAACATTATTCCGACAAAAATGCAGCCAACAATTTTTTTTCTCCGGTGTTATTGTGACGCAAATAAGCCAGCAGGCTGTCAAACACATGGTTGCCGGTTAACGAGGAATGTTTCTTGTAGAGCGCGGAGTGTTTGTATATTATTATTGCGGAGAACATATGTCTATGGTGATGGAAACAATTCGATTTAATCCGGCGGCGCCAACATAATAACATAGTTAACAAAGTTAACGGTACGCGAAGAGCCGAGCAGCCAATAGTGCATCATAGGTAGGTACTCGAAAACTTACGACAGTATTGTTTTCGAAAACCAGTTTGAACAGGGGGGTCAACGCTTCGCAAAATAAACCAAAATCGGACCTAAAAGGCCAACAAAACCGCTTCTCGACATTGCCAAATCGAGACGACGGCGAAAGCCGGCTCTGCGGGCCCCTGGAAACGGCCCGGCTCCGGTCAAACCATCGAAGACAACAAGACAAGGTGCAGATCTGTTAAAAATTTTGGTTTTTACTAAAAAGGGTTTTTCAAAACCAAGCGGTCCAAAATTCGACCACCGAAGCTTCTGCAACTATCTGGAGATTGCGGGTGTAAAGTCCAAAGGGGAGAAAAATCAAATTTCTTAAATAAATTTAATGTCAGTAATTCCGACTGAGAATCAGTGAACATTCACCCTTATGTTTTTCTCAACAGAAAAGATTGCGAATAGTGGTAGTGGAAGAGTTTTCAGGATGCTCTAATATTTCCCATCAGTCAAGGGCTGCAACCTCCTATTCAATCCGCTAAAATTCCGTCAACATTTTCCAATTTTCCCGGCACTATCAATTACTGTTGAGTGCATCGGATTTTCGTTGGCGAATCCTCGGCGAACACCGCCGCATTCTAGGCCACCTCGTCTGGTCGAGGATGCATGCAATTAGCAATAATTATTGTATCTGATTTAATTGTGTTCCTGCCCAGCACGTCCACTGATCACATCATGGTGGCGGTGGTTAATAAAATGCTATAATTGGAGCAAAACATTAGATGTTGCTACTTTGTATCGGACGCCCGTAGAAATTTCCAAGCAGCTCGCTATTATTATTAATAACCGATTTCCGGCCAATTAGGCAGATACGCGTGTTCCTGTCAAGGTATAATGCACCTACCACTACGTTGACGTCCCGACAACCACCTCTTCTCCATTGATGTTACGTACTTACTCGCATTGTGCAGTTGTAAAAAATTACATAGTGGTGTTAGTAAATCTACAGTTTAGTTCCCGCAAATTGTTGTTAATGCGCAATTTCCTCGTGAACTCACTAAATAAGGAAACGAGTTGTGCAAAAATAGACCACGCTCCAACTGCATCTTAAAATAGAACCGCGGTTATCTGCCCGTATCTGGACCAAAATTTTGCAACTGGCCCAACTCTCACCTCCACTCTACCGGGGCCATCTCAAAAATTTTGCACCAACACCACTAAGGATGTTAAAGTCTTCAATTTTTGGTATCCACATTACTACTTGTAGTCTTCTTCGTCCGTATTGCTCTTTTATCGATTTGGACCTTACAACTAGAAACTGTTTGCAAAAATTGCGTCGTCGCCAATAAAACCGACCAGGAACGTGTCTTGGTGTTGATATTTTGGTCATTGACATTTGCGTCGAACCGCCTTTCTCCGGTCTCCAGACGACGAAGGTAGATTCAATTTCTCTTGGGCATGAATCATGGCGTAAATTCGAATCTAGCTGTGGAAAGTACGGTGCTTGTGTTTTTTAGCCGTAGAGTTATGGAGACAATTGCGCCTCGTCATGTCTTCTTATGAGGTAAGAGGAAACGTATTTCGTACAGTCGAGCAGTTCCGGATGCGAATTGCATCATTGAAGGCGTGACTCACGAAATTGCAAAAATAAATCTGGCCGCGGAAGGTTACCAACAACTATTGTTTTATATGACAGTCCGTTAACTGCGCAATTTCACAACTAGAACTAACGGTAACCGAAGACAGTTTATCAGGACCACCGAAATTACCTCGTCTTGATAGGAAGTTTGGCACTCGCACAGACCAAAGTGGCCGTAAACATTGAAAATCACTAATGGACTGGAACTTTTTTTTAAAACAACTAACACGACTGCAGATAAAATGAGAGATAAAAAGATTCCGGGTTCCTCCATTTCGGCGATGGTAAAGAAGAAGACTGAGAACGTAACTAAAATTAAATAAAACTGTTTAAAAAAAGAAGGGAATAACGGATAGGGCATCTGAAGGGTGGAACTTCAACCCAAATAATAAAGAAAGAAGCAAAAATGGAATGTTAAAGGAAACAAGACACCTAAAAGTAAAAAGTGGAGATTAGAAGAGCGTCGATCATTTATTGAAAGTTAGAACTGAAAAGAAAACCAAGCAATGTAAAAAGATGTAAAAATAAGCTGACCGCTGGTAACTTATGAAAAAAAATAGTAAGAAAAGATAAGGTAAAGAGTGAAAAAAATATTATATTTTGAAGAAATCGGAAATTTCTTAAACTAAAAATGCAACAGTAAAACCGTTTTGAATAGTTATGCTGCACTTCACCGAGCCACCGTTATCCGCATCTATTTTTTCCTTCTTGCCAGGAAGAGAGAACCTCCCATCGTATTGTTTTTTATTTTATATCATCTGACCGCATCATCATTTCCAAATGAGATTTATCAATGTGGGTCCCCATTATGGTTTTTCGTCCTGGTGGTTGATAACCTTGGCATTTGCGTGTTCTTCCTCATCTATCCATTCAACTGTTTAATTTTTTGCAAGTATTTCTTTACCATCGGCACTAAGTAACGAAAGTAATGCCTTCGTTCAATATGTAGGTACTTTTTGGTCTCATTAGATTTTTGGCATATTCGAAATGGTTACTGTTCATTGTCAATGTCATTGTCCAAAAACAACTTTCGTTGTCAATATTTGCCTCCGTGAGAGCACCATCTAATTATTACCAATAAATTTACTTACGGTCTCGTGAATCATCGTAGACTGATTGAATTAATTAAAAATCGTCAATTAATCAATTGCCGCTGATTGATAATGATTGTGGTATCGACGGCAACGTGGAAAGCGGCCGTTTATCCACCACCGCCAAAACGATTATAAGAAATGCATGAGTTGTTTAATTTGGTTCTTAAAAGTTGCAACCATGCATAACCTTTATGGTTCATAAACTATCAAGGCCTGGGTTTTATTCGTTCCTCCTTTACTATTCCGTCTATAAATTTATAGTCGGTTTATCTACATTTAGAAAACTGGACTTGTTTTTAATTGAAGACGAACAGACATCTGTCGGACGACAACCGCCTGAATTACCAGAAACAATTAACGTGACAATAAAGCAGCACGTCCATCATTTCGACACCGCCGATAATGGAGATAAAATTCCGAATTCAGAGAAGCTTACAATAAAAAAAAGAAGAAGAAGAAGAAGTAACACATGTTACCTGAAGTTGGACGCACCAGAGCAAATTTTTTGAGGCAGCATCAATTTAAAAATCGATCTGTGCCGGAATGGTGGTTCTTTTTGTACGCTTGTCAGGTAAATAGCGCGTCGGATTACCAGTAAAAGTTTTTTTTTACATACCAACCTATAACTATAATATACGTAATCAATTTGTTTTGTTGGGACGAAAAAAATTTTGTAAACTCCTCCTGCGAATTCTCTCCTCTGTTGTTGGGATGGTACACTAAACGCGGTTGCCTAGCGCAACTCGAGAAGAACTGAACCGTGCACATCTACCGAGACGATGATAATTCCATTCTAATTCAAGGTCATGGCTGTGCATTATTTGCCACATTGTTAAAAGTTAGTGGCGACGTTATAAAACAACCGTAGATAAGTCGAGAATGGAAACTTTTCTCGATTTTCGGAATTTCACGGTTGCCGGACGCGGCGCGTCCATAACCGACATTGATCAATCAAAATACTTTCGCAAGACGATGACACTTCTGGCGGTTGCAACCATCACGACAAAACGTCATAAAGCTGCTTGCGGTTGTCGCTGCAAAAGAAACTTGCGATACGTGATCGCTGAAAATTCGAAAAATAATCAAAAACGCACGCGATTCGTCGACCCGCCGGCTACGTTCCTGAAAGCTCGCCAAAGCTTCAGGCGGCTCGCTGAAATTTTTCGACCAGTCAAAATCCTCGCCGCGATTCTTGCAGAATCTGAGAATTTTGCAAAACCCGTACGTGCTTCAACCAAACTTTTTGGCCGAAAGCTCGCCCAACTTTCATTAATAACAATAAATAAGTGCGATGGTCGACGCGACAGGAAATGCACCCATGCAAGTGCTTTGATTTATTTCCGCTCTTCGTTACGATTAATGGGATTGCGCGGCCTTACAGGAAAACCTATAAATTATTTGAGGCAACGTCTCTGGATGGATTAACGCCGCAGTTTCGCTGGTGTACACGTGGAGTATCGTCGGGGATGTGTCGAGATTAACGGTTTTATTACGTGGGATGCACGTGCTTAATACAAATATTGTCACAGTACATTTATTATACAAGGGGATAATAATCTAATGCTCGTATTAGGGGCTGTTATTCGAACGACGGGGTACCCCGGCCGGTATCGATGTGTCGAGACCCGGAGTGATTCACCCCCTATTTCCCGATTACGCGGGGAGTTTGAGTCATTTCATTTTCCCAGATTTCCTACTCGCATTGTTACGTGGATCGGAAAACGAGATTTGCAGGGACAACGGCGGAATTCGAACTGCAATCAAATTTTACGCCCAATTAGCCCCGAAACGGGGCCAGAACCATTTCGGCGACTCCGGAAAAAAAAAATCAAAAAACCCTTTTCAGCAAGGATTTGAGTGTTGAGTGCAAAAAAAAGGAGTGACGTAATGAGGGTTAAGCCCTGGCAGTTGCCCAACCATAAGGGCTAGAAAACAGTTGTGATCCGACAAATTGGCACAAGACCAAAAAATAAGGGTTGAAGGGGTCCATGACGCGGGGCTGCCCTGCATTAAAACTGAATGTACCTACATCGTACAGTAGTGAAGATGCAGATCCTGAGTGGAAGAATGGCTGCAAGTGACTGATAACGTGAAGTTGTTCGACGGGGCGCCCCCGTGCGGCCCCCCGTCGTCGAAACGTCGCATAAATAAAATCATCGTCGTCCGTCCAGTTGGTAGGCCAATCGAGGAGTCGTTAGAGCGTTTTAATGACGTCGAGTTATTCATGTAAAAATATACAGCACTCGGACTGTAATTGAGCCGTCAATTGAACTGATGCAGCTTCCCCTAAGCAAAACGCCAACAATAATCCCCTTCAAACACGTTCCAACCATCACCAGCCTCCATCACCCTGCCACCACATGAAGCGATTAATTGCGAATTTCTCACGACCTAACGCACCCTTAAGAAGAGAAGAGTGGAGAAAAGAAAAAAAAATGTTCAAAAATGATGATTAACGAGATGATGTCATTGGAATCGCGAAGATGATGTCATTAATCGCGAAATTTTGTTATAACTCGAGCAGATGTCGCACGTCTATCTATAAATTCTGTCACGTTCCGTCGGCCGGAAGCGCGGATGGGTCTAAAATGGAGGAAGGAGTCCGGGCACTTCGCCAAAAGTCCGCGCGTATTTCCGGTGTTGCAAGTTCATTGGCCAAGGTAAAAATTCCGTGTTTTTCTGGCGCAGCGCTTGTTTAATTGACCATCTCTATTTTCGCTTCGATTTCGGCCAGGTCGCCAATAATTTAGCATAATTACGTCAATTTTTGACAATAAAACACAGGAAGCGCAAAAAAATCACAACTTTTCGTCACGACAATCGCGAGAAACGGCAGCGTAAATTCAAATCGCTCCAGTCCCATTGAAAACATTCAATCAATCGCAGCGATCGGTATTGTTTCGTAATTGCTTCATTTCCATAGTCAAGGGAACGAGGCCGGAGACGATAATTATCCGGCGATGTCTCTGAAAAATTCAGCCTGACTCATCTCTCGATGGTAATGCGGCTGTGGGGCAGCGCCCACGAAACGGCCCGTTCTATAAATATTGTTAAACAAACCCACGTAGATGTTGTGTCAAAACAATAATGCACCGATGAATCATTATTAATTTATCCGAGCTAATGCACTATGGGCGTCTCTGCAGACGAGAAAACATTAATTCTCTTTATTGGGCATTCGTAGTGATATTTATGGCCATGAAGAGAAATCGCCGCAAATTTTTCTTTCGGTTACGACGAGTATTGCCGTATTTACGAGGACCAAGTAAAGAATAAAAGGAAGCGGGAGAAGGCAACATTTGTTCTTAAGTTGGAAATTATTATTCATGACGAAAATGCACAGAGGCCATTAAAATAACGAACTGAATCGGGAAAATCGTAAATTCGCCGACTGAAATAGGAATTTGCGATGCGGCAAATTGTATATGCATAGGAAACCGCTGAAATTGTCCCAAATAAAAAAAAATAAAAAAAAATTGTGTCAAAATCGATTCTTTAAAGCCTAAGCTCCCGCACCAATGATTGCAGTTTCCCGGCGCATCCACCATTTGTGCGCTTCGCACTGCACCGAGTTGAAACGTGTTCTGGAGGATGACCAGAACCATTGAGGAAGCGTTACTGCTAAATTCTGCTGCTCCACACAAGACACGGCCTCGATAAAGGTCCATAACCACAATTACTCGTTTCGGGCAAGAAGGAAGATTAAAAATTGTTAGGAGGAAAAATCCATCTTGAGTCAAATTTAAAAAAAGTCTAATTTCAAGCGTAATCACAAAAAATAAGTTAAGAACTATGACAAAAAAATGTAGAAAAGTGGAGGGTGAAGTGGAACAACAACAGCTTTTGCAATAGAACTCTAAAAAATAAAAACTTAGAGAAAATGACAAAGGTGATTATGGAGATAGAAAACCTGAAGACGGGACAAAGGCAGTATTTAAAATTGTTGCACAGAACTGATAAAAAAAATTGCCTTGAACTTGGATGCCCAACATTTTATAGCAGGATGTTAGAATGTAAAATTTAAAAAATCAATAAAACAAATGAAGGAATGGCGGACACTAATAAACGTGGAATTTTGTAAAGGAATTTAGAACAAATAAAAAATTTGTAAAACCTATACTAAGAGTTTAGTGACCATGTCCAATATAACTATGAATAACTAGAATTCGTCAATTGGTCAAAAGGAAGTAGTTATGTTGCTGGGCAATCTCCTGCATGAAGATGCCATACAATCTACTTAAAGCTCTCCCAGGACAAATTGTGATGACCTTGTATTTCGAGGATGATCCAATAGCAAAGTAATGAGTTGAAAAAACGTAGAAATCGGGTCGAGCAGAAGGGATCATCCTCAACTGTCGACCAAAGGGAGCGTGTCGCCGAGTTGCTTGCGAGGCCACTTTTTAACTTCCTAACCGCCCCCCAGCCCATTATCAATTTATAAAGATTGCAATTTGCCGAAGGAAATATCGGATATCCCCTCGCCTTCCCCTCGTTGCATCGTCACCGGCCACGTGACCGAATTGCCAAATGGAAGTCCTACTAGACAGGATATAGGGAAGACAAAGTATAATAGCGTCTGCGGAGGAGATGCAATATTAGCAAACACATCGGGGGTTTCATTGTCGAGAAGGGATCTTTTATCGAGCGAGTCATCTTCACGGCCCCAAAAACGCCCGTCTCTCACATCCGAACAAGTGTGCTAATAGCCGACGTTATTGTTGCGAAATTAAGTCCTTGCCAGACTCCCAACGAAGACCTGCTGATGAACGACGGGATTTTCCGATTCCGTATAATCGCCGACAGTAATGAACGTCGGCTAACTGGAGCGTAAATTATGAAATTTAGAAGCTACCAAAGAAAAGTGATTCCGAGTAAGTAAAGCAATTATTTCGGGTGAACGAGAGAAATTGGTTGGAACGCCAAAAATTGCCGAACGTCACCAATTCGACCGGCACCCCCAGCAACGCAGAGCTATAGTTACAGTCTCCAACCGAGAGAAAATTGGGTTTGAAAGGCAGTTATCAAAACTTCAAAACTATTCAATGCTCACCAATTTTGGTCTTTACACGAGTTAATAACTTCTGCAATGCAAAAGCGTGCAAGTTTCTGATTTAATTGCGGTTGAGTTGGGAAACGAACTAAAAGCAACTCACCTTTTGGCAGGATTTCCCAGTAATCACAGGAGATGATTTCAGTTAAAATTCAACAGTAGCCGGTCGTCGTATAATATCACAGAAACTTTCCGGGTTTCACGACACACAACAATAATTTTGTTACCAAGGGGAATTCTTGTCGGTACAAATCGCGTTAGCGTTATGCCGGCAGTGGGTTCCTGCGAAGAGTCGCTGAATGAAATGCATCTAGCAGGCCGAGACGAGCTTTGTTGGCGAATGAATCGAGCAGGCCAAGAGATTGTACGAAAGGGGAGATCATGCGGCCGCCTGCAGAGCAACCCGGTCGACGAAACAATTTATGACCCCAAATCGTAATAATCGAGGTGAGAAGGTGCTTGAAAAGTTATTTCACTACTAAGTAAAAAAATACAACTAAAACTATGGTTAAAGCTCAGCTGTCAAATAGGGTCGTATTTAACAGTCTACCAAATTTACTCAATATTTTCAAACAAAAAAATACTTTCATTTCCCAAAAACACCAAAATTAAGAAAATACATAATCTTAAAGCGACAACTAAATATTGACATAATGCTGGCCTCTTATATATTTTGTTCGCCAAAATAACTTTTGTTGACCATAAATACTAAATGTTCACCAAATTTTATTCCGCATTTAATTCTAACATAATACCCAGATATTTAATTTTCGACAGTGTCTTATATTATTTAACAGTTAATAATACTATTTGTTGATCAAGAATACACAAGCAATAAAATGTTGTGCAAATGGTAAATATTTTTATGCAAAATTATAGATGTAGATGTGCTAGGGCAAGGAAAATAAGAGTAAAAATAGAAGTGGTTTGCACAAAAAAAGATATTGATTTCCGTAATAAATAAATGCTTTGCTGTAATTGACTTGCATTATGTAAAACGTAAAACTTCTTTCAGTGGTAATTTCTAATCGTGCTTAAAAAAAATTACAAGGCCCTGAACTGACCTTGTACAAAACTTTTTTCGCGTGCCTCTTGTCTGGAAGCGCAAGCGGCAAGGAGAGATGCGCGAGCATATTTCATTTTTGGAGTAATAGAATAATTATTTGGCGCACAAATAGTTTTTTTGAGAAACACTAAATATAAATAGATAGCGCGAATATTTATTATGTACAGCACGGACGCGTAACTTGAGCGTTCTAAATTTGGTGAACATTTAGTAAAATTGATAGACATATAGAATTTAAAATGTAAGCAATGGTAAAACAATACGCAGCATAGTTATTTTAGTGGTGATGTTCTCATTTTCTGATGTAGGTATAATAATTTGATTTTTTGATGCTCATTAAATTTTCTGGTGGACAGTGCAAGAGATGTACCTATAGTTTAATTTGGTGTACATCATATTTGTTCCCAATCAAATAGCTGAATGCCGTCTGGAATGCAAAATAAGAGTCCGGGCCATAAGCTCGGGCGGACAAAGACCGGGGAATTTCATCAACTTTGCAGGAATCTTTCACGAAATGCTTAATTCGCTGATCCTGCTTTTGTATGGAAATATAACAATTAGTGTATGACCAAATTAAGAATTTTTCATATAAAATTGAATTCCATTAGGTTATTGTGGAAAATTAAATTTAAAAAAATAGTTTTATTGACGACATTCTTGGAAGCTTAGTCGAGTACTTTTGGAGCAAAGGAAAAAAGTTGTCTGACGCTGCAACAAAAATTAGGAAAGAAGAGAAAGTAGCAGTAACAGCGTTAAAGGAATTGCAAAATTTGCAGACATTACAGAAAAAAATTGTCGAAAAGAATGTTGCAAACTAACAAGTTTTCTACCAACGATTTAAAGTGAAGTTAAATAAGAACAAAAATTGATGAATCACATACGATCACCAGAACCGTTGCAAAACAAGTTTAGAAAAAAGTTTTAAAAAGTGAATTTAAAGATAAAAAAAAAGTTGAAAAAAGTGAATTTGAAGATAATCCAAAAACAACACTTGAGAGTCAAGAAACAGCAAGAGCTTGGCAAGGAACCATGAGGTGCAGTAGAAGTAGAGAACAAAACAGAAGAGTGTAATAAATTTGGAAAAACCGATACTGACATTTTGTGTGCATTAATAAATTTAATTTATTTCAATTTTTTAACTCTATTGGGGCAGTTCTCTTTGTACCACCCTGTATAACTTTCTGCGCAACAATCCTTTAAGGTAAAGAACAATTTAAACAAAATTCAACATTTTTTTCCTCGTTCTTAATAAAGAAAAAAAAAACTAGAAACAGCAAAATCTTAAAAAAGGAAAAGAAAAGGTTGAGAAAATAATAAGAAACAGGATTATTTTCTAAGTTCAAAGGCTATTGCCGTTTGACGACCTAAAAATCGCAGAGCAACTTCTAACATAACAATTTCCGTAAACTTCTCCCAAATATTTGAAGATAAAAACCGTTTAATGGCTGTTTGTTCAATTCTAAAAATGCGATTTTAATGGCTAAACATAACCCACGTTACGCCTCGTTGAGTGAGGTACCCAAAAACGAGATTTTTCCTGCAAGTGCTTATAAAATATTACTGGCCTTAGTTTGACTTGAACTTGAGGAGGTTTCACCTGAGAAGGGCGCGACCCTTGCCTTGAAACCCCAACAATACGCCACACTTGTAGTGGTTGAACCATCGATAAAGCTGCATCCAGAAAAATTGGATTTGCCAAAATCGATTGGACATCTGTCATGTGCGCTTTTCAATCGCAACGGAGCGCGGCTAATAATTCACAAAACCGGCACAATAAGCCACCAAACGGTCAATAACTCGGCGTGTGCTTAATTCGAACGCTATTTGCATATTATTATCTTTCAACGATTCCATTCCGAAGCCCAATCCGGACCAATTAGAGTGTGCGAACAACGTTCCCGGAAGAGGCGCTCTCAAAGTCCCGTGTCCCGCAGCGAGACGCGGAGGATTGAAATATTATCGGCAAAAGCTCGTGGGTTATCCCGACCTGCAATTATCCGTCGACTTAATTACGGCTTATGCATTTCTTTGATTCATCGCTTCCCACGCTCGGGACTTATTTCACTAACCTACAGCAAGAAAATGTTTATTGCAGCGTTACTATCGACAGTTAGAAAATAATAGTTTCGAGAAGTGGCAGGGAACAAAACGAAACGTAACGGATCATTATTCACGAAAGCTCCGCGCGTTTCGATTACACGGATGGCCATCGGCGAAAACCTCAAAAATCCACTGTCTACGAGTTTCTCCTAAATTCACCAACTTTCGGGGCATGGTAATTCATCAGGAGCCGGTCACGAAAAGGCCGCAATTAGGGGGGTCCAGGTAACTTCCGCAAGTTGGGGTGACGAGAAATCGATAACACGTCCGGCACGTACTTTTATTCGTATGCACCCCCTTGCACAAACACCCTTAAGTCACATGCATAGAACATCCTGTACGGGTCAGTATCCCCGAAAGTAACGCGATATCGAAGCCGCAACAAACCTCGGAGGGGTCCCAATTTTAATGTCGGGTGCAGATCGATTCACCTCGCGATAGTCGACATTGGTGATATTGTTTATACAGGTAGATGCGTCAGTGTAAATATTGTTAATTAAATTCCGACCACTCACAGACTGTGGCAGACACCTCATGCACGAGCAAATTTGCCACATAAATATATTAACGACAGAAAGCTCCGCAATTAACGTTACGCGGCGATATTTCACAGTAAATGATAATCGCGATGATGTTGTTATCTTGGAAAGGCGCGCTAGTAGGGAGGAACAGCGATAAAAATAATTAAGTGTGCAATTAAAATGATTGAAATGTTGCAGATCCTCTCGGACAACGAAAAGTTGGTGCAAACCGAGGTTTAGGTTGTGTCAGATGATTCTGCCAGTTTCTATCATTAAAGGCATTACCCAAACTCGACGACACCTCTCAAAACGTCAAAAATCAACCAAATTTTGTAAAAAAAAAAATGGCAAAATTAACAATTTTGAACAAAACTTGAAGGGTTAAAACAAGAAAATTGCAGATAGTTTTAAACTGCCCCATTATAAAGGTTAAATGCTGATATCATATTGTGAACTCCTGAATGGTCGTCCTTATAAATATTTTCTTTCTAATTAATTATCTAGATCAATTATCTAAGCCATAACGAGGGTCATTACCTATTTCTCTTTAACTACAGTTCCATAACCTGCAGACCAAATCTAGTATGTATTAATAAAATAATAATTTGGCCGGACTCCCGTCAGATACAAATATCGTGAATCGACATTAAGGAACACCCCGATTTGAGGTGTACAGTAAACGGTGATGAATATTAAACCGAGTTTAGTTAACAGATAGGCGAATAAATATTTAAATAACTATGAAATTATTAAAATCCAAAAAAGTAGTCTCAGCCTTACTTATTTATACAAGTGGGAGTTAAAACAAAAAAATTTCCGTTTTGTTAAACCATACAATGCCGCATATAATTTTTCTCCCCATTAAACATTCTTTTGCAACTTTCGGACGCTAATGACACTCTAGGTGCCTTCATTCCGAACTCGCGTATCTAAAACCGCCAGAAAAGTTCAAGTTATGCACCGTTAGTTCAAATTAGTTTGAAACTCGTACAACAATCACCACCGTAATAAAATCGTTCCCTTATTTACGGTGTGAATCTCACGTTTTTAACTCGAGCTCGGCTTTAATAAATCAACAATAATTTTGCAACGCCTTCACCCATGATGGACGGATTCCGCCAATTTCCAACAAAAAATCTAGTTAAAACACCCATAGTTCACGTGAAAAGTAATAAATTTCTCTAAAGCTAGAAAGCGTGCAAATATAAGACATAATGAACGAAAAACCGCACCGATCTCATACTTGGAGCTCAACTTGCTTGCTCGAATTGCGGCCGGATCGTGTAATAATTATTAATTAATGTTAAAAACGTAGCGTGCAACGTTCGTCTGACTGGTATTTAACGTTATTACGCCGGCTTTACGTAATAAACTAAGAAGAAGACAACAAGAAGATCCCGAAATGTTATGAAAACAGCCAGAATTGATTTTGTCTGTCGATGAGGGGGCTCTTGTTGGTGTGTGTTATCTGGTTCCGGAATCGACGTTTCGTCCTGTTTTATTGCAAGAGAAACACTAACAGCCTGGGGACAGAATAAAGCAAATTCGACGAGGGCACGCGACTGCAATAAGAAACTGATTCGATCTGCGGCGTCCTTTTATTGCCGACAACATTTCGAACGACGCCTGAAGTCCTGAAATGGTGGAGGCGCGCCAACGGTTAAAACTACAAAATGAAACATGTCGAGCAACAAAATGGCTTGTTACGGGGTTATCGGGAAGATCTCGTGCAGACTCGCTATTACCTGTTGCATACGTCCGTGTAGGTGCTACACTTCACCTCATTGACACGGAGCAGGTTTTTTTTTTTGGCAAATTTTTACGCTTTATAGCGATTCTCTAATCAACAACTTCAAGGCCTAGACCGACATTTTTAGACTATGCAACACTGCGGGCTAATCGAGACGGCAATAACGCATTAACGACGCATTGTAATCAGTTAACACCTCGCCGTAGCCTCTAGGCAACAATTAATTCCGACAATACTGTTTTTTGCCATTTCTGATAGAATTTCTCGCTACCGAGTTACGGCAGGTAACAAGCAACTGGAGCGAATTAGGATCAGCTTGATAACATAATAACTTCGCGAAAATCCAGCATCTTTAAAATTCTGTCGCCTGCCATATTTCCAAAGGTTAAAGTGTTATACATCTATCTCCAGCAATAACTGAAACCAAACTGGGAAGCAAAATTCTGGACGTTTTCGTAATGGCAGAAGTGAACTGCAATCAAAAGAGGAATTTTTAATACTTAAGTCATAAATAATGTAAAAGTGTACCCTATGTGGTACAGACATGGTTACAATTAACAATTTCTTGGAGAACAGAAAGGAACAAAAAAATATTTATTAAATTCATTTTTAATTTATCTTTTCGCCGCTTTCTTCGAAAACAGTTTCAGTTTTATTTCGTCCTTGTGACTTAGAAATTTTCTGTAGTGTGGCAGCTTCACCCCGATCCCGTGAAAGTCTTCGGGCAACACCGCGACAATTTTTTTTAGTGTGGCACACGCCGCAATTATCATGCGCCACTGGTACCAAATTATACACATGATACGCGACGATAATCAGACCATTCTTTGAGCACCATATCTAGAGCAGCAACACTACTTGTAATTGTATACCTTTCTTTCCTTTCTTAAACCCATTCATAGTCGTTTCCGTCAAGACACCACCACAAACCCCACCTATTACCTCAAAGCCGGTTTTTAGCCAACTATTACCGTTTCTTTTCCTTCTTATTATCATTATTTTATTATTTCCGTCGACAAGGATGCATGACCGTGACATTGTTCCAAGGTCGCTCCTAACAAATCCCATCCCCTCGTACTCCAGAAAAATTTCTATCATTGATTGTTTGATTTAATTGGTCGCTTCTCAAATCAAACCTCCTCTCACTCGACAAAAATTTGTACTTATTGCTTGTTTAATTGGGAAAAGTAGAAACATCAATTTTCGTTAGACTCGAATTAGATGAATGAAATCGAATTAGTTAGTTCGGTTCAAGGAACGGTTCTAGGGGGATCGGATGACATTTAAAAATCATGATGCGTGTCCTAGAAATGACGTAACAGGGGCGGCCCTGTAGGTCATTGCCATTGGAGTGCAGTTACGGCCCCAAAATAACGAAAGACGGGGAAAGGGGAGCGAGGTGCGTGATGAAACTGAGCACATCAAAGTTAAATATAATTGCTAGACAACAAACGAAATGCAGCACCGGGCATAGATTAATGTATGAATCATGTCACATCGAGGAGAGACTTAAAACCGGCAATGGCAGCGAAGTGCGCTAACAAATTACAACTGTTAATGACTACAACAAACAAAAACGGAGCGTTGGGAAAAACTCGACTAATTAAAAAAGTCAAATCCGACGTATTTAGGTAGGGAAGTGATATTAAATTAATGTAAAACAGTCAATATGGAACGAGTAGCATGTGCGCCGTGCAGTCACTTGTAAAAAGTGGATCAGCTTTCGTGCATGTGTAATTTGCAACAGTGGCTTAAGTCAAGTGTGGTAAAAAGAAATAATTTCACCGGCATTATTCATGCCGCGCGCTCCGACTCGTGTATTGTTGGTTGCAGAGTTTCAGCAGTTTAAGAACTTACCTGGACATTGGCACACCATATTGTATACTGTTTGAGCAGTGTCGTCCTCAGACAGAAAGTCCCAAAGTCCATCGCAGGCAAGTATCAAGAAATCTTCACCGCCATCTAGAGGTATTTCACGTATATCAGGCACCGCGCTCACGTAGGGTTTGTACTCTGCATCACCTAAAAAAGACCAAGACTTTGAAGTTTGCTCTCAAATTTTTGAAACTATGTACATATACATTTTTATTAACTAAGTTCTAGGTTTCCTAAAGAAAGCAACAAGTTCTTCTAGTTGTCAAGTGTTAGGGGAGTTATATCCCCTAAACTTACCCTTCTGAAGATATTTTTATGTAAAGTCTCCAAAACCGTTTATGGCTATTAACATACCGAGAAACGTTATGACATTTATTACAGCTGTAGATGTCAGGTTGAAATCCGAGCTCGAAGAGCGAGGATTTTAAGACATCCAAGGCTGTAATATGTCATAACATCAAGGTTTGTTTAATATTTTATCGGTCTCAGGCGACTACATCCGCATTTTGATAAATTATTATGACATTAATAAATCAAAAATTCATTTGCAACTTTGTCCGTAAGAATCAAAGTCGTTATACAAGTTGGTTGCTAGGTAGACGCAAAGATGTTCATTTGTCAACAAATATTTTATTTATTAAAAATTCAATATTTTGTAAAATGAGTGACGCTAATTTGCCTGAAAACGTGCTAGAAAGTGCTGAGGAAGCTATGCAAGCACTTATTCCAACCAAGTCGAAAGTGAGATACGAAAAATGTTATACTGAGTTCAAACAGTGGCAGCAAATTAATAATTGTATTGGAAAAATATAACATTACCAATATATCATTTTTACATTCCTAATACAGTTATAAGGTACATTACAAACCAACTTTTGTGAATGTTAAGGACCTTCTTACAGCCTGAAACCGATAAACATACTTAAACTAAAATTTTTAATAATCGCATCAGATATGGGTTCAATTAAGAATTGATTCGTAATAATGTCCAATGACTTTCTTGTCTTGTCTTGAAAATGTGACCTGTAATGCGGTTCAAAGTTTTTATGTAACTTTAAAAATAAAACCTCTGCAAAACAGTGTCTGTACAGTTTTGAAGGAGAAGATTAAAGGAAACGCGCTCCAATTCTTCAAGGCTCTTTTTGATCCTTTAAAAACAACCAGTAACAATAATTCATAAAACATTATTTTTCTTTCCTGACTGGTTACACTATTGTAGTTGCGAAATAAAAGTAGATTCTTTAAATTTAACATTACGTCACGACTATTGAGTTCTTCTAAAAACTAGATATCCGCTTATAAACTTTCATGACCATGACAATCGGTATAAAATGCCGGTTACTGGACAATACTAATTTACTCTACAGGATGCCCCATAATGAGAGTAAAAAAGTGGCGTTTCGCAGATGTAGATAACAAATTTAAAAACTGTATGTCAAAAAATAGAAAATCACGTCCTGTATAGCTAAAACGAGTCATTTGTGAACACAAATTGATTGGAAAAATTTGCTTGTTTTGGTATCCTCTATGGGAAACAATTTTATTAAGAGCTGTCGTGCTTAGGATATTTTTTCTTGTTTTTTAATCAACGCTTTTCTGTTACTGGTTACCTATTGCTCTGGATACGGCCAATTGTCCGTTGACTCTCCAGGTTCCCCAGAAACTAACAAATCCGCCTTCATCCTCAATCCTCTTTCTCTCGTCCTGTAACAAATTCTTAAGTGAACCTGAACCCAAAAAATACGTCCAACATACTGTCCGGCTAGGTTTGTGTGGATGAACACATTGCAACACTCGTCCCTGATTCACTAAAAGCGCCTGGGAATCACCAACCCACGCTATATACAAAGTTTTCTCTTTGGGGCGCAACAACGCACAAACCGCAGTTGTTCCACTGCTAAACCTCTGTAACCAACCACAAAAGAAATTAGCAAAAATTATCTTCTCTTCATACCTCTCCTCTTACTTCAATATTGCACTTTTCAATAAATAAAGCGTCGGTTTTCGCAAAGGCATCGAGTAAAGCCTGTTCGGGATTCGAAACGAAATGTTGGCTTTCGGCTAGGAACTGATGTAAATGGGCTGAACAGTAGGCCGCGGCGTCGTGGCCCGCATGACCATCAAATATTGCATAGTAACTGGACGGACTAGCTTCCTGAAAATTAATTTAATTAATTAAACTAAAAGAAAATAGTCGATAAAAGACGAAATTACCTGTATGTTAAAAATCGTGTTCAAATCATGGACGACCACGTGTCGGTCTTCCATTCGTCTTCGTTTGTTTTTGGCGGCGCACGTGCTTACGATGTTGTAAGCGGGTCCGGGGGGCGGCAGCGAGCAAAGCATGCTGTTGTCCAAATAACGCAGGCAAACTTCGTTGACTTGAACTATCACCGTCTGCATCAACTTCAAAGGTTCGTATGCTGCAAGTACCGGTAATATTAGTGATGATGAAATCAGTGATTCATGAAAGATGTCGCAACAAGTGCCAATGACTCAAAAAAAAAACAAAAAAAAAGATATTAAGGAACTGGAAATTGAGATATCGCTATCGATTTTAGCGGAAGTGCAGCTAGGTGGATAATCGGCATCTTCCGCTGGGCACAAAACGGGCGTTATTACCGTGGTAATTTCAATGGATCACAGTTAGGTATTGCGTATATTTTACGCACGAGGTGTTGCCGGTTGTTAAAGCGGGAATTTTATAGTTAGAGTTCGAACTTTGCAATTAAGCCGCTTCTCCGGTGCCGAATGGTACTACCCACCGTTATCTGAGGAGATGAATCCACAAGCCACCGGATGCTTCTTGCAGACCTTCCTCGTTTCATCGATCACCAATTGGATGAGAGGGGCAAGCAAATGTGGGGGGCATTTCCTGGAAAAAATGCAAACGTCAGATTTTCAAAACTCTCAAAAAATTCTAACTTTGAAAAATATTAATAGGACTATGTCAAAAGAGGGTAGGAACTGGAAACCCCCAGGTCCGGGTCCAAAGGGCCGGTCGTGAGTTTTTGACACAGCTCTAACACCAAGATAATTAACTTCTACTTCAATAAAAACGTTAAATTAAAAGTACTTCGGTTGGGCACATATTTTAGTTAAAACGTTAAGTAGTTAAGATTGAATTTGTAGTATGTACGTATTTTATATGACGTCATAATGATTCATGGTATCCATCAAGACGCGCAGCAGCTACACTGCTGCCTTTTTTGTTACCCAACTCCAATCAGTCTTTTAGTCACAAACCTTAAAACATGTTGCTGCAGTTTGAAGACACAGACAATTAGTTGCAAAATGCAGTGTGTTCAAGATTGTTGCCAAAAAAAGTGGAATCAAAGCTGAGACTTGGGTGTTTCTTGCGAGGATAAGTAAAAAGTCACACATTCAAATTTAGTTTTTTATTACACAAACACAAGAAGAACAAAGACATTTTAAGTTTTGGAACAAAATCCAAAAAACAATGTTACAATTTGGTTAACAGTTGCAACCAACTCAAATACACAAAGAAAATAGTTCTATTGATCACGAAACAAATTACAATATAGCAGTTCAAGAAGAAACAAATAAACATCAATATTAAGAGTCCTCAATTAAAAATTGGTCCTTTGAAATTAAATCCCCACTTGATAAAATTAAGTGATTTTGCATTTTCGTTTCTAGATAATCGTTGACCCTACGATGCGATCCCACCCACGTGGCCGAATGTCGCGATTTAACTTAAGGCAGGTGCACTCAAGCTACCCCACCCGATGAATTCAACCCCAGCGCAAATGGCACCATCTCAAACGCCGTAAAGATTATACAGTTGCAACTTCAAGAAATCGGGAAATTGGCCGTAAAACTGCAGCCAGTTCTCCTCTCCGCACTGCTCCTTGAACGCCACCAAAATCCCCCGTATCATCTCCTTCAAATCCGGCTGCATCGAGCCCCAAGAGGCGACCGCGTCGCAAAAATACATGAAATTATTCTGGCAAAACTCCGGATGACGGACAATTATCTGGCATAAACCCCGAAACGCCAAATCTTTCTCCTCGGAGTCCTTCAAGCTGCGGATGGACATGCAGCAGTTTTTCAGGACGTTCTCGAAATCGGTTATGGTGACGTCAGGACAAACGCAGCAAAGGGTACAGAGGGATACGGCGACAGTTTGGTACATGGTCCGGGAGACCACGGGGTTGCGCAAAATCGCAACGAAAGCCGCCAAAATTTCGGGAACGTAAGGCTGGATGTCGTTGCCCATGGCCGTGCAGAGTTTGCCGACGACCCAAGCGGCGTTTTTGCAAACACCCTCGTAGCTCTCGTCGAGATTTTTAATTATTAACTTGATGTAATCGCCGACATTACCGGCCAAATAGGGGTAGCAAATAACGACCAGTTCGCCGTATAACGC
Source organism: Schizotus pectinicornis (assembly GCA_951805265.1). Taxonomy (NCBI): domain Eukaryota; kingdom Metazoa; phylum Arthropoda; class Insecta; order Coleoptera; family Pyrochroidae; genus Schizotus; species Schizotus pectinicornis. The sequence goes on from OX638207.1 coordinate 6,362,798, forward strand.
GATTGAAGTTTGCCGGATTAAGAAGGAACAATCCTGCATCGTCGTGTAAAGTAAGCAAACCAAGTTGCTGTTAGTGACGTATTTGTAAAAGTACGACTTGAGACCTAGCGCCATACTGTAGAGAACATCTAGAGCTACGTGCATCGGCTCTTTGTCGGGAGGGTCGAAATCGTTGAGGTTCTCCTGAAAGTTGGCCTCCGCCATGAAAGTGTCGACGATTATTTCCATGCATTGCGAGTAAACCGCTTCGGAATAGGGTAAAAACCCCGCGTCCAAACTCGGGATTATGTTGGCCAAACACTCAATGACAGCAATGAATTGGTCGTCGGAATAACTGCTGCATTCGTTGAGCTTCTGCATGATTGGCGGCATCAGTTTGTCGATGTAGCCGGGTTTGCTGAGTTCGTTCCCAACCGAATGCGCCAACACGTTGATGGCGTCGTAAAGCAAATAGAGGCTGCGGTAGTGGAATTTTTGAAACCCCATTTGGAAGCCTTCGAGAATTAAATCGATGTAAGGAATCAATTTCCCTCGCGCCTCCTCCTGGAAGACGCAAAAAGCCGAAATTGCGGCCCTCTGAACCCTTTTGTTGTCGTCGATGAAATGTTTCAACAAAACCGTCATAACGGGTATAAAATAAATTTGAGGCGAAGAGTCGGCGTTGATGATCCAACTAACGTAACGACTGAGGGTCCAGCAAGTGATGACGCGTACCATTGAATGATCGTCGTTCATGGTGTTAATCAAAAATTGTACTAGAAAAGGAAGATGAGGCCTCAAACCGTTGACGCAACCTTCGGAAATGGCACCGAGAGCCAAAATCGCCGATTCTTTAATCAAGAAGTCTTGATGGTACAAAATTTCGTTGAGGAACGGAATTATGAAAGGAAGAATATCATCACCGAACTTAACAGCGATGGCGTCAAGGGAGGCCGCGCTGCATTTCCTCAAAGTCCACCCCACGTAAAAATCGTCGACGTCTTCGCAGTTCCCCAAATAATCCCCATCGTCTTCATTAGAATAATCATAATCGTCAAGTTCGCGAGTAATTTTTTTATCGTGCATCCTAAACGGAAACGTTTCCTTGTTCAGGGTTTCAATTTGTGCCTCCTCCCTCATAGTGTCTTTTAACGCGATTAACTCGAACGTCGAATATTTCATGTTTTTGAGCAAAATCGGAACTAACTTATCGATGTAGGGGGCCAAAATTTCCTTACAATTGCTCAACTTAGTGACCGCCAGCCAAAACTCGCAAGCCCCCAACGCCACTTCAAGATCCTCATGTTGAGTTTTCACCATTAAATAAAGAATGACGTCATGCAAATGCGGCAACAAACACTCCTCGCGATACTCGACGTACATCACGAAACTGTGACAAACGTATTTTTGCAAATCTAAATCTTCGGTGTTCGCCAATTGCATGACGTTGCGTAAATATTTGGGCAGATCGATGGATTGTTTCATAACTTTGTAATAGTCCTGCAAAAATTGGTTGATCAACCTTAGAACCTCTTGTTTTTTGTCGCATTTCTCGTCCGTCAAAAAATCGACGAATTTCGGAAAAACTTCCTTGGTTATCGCGCAAATTTCCTCCTCGCTCTTGTCCAGACTCATCAGTTCTTCGCAAACGTTGAAAATCGTCGTTAGGGCCACCTCGCGGAATTCGTCGGGAGTCTCGAAGCTTTTCACAAGAAACGGAATCAGTTCCGGCCAGCTACTCAAATTGTCTTTGGCCAGAGTTACGATGACGTTGGAAATGCTGGTGCGGACGTCGCGGCACGGATCGCGCAACAACACCAGGCAAATTTCGCGGATCTTGACGATACTGTCTTGCGGCAAGCGATTGTAGATGGCCGCGATGTTGTTTTTGAGCAAAATCGCGCTCAACGCTCTGATTTCTTCCGAGAAACCGCCCTGGCCGACGATGTAGAGGAGGTAATAGGTGAAATCCTGGACGATTTCCAGGCGCTTGAGCTTGTCCTGGACCTCTTTTTGAATTTCGCTGTTCGGCACCAGGGCGTCTCGCAGGATGCTCTTAATTGACGCCAAAGTTTCTTCGCGGGGCCTCCACAACGTCCAATCCATGGCCGAGTGCGAGATTGTCGAACTGGAAGAAAATTTGTGAGGTTATGTTGCGACAACTGTCAAAACAGCAGGAGTAAACAAATATCGGCCGGCTTTTAGGCGTGTTATCTGGCAATTGCGGGAATAAACGGGTCGTTACTGGTTAAAAGGGGGTTTTAGGAGGGTAAAATGCCGAACTTACCGGTGAAATTGTGTTGATGTTGACAGCTGGAGCGATCGTTGGAAAGATGGTGCAAACAAGGGGCTGATTCTGATTCAGCTGGATTAATCTGGTCAACCTTGGAAATCCTGCGCGCTGGTTGCATCAATTTAACGACTGCTTCGGTCGTTGCCGCAACGGTGCAACTCGGGGGCGATTTCGATTACCTAACCTAGTCAACGCTTCCACCCCGGCCTCTTAGGGGTTGGGTTGGTAATGGTTGATTGGTTGGTGCCATTTTTAAATCGCAACTGACAGCTGTGGAAACGTCACTAACACTAAAAGACGTAACTTGAGACACTGACGGGAGAAATTTCCGGGAAATGGGCCGATTATCAAAAAAAATGCAAAATTTTAACTAAAAAGGGGCACGCCGAAAATTGAGCGAAAATGGCGGCACAAAAATAAAAATTCCCGGGAATAAAAATCTACTTCCCCCACCAAGGACAGTAGTTGAATGTGGTTTAGGCGCGAAAATTTAAATTACTCAAATTTTAAGGAAGTTTTAGGGGGTGCATATAACGTCATACAGTCTGCATTACGCCCGAGACCAATTATGTGGATGTTCCCAACATCTGGTTGCAAAATTTTCAAACTTAATAGAAATTGAAAATGGATATTGTTTCTCCCTATTATCAATAAAAATTAAATTTATTGTGATTAAATATTTGCCAACTAGGTCAAGACCGTCGTTTTTCAGCGCATGTTTTTAATTTCAAAAATCTCAGTGACCTCACCTTGGGAAAAAATCGTAAAATAATCCAAATAATTCGTTTTTAATGTGACACCGCACAGACGAAGTAAATCCCCAGGTATAGCAAAAAATTACCGGTGCACAACAATAATCTAGCAACAGACATATGGCGTACGTAATACAACGTGATTGTATGACCTTCGACGTATATGCAATTAAACAAATACATGTTCCTAAATTTAGCAAAAGGCTAACACCATAATCGTCAATATAAAAGTATATTGCTTTTACGCTTTATTGAGGGCGTTCATTTACTGTAATACTCTACTTATCTTATCATTCAAGAGATAAAACAAATTATTTATGCTCATGAGCTTACGTCATTAGAAAAAATATGATAGGTATCTACTACAGTAAAAATTGCATAAAAAAGAAGGCACCATATTTTTGCTAATTATCCTTTTTGCTGGCAAAATTTGGATTTGGGGTCATTGCATTAATTTGACCCTGTTTAGGTCGAGAATAGTGGACTGTATGGTATGTGTTGGATTTGAAAATAGAAGTGTCACCAATGCGTAGATCTTTATTTTCTTAAGATGACGTCGTCTCTATCAGAGAGCTACTTCTATAATGATTCACAAAGCATGCGACCAAGGCGGGGGAGGTTTGTTACAGGTAGATTTCCCACCCCTACCCTTGCCTCGTGGTCCAAGTTGGGTGCAGCGTCAACATGCCGCCCCCGTTGGAGTGTAGTGACAAAATCAAATTAAAACTGAAAGCATGTACAAATGAGAAAGAAGCGACACAACAAACTTAACCTAATTATAAAAAGAAAAAAAATTAAGCTAAATCTAACCTAACTGACTTACATAAAATAAAACAAAGCTAATCTAACCCTTAAGCTAATATTTAATTTGTCCGAATTGTCTATAATTCACTTGAAGGCAACGGACACACCTTCACGATAGGCCGTTTGAAGGTTCCTTGCGCAGTCTTTACAGTAACCACTCGTATGCGGTTGTCACTGCCGGGATGCGTTGCTATGATACGACCCAAGTGCCACAGCAGAGGCGGTGTGGTATCATCGACCAAGATGACCATGGTTCCTATCTCCACTTTTTGGTTCGGGGTAGTTAGCCATTTATTAGCCTTTTGCAGGGAGCTAACGTACTCCTTTGTCCAACGAGACCAGAAATGTTGTCGCAGCTGCTCGATCCGCTGCCATCGGGAGAGTCGGTTGTATGGCACATCCTGGAGATTGGCTTCTATGGGAGCGGTTAGCGACTCTCCAATCAGGAAATGGCCCGGGGTGAGTGCCTCGAAATCAGAAGGGTGATTAGAAATTGGAATAAGAGGGCGGGAATTAAGACAAGCTTCTATTCGTGTTAGGAGGGTATACATTTCCTCATAAGTGATGGAGGCAGTACCTAACACCTTCCGAAGATGTCGTTTAACAAGTTTAACCCCCGATTCCCAAAGACCACCCATATGCGGGCTTCTTGGCGGAATAAAGTGCCAAGTTATATTTTCAGATGTTAAATTTTGAACAACCTTATCTGAAAATTCCGCTGATTTTATGAAATTGTTCATGGCTTCCAATTCGTTTTTCCCCCCCACAAAATTAGTGCCGTTGTCAGAAAAAATGTTTAAGACTTTACCGCGCCTTGACATAAATCGTTTCAAAGCATTCAAAAAGGATTCGGAAGTCAGATCCCCCACAAGCTCCAAATGTATAGCCTTTGTCGCCATACATATAAACAACGCAATATAAGCCTTTACTTGCAGTTTACTCCGTTTATTGCCCTGCTTGATAAGTATTGGTCCCGCATAATCTAAACCCACATTTATGAAGGGTCTTGCCGGCTCCAATCTAACTTTGGGTAAGTTGCCCATTTTTTGAACAACGGGTCTGGGACGAGCCTTAAAACACTTGACACAATTATAAATAATCTTGCGTATCACGCTAGAAGCTGCAACGGGCCAATATTTTTGCCTTAGTGCCGCAAGCGTTAACTGAGGACCTGCATGTAAATGCTCTTCATGGTATTGTTTGATGATTAGTCGCGTTACATAATGGTTTGACGGTAAAAGAATTTGATGCTTTTGATCGTGTGTTAAAATTCCTTGTCTTATCCGACCCCCCACTCTTAAAAGGTGATCATTCTGGTCAATAAACGGATCTAATGGTCTGATTTTGCTGCAACGATTGATTAATTTATCTTTAGAAAGAGTTAAAATTTCTTCGAAAAAGTTTTGTTTTTGAATATGAGAGATAATTATGTCATGAGCCTTAATTAATTCTAAAGACGTTAAAGGTCCGCCAGATTTTTGGGATTTTTGACAGTTAGTGATGAACCGTAAACAATAAGCTATTACCCGTTTTAACTTTCGGAATGATGAAAATTTAGAAAATACGGGCAATTCGTGTTTTGTGATAATTATTAATACGGTTTTCCGCTTTTCGGGAGTATCCGATTTATCAGTAGAAATTTTGTCTTGTACGATTAGTGGCCATTCAGATGGTTCCTTTAACAAAAATTGAGGACCATGCCACCACAACTCGGAATTGATTAGCGCGTCGGGATACATGCCTCGCGTTATCACATCTGCTGGATTCTGGTTAGTGCGAATATGATGCCAATCTTGTACTGAGGTTAATTCTTGTATTTCCGCGACACGGTTAGCAACAAAAACCTGCCAAGTAGTTGGAGGTGAGGCCAGCCAGGACAAAACGATGCTGGAGTCTGACCACAGATATTGTTTATGTACATCTAAATTTAAAGCGGGCACGGTTTTCTTTATAAGACGTGCCAACAGCTGAGCTGCACACAGTTCTAACCTAGGCAGCGATATTGTTTTTAAGGGTGCGACTCGACTTTTTGCGCACAATAAATTAATTGAGAGTTCTCCTTGATTATTTCGCGTTCTCAGATAAATCGCCGCTCCATATGCCTTCATGGAGGCATCAGCAAACCCGTGAATTTCGATAAGCGATACTGGCATTTGAGGGATAACCTTACGCAAAATGCTTAATGAGTTCAAAGAAGCTAGTTCTCTCAAAAATCGATTCCACTCATCCGCTAGAACCTTAGGTACCGGATGATCCCACGTTAAATTTAACGACCAAAGTTGTTGCATTACTAATTTAGCTCTTACAATTAAGGGAGTGATTAAGCCCAAAGGGTCAAAGATTTGTGCGATTGTAGATAGTATTGACCGTTTACTATGTTTGTTTTCGACAGGTAAACTTCCGGTGGCGTACTTCAAAATATCGTCTTTGCAATTCCAGGTAAGACCAAGGGTCTTGACATCTCCTTTGTCGAAATTTATGACGACCGAGCCCGTTGGTTCCGTGTTTACCACCGGCACAAGCCGCGGGTCGTTGGACGCCCATTTCCGTAATTTAAACTGTCCCTGTTCTAAAATATTTATTAGTTGGTCGCGTAAAACTAGCGCGTCTTTAATATTATTTTGTCCACATAGTAGATCATCCATATAAAAACATTGATCAATGGTCGCGCTAGCAAGAGGAAATCTGTTTTCGTTTTCAATGGATAATTGTTTTAAACAGCGCATAGCCAAATAGGGAGCTGAAGTTATGCCGTATGGTAATCTTGTTAATCGGTATATCTTTAAGGGAAGGTTAACGTTTTCCCTCCAAAGAATCCGCTGGTAATCAATGTCTTGATCATTGATTTTGATCTGGCGGTACATTTTTTCAATGTCCGCACTTAAAACATACTGAAAGGTGCGAAATCGCACTAGAATTAAAAAGATATCTTGTTGTAGATTTGGACCGGGAAGTAAATTGTCGTTAAGACTGAGTCCGTTAGAAGATTTGCTAGAGCCGTCAAAAACGACTCTTAATTTAGTGGTTGTTGACGATTCCTTAACTACCGGGTGATGCGGGAAATAGAAGGATTCGCAATTGCTAACTTCATTTGACGGTACCAACTCCATGTGGTCCAGCTTAATATAATCGTTCATAAATTCATTGTAGGAATGACGCAGAGACATATTACACTTGAGTCTTCTTTCAAGCGAGTTAAACCTTTTACTCGCTTGTTCAAAGGATGTACCTAAATTTATGGTACTAGTTTTGAATGGAAGCTTGACAATGAAGCGTCCTTCCGGATCGCGTTTGAAATTTTGTTTAAAATGAGTTTCGCACGTCAACTCATCGGTAGATAAGTTAATTTTATGAGGCATTTCCTCTATAACCCAAAAGCGTGCTATCTGGTCTTCTAAGGAACTATTCTCTACGGTTGTAAAATTGCAGGATGGTTTATGATCAGATTTGTTAGGCCTATTCACGTTTATTGCACCGCCGACAACCCATCCCAATTTCGTTTGTTGAAAGTGAGGATGTTGTCCGTTCTGTGAAATTTTACCGCTCTCTAGCAATTTCCAAAATAACTCGGCTCCAATAAGGAGATCTACCGGCCTACGCTCCAAGAAGTACGGATCCGCTAACTTAACATTAGGTGGAGTAAAAATGGTTGTCCCGTCAACTAAGTCGTTTGGTAAAGAATCCGTAACTTTCGGAACTACGTAGCAATTAAGATCAGCCATAAAAGAAGGTTCCAAACGAGATTTCATGGTAATTTTAGCAGCCCTAGTTATTGTTGAAACGGTTTGATTGATTCCTCCTACCGTTAACTTGGTTTTCTCTAATTTGACATTTAATTTCTTAACCATGGTTTCAGATAAGAAGTTGGATTGAGAACCAGCATCCAAAAGAGCTCTACATTCAATAAATCGATTGTTACTATTTTTGATTAATACTATAGCCGTGGAAAGAAAAACTGATTTGTTTGGTGCAAATGAATGGCTGTTCACAGTATCTATAGCATTGAGTGAAACCTCTCTATCCACTTGGGCATTTAATTGAGTTTGATGTAACAGACTATGATGCCTTTCCTTGCATTCTCGGCAAGAATATTTAGATTTGCAGTTTGTCGTTAAATGATTACCATTCAGACAGTTCAAGCATAGTTTCAGCCTTTTAACTTGAGTGCTACGATCATTAACTGATAAATTTAAGAGTTCTGCACATTGATAGATTGGGTGCTCACCTTTGCATAGGTAGCACCTCACATTGCCCTTCGTTGAATGGTAAGCATTCAACGTCGGCTTGCTTGAGGAAAATTTATTTACAGGTAACTGTTTTAGGTTAGGTTTATACATATTACTTACGGAAGCTAAAAACTGGCATCTTTTCTCCAAAAAGTCTTTAAATTCCGCTAACGTGGGCATGTTTGAATTATCCAATTTAGCTTCCCACTCCTTTTTGGCACCATAATCTAACTTACTATTGATTATGGTTATCACGATGTAATCCCAAGAATCTACCGGAACCTTTAAGACCTTGAGAGCTTCCAAATTGATGGTTATTGTGTCAAGCAATTGACGCAATGATGACTCCGAATTTTTAATAATATTCGGTGCCGAAAGAATAGCGTTAATGTGATCCTGAATAATTAATCGCTCTTTTTTAAAGCGTTTTTCTAAAATTGATAAAGCCGTTGAGTAATTAGCGCTCGAAACAGATAAGGCCTCGATGGCCCGAAGCGCTTCGCCTGTAAGGCACGAACGCAAGAAATTGAGCTTTTGGCAGTCGTTCAGAGTTTGATTCTTGTTGACTAAATTATCGAAATTATCGAAAAACGACAAGTATTCTGAATATGCCCCGTCGAATGTAGGCAACTTAATTTTTGGTAAGATATTTTGGACAACTTGATGAACTTGATCTTGAGGATTATCAGATTCAGTCCCAGTCGGGCTGGACACGCGTCTCGGAGTTACTGCAGGTAAACGCCCTTTAACTATATTTTTAATTTTTACCAATACATCATAATATATGGTTTCAAATGCTACAGATTCGGTGTCTACACTTGTGTCCTCCGGAGGACTGACTTCCCTGATTTCAAATTGAATATCATCAAACTCAATAAAAACCTTTTCTAGCGCCGTTTTACGTACTTGCAATTGTTCCAAATCATCTTTCTTGTCAAAGGTGTCTACAAATGTTTTTATCTTCGTAAGCTTGCCTTTGATGTAACCGCGCTTACTAACTAATTTCTTGAGGGCTTCCGTTTCCGCCATCTCAAAAAATGCTAAGTATCCGCTTTCCAACACTTATGGAAATAGGGATATACGATAAAGAAAAGGAATCGAGACACTGACCTTTTAGTTCCTCGGGTTCCTTGGTTGGGAGATGTATGTCGCTTGACCCTGCCTTGATGCTCCGCTGATGGGCTGGCTGGTGGACTCTCCGCTAGTTCACTGTGGCACTTAATTATGCGCTCGCGATTGTATTTCGACGTGATTTGATAAATTTTTAGTAAATCCGGTTCGAAGATAGACCAATGTTTAGGTCGAGAATAGTGGACTGTATGGTATGTGTTGGATTTGAAAATAGAAGTGTCACCAATGCGTAGATCTTTATTTTCTTAAGATGACGTCGTCTCTATCAGAGAGCTACTTCTATAATGATTCACAAAGCATGCGACCAAGGCGGGGGAGGTTTGTTACAGGTAGATTTCCCACCCCTACCCTTGCCTCGTGGTCCAAGTTGGGTGCAGCGTCAACAGACCCCGTCGCGCCAAAAATTGGTATTACCAAACGTCCAATTGCTAAAATTAGCAATACCACAATGCAAAACGCAACCTTGACAATATCCAACAGCAAAAAGCAAACCTACGTGTCTTAAACGCTTAGAACTGGTGGAGTCAAAATCCTATAATAAACAAAAAAAATTCAAGAAATTGGAAAATCCGAAATACTCCACAAAAATATTGACTAAGTTTGAAACTTTACAACATCCCAGAACGTAACTATAAGGATGTGGTCTAAAACCGATAAGAGCCCTCAGCACCGTCACTTGATAGTGGAAATAGCCGTAAATTCAGTGGAGTTATAAGCAATTCTCCTCTTCTAAGCTTTGCCATAACTTCTTGATTGACGAGAACAAACTAAAAATGACGCCATAGTTCCGAACGGCCCTCGTAGATGGTTTTTTTTTTGTTTCCAGCCAATAGCTAAAAAGTTGGATAGAACCAGAGACTATCTATGTACAGTCAGTTTCAAAAATAATGTCCATCTCACACTTTTAAAATTTAAATTTTTTCTACAGATAATATACTAGCTAAAGGAAACTCAATTCATCTGTTCGATTATTTCATATGCTTGGCATAAATATAAATTTTAATGTCTGAGTTATGTGGAAAATAGACGAGTTTAAGTTTAATAGATGGACATTACTTTTGAACTCGGCTGTACAATCTAGTCTCTGATAGGACTTGGCACCAAATTGCTAAAGTACCAAGTGACATTTAATTTAATTTTTAAGTTACGAAAGTGCCGAAAAAACGGCCTTTCGTTTCACCGCTCGCAGCATCAAACCTTGTGATGCAATAATTCGTGGGGGCATCCCGAAAGGAAACTTCAATTGTTCGGAGTCAGTGCACGAAACGAAATCACTATGCAGATCCGCAAGGAAACGTTAGTTCCGACAAGTGCACCCACAATTTTAAAAATAGACCATAAAGTCGTCTGATTTCTCTTTTTCGAGCTATCATTGCTGGATGTCACGTTTTTACTCCGGTGCATCTAAACAATTCATGCGAGGGAAGGGCAATCTGGAATCAGACATTATAGGGGTGGGTGAGCGACGGGATTGTGGAAGGATTCGGTCGGAGCGACATTGCTAGAATTCCGAAAGGGAACTATTGATTGCTCCAGATGTCTTCTGGACCGCGTAGAGTCGTGTTGAAGCTACGATTGTTGACAATGGGCGTAATTAGATTAAGACCGAGATGCACGCGCCCGCAGTAAAATTAACAACCATCAAATCAGAGCAGCTCCGCTACTTAAAAGTGATTACGTAGCTTAAGTATGTGTTTGTCTGCGTTTGAGGAACTGTAAATATATAACATTACCAAAGTCACTAAAAAGTAACCCGATATGCTGCTAGCTGGTAGCAAAGTGGCGACCACTTACTTGTGTTTTGAATACAAACTTGACCCAAATGAGGCCAGTTTCCGCAATGATATCATTGTTAGCTATATACCCAAGTCTAGGCCTGCGATTTTTATCGATATATCGAAGTAGGTATCGACATATCGATATATCGAATAACGATATGGGATGGTACTGATATCGATATATCGACATATCGATATTTCGGCATATCGACATTCCGATATTTCGATATATCGATATTTTGATATATCGATATATTGATATTTCGATATTTCCCACCAAGTAAATTCGGCGTGTTATATATTTCAATTTTTCACTATTCGATATATCAAAGTATCTATCGATATATCGAAGTACCTATCGATATATTGATATATCGAAGTATCGATATATCGAAATACCGAAGTACATCGATATATCGAAGTAACGATATATCGAGATTTATCGACATATCGATATATTTCGATATATATCGACATATCGATATATCGGTACATATCGATATATTTTAAATATCGATATTCGATATCAAATTCTCCATATCGCCCAGGCCTACCCAAGTCTAGACTGGTCTGGACATGTAAAAGTAAATATCATAGGATCCCGGTAACTTTTTTTTCTAGTTATTAAACTTGCGAGCAGCTAGACTTCTGATAAAATCTTATCGAATAATAGCGCTCAACACGTCAATTCCTTGGTTTAATTTCCTCTACGTGTTGACCATTAAATATTTCTGTTCCCTGAATGTTATATTATGAGTATACTTATGGATCAAGTGAACGAAAGCCAGTCCCGTGTTGTGTGCTGAGAAACTTCCCCCAGTAGTGGTTAGGTCGTAAAAGCGACTCTTGGATGTAATTCACGAGCACCCCCCGAACGTTTATTGGTTTCGTGTGCGGAAAACTCACGTGGAGAGCCCGAAGAATTTTTCCGATACGACTTGTAATTTAAACAGAGAAAGGAAAAGCTGCAAAGCCAATTTCCGAAGAGTAACATCCCTCGTCTCAGATCAGGCCGATTGGATTACGAAAATTGAACACCCACATCTCAAGCGTCAGAAAGATCTGGGATCGAGTCTTCTCGAATTTCTACGTTTGAAAATAAAAATATCGTGTAGCACGTGAGTTTTTCCGAGAAACATTAATCAGATCGTAATTGTATCTCCTCAATTAAAAAAGTGTTTTTTTATGTTAAAATTACTATAAGTAATCTTCCTTCAAGACGTAGGTATCAAATTGGTGGAGGCGCCGAGACGTTTATCAAACGTCGGTTAGTAAAAATTCTACTTTAGCTTTCTGCGGATAAAAAGTGGAATCTAAACTACTTGACAAGAGAAGAATTTCTTTTCCTGAAACACTTCAGTGTAAACTAACTCCATTCGGTAGGACAGGGAGGGCATTGCCACCCACCCATTTCCAGGTGATTCGCGGCCGGGCAAGGGAGATGGGTAACTTTTGGGGTAGGTATAAACTCCAAAGGGAATAATTATTTATGGGAACAAATATAATGTACACCAAATTAAACCATACATCCCTTGCACTGTCCACCAGAAAATTTAATGAGCATCAAAAAATGTAAATAAACCCAAAATTATTATCCATCAGAAAATGAGAACATCACCACTACAATAACTATGCTGTGTATTGTTTTACCATTGCTTACATTTTAAATTCTATAGGTATGTCTATCAATTTTACTAAATGTTCACCAAATTTAGAACGTTCAAGTTACGCGTCCGTGCTGTACATGATAAATATTGGCGCTATCCATTTATATTTAGTGTTTCTCAAAAAAACTATTTGTGCGTCAAATAATTATTCTATTACTCCAAAAATGAAATGTGCTCGCGCATCTCCCCTTGCCGCTTGCGCTTCCAGACAAGAGGCACGTGAAAAAAATTTTGTATGTACAAGGTCAGTTCAGGGCCCTGTAATTTTTTTTTAAAAGCACGATTAGAAATTACCACTAAAATAAGTTTTACGTTTTACATAATGCAAGCCGATTACAGCAAAGCATTTATATATTACGAAAATCAATATCTTTTTTTGTGCAAACCACTTCTATATTTAATCTTATTTTCCTTGCCCTAGAACATCTACATCTATAATTTTGTATAAAATTATTTACCATTTGCGCAACATTTTATTGCTTGTGTATTTTTGATAAACAAATAGTATTTTTAACTTCTAAATAATATAAGACACTGTCGAAATTAAATATCTGGGTATTATGTTAGAATTAAATGCGGAATAAAATTTGGTGAACATTTAGTATTTATGGTCAACAAAAGTTATTTTGGCAAACAAAATATATGAGGCCAGCATTATGTCAATATTTGGTTGTCGCTTTAAGATTATGTATTTTCTTAATTTTGGTGAGCATTTAGTATTTTTGGGAAATGAAAGTATTTTTTTGTATGAAAATATTGGGTAAATTTGGTATATCTACTGTTAAATACGATCCAATATTTATTATCCGTACCGTAGCACCATTGGACGATAAGAATTTTTTGGAGTCCAATACGGCAGACTGATGGCAACTCTCGCTGATACAGTCAGTCTTACAGCCCGTTTTACACAACTTCAAAATCGCCTATTTCGCTCCTAATTTTTGCTCGTCATTGTACTTACCTATATGCATGGAAATAGTTCTACAAACCCTCTAAAATTGATGTACAAAATTTTGCAAAATTGTCAGTTTGCAAACGCAAACTTTCCAAAATTCCAGAATTTTAGAGCCTTAGCTCAAGTAAAGTAACATTACTTCCGATCTACGATCCACCACACATCTCTTTCATTAAAATGCAAGTTAAAGTCATTGCCGCAAGATTTCAACTTATTGCGAAAGGCTACACGATGACTTAATCAATCATCACGTAATGGGGTACTTGCCTAAAAAAAATATTGCACTTTTTATTCTCAAGATGCATGCAAATAACTAAAAAGGCTTAAATATTTTTTTTCCCATTTTTTTATTCCATATTTTCGTAGATATTTGCAATTTTTGTCTTTGGTGACGTCATCGGCCCCCGTATCTAAGACTCACACCTATATTGAATAGACTCTTGTTTTTGGCTACTATGCTGCGCTGCTAGCAGAGGGCCCCACATTTTTTACATTGGATCGGCATTCGATTTATATGGAATCTGAGTAAAGCGCCATCATACGATTTCTTTGAGAACTACACCGTGTAGGGGCCGGCTACGTCACAAATCTCCCACTCCAAAAATTAAAAAATTAATTCTGGGCGTAATATTGACCCTAGAACCAAATAAAAAAATACGGGTCTAATGAAATCGCCTACATTTTCTAAATATTATATTTCCTAAACATGAGGCAAGTACCCCATTATGCAAGAACATTAGTTCATTTCCTACGGTTTACATAAATGACTGACTTGGGGTGATATTTCACACTTATAACATTTATCGCGTTTCCTCGTAAGCGTTAGAACAAAATATAATACTTAATTGTTATTGTTGTTTTATTCATATCAAATGTCTTGTGGTAGCCGAAAACTAAACCGGGAATTGATAACAATGAAGACAAAACTTCCTAACGCCGAGTTTTTAAAGGTTTTGTCGTTTTTTTTTTTTGTTTTTGCAGTTCATTGCCTTTTGGCAAAAAGCAGAACGACTGATAACACGTGAGCCACGCTACAGGGTGTGTCCTGGCGAAACGGGCCGTTTTCCTGCGCCTTCACGCCTTCATCACCTTGTAAACATCAATTATTACGCATTTATGGATAAATTTGAGCTCCTAGTCGTTAACCTCACCGTTCTAATGAACAACCTCGTATCGTAATCATTCAATTTACATCGCAACGCAACCTACGCGCTCGTCTCCTTTAATAACCGCAATTAACGGCAACTAGCAAACTTGAATGTACCCAAATTCAAAGTAATTGAACCCGGAACGGTACTTGGGAGCTCCAGCATCATTTGTATGCAGCATCAAAAGCGCGGGCCGGAACCCGACCATGTTTTGTTTTCGTTTGTCACTTGTCAGTAAATGGAATAATCGAGTGTCAGTCCGTACGTCGCAGCAGGCCGACATAAACAAAGTCGTCTTCGTGTCAAATCCGGATAATTAACGTAAGTTTGACTTTATTTCGGTGCCGGATGTTATCTCACTTACTTTTGAGTTAAATACTGGGTCGTCCAATCGATGACTCCGCCGACAACCTCCAGATTGATGAGCTTGTAACTTCCCAGTTTAACAGGTAGTTGGTCGTTGGGGTTGACGGTTTGGGCGAAGTTCTCGAAGAACTCCCGGTAATAAGTCAAATGGTCGTCTTTATTGGCCATAATCGCGGTTAACTTATCACAGGCACTCGTTTATTATTGTTAACGTTGAACACTATGTACACAGTTTCGTTGTTTACAAGGGACTGCTGATATGTGTATTTGTACTATGATTACGTTGCTAGCGAATTCGAATTCTCTTTCGGAATACTGGCGTTATTTAAGTTTTAATTGCCGAGGCGGGGAAACCATTCATGAAAATGCGTCGTGAGTCATTCCATTCGCCTAACCCAACTAGCGAATCGAAGAGATTTCATTTTTGATCGGCCACCACCTACCAACCTAACGGACTGACACCGCGCACCATCCATACCGCCCACTGCGCACAACGCGCACCAACCATACCAAGCAAGACTTTCGATTTTCAAAAACTTTTATTTTTTTTTATAACAACGCATCTAACACCTCGCAAAATTTAACTTGTTGGCGGCCACTAACCACCACTTTCGACGACCCCCAAGATGAGAGTTTTTTGCGATTCACGAGAATTCAGTCTATGCAAATTCTAAAAACAAAAAGAATTCCAACTGCTACATAACCACGCAAAATCCGGCAGAATCAATGGTTGGCGGTATCTCCCCCCGCATTTCTTTCGCTTTGATGTTCAAATAGGACAACTCGTAATCTCTTTGCATATGTTCAGGAAGAGGACTGTTCCAGTTATCCGGTGGCGTTCTTCTCCTCTCCCACACGGTGTTGTTGTAATGCGCATTCAACCTTTCTTTTCTCCTGACTTTTTCGCTGGCAACTACTTCTTTCTGAAACGGAACCCTCAAATTTGGGAATTTAAAAAGTAACCTTGAATACCCCCGCTTTAATATTTTTTTGTTCTTCCCATCTGTAGCAGTTGTCGCAATCTCGCTTCCATTGCGCGCAGTCGACGGCTTTACCGAAAATAAAGTATTGGTTAAACCTGGCGCGGATCGAGGTGCAATCACTGTATTCCTCTTCGTATATTTTACAGGGTCGGATCTGAAAGAGTTAGGTGGTTTTGGACGCTACAGCATCTACTGGGGTTAGTTACCAGCCAATCGTCTTCGACTTGCGGCGATGAGGGGCTTTCAGCCCCAGTTTCTGCTGACATTTTTATTGCGATATTTTAAGGTTAGGTTATGTTAGGTTAGGTTGGTAGCTCGTACTTGTCAGTTTGCGAGCGGTGCGTAGGCAACCAACAATACTTTTGCAACCCCAAGTCTGTAGGGTGCAACAGCAAGTTTTGGTACAGGGGGCAGCCGAATTAAAATCCAAAAAAACTGTTTGGTTGATTACCATCAGAGAGTTACTTTTTTCTATAAATTGCGGCTAGAAGACTGTCGACTAAAAGTGTCCCAGAATTTAATCAGTTTAGATAAAGTATGCACTCACATTAAATGTGACTCGCAACTGATAAGAGGTTTGTTTTTATCGTTACAGTTCTCCAAACTAAGCCGGCAAAATGGTGCAAATGGTAGGAAAGTATCTCCACGAGAAAAACGAAAATTTGGATGAATACTACAAAACCGTGGGTAAGTAAAAATTGTTGTTTAAACCCCTTTTCTGTAATCTCGAAAATAGGAGTTCCGTACCTGGCGAGAAAAATGATGGCCATGTCGAGTCCAACCATGCAGATTTCCACTGGTGAAGATGGTATATGGACCATTACCACAGTAACGACTCTGAGAACAATTGAAATTAAGTTTAAACTTGGGGAAGAATACGAAGAAACCATGCCAGGGGGCGTTATTAAAGTAATTTGGTTGTCTTTTATTTTCGTTAAAAATTGTTTCGTGGGTTTTTAGAGCACAACTACTTTGGATGACAACAAACTGATCACGAATTCAGTTGCCCCCAATGGTTCGAAAGTGTACCGAATTTATGAATTCAGCGACACTGGATGCGTCATTGTAAGTAAAAATTTTGGCCGTCTTCTTTTTAATCGCTTTTATTGCTGTTTAGAATTTGAAGCATGAAGAGAGTGGAATTGAAGCCAAGCGACACTTCAAGAGAGCTTAACTTTTAACGTCTTACTCAACATTCCAGAAAATTAAATTTGTACTGTATATTTTTGAGATTTGGCTTGGGCCGCAATAATTTAAGCTTAAAATGTCTTATATGTATTCATATTAGATCGTAAGTACTTGTAACGGGGGCATCTAGCAATATAGTAATCTTGGTGGTCTTAACTATGTGCATTTTTATTTGTTCCAAATTTATTAACTAGGAATAAGTTATATAATATTTTACTTTTAAAAAAAGATATCTGTAAATTAACAAGAGAAGATGATTAACTAACACTATTATTGTCTGTGCGAACAACAAGCAAACGTGACTTGAGTCAACTCAATAAGATAGTCTCACAGAAATGAATCATTATCAAAATATGTAGACAGAAATTGGATACTTCAATTATTGATAAACAATTGCCAATAAACTATTAGTACAAATTATTGGTAATAATTGAAACGAAAAGTAACCAACTTAACATTTTCCCGGCGCCTTCGCCATTTGTTGCAGTTGCAACTCTTGAAACTCTTTAAGCTCTTGATGATTCCTGGACTTTCAAAATCTTTGATTGAAACAAATTTTCGCAACATTGACACTAAATTTGCTTTATGGTTTTCTTACATGAAGTTCTGAAAGTGTTACGTTTTTGGCAACTCGTTAACAACTGACCATTCTCTTCAGTAAGGCAATAAAAACACTATTTCGTCAACCCCCCAAAACTGCTCATATTTAAAAAGAAATAATTTGGCAACCTATTCTTAAAGGCGTTTTTAATACTAACATACTTTTATTGCAAAAGTTTGCCGAATATAACGCGAACAAAACATTAACTACCTAAATACCATCGAGTCCTCAATATTGCTTTCCAAGTGAAAGTGGGAGTAATTTTTGCCGGCATTCACGTTTAATTCAATTCAGTTTACGTCTAACATCAGAAAATGATCGGTGTAACGATTTTCACGTCATTGAACTCGACGACATGATCGCGTCAAAGTGGCTACTGGTGGTATTGGTGTGCCTCAATGGTAGAGACGCCCAACAACAAACGAAGAGACGGTTCAGGGGGCTGCCGATGCCTTCGGGTCTGAAGCTGAAACAACGATGGCAAGAAAAGCTCAACCAACACAAGCAGAGGAATACCCAAGTCATTTGTTACGGTAAATTGAATTTTAAATGGAAGCAACTTTTTAGGGTGTTTTCAAAAAAATCTAGAAAAATTCCGGAAATTGCAAAATTTTTGGTTTCCATGCAGAGTGAAACTTCTATTGAGGCAACTACAAGTTCAATTTTGAAAAAAGTTATTAGGCACCTTAAGCATATTTTTCTTTAATTTCTTTCTATTTATAACCCTTTCTGTATTCAGCAATGTCCTGCAGAATTCACTTCTTAGCTCTTGCGACCTAAAGCTCTGCAACTAACACAAATAATAATTCATTGGAAATCTCATGTACAGGTGATAAGTAGTGATCATCTTGAAGAGCTATTATAGTTTGGAATGATTTTTTTATTGTTGATTAATAATACAAGTTATAGAATAAAACATGAACGATGGTTCAGGAATCTATTTGTGTTGTGTGGAATTTTAGACTTGGTCGGTTGTTTCGAGCTGCCCCACCGGAGATCGCCCTTGCAGAAGGTGCCGCAGAATCCGGATACTCTCGATACTAAGTTTTATTTGTTCCGGAAGAACATGAATTTCTCACATCCGCAGCTATTGCGCTACGATGATGGAGGAAAAACGTTGGCAGCATCCAAGTTCAACTACTCTGAACCGATGAAGATGTTTATACACGGCTATTTGGGCAAGTGGAACTTTTTGGGAAATTTGATTGCGGTGGAAACGTATTTGAATATCGTAAGTATTCGCGTGTAGGTATGCGAAATAAATAAACACTAGCTATTGTTGTTATGCAAAGGTTTGGATCCGGTAATGTAACGAAATTATGCGGGCATCCATGAAGAACTACTTAAATGCAACAAACTTTCACTGTAATTAGTATTATTTGCATCGATAAGAGGGGACAATAGTTATTGTAACGGCCAGTAATTGGGATAATTAAGCAAGTTATTTTTGATTCCTTGCTGCGAGATGTTTGGATAAAAGGCTGAAAAAAAATCGAAACATTGTCAGGGATCACTAAGGATTTTTGCAGTGACGTAAATAAACTGGTGCTAAACAGTATCCACTTTCTTTAAACGACCTAGAAAGTTGTGTAGAGCTCTAAAGATGACAACTTAAGGTTGTTAGCCCCATTTCCATATGCATGAAAAGTGTTGGTGCAATTTTGGTTTTTGCCTAATTTTTCAAAAATTTTCTTCTCATTGTTTTAACAAACAATTCAGCTTAGCCAACATTAACATTTAAGCGCCAGTTGAAATGTGAAAGTGGCGTCGTGGGTGAACCCATCATCGTGGTGGCCTTGATTAGAAATGTGTGTAGGTCAGGTATGTTATTACGAACTGTTAAGTAATATAGTTGTAATATCGACGACACACTTAAATACATATGGGTTTTGAAAGGCTTCACAATTGATTATTAAGTTATTTATCTCTATTGCGACAAGAACTTTCGCGTATGTACTATGTACAATAATAACATTGTAACAACTGCGGCATAATATAGTGAAACACACGTTCATGACAAACAGGCTAACTATAGACAGGTAATGTTGAAATTTGCAACTGGACCACCCTATATACTAAATATTAAGTAGAGCACCTTCTACTGAAGTGTCAAATACAGCGACTATTGGGGGGTACTATGGCGGCGCCTGAACTAAATTTCTTCTGACAACAGTGGTTGGGTCGATTTTTATTAAACTGATTTTCTTTCTTGTAGACCGACTGCAATGTGATCCTGATGGATTGGGAGATGGGCGCCAGAGGTCCCCAATACATAATGGCGGCGGCCAACACCGAAGTGGTGGGGCGGCAACTCGGGATTCTACTCTCGATGATGGTGGATCGCGGCCTTGACCCCGCTTTGATCCACTTGATTGGTTTTTCTTTAGGTGCCCACGTTGCCGGAAGTTCTTCAGAAGTACTGAAAAAGAAAGGATTTTTGATAGGACGAATCTCCGGTTAGTTACCCCAAAAATCGTTCAAAATATAAACAAAACATTCGCAGGACTGGACGCCGCCAGCCCCTTATTTCGAACCGACCACTTGCGGGAGAAACATAAGAAGCTGGATAGGGAAGACGCCAGGCTTGTAGATGTGGTCCACACGGACTCAAGTCCAGTGCGTACAGCGACGCTTTGGTGGGAAGTCATTGAACTAATTTTGCAAAAATTTTGCAGTCAGTGACCGATGGGTTTGGACTCTGGCAACCAGTGGGGCACGTTGACTACTTTCCTAACGGCGGACAACAACAACCGGGTTGCACTGACACCGAACAGTCCATAATCGTCAGCCATTTTGGTAATTTAGTTAACAATTGGAAAAAAATTAATGTTACATTCCTATTACTGTAATGACGGGTATTGAACAAATTGCTAATTTGGGACGATTTTGAAGAAAAAAAAGTCCTCCCCGGCGGGGAATCGAACCCCGGTCTCCCGCGTGACAGGCATTGCATTTGCATTTAAAAATTTCTTTATTATATCATTTTGATCATACATTACATTAAAAATGTTTTGTTCTTATCTAGCTTACATACTACCAGAAGTATCCCTGTGTCTAGCATAGACACTTATTACCCCGTTTTTTATTTCTTGTTTTGATTACTTAAGATAATTAATTAGCTTACATTATTTTACATTATGTTAAAGGAGGATTTTTATTTTATTACTATACAGGAAAAATATTAGAATCTGAAAACCTGCTTTAGATAATTAAGTATTTGTTTATTTATGTTATTTATTCTAACACATTTTACTTTTTAGATAAATTTTTATACATTTAAAAACTTATCTTTATTCTTACAATTGTGGTTCTGCAAAATTGATGGCACAGTAAATGTTATGGATCTATAAAAATGGACGTACTTTGATGTAGAAATTTATGTTTTATGTTAAAGGGACTATTGTGTTGTTTAACTTGCGTTATATTGTTAATAAGTGGGTTCTCTATAAGGTTTAGTTTTTTATAAAAATTTTCAGCTAAAATCGTTATACATTGCCTAATAGTGGGTAATCCTGTTATTTCATGCAGTGTGTCTACTCTCGTGTATCTATCTTTACCTGTTATTAACCTCAAGCATTTATTTTGGAAAATCTGAAGTGGCTTGATTCTTGTTTTAGAGCTTTTAACCCATATTGAGGCCCCGTAGGTTAATATTGGTCTGATGACAGCAGTATATAGTAATTTTTTGTTTTTTTGGTTTAGGGTACTACTTATTAATAAAGGAAACAATCGGTGTTGTGTATAGTATGCCTTTTTAATTGTTTGTTTCAGGTGTTCATGGAAATTAAGCCTTTGATCCAGTACAACTCCCAGATATCTAACTGTCTTTGTTGGTTTTATTGTTTCATTGCAAATTTTTAATGGGGTTATAATTTTACTATTTGTAAATTTTCGGCTAAATATGATGTTTTCACTTTTATCGGGATTTATTTTAATTTTCCATTTTTCATAGTATTTTTCAAGTATATCTGAGTGAATTTGAATTTGTTTGTTTGCCACAATAGCGCTGAATGAGTGAGCATATATAGCTGTATCATCAGCGTATAATGCTGTGTTAGTTTGTTTAAATTTTGTCATATCATTAATGTATAGCGTAAATAATTTTGGTCCAAGTATTGAGCCTTGTGGCACTCCTGTCTCTACTGATTTTAATTTAGATAATGAGTTATTTATTTTTACTTTAAAATTTCTGTTTTCGAGATAGCTATCTATGAGCTGCACTAGATGTAAAGGCAGTTTTAGTTCGCTTAATTTATAGACAAGCCCGGCTATCCAAACTCTATCAAATGCTTTTTGAAAATCTAGTAAGGCCATTGCAGTAACTTTATTTACATTAAAGTTATATATTATGTCATTACAAATTCTTGCAACCTGGTGTGCAGTATTGTGTCCATTCCTAAATCCAAATTGGGCATTTGCTGTTAATTTAAGTTTCTTATCTAATTTGTCAAGTCGTGTTAGGATTAATTTTTCTGCTACTTTTGACATGGTGTTTAATAAACTAATTGGTCTGTAGTTACTTGGGTTTGAGTGATCCTTGTTTGGTTTAGGAATAGGCACAATTATTGCTCTTTTCCAATTTTTTGGAAAGTAGGATAATTTAAACATTGAGTTAATTATGTACATAAATTGCACTATAGCTTTTTTACTTAAATTTTTTAAAATTTTGTTTTCTATTCCATCTTCGCCTGGTGCCTTTTTATTTGGCAAATTTTTAATTACATTTTTGATTTCTTCGGGATACGTTAAGAGTTTCTTTAATTTTCTTTTACTAATTACAACAGGTTGGTTTTTAATTGATTTGAATAGATCGAAAATTGTAGTTTGTTCTTCAGTCATTACGTTTGTGTCAGTTTTATGTATTTCTTCAAAAGCATTTGCTAGGTGTTCAGCTTTTTGTTGATCCGTAATTGATATCATATTATTTTCTATAAGGGTGGGAACAGGCGTTCTCTCAATTTTTAAGGCTTTTGTTAATTTCCAGAGATCATTTCTGTTTGTGTTTAGTGACTCTAGTTTTTGTGTCCATTGATCGTTTTTAAATATGCGTATCATTGAGTCTACTTTGTTTGATTGTTCCTTTAGTAAATTTTTATAAATTACGTCTGCCGTTTGTTGGAGCTTAGCTCTTAATTTGTTTTTTATTTTAATTTCCTTGGTTATGTCTTCTGGGAGATTATTTATATCTGATCGAATTTTAATTGATTTGGAGGTTTTTGATTTTGCAAATTTAATATTTTCAACTAATTTAGCTACTTCCAAATCTACTTCTATCGGTGATCCAATATTAGGGTTAATATTAATTTTATTGTCCAAGATCTGTCTGAATATTTTCCAGTTGGTATTTGTGTACGTTGTTATTATTTTCGTTAGATTTTCCCTATGATTTGTTGTTATTATGGTTGTTATTGGATTATGGTCGGATGATAACTCAGGGTGAGAGATAGGAGTTGTGATATTTTGGTAATTTTTATTAATAATTAGATCTATTGTTGAAGGAGATGTACCGTTAGGCGGGTAATTGGTGTGCGTATTTGAAAATATTATGTTTAATCTATTATCATCTGCGTATTTTTGTAGTGTATTGCCCCTAGTATCATTTCTATTACAGTTCCATAATTGATTGTGAGCGTTAAAGTCTCCCAAAAGAATAACTTTGGTTCCCAGATCAAAAATTAAGTCTAAATCCGCCGTGGATATATTTATTGAGGGTTTTTGGTATGCTCCAGCTATTACTGTACCGTCATATAATTTAATTGCGATTGACTCTAAGTTGTTGCATAAAATGTTAGTGTGTTTAAATGGTATGTCATTTTTCACCAGAATTAGTACTCCTCCTGCATTTATTGTGCCATCAGCCCTATCCTTTCTAACAATGTTGTAGTTTCTAACCTTAAATTTGTCTCTACGTGTTAATTTTGTCTCTGTGATTATGAGTATATCAATCTTGTGTGTGATTAAAAATTGTGTTAATTCCGCGTGTTTGGGTTTCACGCTATTTGCGTTCCATTCTCCTATATTTAGCTTAAATACCATAAGAATGAATAGTTTTAGTAAAATTTAAATATGTTGTAAATTTATCTTGACTAGTTTCGCAGTTTTTTAGTAGCATATTTAGATCGCGCACTGCTGCAAGCATTCTATCTATATTAATTAGTTCGTGCAATTTTGCGAACTCTCTGTTTAACTCACAGAACTTGCCGGCTTGGTCTTCATGGTTGTACTTGCCTGGAGGTTGGTCATTGGAATTTTCCCTACCTTCGTTTTCTTCACCGTTTCTTTCCATTGTGTGTTTTGCTACCTGTCCTAGCTGGGGTTCTTGGAATTGGCTGGTTGCTTTGACCGATTCCGAGGAGGTCGGAAAAACCGATAGACTATTCCTTTGTTGTTCTCTGATTTGCCAGATGTTATTTTTGGGAATAGGCGCTTCTATAAATTGTGGGGGATGTCTTTCTCTGCCAGCGTCGTCTCGTCGATAGGGTTTTCTGGTGCTATTTGTGTTCTTTTTCTCTTCAATGTTGTTTATTTTACCTAAGTACACAGCACAGCTTGTGTTATTTGACATGTGACCTACTTCCTTGCAGTTGACGCATTTTAGTTCATCATTTTCGTTCCTGTTGCACTCTTTGGTTAAGTGTGATCCAGCACATTTTAAGCAAGCAGGTTTGGCTCTGCAGTTAGTTGTAGCATGCCCCCAGGCTTGGCATTTATGGCACTGAACTATGGCTTTCTTGTTTATTAATCTCTCCCAGTAGATGCGCGTGTGTTGGATGACGTGCGTCTTTTGTTGTAGAGTTTTAAGTGTGACATCACTACTTGTTACAACCATGTACATCGGATTGATTGTTTTCATAAGGAACACTTTTTGTGCTTTTATGTTATTTTCCTGTAATTCCTGCAGGATGTCCATTTCTTCTATTTTTGAGTGTAGTCCTTTTATAACAAAAGCATGAGTTTTCTCAGATTTCGTTGCGTATGTATGGAATTCATTTTCAGGTGATTTTTCAAGTTCTTCGAGAAGAAGTTTGTATTCGTTCAATTCGTTTACGTATATTGAAGTGTTATTTTTTGTATATTTTATGTTAAATCCTTGTTTCACTCTCTCCTTTAGATAGTTTATTAGTTGTACGTGTTGCTTAGTCTTACCATGCATTATTATTACTGGTGGTTTTTCTGCTTTTTTTTCTGAATTTCTTGATGTTGATTTATTTGCTGTTTGGGATGTGGTACCGCTTTCCTCGTGTTCCATTAGTTCTTCGTCGCTGTTGTCCGTGTCCTCGTGATCTCTCAGAACTTCGTAGGGATTACTTAGTTGTATTTCTTGTGAGTTTTCAGGGAATTTATTCCACTTCTTCTTTGTTTTCTTGTTTGCTGTTTGTTCATCAAATTCCGTAATGTCTCCGTTATTTTTCCTTTTATTGGCTGTTTTTAGCTTTTCCGCTTTTTGGGATTTGATGAACGTCGGTAACTCCGACATTGTCGGATTATCGTTTTTAATTACTTCTTTAAATATCTTTGTTGCACTGTCACCACGTGTCACTATATTATGTTCAACAGCGCGGTTTCCCGCCACAGTTTCGTTGCTTTGCTTTAACAATATTCTTAGTATTGCAGTTCGCACTGATTTCTAAACTTTGTTGACTATTTCCAATTTAACAGATTGTCACTACACTAGGATTAATTTAGAACGCCACTGGTGGCTTTGACTCACTGTCTTCGCTCTCGAGGCAGGTGTTCACTCTCCGAAGTCCGACGCCTTATCGCGTGACAGGCGGGGATACTGACCACTATACTACCGAGGACTGTGCTCATTATAACTCAATTTTCACCTACTTGATCACAAATTATTATATAATTGCTAAATTTTGTTTAAAACAACAATTACTTGATATCGAAGATTATGTTATAATTATGCAACTCCCACGTACTTGATAAATGATAAAGTATTAACTAATAAAATTTAAATTTTTGGATTTAACTTATTGTTTGATAAAGCAATTAATGTTATAAACATTTTTTTTTTATTAAAAATCCTTCGTGCAGATCGCAGCCTCACCAAAGACATAGCATGCAGTCACATCCGGGCCTGGAGGCTGTTTCAAGAGACCCTCGTGAGTAAGGCCGCCAACGTCCCCAACCAGTGCGAGTTTGTGGCCTTCGGGTGTCCAGGAGGTCTAAAATCGTTCGAAAGAGGTCACTGTTTCCCTTCGTTGCCCAAACCCAACAGTTCCTTGGCCCTGGACGCGGGTTACAGGAGCGAAATCGGCCGTTTCGGGGAAGACGTTAAGGGTGAAGGAATCATGTTCTTTGTTACAAGAAACTCGCAGCCTTATTGCGGTACAATTTTCACTAACTAACAAAATTAAAATATCTACATTACCTAAACGTTTCAGGGACTCAACTCCAAGCTTCAGTTCACGTATCTCCAGAGACAGGATCTGTTAACGGGTACTTCCAGTTGAGTTTACTGGCGAACAGTTCGAGAACGACCTTCCAAATTGATTGCGAGTAGGACGTTAATGTTAATTGAACTGGGTTCTTAATTGTTTTTTCTTCCAGAATTTCTGACACTATTATGACTGGAAACGTTATGAGTGGTTTGGCTGCAATAGATTTTAACTCTTTAGAAAATGTCAATGCAATTAGCGCCACGCTGCAATTCACTGATTTGGCTTATGAAGAAAACAACACTTACGTCACGGTGATGTGCATAGACAAAATCGTTGTCAGGGATATGTTCAGCAATAGGTAGGTCGTTGAAATAGTATCTACTTCCAATTATTAACAATTTTTGTCGCGCAGCTGGCAGTTCTGCAAGAGAAAAACCATGTTACAGGAGGGAAGAGGATTAGGGAGTAGTACTATCAGTGTAATATTATCTAACACCATGTGTTAACAATTTTTGTGACTTAGAAAGTTGCGATAGTCCAGTAAATAAAAATTTCGCTAAAACAGCCCATTATCCAAAATTGGAACGTTCCGACGTCACTATTTCCCTCCTAAAGAGCCTAAATCATCTTACACTTTTACTTATGTAATTTACAACAATTTCTCAGGTCCTCAACTGGGATTCGAACCCAGGGAATAAAAGAATAAGCGATGTGATGGGAAAAACGTCCGGTGCCCCACCAATGGTTGGTTCGTGAATACACATTCCTAGGCAAAAAGTGTAAATTTGAGATTTCTTGTTGCTCTTGTTATCGTCCACAGCCCGAAATAGTCCTGTTAATAAACCAATTCAAAAATGGACCTCTACAACGAAGTTAAGTTGCTGGGAAGAGGCACTTTTGGGTTAGTAGTTTCTCTTGATGCCACAATTAAGTACTTAATGATGATCTCTTCCAGCACTGTCCATCTGTGCGAAAAAAAACACAACAAACAGAAGATTGTGGTGAAGCAAATTTTCTTAGGCGAAAACTTTGAGAAGTTGCAAACGGCCAAAAACGAAGTTGCGGTCCTAAAATGCCTGAACCACCCCAACATCATCGAGTTCTACGACAGTTTCATGAAATCCGGCATTCTTCACATCGTAATGGAGTACGCCAGCAAAGGAACTTTATTCGACCTGATTAGCAAGAACCGCCCAAAACCCTTCGAACCCCAAGTACGATTCTCCACAAGACAAATCGCCAATTTTACCAATTTTTTTCCCTAGAACGTTATGAACTTGTTCTGCCAAATCCTAATGGGTCTCAATCACATTCATTTCAAGAAAGTCATCCATAGAGATCTAAAGTGCGAAAATATCTTTTTAACCGGCAACATGAGTAACGTGGTGAAAATCGGAGATTTTGGAATTTCGAAAGTTATTTTGAAGTAAAAAAATGGGAAAAAGCCGAGAAATTGCGGTAATAGGTTTGAGTTTCAGTAAGCAAGACGCGGAGACCGTGATTGGCACGTGCAATTACCTAGCGCCTGAAGTTTGCGACGGGAAGCCCTACGACCATAAATCCGACATTTGGTCCCTTGGATGCATCCTCTACGAACTCTGCAGCATGGAAAAAATGTTCGAGGGAACGGTAATGAGTTCAAATTTTACTTGCAATAATAAAAGGTGAAGTTACATAAAGTTAATTGGCGTAAGCTAGCGAGGTACAGTCAGGGACTTTGAAAATGTTTGGTCGTTTCTGGCCCTTTCACGTGTTTAAAAACTAACTAGTCGATAATTATGTAGATGATTGATTTTAGGTGTCCAACGTGGTCCTAGCCATCATATCAGGGAGGCGAAAGCAGGTTGACGTGGATATGTATGGAACACAAATGCAGCAACTGATTGATATTATGCTCAAACCAGATCCCGCCCAGAGACCAGACACTTTGAAGCTGATGAGTTACCCGGACGTTTATCCCAGCCTGCATGTTCTGGGCACCAACCTTGGTTGCCTCTTCAAATTATAATCACTTAATTATAATAATTACAAGGAAAATAAAAATTCAATTATTAATCACGTTTTTATTAACCTATGTATGTAAAAAACTAAAATCGCTTCTCACCCCTGACAAAGATACTTTGATCATTTTATTTCAATGTGCAGTACAATATTCTTATCAACTATTGACTCAAAAATACAAAAATAAACAAATATTCCTGGAAATTAAACAACTGCTTCCAATTATTAATTGTCAATAATTAATAAATTAATATCTCAAAACAACTTTTTACCTTTTAAAGCCCCATCCATTATTCATTGTGATGACCTAGAAACAAAATTAGCAACTGAACATCTAAAAATCGCCAATTACCATTAACACTCTCCTGTCCTGGAATTTGGCCGGATTGCAGAATCTTTTGCAGCCTCTCCACCTCTTCCAGTGAACCCGCCTTGTTGATGGCCTCCCTAATTTTGGCAATTTCCTCATCAGTCAACCCTGAAAATCAACTGTAACATCTCAACTAAATTTCCAACAACAAATTACCTTTACTCTTCGCTATGTTATTGTTAGCGCCTCCAGGCACAAAAGTTTTGGCCCTTTTAACGAGTTCTTTGCGCACCTCTGTCCCTTTGCCACTTGAAAAGAAAGCTTTAGCCGCATTCAACTCTTTCATTGAAACTTTACGGAAATCAATCAGCCGCAATTGCGGCAGTTTATACATTAAATACTGACGATAGTGGGGCTTCGACGTAATTGGGTTGTGGAGAAGACTGATTGATGTTAATTTTTTTAGTTTTACCAAAGGATCGATGTCGGTTAATTCCTCTAAATGGTTTCCCGTCAAAACTAAACTTTCCAAGTTAGGGATGTACTCTTCTAGATGTTCTCCGATTCGGCTGTAAATCGTTTTAGTTGTAAAAAAGCGGGAGATTCTGTTGGTAACTTACATGATGCGGTTGTTGTTGAACATCAAACATTTTAACCGCTTCAAGTAGGGAAAACCGTCCAGTTTTCGTACGTCGTTGTCGGAAAAGTCGATGGTGTCGAATTGGTCGCCGGTGGCCCCCAAATTCTCGATCTCCGGAATTCTGTAACCTGAAAACGCCGACGATATAACCTCAAAATTGCGGCGTTCGACTTGAACTTACCGCGTAAGTCCAACTCGCGATCTTTGACCGGGTTGATGTATTGCATCGAGTTTTGGATGATTTCTGCGGTCAACTTCACCATTTTCGCGGAGTTTCGGAGGTTCTTGGCACTAAATACAACTTATTTATTTTAAACGACACCGACACACATTTATCTATTTCTGCTGACAGATGACAAAATTGACAGTTGAAATGAGAAGTTTCAGACGTTCCGCCAGAGGGCTAAAGGTAGTTTTAATATAATATCTCTCTTTTTAGCGATAAGCAAAAGAAAAAGATAGAGCATACTTGGCGGCCATTTTTTCATATAATTCTATAAAGGAGTTTTACCCAGTAAGCAACATGTTTAAGATGCTAACTGTTAGATGGCGCAATTTCGTTATGCAAACAAAGTAATAAAGTAATAAAGTGTATAAACTAAAGAGAAAAATAAAAAAAGTATTAACTATTCTAACCTCATTAAGTAATGCACTTAACTACAAAAACGTTTATGAAATAAACACACCCTACAAGTTTGGGGTTTGTTAGATTCACTAAAGAATTGTGCAATAGTATACTTTTTTGTAAAATGTAACCCAAGGGAGCAAGAACCAAATTGTAAAATGATCCAACTAACTATAATTATGTCCACAAGATTTACATTTTTTTTTAGCTGTTACACATCTTTATTATTTGGATACAACTAGCTATTAAATTAAAATTAACAGTTCTGTGACTATTAGAGAATTATTGGTTAAGAAATAACTGGTTAACCGTTTAAATATGCAGGTGCAGAAAAATTCCCCAGCAACACTTTTGCCATTAGGACTATTAGGAGTGGAATTCCCTAAGTAACCACATGATAGATCTCCTTCGAAAGCTCCCGCGCTCCCGGATGTTACACTAAGTTCAAGACTAAAGTAAATGGTTTTCCGTTCTCCGTT
Source organism: Schizotus pectinicornis (assembly GCA_951805265.1). Classification (NCBI taxonomy): domain Eukaryota; kingdom Metazoa; phylum Arthropoda; class Insecta; order Coleoptera; family Pyrochroidae; genus Schizotus; species Schizotus pectinicornis. The sequence continues at coordinate 6,393,114 of OX638207.1, forward strand.
CAATAATTGTAGAATTACGAAATTTTTGTTTTGGCGTGTCACTTGTGGGTAGATAGTTCGCGATGGACAACTGCTAAAAGGTAGTAGCTCACTTAGCATTGGCAATGGATTTTGAGTGTTGGTTGTTTTGTGTCTTTGTTCTACTGAAGTTTTTAGCAGTGTAAAGGGAGAAGAATGAAATTCACAAGTCGACTTTTATAATAACTATACATGGATCCACCTACGAGTTATTGACCCATGGATAGTAATGGATCAACATAAAGGATAAAGGTCGAGGTAACACGCAAATTTAGCATTTAAATCGTTGAACTGTTGAGAACTTAATTTTCAAATGTTACACGAGGGTGTTAGAGGAGAAATTCTTTTAATATATTTATTAAAATATTTATTGCTAGTAGGTACTTTCAATTTTGTCTTATAAAACGACGACTACTATACTTTGTGGTTTTCCCGGATTTTGACTGCTTCAAATTCTTTAGCTATTGACTTAATTTCTGCAATTAATTCAAACAAACAAATCACCTTTGCTGGGGCCAGCTTCTAATTACAACTCTTTTATCAACAGGTTTACAATCAAAGAAAAGAGACCGCCCATTCACCGGTTGTAAACATTTTTACATATAATGAATAGTAATTTGTCAGTCAACAGGTCTTCTTTTTCTCGTTGAGGCGCTGTTTTTTGTACCACAATAATAATAAATGAGGTAAAAAGTAAATTTTCTAGAAAACACCGATAATTGCGACTTGACGTAAAAAGATTGCGCGCACGTCAATGTGGCTTATTAAAAAGTACAACTAAGGAAAGTCCCATCAGGGCCGTTTATTGTTCAAGACCTTGACAAGTTCAAAATACTCAAAAGGTTTTTTCCACTCAACCAACACAAAAGAAAAAGAACTTGACGAAGAGCTAACAACTGCACAATGGTTGTGACGTAAAAGATGGGTTTGAGGTATTTCTCGAAATTTTTTTTTGCGGTTGCTATGATGAATCGACAATAATTTGGGCAATAATTACGCAACTGGCAGGAATCCGAAAAAAAGGGAAAATCATGTAACGAGGCACCCAGAAATCAGCGATTCGGACTACGCGACGTTCCTTGTTTACGTATGCAAATGAGTACCGCCCAAGATGTTGTAGTAAGTCGCTACTGCAAATTGCCTAATTTAGATTTGTTGTTGGTGTTTGGGCCATCCGTAAATCAACACGTGGAATATCTAGGAACGATAATAAGGAATCAATGATTATTTAGACCAAAACTCTGCGACGCAATTGCCACTTTGCCTTCTAACCCCAAAGGATTTGAAGTCTCTTTTCTTCCGAAAGAGAAAAACGAGAGTAAAATTCAAAAAATTGTTTTGCAAAAAATTTTTTCTTATCCCAACCCAAGACATCTTTTACAACTTTGCTATATTTGAATCTAATTTTTCTAACAAAGAGTGAAAGCAACTTTTTCTGATTATGTGAAATGAGCACGTGACCGATTTATTCAAACCTCACGATTCTACTACTTGCATGCAAGAAACGAAGTGATCGCAAGTTACCATAACTGATGATTAAGCTGGAAATTTGCATTCGGATGTCTCTCAAATCTTAAATTATTCCCGTTAAATGCATGTATCAAGTCTATTTATGGTTTGCGCCAGGAATGGTGATTTGCGTGCAGTTGATTTATTAACCCATGAAATCGTTTCTATTATCGTTGACTTCGCATTTATGCAGAAAGTAGCGTCATTCCGGTAACGCTCAACATACTATTGCGTCTATTGCTATGTAATTAATTTTACAATAAGTGTCATCGAAGCAACAAAAGATGATGTTTCCAACCATCTAATCAAACTAATTAACAACGGCTGTTGCAACTCTGCCCTTCGGACAATCTTTGTTTGTTGCTCCGTCATTCCGGTAATGGCGCGTAACAATCGAAACTCATCAGAATTCTGAAATTTAAAAAAGTATTTATTCACTTACGGACGGTAACTTTTATATTGTCATTGTTAATGTGCGTAATTAATGTTATCAATGGAAGTTTTATTGAAATAAGTTTGCAACCTGTCTAGACATTTGCGAAATCATAAATAAGCTCCAGGTGACACTAGTGGCCTAGAATAAGTGCAGGATTCTATTAGTTTAGAATGCATTGCAACTAGCAATAATTCTTCTTTTCTAGGTTTAAATTTACAACAGTTTTCTTACTAAATACAGTTGATTAAGTTACCACTAAGTGTTAGCCAGTTTAAACACTTGGAAACTATTTCTACTTTGGGCAAAAACCAAAAGAACAAAAGGTAAAGGTAAATTTGGAAAATCGATTCTTAAATGTTTCATCCTATTCTCCACCAATTGCTTACAGATTTTAAGAGCAATGTAAAAGTACAAATGCCAGATGTTAACTATTCTTTGTCATATTACTAAGAATAATCTATACCTAGAAGTAAAAGTAGAAGAGTTGCGGCATCAACGCTGGCGAATATCTTATGATCCAATATTTAAAAAAGCGACTTACTTAGGAACACTTCATTGAGTAAATTTATTTATATGTCTAGATACCTATGCTTTAACTTCTTGTAACTGAGCGTTCTCAGTGTAAATAAAATTCAGTTTTATGAGGTTAATGTTCAAGGTTAATTGTGCGCCTTGCACCTGACCTTCATGTAAGCACTTAGTGATTGTTTTTAATGCAAGCATTGCTGAATATTTTCTGCGCCCAACCCTGAACAATAAAAAATTTAAGTTCTAAATTCCAGGAAAGATCTGGTCGTGAAAATACGAATAACTCTTTCATACCCGCGAAAAGAACATTGGCGCCTCCACCATTTTTCTCAGACCCACCTTAACAAGTAAATGGTAATGAGCTTCTTTGGATTGCTAACAAACGTGTTCCTGCACTTCGAGGTCTGTGGCTAAAAACCTTTTATAACGAGTGCATTGAAATGACAATGAAGCAGCAACTGGAGCATTAAAGATCAACAGTTTGAACTATGCTCATTTTGCAACAGCTGAAATCTAAAACAACTGTGTGCACCCTATAAAACTTTGTTTTGTGTAAAATAATTCTGATTTAGTAGTGACTAAAAACTGTGAATGGTTGTTTAGAAAAAAACTCCTGCTGTGGCAACCTCGCAACAAAATAACAACATCTTCCATCTTGTTTATTGTTATTACACCTGTTACATCAACTATCGGATCAAAACAAGACCTTACTGGCAAGGACTTTCCATGTTTATAGAATTAGACACGAAATTATTGTTGTGCTCCATTTTTGTTTTTACCGTTTTTAAACACTATAGGCAAAAAAATTGGACGTAACGACTAGTCCTGTATTATTACTGCATATTATTTTTCTTTATCAACTATTTGTACGAAATAACGCAACTAGTGGAAATATCCTTAATGATAGATCGAACCAGAATCAAGATACGAAGGATTTCAAGAAAATTCCAATAATTTTCCGTTGTTTAGACCGAGAGGAAGTGAAGCAGTAAAGGTGAGCGACCATCATGCGAACTGCATTCGCACATTGACGTCACCAGACAATGGAAAGCACGCCACTGTTGAATTGAACACGCAAGGACGCGACCTGTTCAGGAGCAAAGGATTGATACGGAAAATGGTAAATAGAAGAAAAACAATTTTAGTCAAACTGCTGTTGAAGACCAGGTTTTGGTTCTTCAGAAGAAGTTGAACCGAGACCAACAAAAACTGAAAAGCTTTGTTTTCTATACTATAAAGCTTCTTATATTTGCATAATAGTTTAATGTTAGTTAACTGTGTCGCTTGAGTTAATGTAGTTAGAACATAGTTTTCTTGTTTTCTTCTGTTCAATATTTAATGAGCCCCTATTGACCGTACGGAATGCTTTTCAAAAACGTTGTTGCATAATAGATATCAAGTTTGAAGATGGTCCTTGCAACCCTCTAGACAAATTCTTGAGTTTGAAGAAAAACAATTTCCAAAGGTGCTATCAAAAAGAAACGTTTATTACTATGTCTCTTTAGAAACTTTACACTTTCTTCTCTTTATGGATTTGGGAACAGGGAAGAAGTTTCCATTTTGCATCGCTCCTTTACCTTACTACAATTTGCTTCAATGTTTTATTATCCAACCTCTTCTACCTCATTTTTTTTCTTTGTTATGTTTCTTCTTCCGTCACGTACCAAGATATTGGAGACAAAAAGAGAGAGCATTTGGAAGTTTACGTTCACGACGTTCGGTTAGAGTGGCATTTTTGTTTAATTGCAGCGCCAATCCTCGACGGTTATGAAATGGCCAAATCTTTAACCTTTTAGCGCCGCAGCTACATCTATTCTTATTTGCACCGTTTCTGCAAAATTAGGAAATCGTAATTTCATGCGCGTTGTAGATAGTTTAGAACGTATGGCATTACTTCTTTGCATCATTTAGTAATTGGAGAAGTTTTTACCGTCTATCAATCACTTTACTTTCTATTAACGTACTAATTGTCATCATCTGGAAGACACGTTAACGGAACGGAAAAACTTGCACGGTACTCTATGACGCACTGTTTTGGATTTTAAGGCACGATGGCCGCAATTTTGTCAGAATTAATAAATAATCATTAAGTAGGCGCAAATCTAAAATTTGGACAGTTTAATAGGCCCAGAAACATATTTTTGATGGCAGGAAAGCATTCAATGAGTTAAGGACCAGCAACCTCGAGCTAGCATGTTTCATGAATTATGCGAATATAGATAGCGAAAAGAGATATAGAAAAAATTAACACTCACGACTTGAGATTCTGTGACTTAAGTGTGCAGCTTAATGGACTATTAGCAAAAAACGTGCCAACATAACCGAAAGCTAGACAAATGTTGGCGGTGGGTGAAGGAGTTGAGGTTATTTATGATGATTCGTTGATTTCTGGTGTACTTAACGGTGATGCGTGGTCATTAATCATTTTTTTGTTGATAACGGTGCCAATAAAATTGATTTTGGGGTAGCGGAAATTTGAATATGTAGTGTTTATGCGGAATGGAAAATTATTGCAAATCATGATTTTGAGTAAATAAACAGCTAATAAACATCGAAACCACAAGCAAACACTGCGGGTGTCGAAAACATTGCAAATAATTGGGAATAGAATTGACCAGTTTTAGCCAATATTATTTTCCGTTTTGTTGAACTTTTCACGATCGTTTGTCGTTAACCTTGTTCTTCTCTATTTTGCTTTATCTTATATTGCTTACGTCCTAAGAAAAACACAAGCGTGCAAATGAAGCGACAATTAGCCATAAATTAGCGCAGAATCCAAATTAGGTGAGATTAGAAATAAGACATAAAAATCATTTTCAAAATAAGCATAAGTTAAAATAACGCAGGAGGGACTAAGTATCACCCATGAAAGAACTGAAATAGATTTTACTATATATACATTAATTACCAGGCATCACCACTCTCTAGTGATCACCAACACATAATAAATATGTTGTAAAGAGAAGTAGAAAGCTCTGCGTGTATAAGTTTATATGACAGAAGGTCGTCTTTGTCAATTTTGAGGGTTCCTACCGAATCGGATTCGTTCTTATCCTTGGTTAAACGGTTTCCAACGATAATCTCCACAATTCAGGTCGCTTTTTGCTCGAAATTCCGCGTTTGAAGTAATAGTCAGGCAATTTCAACAATATTACACTTTTCAGCTTTCTCATCTAATTAGGAATCGTATCTGATAATTTGCGCACAATTTATTATTAAGTAATAACACCGGTAATTGGTGTTAAGGATACAAATAAAATTAGTGGAACATGCAGCAATTGAAGAATCGACGTAAAATAGAAAGATAACCACCAACGTAATAAAAGCCAGCTTTTCCATGAAACACCAATCAAATATTTTTTTTATGCAAATAATGCTTTTATTGAACTGTGAGGAGAAGATTATTTTACAACCAGCAATCACCGTGGGTTTATTGGTTTATTGCACAATTTCAAATTTGTCTGCGTAATAGTTATCTTCTAAGTGCGCGGCAGATGAGGTTTGGTCCAACTTTGGTAACTGCATGGACGACGTCATCAAACAAATTCAGCAAGGCATAGGTGATTGTTGTTAAAAACGAGGAAATACCCAAAAAATTTAATTTGAAGACTTTTAATCAATCAATATTTAGTCACTCTCCACGTTTGAGTTAAACTTGTAATTTTAGACACGTGGTTGAGTTTATTTACACATTTTTTTTCTCTTGAATATTGAAAAGGAGCAAGGTTTGAAGATGAATCGACGCGATTTACGCAAAAGTGTTGATCCAGCTACCCGAAGACCGCTTTTTTGACATTGACTCTATTTGCATGGTGTCTTGTCTTCAATTAACCTCCATTATCCATTAGGCAATTGTGCATGTAATTGCGCACTACAAAAATTCTTTTCCGCCATGGCCTTCATCAGTTTTTAATAAAAATTTTCTTCGCAAATTAGGCAATGCGAAAATTGCTTCTTTTGACACACTGTCGTCTTGGTCGAACCAGATATGACTAAATTTGGAAAAAACAACAATCCTTCACACGGTGTGAGTAACGTTTCAAACATTTTATTATGTTAAGACAACTGGTTTTCCACTGAATGTGTGAGGAAACTACTAGGTGGTCTCAACAAATATTTCACTAAGTTTTTTCCAAATTTATGCATATAATGACTTATGGTAAGTAGCCTCGTAGATTTTACTAATGTGTTCCAACTTTAATATCAACAAAAAATTTTGCAAAACACCTCGATAATCGTCAGTCATCTTCATAGCGATTAACCAAATTAATTCTGTTGACTGGACATTTTGACAAATTACCCCGAACTTCCGCAATAATCAAAAAGTAAGCAATGGACGTTATGACGTTGCTTCTTCAATTTTCGCCGTTTTTTGCCATCATCACCTTGTCCATAACGACGTTGATGCAAAAAAGCGTTACGTTGCACATTTTCGGGTACCTAATGAAGACATTTTGTTACGTAACGAGTCAGTGGTGTTGGTCAGGTTCAGATTCTCGATATGAACCCACAAAGGTTCGATGGTATTGATCGAATGGAAAAACCGGCAATAATATTAAGCATCACTTAGGTTTTTCTTCGGTGAAGATTAAAATTTTCTTTGTTGTTCTATCGCTGTTTTACGCATGTCTTTTTTCAGTTGTGTGATTTTTCTAGTCGAAAGTGGCAGTTAAAGTAATTACACTTCATTAAATACGCACTTGCATACGTGTAACGCTATCATCTCGCGTTTTGTGAAATCCACAATTAATTGTTAGTAATCTGGACTTCGTGGAAACGTCCTGTGCAGCATACAATTACTTGCAATTGGTGCATCAAGTCTGGGTTTTTCAAATTTCAAAATTGATCTAGTTAGTTATCTGCCCTCGTCCTTAATTGCAAAATAATGATATTGTTGCAAATGGTTAGTACAACGATAATTGGGCCTAAAATCATAAAAAGCATTCTGCAACTGTCAGAGTTGATAGTTTTGTTTTTAACTCTAAAAGTCGTTTTTGTGACAAGATTATTTTGTATATTTAAAGGACATTTTAGACCCAATTTCCTTTTTGGATATAAAATTTAATAAATAAATAAAATTCCAAAAAAATATTTACTTATAAATATAAGCCGTCGCTCTAAGATAGTTTCTAATTGCCTGGAAAAACAAAAACTGATAGTCGCCATAAAAATGAAATTACTGCAACGTAGCTGCCGCGCGTTGTGATGAGTGGGGGTCGAGAAGCGGGTATACGTAACGTATGTTATCAAATCAAGTTAGCTTTTATTATTACTTTTCACCAGTAGTAGTAATTTTATAAAATTTTATAACATGATGTCCACCTGGCTCCTCCACCATTTGTCAATTTTTAATAATTTTCATAAATTGGTAATTTTTTTAATAAAAAAAATTAAAAAATTGAATTATTTATTTGAAAGAGCCATAATGTGTGGTAGATATATGTAGTGCTTTTCAAGATGTTGTGAATCCCTCGGAGCATATATTTTTAGTTGAACTAATTTTGGCTCCAAAAAGGTAAAATTATTGTAATCTTCTTAAAAAAGCACTTAATTTTGAACAGTAACAATAAGAAGTGTGATGTTAGTGTTGAAGATTAAAGAAATGGTTAGAAAGTCTTATAAACATTGATCTGGGTCTACGTTTTTATAAGAGACAAGGCTATCTGTAAGAAATTTAAATATCAATGGTACTTGAAGTTAAACTGCAATATTCAAATGTGATGAAAGAAGCAGGCGAGGTTCTCTAAAACCCACTGAACTAAATTGTTATTATTTATAAGGAAGGAAAGTAAAAGGTGCTTGAAAAGACATAAGGGCAAAGTTCTAAATTGCGGAGTTCATAGCATAAAGCTGAGATGAATCTCAAAGTTAAATTTTCGAAATCCTCGCGACAATACCTCACTTTTGCACAAAATTATGCGACAGGTCCTGGTGTCAATTAAGCCAACACCACCGGAAAACTACCAGCTAATTAACAACAAAGAATCGATTACGATCGAAAATTCCACGATTCACGTCGAATTCTCGACGAAACGCCATTGAGAAGTTGAATCAGTTTTGTGGTACCGGTCAACTTTCGATTTCGTTATTTTTGTAGTAAATCGGTTATGAGAAGGTCAGGAGCGGTTGGTACACTTTCGTGGCGATTTTCGTCCGTTAACCCTGATCTTGAACAACGGATGTGTGTTTGTTAAAAGAATTATTCAAAGATATGGTTACGAAACGTCACCACAAAGGTGAGATGGTGAGGAGGCCGATTGATGGCCTATTGCGAAATTGACCAAAACGAAATCCGTCAAACGTCAAAGATGAAATTTTGTTTGTTGCAAGTGTGAAATGACCTCCGGGTCAAAATCACAAGGGGGATATGCGAAAAATTCTTGGGCAACTATTGACGTTTTCGTAATTGATATTCTCGTGATGATTAAGCGGTTTAATTTTTAAAACTCAATTTTTATTCGACAAAGACCAACAAAATGCAAATCGCTGTGTGGGTGCTGCGAGATGATCCACTTTTTTTAATTAAAAGTTCTGATTTTTTAAAGTTCCTGTTATGTTACATTTTCCTATATCATCAATAAATCGAACATTTTTGGGCCACAACCAGTCAATAAATCGGACAGATTGTCCTAATTTGCATTCGGCAACAAGAGAGACGCCGAGGGCGAGACTCTCTTGCCATTTTTAAATTTTAATGTGGTCCTGTTCTTGTGTCAGAAATTGGATTATTTTGGGAATTCCGTCACGTCACGTCTTTTTTCGCCATCAATAATTTCGGGCCTTCGCCCCAATCAGTGAACGAATCGGTCTGAAATGGCCAATAATTACGGAAAGAACCGCGGAGGTCACCGAGGTGATTTCTGCTCACGGATTCCCTGCAGTAATTTATTAATAATTAATAACCTAATAAATCTTGGACGACGGATCCTTCGATTCGCTAGTACTATTGTTGTTGTTGTTATTTATCAATGGCGTAATTTAATCGGAAAATTTCCTTCGTTAATAAGTTTGTGTTTTTCTATTACTGGGTAATTTGAATTCGTAAGACCTTTTTCCTCTATAAATAATAATTATCGAAGATTATTTTTGTTAGCAGCAAACAAATTAAATACCTCGCGATCTCAACGTTCGTTCTTTGGTCGGTGAAATATTAGGAAATTGTGCTACCGACTGCAGGGCTGGAGGAAATGGAAATTTCCGTTATTGCGTTTTAACAATATTTCAGTTGCGACATTCCCGGGACAATTTGGTCAACGAGAAATGACTCATTGAATATCTAGTTCAACTAATTCTACATTACTTGGATTTCAAATCGTAATTTATATTAGACCGAGGAACAGCTCGAGTCGCACAATGTTCACCTACTCAAGGCAAAAATTGTCAAGTTTAGAGGAAATGTTTGCAATTATGAAATAAAATTCCACGAGAAACAGCAAAATTTACGTTAACCTGAAACACTGTTATTAAAGGTACTTACGTCGTTTGAACAAATGTTTCCGTCTTCTATATAAACATAAACGGATAGTCGAAGTTCAAGGTGCATCCAATCAATAGCGACAATAAAAGATGTTTCTTATTTCTTATTGGCGTTTATGACACAGTTCCAAATTTTCCAAAATTTATTGTACACCATTTGGTCCATCCAAAGGGTAATTCCATCTCTAAATGGTCTTCATGCATATTTCTGCTCAAGAACAATAAGGAGCAGCAGTCTGCAGCGTGGCTTATAGAGCGATTTGGTTGGTTTATGGTAGCAACGGAACCAGGTTCAGCTCAAAGCGCTTTCAGTTACCTATCAAGTTTTACTATAATCGGTGTTTGCTAATTCTGATTTTCCCCAATTGCTAGTTTTGGGACAGTAGGTCTACCGCTTCGAACTAATTAGTGAATGTTAATTTTTCTAACGTTCTCAGTCGACCAGTTGGATAACAAGTAGGTACTAAAAAGTTGGGACCGATGAGATAAGACTCGTCGCAAAACTGGCAATGATAACTGTAAAAACCACGAAACAGACAAAGGAAATCGAAATTGGCCAATAAATCGATTAATGCGATAATTCAAAAGAAGGCGCCAATTAAGCCTATGGCCCCTTTACGTGGGAACGCAAAAAGGTCACAGTTGCGTTTGTCGCGAAGGAAACATTTTTTTCTATAATTTATTAATTTGATTCCTTATAACGTTTCCGTGAGATTTACATGTCTCCATACCTTCTAATTTTTTTTGCGGATGCGTCTATTTTTAAGCGTGGAATCGACACGCAGGTCAAAGAAAGCCATCGATGGTCCTGGCTACGCGTGGTGGCCATAATTAATGCAAAATTTAACGAGTTGGTCAAAAATAAAATTCAATAGTATTAAGACGCATTCTAAAAATACGTCAATTTTTGCTGCAACTGGATTAGAGGTTGTTTCCAACCCCTGAGGCAATTTATCAGATTGTTGGTCCAACTCCGAGGAAAATTACAGGGATAAGACACTAAAGAACAACAAACAAGGGAAGACTCCATACTGCAAATGTTCCAATTCCCTCTAACCTACAGCAGGAGCTGTCTGAAATCTCTGAGGTCATAAGAAATTTCCAAAAGTTGCAAAAAATTCTTTTGCACTTAGACCGAAAATTAGTGGTTGAATGACCGGACATCTCTCACTTGACACCTAATAAAAAGACTTTCAATGCACCGTTTGGGACTGGAATTTAGGGGATTCCCTAATCACCTCGTATGGTTTTAAAAAAAAATCTGATGTAATGCTTTTGTTAGAGGACAAATCAGGGAATGTTCTTGCCAGTGTTTGATGCAAAAAATTCGATTGCATGAATTACGCAAATTTAATTTGCGGAAAAATCCTATTATTTACCGATTTTTAATTACGATGGCTATGTGGGGGTTACATCAAATGTAGTGAATGTAGGAGGCTGTAATAAAAATCAAAACAAAAGAAATTTACATTCAAGAAAGGCAGTGTCGGTTGTTAAAAATCAAGCGTGAAATTGTTAAAGACAGAAACTGAGGTTTGGCAAAAAATCTTCATTATTGTAGTGAAAAACTAACATTACGTTTTTTTGTTGTTATTGTAACATAAAGCTTTCTACCTAAAATAATTTAAAAAAATTTTGAAAATTTGGAATTTCCTGGAGCTTCAAATTGACATTTTTTAAATTTTGTGTTAGAGTCAAGATAACAAGAAAAGCAATTTCGACTAATACCCGTCATAAAACTTATCACCATCACCGTGTAAAAATTTTCATTTTAACCAACCAAATAGTTGATATGATATAAATGTCGCTTTGATCCTGAGCAAAGTTTTAAAAACCTTGTTAATTTTTTAGCTAGTTTAATCCTTCTCCATAACAGAGAACCTCTTGTCCTTAACAGGACAGTTAATGAGCAATTTGCGACAGCAATCACCATCACTATCTACGTAATTGATAAAGAACACTAGTTAAATGTAAACGTCCGTTTTTAAACTACAACGCAGCAACAGCATTATCTAACTAATCGTCAACTTATTAGCAGTTTAACAAAAGCACTTTCTTTCCTGTGTTTATTAAACATTATGTTTTTAACTACAAACATGGAGAAAATAAAGACGTATTTATTGGAACAAAAAGTAGTAGGAAAATAAAACTAATAACAACAAAAAGAGATGTTATTAGAAATTACCATTTTTTAAATTTTTTTTGGGAGGATATTGCCTCGTGTTCTTAAAAATCTCTCTTAATTTATGTACTAGCTATTTGGTGAAAATTTTTGTGACAAATTATGCTGATCAAAATCTGGCCCTATTTCCTTTCACAAAACTTTGTCGATTTTTTCCGACTCAAGAAGTAGTCAACTTACAATTTAAAGAGTGATAAAGAAAGGGAAGTATCAAAACTGAAATAATGTTGTAAAGTTGAAAGGTCGAAAAAATTAAATTGCAAAGAGAAATGTTAATGTCACTTCTTGAACCGCGTTGACTCCGAAAATGTTTGTCAATGCAGAAACCGTAAAAATTTGAGCCCAATAAACCCCCCCGGTTTCATTTCAGATCCGATCACTCCCAGCTTTGTCCAGCTGAAGAGGGTTCTGTTCTCAATAACCCCCCTGGTTTCATTTCAGACCCGTTCACTCCTAGTTTTGTCCAGCTGAGGAGGGTTCTGTTCTCGACAGTTGTGGCGGGCAAAGCTGCCAAGTTCCGGCGAAGAAGTGGTTTATTTATGGACACTACAACCATCAAAACTGCCCAATTAGTTGATGGGTAATTACCAAATAGTTGACGGTCAGGTGGAAAATAGGTCCCAGCAAGCACGTGTAGTGTGAGATAGGTCAAGTAAGTCTTCGGCCAGGTGGGGAGAGTTTATAAAAGTAAGCGTTCGCAAACTGCTGAAAACTCCGTTCAATTTCGCTGCGGCGACCAACCAAGAAGCGCCTTAATTGTCAAGACTCGCATTGAAAATAGGAATAGTCAGTTTGTGATTCGTGTTCTGTGATAACGTAACTTTAAGGTGAGTCAAAAAAATTATTAAAAAATTTTCGACCCAGGAATTTTTTTTTAATAAATTGGAGGGTGTCGGTTCGAATTGCGCGCGATAGTGAGTCTAATTAAAAAGCGACTTTCCAATTTCGAAATTGGTGCGCTTTTAGCGAAACCTGCTACACAGCAGTATTGTCCAACAATAAGCAGTGTTTGGCAACAATAATTGTCGGCAAAATTTCGGGGGTTTACCTTGTACTTTCGCCTGGGGGCTCTATTGCAAAATTTCAATCATAAAGGTGAGGAATCCGTTGGATGCAAGCAACATTAAGTCGTACAGCACTTTCCATTTCGTTCATGCGTTCTTTTTTGTTCGCAAATTAGAACGTCGACCCGCTTAGAGAGCAATAATTGAAAACGGTTACGTAAAGACGAGATTTTTCCGCAGAACCAGATTTAAAAAAAAAAAAAAAATTAACGCAGTTGCAGGCGCGGACTCAAAACGATTCGATCGGGCGACCTTCACACGAAATTCCGGAGGGTTTCGAAACTGACCGGGCTTATTTCGGTTGAACGGACAACATTCTGTTAATGCAGGGAAAACTTGGGAAACCGATATAGAAATCGGAAAATAATGACCATACTAGAAGAGGTGCGCCGTAGCTGTGCCAAGCATTAATTAAATCGGTTGGTCCCATCGAGTTAATCGTAGCGTTAACTGGAGGCGTCGCGACGCCGCAGCTTGATCTGGAAAGGCGTCAAAATTGAAACTTCGTTATCAAGAACTTTTTGGAGTTCCGAAATTTCGTGGGTGATCGACAATTACTACAATGCGTGTTGTGGGCAAAGTTGTTGCGATATGTGATTACGCCACCCGATTATTTAAATAAAGCGATTTGCAGTCTCAGCGAACTTTACACGTCAAATAATAACAAATCGCCATACCGCTAGAATGGAAATAGCTTGATTCTGGGTATGCGGAAACACGGGGTGACAAAGAAAACGTTCAAGTACGAACAATTTGACGCGGAAAATCGTCGAGGTTTCGGCCCCTGGGCCGAACTCGACGACCGTGGAATTGTCAGACAGTCAGGTCCTGGAAACGCAAACTTCCAAATTGACCGCGCTACTTAGGTAACTCCCCGTGTTTTGGTTGGTTTAATATCATTTAACTAGCTTGCTTAAGACCTTGAAAATGCCCACATATTACTAGAAAATTACCGACGTAGCCGACTTCCGGCACAGGGCTTCCGGAAAACTAACCCGATTCGGTGTTTCAGGAAAAATGGCTCAATTAATCGGAACTGTGGTCAATGGCTACCACGACCTTATGGACAACAAAAGCGGTAAGTCAGGTCTTTTGGCGAAAATGTTTTGTTGATAACGTTTTGATAATTTCAGATCCAAGAGTTAAGGACTGGTTTCTAATGAGTTCGCCTCTTCCCACCCTGCTGATCTGCTTGACATACGCTTATGGAGTCAAAGTTGTAGGACCAAAACTGATGGAGAACAGAAAACCCTTTGAGCTCAAATACGTTCTGATCATGTACAACTTATTCCAAGTGATATTTAGCATGTACTTATTTTACGAGGTGAGTTCGATATTGTCACTTTTTGAAAAATTTAGTGCAACTGCCAAAAATTTTTCTTATTGCCTTCAATTTCTGGGGGTCTAAAACCGAAATGCAAAGAAGAGCAAAAATTGGTGCAAAATTTCAATGGTAATTGCTTAGGCTTGGAACTTTTAGTCCTATTATTCATAGAAGATGATTTTGAGCTGCCAATGAAAAGATAAATAAATTGACAATTATATGTTCTTAATTTATTAATTTCTATTAACGATTGTGTCAGTTATTCATGTCTTTGGTTCAAAAGTTCCAAAAAAAATTCAGAAAAGAAAAAAGTCTCGTTTGCGATTTCTAATGATCGTTTAGCAATAAAACCAAGAGGAACAGAAAAGTTACCAAAATACTGGTCAAAAATTGATTTACTTGCCTATTAATAGAATTGTTGTTATTGTTGACCAAGCAGTAGATATAATCTTTTCCGCTTCGCCACACAAGGTCTATGGTAATTTTTTTTATTTGCAATCTATTTGGGATATTATAAGTTAAACTTTTATGATATTATTTCTGATCCTATTCACTGGAAAGATTTTGAAAAAACATTCCTTGCCACTTCGCAACATTAGAAAACTGGCAAAGACTGTCAAGACTACGTCCCTGTATGGGACCTGTATGGGACATCTATGGAGGGGGCAACCTGTCAAATTAGATAAAGTTCAAATTGCTGCCAAGTTCAACATTTGGTTTACTATCAGCTTCTTTCAGTTGGACCCATCATAATCTCTAATGGAGAACTCGCAACCAAATAGAAAATGATGCAATTTCTTTATTGGCACTATAAAAAATTTGGAATTTAATAGCAACTTTTTTAAAATTGTTTAAATTAAATCACAACCACTTAAAAGTTTTTAATTAAATTATGACAACCAGCGATAGGTATGCGGTCACCTAGAACTACATTTTTTTTAGAGTTTAGGGTTTTTATGGTTAGTGTTGTTGAAAAGATCCTTTTGTTGCAAAAAATATTTATTAATACCTCTATGTCTAACCTTTGGTTGTGCATTGCATATGGATATTTGCTAATAATTGCCATTTAAGTGTGAATTGTAAAAAAAGCAAACGTCGTTGTTACTTAATATCTAATTATCGTTGTTCAATTAATAATTTTTAAAATTTGAATGGTCGTTCTGATTCGCTGTTTGGAACAATCCTTCACCGTCTGGACTGAACGAGTGGGCTTTAAATTATATCAAAATTTGACCCCGTTCTCCTTTTATGAAAAACTGAAAACGACTCTACCTTGAAATATTTGCCATGTTTTTCGCTTAACGAAACTATGATAATCTTCGATTTAAGAACAATTCGAAATTAAAATTGCGGTCAATATCAGATGATTATGTCACTCATTGTCGATATAAACGTAATCCATAACATTTAACGAGTAATAGCTGATTATTTTTATTATAGTAAAAAAGCAAGAAATAATAAACATTCATCCGTGACCTACACTGGCGGCGCAAAAAGCGAATTCTTGGCATTACCTTATGCAGCCAACAATACAGCTAAAAGTTGTTAACAATAACTTTCACATGCTTTGATTTAGAGAAGAGAAACCATCGATTCTTCGCAATAATAACGTCGCAATATCAGCTATTGCACATCTAAAGTACCACCTTCTATTGCGCAATACAAGGAGAGCTAACGTATTTGGAATTTGGTTTAAGTTGATGATACTAAAAATTAATTTTTCAGTGTAAATTTATTTTACCACATTTTAATTTGTTTTCAAAAAGTATAGTTGAGGGTGGAGAATTATTTACCAATGACTAATCGCTTATTTTCTGTTCCAGAGCGCTGTCTCGGGATGGCTCAACCATTACAGTTTTAAGTGTCAGCCAGTGGACTACTCGCGAACCCCCCTAGCTATGAGGGTGAGTACTTTCCCAATTATCGGGTTATCAGGGTTTGACCAATAATTTTCAGATGGCTAACGGCTGCTGGTGGTACTACTTTTCCAAGTTCACGGAGTTCTTTGACACGGTAATTTAGAAAATTTGGACAATTTCAATAGCTACATCTTAAACGTTTGCAGATTTTCTTCGTTTTGCGCAAGAAAAACGACCACATCTCCACCCTCCACGTCATCCACCACGGAATCATGCCAATGTCGGTGTGGTTTGGGGTAAAATTTACCCCTGGCGGTCACTCCACCTTCTTCGGCTTCTTAAACACTTTCGTCCACATCATCATGTACAGTTACTACTTAGTCGCGGCTTTAGGGCCGCAATACCAGAAATACTTGTGGTGGAAAAAGTACTTGACCACAATTCAAATGGTAGTTTTCTAAAATTTCCTTATTCGAAATTCTTTTAATTTTTTCCTGTTTTAGATCCAGTTTGTCTTGGTGATGGTTCACGCCTTCCAATTGCTCTTCATCGATTGCAACTACCCCAAAGCTTTTGTTTGGTGGATCGGCATGCACGCTGTTATGTTCTACTTTTTATTCTCCAACTTCTACAAGCAAACGTACGTCAAAAAAGAGAGAAAAGTTAAAAGTAACGGGGTCCAGAACGGCAAAGTTCCAAATAAAACTTCTAACATTGGAATTTGTTTCACGACGCAAACGGCGCTTTATGAAAAAACTGACGATATTAAAGACATGTCGAAGGGTTATACTTCTTCGGGTGAGAATAGGTTGAGGAACAGGGTGTTCATCGATAATCCGAGACCGTAGCCCTATCGGGTCGTTAGCAAAAATCAATTTATTTATGTTACGAGTTAGTGCTAGTTTTTTACGATTTCGATGTTTCATCACAATAGATGTACCTACAAGTCATAAGTGTTTAAGTACAAAGTGGGCAATCGGAAAATGCAAAAACTAATTTGTTGTCGGAAGGACCACGAAGTGAGTGTGTGAACTTTAGCCGGTGACATGTGTGGGTCTGTTTTTGACAAACGGGCTAGCGATCACGGATTTTTAAATTTTAGTGCTATATTTATTTTAGGATACTGTATATTATTGTTATTTGAAATAAATAGATTAATTAAGTACATGGAGATTTGGATTATTTTTACCAAAATTTTAGGAGGAAAGCTTTAGTAGTTTTTGAAAATAATTGTTTTCAAAAAGTCACGTTTTTAAACAAACTCGATTTGGTCCTGTATACCGTGCGTTTAAAAGTTTAGAAAAAAAGTTTTATTTTACTTTGGTTTGTGATTTTTCTGTGGTGTATAATGTGTTGCCTATATGTTTAATGCCAAATTCTGAAATTCAGTCTTTCTGGTTCAAGACCGGTCTTTTCACAATAATTATAATTCATCCACCAGTGCGCGAGGTTAACAATGTTTTGGCTAGAATTTGCCTTTAGGCAACATGCGTAAAGTTATAAAACCTGCTTTTAGGTTATTTGGGTGTACCTGAACTTAAAAAAGTTAATTAAATGAGTATTTTTTTCTCGAATAATTACATCTGATCCTATATTATACTATCTTCATCTTCTGTTAATATTAATTTTAATATTTTAAATTTTTTATGGAGAGCATTGTCAGTTTCCTTCATTTATGGATTTGTAGAGACTGAAGGTTATTAGGTACTATTTTAATTTTTTTTTTGCTTATATTTGTCTGTTCTTCTCTTTGTGCCTTTCAGGTGTTTCTGTTATTACAGTGTAATTCTTATCAATTTTTTCTTACCACAGCTCAATTTTGACAATCTTCCTTTATGTTTTTCAGCTGAGCATTAAGTTCCTCTTTTCAATGTTTCTAATTTCTACGTTTTTAAGATGTTATAGTATGCCTTTACTTGAAGTCCCAATTTTGATGCATTATATTTTATGAGCATCGATCTGCAAGAAGCACTGTGATTTTTAGTATTCTTCTAATCGACCTTTTAGAGAAAAGTGACCTTAGTTAAGGACAATAGTGCATTTTGATTAGTTGATATAACTCATCGATGATATAACTTGTTTGAATAGAGAAACAGGCATATTTGCTTCCGTACTGTAAAACTTTTTCCCTTGAACTTAAACTTTGAGCCAACTTGGTGCAAAATCAGCAAATATTCTTTGTAGGTACACCCAATTACTTACTTATGAAAAGTTGTCGCAATTTACCTAACAATAATGATTAATTTGAAACTTTAACTTCAGCGTGCTCGTCTCAAACAACATTTTGGTTGCTTTTTCCTGAATATTTACAAAACTTTTTCAGTAATGTTTAATAACTCGCGGTTTTAGTTAAATATTGGAAAACTGCGGTCACTTGATAAAGAAAGACCTGTTAAGCTACGTTTACTATCCTTGCAACAAAAAAGTAGATATCTACGTCAAAGAATTCCTTAGAGGCAGACACCTTCGATTTTGTTAGATTTTGATTTAATTTATGCATCAGCAATTTCTGTAAAGGTCATAGACGACTAGATTCGGTCAACGGTCCATTCCTTATACGTGCACTGATTTTGCATAAGAAACTACGAGTGGTGTTCTTTATTCAACTACAGATTTTGAGGCTAAGAGTTTGGAAGCCTAACTTTAAACGTTGATTGTTTAAAGTTAGGCTTCCAAACTCTTAGCCTTAAACAACGCTTTAAAACTGCATGTTAAACTCTTATCTGCTTCTGTCATAGACAAAATATGAAGTTTCAAAAAATTCTAATTCTTTGCTTCAGTAGCTTGACAGTACCTTTGTGCATTGTATTTCCCTTATATAGAGTTAAACAGAAGAGAAATAATTAAGTGTCTATGAGCCTGGCCTTTCAGAATCGTTGAGCTCTTCTTCAAAGTAATATTTAGAACTAGATCGAGGCAGTTTAGGGTTAGCATACAATAGCGACAGGATTATAATAAGTCAAGTATAATGAGTCAAGTACAAAACGAAAAGAATAACTTACCGAAAAGTTGTCGCAATTTACGTAACTAATTACTTTGATGTCGTTTTTGTCTTCTTTTATGTTTTGAAACATTGACTTCAGCGTATCCTGTCTCAAATAACATTTTAATTCTTGTTGTCTGAATATTTATAAACTTTTTCAGTAATGCTTAGATGACTCGCAGTTTTAGTTAGTTTATTGTAAAACTGCGGTCGCTCAATCAAGAAAGACCAGTTAAGCCAGATTTAAAATTTGGAATCCTTGCAACAAAAAAAACGTATACATCTACGTCAAAGAATTCTTTAGAGACCAAAACCTTCGATTTTGTTGAATTTTGATTTATTTTATGCGTCGCCAATTTCTGTAGACCGGGGTCATAGAAGACTATTAGATTCGGTCCACGGTCCATTCCTTGTGGATGCACTGATTTTGCATAAAATACTTCGTGTGGGTTTTTTTTTTCAACTAAACATCCTGCACTGAAAGTGTGGAAGCATCTCAAAAGCCCAAATTTATTGGCATGTTGAACCCTTAGCTACCTTTGCCACAGACAAAATATGAAATTTCAAAAAATTCTAATTCTCTGCTTCAGCAGCTTAACAGTAGTACCTTGGTGCATTGTGTTTTCCTAACTAATCCCTTTTAGAGAATTTAATGGCAAAAAAATATTTAAGTGTCTATGAGTCTGGCCTTTCAGAATTCAAGAGCTCTTCTTTAAAGCAATATTTAGGACCAGATTGAACCAGTTTAGGATTAGCATACAATAGCGAGGAGATTATAATAAGTCAAGAAGATCAATTTAGGTAATGAAAAGAATAACTAGCTATTAACGAATTCGAATGACACAATAAGACAGGTGTGGCAAAATTAAACCGAGAAACAGTAAAGAATAGTAAAAATTTGTCAGTAAACCTGTTTTCGTGAATGAGCCGTTTTGGCTATACGGGAAGAATGATGGCACTTAAGATTTAAAAATTGAATTGACCGCAAAAATTCTTTAGCCACCTGAAATGTCACTTACCTATGCGGTATCATTAAATTTAGAAAACTATGTAGTTATCAAAATGTACTTTATTGTTGTATCAGGAAGGGGATTTTGGAAATTACAACCGATTTGCAAAATTTGAGAAAATTATCCAAAAAAAATTAAGAGTATCACATCTGTATAGTCAGAACATCTAATTTGCAACAAAGTTTTTTTTTGACAAAAGTTGCTTGTATTTCGGTCCTTTATGACCACCCAAAGTTTGTCGGTCTAGTTATGGGACACCCCGTGACTCGTTTAGATTCTATTCTATAGGCATAATTGAATGTTTCATAAGTAGTGATGTTACAGACATTTACAGGTAATACGTAACGTGTTGCCGACTCTTTTTGCGCGTCTTTTTCGACGTGTACCAAAAAAAAGAGCAACCACATCAGCCCGATCTTGACGTAACAATCACTCGATCGTTCGGTTGCGCTTGGTATAATTCTGAAAAATGTGTGCATTACCGGTAATTGAGCGCGTTTTGGACTTTCACCCTCAGACTAAAAGTACTTTCGTATAAAAAACATTAAAGTTCCAAGAAGTAAAGTTTCAATACGATTTTGCATATTGTTTGCTGTTAGTAGTGCAGAGGTTTTGCGGTGTTACAGGAAATTCCGCAATTTCAAATCAATACTTACCAATTTGCGGGTTTTTAGACAAACACTCGTCTTTTTTCAACTATTTACACAAGTAATTTTTTTTTTAATTAATTGGCCATTTGACATTGAAGCCACCAATGTTAAATGTAACTTAAAAAATACACCATGTTCAATGTTATCGCGGGTTTTACGCATTGTTGTCAAAAATAATGACGGGGGTTTTATAATTGAGAACCTGACGACTTGGCAATTACCAATTCAAATTTTCTTGATGCCCTACCTTTGACTTTACATTAATAAGACCTTAGCGAGTGATTTCCAAAATGTCAGTCACATGAACCAGCATTATCCGAATTGAATCAGAGAAGAAAGAGCGGGGTAAGATTGGAGATGACAACAGTTTTTGGACAAAAATAAATGTGATAGGGATTAGAGAAAATAAAAGAAAGAAAATATTGAAGAATTTGTACATTTACGCAAAAATCAAAAAAGAGAGTTTTGGAGAGAAGGTGAATGAAGACTGAGCAAGATTGCGTGAAGAGAACAGAGATGTTTAAGTCTATGGTACTGGAAAAAATTGATTGTTAAAAAAAGAATAGTAAGAGTTAAGACAAAGTGAGAAAACAAAGTGCTTTTATTAATTAATTACTAATCATACACAATTCTCGACTTGTCTTCAAAAGGTACCTAGGAATGTTTTAAGGTTCCCTCTATTATGTGCAAATTAACAAATTCGTCTTTTTGACGTTGGTATCGAATATTAGACATTGATTATTCCACTTTCGATTAATCAACAATCCAGACCACCAAACAAATTTTTAAATGACTCAGCTGTTCAACGTCACTTTCACAAAACAATAATGTTTGGGAGCTTTTTAAACCCTGATTTGACGTCACTGTTTTCATGCGGCAAAGAAGAGCCATGCTAACTGATGTGATTGAAAGCTTATTGTTGATGTTAAGCGACAGGTTAATGATTAGTCATCAATCGCCATCATTAATTTTTATGGGTCAAGGAAGAGACTCCATTAGAAATTTAAAATTTCCCACAATCAGGACCGAATTTCCAGAAAAGTTTAATGTTTCTATCTGGAAATTTTCCACAATCAACAAGTTGTTAGGAAAGGCGTAAAAGAGCCCGGAAAAAAACTCAAACTGATTATTCGAGGCTCCTACAGTCTTCATTACGTCGTTAGTTAATTTAACTACCCGCAAAGTCATTAACCCCGCATTAAGCTATTGGTGATTTTGAATTTGCAAAGAAATCTTAAAGCTTTTCATTGAACAAGGAGGTAAAAATTTGAAAATGGTAAATCGCTAAGAACAAACGTATAGCACTTGTCAGCCGTTTAGAAAACAACCCCATTGCTCTTAATTAATTAAATTAATTAATATTTAATTAACTTTTTCCCATTATCTTATTAGATTTTTTGTGGTAACCAGTATTCAAAATTATCATCTCAAAGGCCAGCAGGTGAATTCGAAAGTTATAACCTTAAATGTGTTAAGGTTTGCTTCAAAGGACAAGAAGCTGTTATCTAACATATAACCAAAAATTCATTTAACATAAATAATATCATTTATGTTGTTAAAAAATTCTATTGTAAACCATGGAAAAATTGTTGAAAGTCTCCTTCTAGGCCACAATGGTACTATGTCTTCATGTTCGTGGTTACTAAAAGTTGGATCATCTTCCTCATCTACCGCCGATGCGTGTCTATTTCTTGCCTCCTAATTCCCAACTCAAAGAGTTCGAGACGGTGATAAGGTAAAGGTAGCTCTCGGCAATTTTGGAACAAAAATAATAAAATAAAAGAAAATTTTTGAAGGGCCTCGACAAATTGAAATTAGTGCTGAAAAATATATTTCATCTCATTATCCCTCAAATCTCAGATTATCCGATGAGTTATTGTTTCAGAAGTGTAGAAAACAACATCGTTGATAACAACAAACAATTTTGGTATCAATGTCCTTTGAGACACAATCACATTCAAAATCGTATTGTTATTCTCGTTAATGCAATTACATACAATTAGCCCATTGAAGATTTGCGACGAACCTCAATAGCATTCCAAATTGTAGAAATGGAGGACCACGTGGAGGCCTTCAAGGGTAACATGACGTAAATGTTGTACCCATTCCCGTTAACTAATTCTACGTCTGCAAATTCAAGTCTTAAATCACATTAAAATCTTGTTTCTTAGGGAAGGCCAACAGGTTATGCATACCTAAAGTTTTTTTGTGGTCAAAGAGTTGACGAGAAATTTATTTCATCTAGAAAACTGGTCGGGGTTAGAGTTGTTTACTAGAAGAGGTTGCAAACCTTTAGGCCTTCACTTGATTGACGTCATAATATGCACGCAAATTTTGAACTTTTCCGTCAGCGAGAGTACTTATTGTGTATGTGCATGTGCTGAATGAAAACAACAACACAACACTACGAAAATACGAGGTGTTGTACGGAAGGCAAAATTTAAATGTCTTTTTCAATAAACGTGGTTTCAATGCAACAAAGTTGCATTATCAGACCTGAAGTCGTTAACTGGTTGCAATAAGTTCATTAATGTTCCGAAACAAGCTCTTTGCAAAGTCCTGATTAATTACTTAATTAACTTTATAAGAATCCAAACAATTAATATTTATTATGAACAATAACCGATTGTCAATCATCGCGAACTCAGCGTTGCTCTTTCTTGCATAATTATCTATACGTTGTTCCCCGTGTTGAGGGTAGGTACATGAGTAAATAAAAATTAGTTGTGACGTAATATTTTCTAAATTTTTTCTTCATCTTTTCTTATGAAGCTTTGAATACTAAAAGAATTCTAAATTAAAACATTTTTTAAATTGAATCTAGAGAAAGAAAAGGCATCACCTAAATAATAACTATGACGTTATAAGGAACGCGGCCGCCTTACGTCGTTACGTTACGTCTGCACATTTAGTTCACCTAATTAATTGCAGATTACGTTTAGGAAGCCCTGTATATGGCCGGTGATTGCAGATGGTGACATAACGTGTGCAGCTCGTGGAGGAATTTCCAGATGTGGCCTGGATGAGATTTCCGGCGACGTCAACTCGTCTTTTCGCACCTCTTTCGTCGAGTTTGCCAAAGCAATTTTATTATCCGCCAATATTTCCCGAGTGACGACGGCGCGTTCGGTAATTTGGGTGTTTTTCCGTTGTGAACCCGCCTTAACCTATCAGGTGTCATCGCGGATCGGTAAAGATCGGCGTCGTCCGCCGTGTATCCTATAAATACAGCCGTGGATTAATCCACCCGACCGAAAGCTCGCTCATCGCTCACTTGATTCAGTTGGGACGAGGTCGAGGTGTTCAGAGGAATACGCCGGTGTTTCGTTAAATTAAAAAAATCGTCGACACGCCTATCATCGTCAAACCGTGTTAATAACAAAAAAATGTGTTCATTCCAGTGATAACGTTATCAGTCAAATCGATAGACGTCCGGCACTTCTGAACGCTCCCCGACCCTTCAAGTACCGGCCCTCTCGTCATTGGCCCCGCCGAAAAAGTTACGAAACAAAACACTTCTCGGTGCTTCTGCTGTGATTCCCGAACGGTTGAGTGCTTCGCCCCTTCGAAGCCGCCAGTGTCTCACCCTCAACCCTATCGATCTGCCGCCAAGGTGAGTTTTCGATTTAATTAATTGACACACCCCGAAATTGTCGGCGAGTCAGTTTCACGCCGATGTCTTATCGAATGATAACAGGCGTCAACAGCGGCTGGGGGAAAGGGGCGATTTGGAGGTTATGTCGTCGGGAACAGCCGGCGGAAGTTGACAGCATCGCGACGGCGGCGGGAAACATTCCCGGATTGTGGGTTTTCGGGACGGGGGCGTAGCAAATGTCGCCAACATAACCTCAAAATTGAAACAACCGTTGTTCAGGGTCGCGATGTTTCCCGGAATTACGCCACTATCCGTCGTTAACTACCACAACTACTCTACATTTATTTCAATAATTATTATTATCAATAACTCATAATTACCAAGTTGTCAAGATCGTGAAGGTGGGTTATCGCTTTTTGTAAAAACACTCACTTGTTTGCGTGTCTAGCGTCTGACATAAGTTTCAAGTTTTTAGAAACATTTGACTCATCTTGCTGATTATGACACTTGATCTCTTGATCAATTTGTTGGAGTGAGAAGGCGTTGGTCTATGTATGAAATTTGGTAACCAGAAATCTTTTGCATCATTTGCCTCGAAATAACTTAAGTTGGGGGCTAAAAATAGGTGTGGAACGTGATCCTAAGCGCGGCAGTTTTGGGGATTCCGCTGGGAAGTTGCAGAAAACGGAAAACACTATTCGCCCTCGGAAACACGTTTTAACAACTTTTTACTTCAACAGTTTTCACCCCCACAGTTGGAGGGTTGAGCAAAAATATAGAGTAGGTTCTGACATATTGCATAATTATTTTTTTGCAATACAGGGTGGTTACAAATAGAACCGCTGGCGCCTAAAAGCGTATTTTTATGTCAGCGCTCAAGGAGTTCCGCAGCACGGTCGGTTACTGAGTGCGTTTGTGGCTACACACTATTTAGGTTTATGGCAGTCTGTTGCCTTCACTGGAGCTTATACCTACCTGAAAATATCTCCAATTAACCATAAATAACCGAAACGTTTAGGCGTCATTGTCGTAAGTTCCAGGGAGGGACTCCCTAAAATTACAATCAATGTCAATGATGCTTTAACTAAACATTTGAAATTTCCAACATCAGAAACGTGTACTTGGGGGTATTATGAACGTAATAATAATAGATTTTTTTTTAACAAAATTAATTAAAAGTCAGACTTTTTTTAAATTTTAATTTAATTACGAACGAAACGATTACATCATAACGTGAACATCAATGTTTGTTTCAAAAAATTTAGACTTTTTTGCTGATTAATAGGACAAGATATTTGACATAAATTGCCAAATTTCGATGTTTTGCAACTTTTAAGTACCTATTTTTAAGAGAATTATTTATTTGATAAAAGACGAAAAAATATGTCGAAAACATCCATTTATTTCGGATAACTGGTTGAGTGAAAAAAGAAAAATTATTGCCACGAAGAGCATATTTATTTTTAAACCGGTCTACGTTGGTATAAGTATAAAACCGTCTGAAACTTCCTTGATTCAACAGTTGCAATTTGTTTTAACCGAAGCTACACTTGGTTAACTTGTTATCTGTCAACTTAGACCGGTTTAAAATTCTAACCTTTTTTAGTGAGTCCGGGTGTGATGTAGGTCTACAGAACCGTACGTTCTAGACGTTCGATCCTCTTCGGGTATTTTCAGCCAATAAGCGTTACAAAGAAGGTAGGAGCAATTATGGCGCCCTCTATTCACTTCCGTCTTTACACTGCACGACCACTTTCGAAAGATCAATTTTTGTGCCTTTTCCAAAAAACGTCAAATCTGCATAAGTTAATTTGGCCAATTGACTTGAATTCAATGAGTTTAATGCGTACCGCTGTTGACTAAATTGCTGCAGGAGAACGCCACTTTACAAAGATTATAACAACAAACACAATACTAAGCGTACTTGGATATCCATCTTTTTCACCGGATTTTGCCCCCTCAGACTATTTTTTTGTCAGTTGAATATCGGTCGGATATTGACCCTCATTTTTTCGTCTTTAGGGCGTCTTTCATTGTGTTTTTGTCCTGAGGTCATATCGAAAAGTTACAAAATTGATATTAAACGTTTAGTTATGTAGCAGAAATTAGAGAGCACTGGACTCACCGGATTTTGCGCCTTGAAAAAAGTCCCACATTTAGAACGAATAGAATAGGGGACTTTAGTGACAGCGTTGGCAGCCGATGCTTTATTTGTAGAAATTGCAACTACGTATGTTGAAGTTTTTTTTTTTTTAAATAGTAGACCATCCACATAAATTATATTCTTATCAATGAACAGTATCGTCAATAATGTTATGCACGTAAATACTATGGAAATTATAACTCTAGCTTGGTTTAATCAGCATTGGAAAATTGCCTTAATTGTTCTTTTCTTACGTGAAAATTAAGACGATAGCCAATTGTCACGTATTGTAACACTACTTTATGTAAATTAAGTAATGTTTGGATGTAGTGTCAACCACGTTTACTCAGTTTAGATAATTATTGGACACAAATTGATGCAATTTGACATTCGTGTATGAAGGTGAAGGTTTAGATAGTTTATAACAATTGACTGTAACGTAAGGTAACTATGGTAACAATAGCGACAAGTTCTGCAGCAGAATAGTTGCGCACCGATAAACTTTGGCCTGATTCCTACTCGAATCGAAGTTGAAGAAAAGTTGGAGGCTTGCCAATTCTTTCGAGTTGCAAAACTGATTTTTATTGTTAATTTACCCACTCGACGTGCGTTACTATCTCAATTTTTATGTTAAAACTAACAATGAGCACAGTTATGTATCAGTTTGGTAACGTATGGACTGAGATTGGGCGGGTGTCGGGCAACTCCCAAAATGACGCTGAACCCCCGTTTTTTTTTCCAATGCTACTTATTTTTTTGTCATCATTATCAAATTAATTTCTTTTTAATTATGTTGTTAATTAATTTTTAAAATCTAAATTACATAACATAACATTTGAATTCCTTGGGCATGCCGCATTGGCGCTTCATTGTCTCGGAGGAAGATAACGAGTCAATATTTGTCCTACCGAGCAAGTTTTAATTCAGATTTGACCCCGGGCTATACATCCCAGCGACATCTTTTGGGTGATTCTTAAATGTTTTTTTTTTTGCGAAAATTAACATAATTCCTATTTGCTGAGGATAAGAAAAATTAGGAACCCCCGACGTCGAATCGATAACATTTTAACATCACGCAAGGGCAGGTAATTTAAGTTGCCAACACAGCGTAATTTGTTGCATGTTCTCAATAGAAAGGTTTTCCGAGTAAACAGGGGGTAAGTGCGGTTTTTGCTAGACTTTTCGGCGCCAGAGGGCGATTAAAATTATTATTTCTATAAAAAGAAACATGAGACAAAGCCACCCCAGCAATTTAATGTGTATACGAACAGAAATTTGTCAAACTATTTATTCCTAAATTAATATAAATAAATAAATTATTTTTTATGGATAAACTAATCGTTGGTGATTTTTTTTTCAAGCAGACGCTTTCTTGAGAAAACAAATAATGCAAAAAGTCTTTTTGATTTCTTTCTGGTCAGTGGCGTACAGTAGAAAGTAGTTGTCTTTTTACAAGGATTGTTTCCTGAACGCAAGAACTGCAGGATAATAATTATAATAAAAAGACCGTTTTTTTGCGAGATCTATCATTATTACGCTTTACCTTGAAAATTAATGTTTGTGAGTAGGCATAAGAACCAAGGACGGTTTTGCAATCTGTTCAAATCATCTTTAGTACGTTATCTAAGGTTTAGACTTTTTGCAAAATTGCAGGCGTTATTTTGCCAACTTCAACCAATTAAATCACTTAATTCTAATTTTTTTTGTTATAACATTACTATGCAAAAATACTCATAGACCTATCTAAATATAGAAGTTAAGTAAAAATATTAGTTCAAAGTCAATATTTTTTGAAATGTTTTTTTAGTACCTACTACCTGTATTTAAACATAACTTATGATACTGAGGATAAATAAATTAAGTACGTTTTCGGTTGATTGTGGGCTTGTGCAAGAGTGGTTGATTGGCTTACGCGAGGCTTGTAATTCTTTTCACACTTTTGGTACTTTTCCTAGGTCGTGACAGGTACTCGACCGGAAACCAGGAAATAATTATGTTCCCGTGAAGAAATTTTACTTGTTCCTGCGTAAGCATTCGTCGGTTAGCGAAAAACGTCTGTTTTCCTTATCTCTAATAGATTACAGGGTGATTCACGCCGTCACTTGACGTTTGACGAGCGTAAGTAAGTACCCCGTCATTCCTTCGAGTAGTTGAGGTGAGATAACATCAGTAAATAAATAAATACACAAGTCAATCGGATCGGAATTTCTCACTTGTTTTTTTTTCTGTTTTAATCGCAAATTACAATCGAATCGTTACCGGTCGGTCTAAAGTGAATGGCCTCAATACATGAGAACGTGGCTTTAATACAAAACGAACAGATGATCCACTAACCTGAGGTCGTTCGGTTGAAATCCGTGAATTTTCCCAGAAATAATCGTTATTGCTTTGAGGTCGCTCTCAGTTCTGTTGACGACCTCCAAAAAAAACCTCAAGTTCACCCCCACACAATCCGATTGGTGAGTACATAGTTTTCATCAACAAAAGTCGTCGGAAAAATTTCATCAATTCTTCTCGATCTTTCAATTACGTCATTGGTGCAGCTAATTTTTCACTTTGTTATGATGTGCTTTTGTTTGTGGCTGGAGGCGAGGTCTCCTAAAATTCACAATTTTCCACTGTTAATAGCGAGTACGATGGGGGACCGGTTGTTAACAATGATTGTTGTCACCTTCATCTAGTATACATGGCCGGTCTGGTTACAACTTTACAATTACCGCAGCCGCCGGTTTGAATTAAAAAAAAATTATACGGAAGTCTCAAAATTAATGTCGGTATTTTTGGAGCTTGATTTAGGAAGCCGAAACCAATTGGATTATAAGGATAATGAAAGTTCCGATTTGTTTTTGGTAACCTATCAACTGTCTGAGCGGACCTAGAAGGTGGATCGGAAGAGGTGGATCTTCTAAATTATCTAAATGATCTTCTAGTGATCTAGGAGATCGGAAAAGAAATCCAACGGTGATCCGTTGGATTTCTTTTTTAGGGGAGGGGGAGTGTTTTTTAAATTTAAAAGAAACGATTTAGGTACCTTGCACTTGTTGTGCATGCTGAAAAGCTCGTAGCATTTTCTGCCAAAATTAAAGGCAAATTGTAAATTTGACCACCCACTGGTTTGAACTTGATGATTTCAGATCTTAAATACACAGTCGTCACTTTTGGGATTAAAAAAAATATTATTATTTTGTAAACAAATTTATACCTGAAGTCAAATTGATACGTCGGTGGTTTGCTTGAGGTGTATTTTTTATTTGGTCTTGGGGAATTTTCCAACCAATTTTCGTAGAAATGGAAGGTGTTTCTAAATAGAATTATCATTATTTCGCAACAAACAGCGAAATCGTTTCTTTTTATTAGGTGCAGTCGAGTTGAACTGGCAAATAAACTCGTTTGGTATAATTGGACGTAAATAAAACAATACAACATAATTATTTTTGCAATTTGTGAATCTATTTATCAATTTTGAGAAATTATAGGAAGCCCTCGAGAAAACTGAAAAGTTTAGCTAAATACATAATGTGGCAAGTATGTCATTAAGAGTCCTCAAGACACTCAAGATTTCCTGAAGTTTGAAGGAACTCTGATTGAAGAATCAGTCATACCTATATCTAATTTTCTTGAAGTTGTTAGTAATCTAAAAATTTTATCACGACTGCCATTATGTACTTTGTAAGTGTAAGTAATACTTATACTTAATAAAAAAATTTACTGTTTATAGAAAAAAAATTCGTTCGGCAAAAATCGTCATTGGCTTAAATTTTTGTTGTTTTACCTGCGGATACTTGAATTTCTAATGGATGAATTTTTTTTCGGCTTTTTTGCGTCATAATTTGTTTTTCACGATCTCTTTGTTTGTTGGAAACAATTCGGTGTCAAACAGTTCGGAGTTTTCCGCCATAAATCATGCATTTGTTTTCAGACATTTATCGGAAAATTTGTGCGTGTTTTCTTGGAAATTTAATTCAATTATTAAGGAACACCGATTCACGCTACGTTATAAATAGCCGAAAGTATAAACCAGACCGCCACTGTGACGTAAAGCGTTTTTTTTTCTCGTTCGCCTACGTAATGCAGTTTTCGGGTTAATATCATCCTCTATTAGTTGATTTGCTACTGAAACGGTCAACCAATCCAGAATTATTGTCAAATCTTAAAAAAAAATTAAAATCTCGAGAGGTGTGCACATCGTAGATGTTATGCTAAATTGTTTAAATTTTTGGGAAAAAATAATGTCAATTTGATAGTTATTGCTTTATTATTGTTGTCCTGTAGAGGTTTGAAAGTGCTTGGCTCGGTGCTTGGTCTGCTTTAGCTCTTTGCAGGAAGTTTTGTTGTGATTCACGTCGGGATTCCTCAAGTTCGCTTCCTTTTTATCGCGATTCTCGACCTGCTTCTGAAACAAACACATTGATTATTAACGAGTTATGCATAGGAAAAGTGGATCAATTACTAATTTCAATATCGTACATAAACATGCACACTTGACTCCAATGAAGCATAGTAGGAAATTGGATCTTCCTGATAGTCGTATAAGCGATCGTTGGCGCCACTGGAATGTACTTCCACTGAAACTTGCCCTGATTCCCAATTTTCCAGTTTCTTGAACTCTTGCTGTTCTTCTTGTTCTCTTTCCTGGAACGGGAATGTACATTATGTTTTATTAGATTTCGGAAGAAAAAATACCAAGGGCAAATTAAAATTTTTGTTTTTGACTAATATTCGTGCCCAATTTAAATGGAAAATTTTGACAACAGATACCTGGGCTTCGGGGAATTCTGCATTTATAATTTATACCACCATCACCAGCTGCAATCGTTGCTGCATGTCTACAATGTATGTGCATACATAGAACAGCATTAAATTTACTGTTATTCTTTCAAAAACTGGCAATAAAATTATGTGGCACAAATATTATGGATTTTGTCTCTTCTTAAATCTGGATTTCCGCGTCGATGTGGGTCATCGGTATAGGACAAGTGCGTACTTCGTAGTTCAACAACCCATTTATGGTCCGCGGTATTGATTATATACTCGAGACCTCGCTCTTAACCTCCGAAGTGATTGCAAATTATCAGTTTTTTTCTTTTTTTTCAGATTTCAAAATGGCTCACCTGGTCACCAGTGTCATCTACAAATACCACGATGTATTAGAAAATCAAAGTGGTAAGTTGACATCACCCCAAAACATCCACATCAAGATCAGTAACGGGAATCCGGCACCGATACGAAGTGACGGAGACTGAAGCGTCACAAATGGTGGAGGCGCCTGAGACAGGTTGCAAAAACTATCAGAGCTGAGAGTTTTTCTTTGCGATAATGTATCTCCTTATTAATAGTCGTGCAGTTTATATAGCGGAGGAGCAAAGATTCATATTTTCTACCAACCCTGTATAATAAATAATCGAGTTATGGAAGAGACGGAAGTTCCATTGAAGTTAGTTTCAGAAACTAGTAGAAGTTGGTTAATAAAGCAACTTTTAATCCCCCTGTCTCCCCCCGAAGCCCACTTGAGCAAGGTTACATTTTCGTCATTTTTGCACAAATCTAACTTAACGTTAGAATAATATTGTTAATTGGAGTGGTCCGAAGTCCAGCACCCAACGGGTGGGTCTGTTCGAGATTTCGCGATTTTCTAGCCTTTTCCAGAAGGTTAAGTTACCTAAAAAACGGGTCAGTTGCCCAAGAACTGGTCGCTTCTTTCGCGGCCTTGCATGGTTGGAAATCGGGCGGTTACGCGAAAATCTCGTAACCTTCTCGTTGCTGACATTGACACTGGCTCGTAATGTTATGTAGTAGGTACCGTTTTGGTTTCAAAGTCGAAATTTGCAATTACGCAACAGCGCCGACCCCGTTTCAGAAGAGAACGCCGGCAGTTACGCGATCAGATGATTCAGCTGTTTTTTTCTTAAATTGATTAATAAATGCAAGTCAAACAATAATAATTAATTTCGACGGTTGTGGAGAAAGCGCGATCAATTCAATTGTTGGACCATGCTTTCTAAACCCGGCGAGCGAATTTCTTTTGGATTTCCCCCACGGGGGGGATATGGATTTGCGATTTTTCGACTGGCACCGAGGAGCAGTGACGAAATAGTATAAATTGAAAAAAAAATTGTTCGGTTCGCTTGTTATCAATTATGTCATCTGTTGTTTTGTTGTTGTGGCTTTATTAAATAACATCACCTTTCGCGACCATGTCAATATTGTTTCAAAAGCGTTTGGTCAGCACCTTTTTGTTTGTCTACGTTCTTTCGCAACTTGTGCTACAAATAATTATTAATTTAGTCATATGTTAGAAAATTTCTCTCCAAGAACAGAATTTCGTTGCGTGTCATGATGGACCGTCGACGATCCGTTTTGCCCTCTCGTGCCAAAATCAAAATGGAAGCTTTACGGTCACGTTACTCCAACCCACATATCGCTTCCCAACAGGTATAAATAATTAAATGGAATTGTTGTCCAGCACACGCAACGAATTTTTTTTTTAAACTGATGGCACACGTGAACCTTAATGCTAAAACAGCAAAAAGACCCAAGAAGAGCCGCAAAAAAATGATTTTTTTTAAACAAATTGCCTCCAATAAATTGTGTCGTAACTGTCGTAGATATATTACAGAAAAAGATCCCAAGAAGAGTCCCAATAAAATGATTTTTTTTAAAATAAATTGTCGTCTTTAATAAGTGTTGTGTCGTCTAGTAGACTGTCGATATTTACATGCAGATCGAGTTTTACAACAACCACTTTGCCTAATTGGTACGCAAATTTTGATGTTAAGAGACTTGGACCTTATCGACCTTGAAGAGGAGAAAAGGAAAGTGTAAAATAGTTGCGATACGGAACGTGTGCGGGTTGTGCGTTTCAAAAGCGACATAAATTTGAATTTTTTCCGCCCATAAGCTTGCTGTGAATAGAAAATTCCGAAATGTGCACACAGACACGACACACGCGATTGTACCAATACGTAATACGGTAGGTATGCCATTCGGTTTGCGCAATGCGAGTTTGAAAAAATTTCATCGTTTCCCAATTGGCGGTTCGTTTCTCTCTTGGACGACCTTCGGATCTTTCGGTTATTTAATTGTTGTTGCAGCGCGGTGGAACCGGAATGGCAATTTTCGGCGAATCACCGGCACCGATTCTAGGTTAATAACTGCAGTTTTTGGCGTTTGAAAGGCGGCTATGAGAAATTGTGCCATAGAATGGAAAAAAGTAAAACTACACTGGTGTCCAAATCAGAATGTATAGTTTAGCAGTAAAGATCGTTGCCCTGGATTAAAAACAGACACCTGATGGCACTTCAAATTTTCCTTTTACTTATCGACCGAAATTCTTTGTTAAAAACAAATTAAAATTGCTGTAATTTTTTAGGACGTATCTAACCATTTTTTGTTTTACTCTTTATTATAATCGTTGGGTAGACGATTGGGAACTCGAGAGTTGAGAGCAGGGTTGAACAAAGAGAAAGTAAGTCCCGTGGCACAGTGGTTAGTGCACCCCGAATTCGGAGCGGAGGACTGACGGGCTGTAGGTTCGCACCCCGTTCGGTGTTTCACATTTTTCTCTGGTTTAAAGATTATCATGTTATTTAGAGCTGTATTGATTCTTCTACCCAGTATAGCGTGGGAGCTAAAAAAAAGGTCAATTTTTTTTGCTATAATTATTGTTGGTCAGTTCTAACAAGTATCTAAAGAAGGTAAGAGAACTTTCTGACAAACTCGTCTACAAAATGTTTTGTACCAACAACAAACAACCCATGATTCATTCAGTCGGGCTTTCGGTTAAACCGAAAAGAACTTTTTGGTTGGTGCCACTCCTATCATCCTCTGGCAATCAGTGACGAATTCCCCGTTATGCAATTAAGAGCAATCTCGAATCGTTGCATCAATTTTTGTCAAGAAGTGATTTTTTTTGGTTCAAACTCCTTGAAATAAACTGGCAACTGTCTGGTGGTCGGGCGTGGCGCTTCATTTCCTGGTGTATCCTCTGTTGCGTCATCGTCAGGGATCCCCAATTTTTGGCGCCCAAGTCAAGGACAAGACGACAGCCATTACCGATTGTGCTAGTTAACCCAAATTGACGGACGGCCTTGAACTTTCACCAGTCAGCCAGAACCGTAATCGCCGAGATCCGGGCCCCTACCGCCAAACGTTCGCCCTTTCTCGATGCTCTTACCAAAGACTAGAAGTAACCCATTAATTAGTTACAATTAGTGCCCTACTCTTTGTCGTTCTAGCTTGATATCCAGCGGCGCCCGATTTTCCGTTCATCTTTTGGCTGATAACTCTAAAGTTTCGATGGATTTTCCTTCGTCGGTGGCACAGGAGAAGTCTTCGGTCGAGTGCTTTGTGTTCGGTTTGTTAATCAGTCGATTTTCTTGGTCGAGCTTTATCGAGCCAGTGAAGGCCTGCGACACCGGAAGCGTGCCGGTATGCGGCCAGGAACTAACAGTAAAAGTCGTTAAATGTGCCATGCCGCCGACACTATTCTAATTTTCTCATTTGCAACTATCGAGTGTCTTGTCGAACCATAACGAACTCGAATCGTGGTATTGGGCCGAAATTTTGATAACGCCACCAATTCGAGGGATCAAACTCTAACGAGAAACCAATTATGATCGGTCTGAGGAATTTTGGGAGATTTTTTTCCTCGAAAATGCACCGTCATCGTCTATAATGTTTTTTGGATAAATAAGTGTGCTTCGATGATGTAACGAAGTAGGTTACTTTCTCCTTTGAGCGCTTGCAAAAACGCGAAAGACAATGTCGAAACGCGGTCGGCGTAAAATGGATGGTACACTCATTTGTTTTTTTTTTTTTCGTTTTGCAGATCCCAGAGTAAATGAATGGCCCATGATGTCTAGCCCCTTCCCCACCCTCTTCATTTGCATGTTCTACGTCTATTTCTCAACCGAACTGGGGCCAAAATTGATGGAGAACAGAAAACCCTTCAATCTACAAAACGTACTGATCATCTACAATCTAGTCCAAACTATTTTTAGCGCGTGGCTTTTTTACGAGGTAGGTACACACACCCCTTTTGCAATTCTCTACGTAATTAATGTTTCTAGTTAATTATGTAATTAATGTTTTTAGTTAATTATGTGAGCTTCACAATTATTTTCTTTTTCAGTATTTGATGAGCGGTTGGTGGGGCAGTTACAGCTTCAGGTGTCAGCCGGTGGACTACTCCACCAGTCCCATGGCGATGAGGGTTGGTTGTCGTCGAATTTTCTAATTTTCTTCCTACAACACTCTCATTTCAGATGGCCTACACGTGTTGGTGGTACTACTTCTCCAAGTTTACAGAGTTCTTCGATACCTTGTTCTTCATTTTGCGGAAGAAGAACAGTCACGTGTCCACGTTGCATGTCATCCACCACGGCTGTTTACCCTTCTCAGTTTGGATGGGCTTGAAGTTTGCACCCGGTGAGGAATTCGACGGCGTTCAGCTCTATTAACGTATTTAAATGCATAGTTCAGGCAATCAAGTAGTAAACCATACAACCTATTGTTTAAATGGATGATTGCAAATTAACGCTGGTGACGTTCCCTACAAGCCGACAATTATTTCTTTAACCTTCCTTGTTAATCGCAATATATATGATTAGGCCGTTTTTAAAATAGGAACTGTTCTACTTATTAGAAAAGATTATTGATTGGTGCTATAACTTTTCTTTACGGTTGCGGTCAAAGCTTCATCCTTCAACTTACCATAGACAGCTGCCAATGTAGCAGCATCAATTGAATACGTAATGAAATTGATTCGGGGGACAGATTTCAATAATTAAACGCTAACGTACTTTACGCCCGCCATTAAAGCGTGGTGCTTTCTGTTTACCGCCCGGGAAGTGGGAAATTGCCATAGAGGAATGTCAATATTTGTTTTTTTCTCAATTTTGCTGACGTCCAGAAGACTATTAACGATGGTTCATGTCAATTTGGACTTGAAATTGACTCCGCTGAATAACTGAATGACGTTAATATGCACTCTTGTTGGTGATTACCATCTTCTTGATTTTCATAAAACCTATGTCACTGTCACATTTTGATTGTGTGGAGTTATTAAATTTAATTCTAACAACTTTGCAAATTCACTAATTATGCAATTTTGAAGGCTTCCAACTTTTTACTGGTTTATAATTAGGAAAACTTTTGTGTCACGGCTCACTTTGTCATGTAATTTTGAATACTCAAGTCCGCAAAAATAATAGTACATAAGGAACGAGTGACATATGGCATATTTTATGGCACGAGGCCAGGTATCAAGTAAGCAATGGCAAGTATGCCAAATTTTATTGTTCTATCGTCATAAGCTCTAGCTGAAGTAGATTTCTTCTAATTTGACCAAAATCGTCATTCTCGAAAAACTGCTTAATATACTGGACACCCTGCATATTTATACAGGATCATCAGAATGGCTGAATGAGACGCTTACCTGATATGCATACCCAACTTTTGCTTTACCTACCCTAACACTACTGTTTTAATATTAGTGTTACAATCGTGAGTCATGAGAGATGACGTCACTTGCGTAAGAGATGTGGAAGGTTTTAAATTAGAGACGAAGTTCGTTCCGTGGCGCATGGGTTAGCGTTTCAGGCCTGGACCGGGATGTTCGTGAGATCAAATCCCAGCCGGTTCGACATTTTTTCTCTGGTTTAAATCCTTCTTAACATTAGTGCGGCTTACCGCAAACATAACTGACGATCATTATTTTTTTTCAGGCGGCCATAGTACTTTCTTCGCGTTGCTCAACTCTTTTGTTCACATCATCATGTACTTCTACTACATGGTCACGGCGATGGGTCCCCGTTACCAAAAATTCATCTGGTGGAAGAAATACTTGACCACTTTCCAGATGGTAAATTAAGCCACCTATAACATTTTTAGCACCGTTTAACGCGTCCAATTGCAGGTTCAGTTCGTGGCCATCTTCACTCACCAATTCCAGTTGCTGTTTACCGAATGCAACTATCCTAAAGGTTTCATGATTTGGATCGCCCTCCATGGAATTCTTTTCCTTTTCTTGTTTTCCGACTTCTACAAAGTCAAGTACACCAACACGAAGAAAAGCAGCAACACTTTTGTTTGCATGGTAACGGATTTTTGTGAAGTTTTTTTTCGAGTGTTCCTCATATTTTTGTTGTGTTGCAGCCTGTTCTTGGGGACGAAAAGTTGCACGGGACGGTTAAAAAATCCGACAGCAACGGAACTCTCAACAACACTTATATCAAAAGCGAATTCTCTGATTCGTACAAAGCTTGTTACTCGAACGGCAGCACAAATGGTTTCGTAACGCAAACTGTACTGCAGCGCAACGGAAAGAAGATCAACTAATACGTTTAGGCAATCTGCATTTGTAAGGGTATTTAATTTAAGTGGGTACAAATATTTTGTTTTTGTATTTGTTTAATGTAGATAATTTATTAGTTTTTAATGTTAGTTGTTAAACCGATTGTTGAATCATTTCTAAATTAACTCAGGGCGAAACGTTTTGTTTATGCGCAAATGTAAATAGGTATGTTCTGGCGCTGGAACCATTTTGACGTCTCGTACCGCTTGTCGCTTATTTTGGGTTTGGTTTGATATCGACCGTTAGTGCCTGAAATTCGTGGAATTTTATCACTAAATTTTAGCTTTAGCTTATGTACCTTTGAAATTTTTGCTATTACATTGTTGTACTTATAAGTTCTTTTAATCGAGGAACGCTGTTATTGGTTGTTGCGGAGGTGATTTGGAATTCGAGAGTTGGGCGGCCTGCTAAGTTTTAATTTGATTGCGTTGTTTTTTTTAACTGGGATCAAAGCGGCCGTTGACGCTCTCGGCGAGAATTTAAGAAATTTTAACATAACGAAAGTGTATTATGAATGTCTTTTATCCCTCTTTGTACATATATATACGTACTTTATTTAGGTTATGAAGTTGTATAGTATTTTTGTATATAAATTGAAATGCTGCATTTTGACGTCATGTTTTCAATTTTACCCATCTTCGATAAGTAGACTCCAGTAAACGTAAAAGGTTAGACACAGACGCGACCTGACCTTAAAATTCACAACAGTAGCTACGATCACCGCAGAAAAAATCGCAAGGGTTTGAGTCAGGAGAACAGTCTAATCTAAGTTGATGTTGCGTAAAAAGTCACATTTTTTGAACGCGGTAGAATAATGCTTTCTACACCCACAAATCAACTGAGGCATTTTAGAGGCAATTGAAAAATATATATAGAGGACGCCCAAAAAACAGGAGGGCAAAAAACGAGATCTAGATGAAGCAAGTTAGAAAAATATATTCATTTAAAATCTCAAAATTCACATAAGTACCTTGTTTAAAAATAAAATTAAGTATCAAAATAATCACAACCACAACAATTGGAAAGCTAACGACCAGCATTTTCTTTCCCGACTTTCCCCGGTAGCGACGTCCTTGTTGTTGGATTTCTACCCCTATTCTCCCCTAATCCACCTTTAGCACCCCCATCTCTAACATTAATCTTCTCAAGAGATCCTCTTCGAGAATTCGAAGACACTTTGAGAATATTTTCTCTAATCTTGTCACAACTTGATCCTTTCTCCACGCTATTACTTCTCCGCGGCGCTTGCGACCCCTTTATTCCAGCAATGCGCGGTATACCTCTCGAATCAAGTTGAGGACGCGGTAAGATACCTAAAGAACGCCTAGTCCCATTGTGACCTTTTGCTGGTTCCTGGGATCTGTTTGACTCGGTGAAAGAATGTCGGCCGTTGGGTACCGCAATGCTTCCGCTCGAATTGTTGTTGAACGACCCCAAATTGTTCAGATTTTCGCTACCGCTAAAATTTCATCATTAAAAACAATGGCGCAAAAATAAAAGCAGATCTACTTAGAAGCTCTGAGACTCGTCCGCGCTAATGGGGAGACAGGGGGATGTTTCCAGGAACCGCTTCGCAAGTTGTTGGGCAGGTCATCCGGGGTCGAATGAGCAACTGGTCTCGGCCTAGGCTCCTAAAATTTTTATAGAAATCTTAAACAAGGTGCTCCCTAAAAATCGCCAGAAGTCAACTAAATTTTTTTTAGATAAAGTAATTTTTTTAAATAGTAACTTTAATGTCAAGCATTGTTCAACTTTTTTTTCAAATACACCAGATGCGTTGAATTAGTACGGTAAGGTTGTTAGTCTTGGCCTAAAATTCGCGCAAATCTTGGTTTCAATGCCAAACAATATTCATTAATTAGAGTTTTTTGCAGGTTACAACATTCTTCAATATCCTCGATAATGCCATGATTAACGTAAAATTATGCATTTTTTTCCAATTCTGACGTTCGGATTAGATTTTAATTGGTGACAAAAACTAATCACGCCAAATTAAAAAAAAAAAAAAATTACAATAAATTAACTTAAAACTTGTAAGAAAAATAAAACGTAGAATTTTAACTTGACTGCTATTCAAGGTGAGTAAAAAAATGAAGTGTCAATGACGTCACTAAACGGTTTTAAAAGAAACTCCTTACACTAATAGGGGTGCTAGTTTTCTTGAGAACCGGATTCTTCTTCTTGGAGGCTAGCGGACTCTTCTCATTGCACAAGCCTAAAAATCCAAGCAATAAAACAAAAAATTTCAAAAAAATCCCAAATTACTTCTCTTAGTCATACTATTGATTGGAATCACAGCTTTCATTGGGCCTCTCACCTCAGGCCTTCTCTGCTTAATAATTTTGTTGCTCAAAGAGATCTTTAGTTGACTCTCAGTTTGCGATAAAGTTGTTAAGCTTCTCGTCGAATTCAAACTAGAAATCGATGTTTTGGACGTATTATCAAATTTCTTCTTAACCATTTCGGGAACGACAAACTCTTTCTCGGAACTGTTAGATCTCATTGATAAATCAAGAGCGCCACAATTATCGAACATGATGTTGGTGACGCCATTTTCGGCCTTCGGCGTTCTCAAATCTAAAATTTCGAAACATTCGTGTTTCTCTTGATCCGTTTCCAGGTCCGGCTCAATCGACGAATGGCCCGAATCGTCCAGGTTCGGGCCCGTTACTCGATCCTGCAGAATGGTGGAGAGACTGTTCAGCAAGGTTTCACCCTCGCACTTGTCTTTGGCGCTCGGATTTTCATTGGTTAAGATTCCACTGAGATTATGGAGCATCTGGATGGTCTCCTGGGTCGGAAAAACACGCCTCTTTTCCAACGACTCGCTCTTGTTTAGAGCGAGGCCCGCCGCTGGTTTTGGAGGAAAAAGGGTTTGGGG
Organism: Schizotus pectinicornis; assembly: GCA_951805265.1. Taxonomy (NCBI): domain Eukaryota; kingdom Metazoa; phylum Arthropoda; class Insecta; order Coleoptera; family Pyrochroidae; genus Schizotus; species Schizotus pectinicornis. The sequence goes on from OX638207.1 coordinate 6,434,125, forward strand.
GTCGCACGCGCTCTGTTGATGGGCCGGAGGCGGCAACATCCTATCCACGGTCTTGAACACGGTTTCAGTATCGCACTTGGCAGGCGGCGAGTCGTCTTCTAGTACATTCAGAAGTTCTTCTGGTTGGGGAGTGCAATCCAAGACGTCAGTGAAAGCTGAAGAGGTGAAAAAAATATATATAGACAAATTTCAAACAAAAGATAAAACAAAGTAGAAAAAGAAAAAACACAATTTTCATTTTACTTTTGGGTGTTTGTATAACTTTTCTCTCTCACAATTTTCTTTAACATCTCTCAATCACTCTTGGAGTTAGAGAAAGAAAATTTGAAAGAAAGAAAAAAGTTTTCATTTAGTTTTTATTTAATATTTTCCTAACGCAACTTTTTTCTTTCAAGCTAATTTTTCTTTCTTGAAATTCGAGTAAAAAAGTAAAACGTGTCAAAAGAATAAAAACCGAAAAGTAAAGTGAAAATTGAAATAAACGCTCAGATAAAGATGGGACAATCTGCAAGAATATAAAAGGAAAAACTGAAACGGTGAGAGTTTTGATAAAAATGCTTACACTCGTTCAAAAGCGATCCATTTGCCAATCGCAGGGCAAAGTGATTAGCCTCAATAGCCACAAAATCGTTCTAAAAAAAGAAAAAAAAAGACAAATAAACCTAAGAACACGAAAAATATGTAACAAACATACAAAACTATTTTCGTCTTCACATTCCGAAAAACTATCATCAAGTCTTCCCTCTAACTTCTCTTTGGGCTTCTCCCCGCTCCAAAATTTCAACTCTTCAGTAGTTTCAACAAATTTCGAGCTTTTTTCGGTAAGTACGAGCTGTGGCGCCGATCGAGTCCTCCGACGGGGACCTTCATCCTTTTTCGGTAAAGCAACTTGCAATTGTTTTAAAAACTGGCCGGTATTGCTGAATGAGGCATTCAAACCACACTCCGACGCTGAAGCATTCAAACCACATTCTGACGCAACCGAGTAAATTTTGGACGGCTCACAGCTTTGAAAGCTCGCAAAATTAAAAGAGGGCGAAACAGAGGAAGATGTTGACGAGTTGGAAGTTGCATTGGAATTCCCCAAAAACGCCACGTTCAACTGGTCGCTCAACGAAACCTTTTCGCACTCCCACAAAACAAGACGAGGAACACTTGACGTTTTTAAGTTACTTAATGTGATTGATTCACGTCCGAGGAAAGCTGCCGGTGAGTCTGGACCGAAATTTAAACATTTATTCATGGTTGCTTTGCTAGGAGGGCGCAAAAACGCCAAGGATTGATCATCTAAATTCATTGTTTCGAAATTGAGGATTCCCAGCGATTCGCGACCGAAATCCAGCGACTCTCGCTCCAATTGGTGACCAGGTAGCAAAAATTCAAATGAGTTGTTGAAGTGAAACATTGATTTTTTCGCTGACTTGGGGGTTTTCGGGGCGGCGTTGACAACTCTTTCCAAGTCGTCAAACGGATTGGTTCCTGGAGATTGCGAGTTTCGGTGCACTTGTCTCAGTATTCCTCGAGGATTGGGACTGTTGAACTGCATTAAGTCGTCCATGGCAAAACTAAAAATGCGTCATTAATATCGTAAAATACTACGGAACTACTTACAATTAAAACAAGGAATCTTTGCTGAGTAAAAACAGGCAAAGCACAAAAAGTTATCAAGGAAGCAAATCACATAGTCACGTGTTAGTTAATGTTAACACTTTTATGCTTTTTTGACGCTCATTCATTTAATGTTTGTTTATTTGTTGTTAATTAACTTTGACTCAAGTTGTTCGTTAGTTGATGCACGTTGATTGTTGATAAATTTAAACATCAAAACAGGAATCTGTACTGTCAAAGCTGACAGAACGTTGAAAGCAAATTGAACAAACAGCGACCATAAGGGGGCGCTGCAGCTGTTCTGGCGGGAAGTTTAAAAGTATTGATTGTTAATCAGAATAAGAACAATTTCTATAACGGTTTTTTTTATGGTAAATCCGTTTCTTTAAACGAGTAAGCCGATGGTTCAGCGTATTTTTGAGGGATGTTTATGAACCATACGAACGCTCGACCATCGACTGTCTTCTGTTTAATAAAAACACGTGCGCGTTTATCTGAAAAAAAAATTAATTTTAAATTGTTATATACACTATAATTAAATTTTATTTTTTTTAATCAATAAGAAAATTAGCATAAACAATATATTAGAGGAAAATTGTTTCAATAAAATTGATTAGATATCCATAATCTTTGAAGAGTTCAGAAAAGTTGAAATTAAAATTTTCCTCAGTTTTACCAAGCAAAAAAAAAAAAAATTGCTTTTAGTAAATTTAACTTGTAAGCGACAACGATTTTCATTGTCGTTCGTACTTTTAACGTAAATATCTGTTATTAGGTACACATTGACTTTCATAAATGAGGTCGATGCTGCAAGACGGTATCGGTTTTTCTTTTGTGTAATAGAGGGCCATTTATTTAATGTTACTTCATTAATGGAACTCGATTACAGTAGCAAGTTTTAGGATAAATATTATTGTAGGTAGACGCTAGACTACCTTGTTAGATATTATGTGGCTCACACAGCCAGAGCTAATGACAGGTAAATATTAATTTATTTGTACACTAATTATAATAACGTTAAAAAAAATAATTACCTGCTTGCTATCATTAAGCACTAAAATTTTCTTAGTTTTCAACTTCTCTTGGATTTGGTTGCCGGTCCTGCACCTAAAATCCATAATTAGTTTTGAATCAACAGTGTTTTCCTCGTAATTTTTTTCCTTTCCATAACGCAAAGATAGTTAGCCCATTTTAAAGCTGTAACTTAATGAGTAGTAGTAGTAGTAGTTTGAATGAAGTTGTTAATTTGAAGCTTTTTTGCAGCGGATCCGCTCGTCGTTTTTAGTACTGGAATGGTTTTAAATGCTAAGTGGATAATTCGAATCTATTTCCAGTTAAGTTTCATGTCAACAGCCGGACTATGTATTGGACAAAGCATCGATTTTGTCCTCAATTTCGACCGGGACTATTTTCTTAAATTTAGCCCCTTCTATTTCTCTTGTATAACCGTAAGTTGAGTTCCTTTCTGATCTTGCAGCGATTTCCAGCGTCGTTTTTCAGTCCGCCATAGGCCTCTTTGCCATCTTACTTGAATCTGATTCCACCCAAAATGTTATAAAAAAATTTCCACGGTGGAAAATTGACAGTTGCGGTACAGAAACAGGGAAGAAAATGGAAAAAGAAATTAAGTTTCTGAATGTTATTATGGCAATATTTCTTTTTATAACCCTTCTAGACGGGTTGCTTTACGCAATTCCTAATATTAGCGACAAGGATTTGGTTTTTGCTTTTAATTTTCTTGAAGAGTACACTGGGAAATGGAGCGTGGTTTTGTCAATTGGCTTTAGGTTGACATATTTTGCGATAGCTGTTGGCTTGGCCTCACCGTTCTTGGCTGCGGTGTACCTTCTGGCACACCTCACATTTCAGATACGCATTTTAACTTATTTTGCAAGCAATTTACAAAACGGATTTGAAAACATTGATTCAAGGCAATTGCTCAAGAATGCAGAGTACCAAGCAGAAATAACGCAAAGGCTAAAATTTTGCATACGCCGCCATGTCGAAATAGCTCGGTAAAATTCTTAACGAATGATGGAAAATTGGCGATTAACGTAAATAATTTTCAGTTTTGATTATTTCCAATTGCTTCGAAATTATATTCCCTTATTTTCTATTTCCGGAGGAATTCTAGGGATTACCGTGATTTTCTTCATATTCGCCGTGAGAACTTCTTTCAACATTATCTACTTAAACGTTTTGAAATTTTCTGTCTAGTTTAAGGATACTGTCTTGGATGCATTATGGATGTGGCGCTTGTTTCTTCTGCTTGGTATTGGTCTCCCCATTTTCGCTCTAGTAATATTTTATGGTCAGATGATCGAAAACACTGTAAGTTTTGTCGAAAGTATTCTCTGGTCCGATGCAAATTAATTATTTGAAAAATTGACAAGGTAAACAGTTGCGAGAAAAAAGTAAGACGTAAAAAAATGCAACTTAACGAATAATGCGGGCATAGTCCAGAAACTTTATTTGATGCAGCAACAATGACTCTTATTTGGTTTGTAGACTGAAGAACTTCACGAATCTTTTGTCGGCGCGCTTTGGTTCTGTTGGAGCCATGAAAATCTTAAGATTTACTCTATTCTTCTTACCAGAACTGCAAAGAGAATGAAACTCGAGTATTCTGGTGATTTTGCAGTAAATTATCAATTAGGAATTTCTGTAAGCAAGTTGACGTTATTTTAATAAAATTTCTGATAACATTTATTTTTAGATTGTAAGAAAAGTGTACTCGGTGGTAACGGTTTTAAATCGATTTCACAAACGCTAACAGCAATTGTTGTAGCTATTTACAATAGCTCATTACTAAATAACCACTATTTACTTAGTACCTATGCAGGAAGAAGATTGAGAAATACCTATAAAGTCCTTAACTTCTTCAACTGCTTTTTCAATTGCACATTTTACTCACGTATATTTGATATGCCTCGTAATTTAAAAAGGCTTTAACTAATTAGAACATACGTTAACAATGACAATTTTAATTTTGATACAAATTAAAAAGTATTAGGATCTCTTGTTCAAACCCTGCTTCAGTGGCATATTTTAAGTTTTGGCGCACTGGCCCTATAAGATTTGCCGGAGACGGCAACCCACTAATTAACAATAAAAGAAAAATCTTTTAATAATGGAAAAAGCAGGATACACACCATTTATTAATATTTACATTTTTTGCGATGCACAAATCGTCAATGAACCCCCTTGTTATTAATGGGAATTGTCGATTAAAGCAGGGATCGGATCAGATCAGGTCGAATCATTAACAATCTTCTAAGTTCTGAATCAATTTATTAAATTGAGCCATCAATGTGCCCATTATAAACTTTTTAATGTTTAGAAAGAAAAGTTAATGCCATTCAGAAGCGTCTTATATTTAACAGATTAGGCACATCAATTATGTTCATTTGTCTAGCTAGATATATTTAGTTATAGTTTTAACTGATAAGCAAGTAGTTGGTCAAAATGTGGTCTAAAGAACCTGAGACTATGATTGGTAATGTCTCCTTAAAAAACAATAAAATCACTTAAAAATTTCTATTAGAGGTACAATGTTATTTTCGTTCTAGTTGATCCACTTACTTTCAAATTTATCACCGACATTTTTGCAACGAGAGCAATGCGTGCAATTTTAAAAATCAGTGCTGTTGTCACCTCAACTTTATCTGTTATGCAGATCGTTGTGTTTCTTCTTAAATTCGAATCTGAATACTTCATCAAATTTGGACCGGCCTTCGTGGGTCTACTATATGTAAAATGTTGACAAAGTCATTGCTTTTCTTAGTCTGCACGTTATTACAGGGATTGCTCGGCATCTTCACGCTATTGGACCTCGCTGATGTTCCTAACGACCTCTTTCAGGAGATCGTGCGTTGGAATCTTAACGCTTGCAATTTTCAAGTGGAAAAGGAATTAAAACGAGAAGTTTTGTTTCTTAATCGTTTTATAATCATAGCAGTTTCAATATCTATTTGCAATATTGCCTTATACAGCATCGAAACTCCTGCTGATACACAGACAGTTTTTCTCTATTAAAGTCCTACTTATGCCCTTAGGAGCTGGAATGGTGCTTCCGTTAGTTTATTTAATTTGTTTAGTTGCTCATGCCAAGTTTTAATTGAGCATGTTAATCTATTTTATAAGAAATATTCAATGTGGTTACGAAAATATCGACTCGAATGTGTTGCATGAAAATGAAAATTATCAAGAAGAAATGAAGAGGAGAATAAAGTTCTGCATTCAGCGACACAACAAAATTGTTGAGTAAGTTATTTTACGGAGGACTATGAACAATGTGAACGAACAAATTTACGCAGAAAAATTGAACAGCTGAATGGAACATTCAAGCATTATATACCCTTCTACTATGTATTTGGAACAGGACTTTAAATCACTGATATCTTCTTTTTGTTTGTTGTAAGACCTCAGGATTTTCTAAAATTCTCATGGTGATATTTAAATTAGTTTAAGGACACACTTTTAGACACGTTGTGGATTTGTCGTTTAACTATATTTATTTCTTTGGGATGTATCCTCTTTGTGCTTATATTTATATACGGTCAAGCAATGAAAACTATTGTAAGTTGCAGTATTATTTCATTACCAAAAATACTTGTTAATACTTAGGGAGAAGAATTTCATCGTGCTTTCCAAGAAGTCCTATGGTACTCCTTTAATCAAGCCAATATTAAAATTTACTCAATATATCTCATGAGAACTGCGATAGGTGCGAAGATTTCATTTTCTTCAAAAGTGGTGATTAATTACGAACTTGGACTTTCTGTAAGAGTTTCGGGGTTGCTATCTGACACAATATTATTGTCTGATTTCAGGTAGTCAAGTTTATTTACTCTGTGGTGACTGTTTTAATACAGTTAGAAATCTTAGCAGAAGACAGTTTCTAATATAATAACTACTTAAATTAGTAGAATAAGTTAGAAAATGGGTAAACCTACGTCACAATCTAGATTTAGATTTATGTAGAAATAATTTACACAAATTCACAAATAATGACTTATCGTAAGTCACGTTTTGACTTACAATATTGAAATAATTTTATTCGTTTTTAATACATAAACTGTAAATTCCACTTGTAATCACTTTTAATTAGGTATGCACAAAATGGTGTTTTATTGGGTTTTTGAATAAATAAATAAAAAATTCCTTGTTTTGTAATTTTAAATATTTTTTGTAACAAATATTAAAGAAACAACCATTTTGGAAAATTGCACCAAGCTCATCCACAGTGGAAAAGCTAAGTGAAAATAATTAAAAAGAAATAACACTTGAAATTACAAAACTAGTAACTTTTCCTTAAAAAAAAATATAATTATTAGCTCATGCGACAGCTAAAGACTTTTTTGTTCAGAACCTAAGGTTTTCAATAGGATCAGACAAACTTTGAGAAAAGATCAAAATATTTTCACTTATAATATCCCTAGTGCATTGATTATTTTCGGAAATTTTTTCGAATGCATTTCCAAAACGTATTAATTAGCCCGAGTGGAACACGAAAGCTAATTACGTTTTGGAAATGCATGAGAATAAAATTTCCGGATATTAATCAATGCACGAGGGCATATTCGGTAAGAAAATCGCAATGACACGGACATTGGTCCATTATGTCATTATGATGTCATTATTAATAAATAAATGATTTTGATTGGCTGAAATAATTTCCACTTATTAATTTCATGCTAGGTGCAAAAATTTCCAGGAAATTGTCATAAAAACGACACCGAATTATATTTTTCTATTGGCTACTTTTTAGTGTCGTGCGATTTTCTACCACATGTATAGGTAAATATGTAGATAGAAAATTATTCTAATTATTATCAAAAACTTGATCAGTAAGCCATCAATACTTTTTATTGAATTGGAGGAATTTTCAAACTAATTCAAAATGCTGTTTACCGTTCAGCTTAATAGCTTGATTTAACAATTTAATTTAAGAGCTTCTTTATAGCATAGCTGTTCAAAATTTCCAATAGCTGCTAATAGTTGCTCGTGTTTATAATTTTTCCCACTAAGTCGAGGAATTAATTTAATTTTATAATGGAACAGTTTTATTAAGCTGGATCATCAAGCTAGATCTTAATGTTCAGAAGCACGAAAGATTACCAGTGGAAAAATTTCCACGCCTTAATGAGTAGGCCATTTCTAGAAAACACCACAGTTTAATGTGAAGTGCACCAGGTTGATCCAATTCTATCTTGCCGAGATGTGGTCTAGAAAACCCGAAACCATAACTGGTAATTTCTTCTGGCCTTCACACTTTTTGAATCTTTATTCTAAAACTTAACTCCTGTTGCAGTCGATCCTCTTAACGTTTCGGAACGTATCTTCCACATCTGTGCGAAGAAAACTACCCGAAGCATTTTATTAATCAGTGCTGCAATCACCATATTTCTGTGTGGATGGCAAACGGTTGTTTTTCTTTTGAAATTTGAAACTGAATATTTCGTCAGATTCGGACCAATTTTCTTTGCCGAATTATACGTAAAGTTTCACGGAATCACCATGTTACTTTTCTATATCTGCTTATTATAGGGGATCCTCGGCATCTTCACTCTACTGCGCATCGCTGATATGCCTAGAAAACTTTATCAGGCAATTGGCCGTTGGCAGCTGAACACTTGCAATTTGCAAGTAGAAAAAGAAATCAGACGAGAAGTCGTATTTCTTAATGCTTTCACAGTCACGGTTGTAATCTTAACTTTCTGCGATACAGTTTTGTATTTAATTCCAACAAGGGTTGATAAAGATGTGATTTATTTCTTCAGTCTCATTGAGTACGTCGTACCAGAAGTGAGAACTTCTTCATTGTGGGTTGTTACATTTACACATATACCAACAGCAGCAGGAATGGTCGCTCCCATATTATTTCTGATAAGCGTAACAGCACATCTTAAGTTTCAATTGCGCATGTTGATGTATTTTATAACCAATCTTCATGAGGGTTATGAACAACTTGACATCAATTTGCTGCTTGACGATCTGGATTATCAAAGAGAAATAAAACGGAGATTAAAATTTTGTATAAATCGTTATAATACTATTGTCAAGTGAATTGCAACTTTTGGAAATCTGTTGAAATTTTAATGAAACCAATTTTTGTAGAGAAACAAAAAATGTGACAGAAGCAGTGAAGATTTACGTACCACTCTATTTTCTATTTGGGTCCGGACTTGCAATTACAGTAATATTCTTTATCTTTACAGTAAGTATTTCTACGTTGCAGTTAATCTTTGTAACACTGCAATCAGTTTCAGGGTACAGTTTTAACTACGCTATGGATTTGCCGCTTAACTCTATATTCCTCAATTGGAAGTTCCATTTTCTTAGTTGCAATTGCATACAGTCAAGCTGTCGAAGACATTGCAAGTTACCATCTTATTAGTGCAAGCAACCTAAAATTATTTTAAATTTAAATAGGGAGAAAAACTTCATAAAGCTTTACAGAATGTTCGTTGGTATTCTTTCAACAAGCAGAACATCAAGATTTACTCAATTTGTCTCAACAGAACCGCTACGTACACCCATTTCAAGTTCTCAGCAAATATCGCTGTAAATTATCAATTGGGACTTTCTGTAAGAACATCTGGTTACTAACTTTGGTTTACTGAAGTAAATTTTTGGTTTCAGTTCGTTAAAGGGGTGTACTCCGTAGTAACAGTTTTGTTCCAGTTAAGAAAAAGGTATTGAGGAACCACCCACCTTTACCAAAACTTCAACACCTCCACCTAGGATGATTGAAGAGACCTTAGAGACCTTAATTCTAAAACTTTAAGGTCAAGCCTATTACAACCTTATCGTCGTCACACTTACACCTTAAATTTAGCTAATAATATAAATATAATTTGTGGCTTAACTCTGAGTCTAAAATCTGAATTTTCTATAGTCACAGCTTGTACGTCTCCATTTTAATTCTGTGGCCACCTGGAGCTTTGAGCTTGTCATGACATTTTAAAGGGAAGAAGGACGGGTGTCAATGTCCAAGAACAATTTATTTTACAGGAAATATATTGTATACATTCACACTAAGAACAGCTAGTTGGCGACAGGAGTTCCCAAACTTGAGTTACTTTGCGCCAACCCAATTTTGGGACGACCTGGGTTGTAAATAGTATTAGTTGAATAATATTCGAAACGTTAGTTCGTTAACATCTGGTGCGCTTGGTAGGTTACACAAATTCATAGGTGTGTGTGTGTGTGTGATTATATACATATTTTTCATAACATTATGTTAATATCACAGGTTGTAACTAAAATCAACATTAACGCTATATACACGTAACATCTAAGTACAGTCATTCAATAATTAATTGATAAATCGTTAGTCGTAAGCCAACACAAAGCGTCCGGGCCAACGATTCAGTTCTATGGTCGTTTCGGTATTTCGTGTTGGCTTCGACTGTTGTATAAATTTATATAAAAGTATAAAATGTAATTTCAAACAAGATTTTATGGGCTCAATGATTTAAAATCTTGCAGATTACATTGTCTAATTTTACGCATACAAGAATATATTTGACTATGTACACAATCCAATGTTACAGCGAACACGGTGTTCCCACGCAACAAATGGTCGAACACCCTGTACATAAATACAGCTAGTTTCCTTTACACCTATTTATACACGAAATCAATATTACCAACACTATCGTAAATCGAAATTAACTGAATAAATTGTTTAGAGTCCATTATGCCATTTTGTTGGTTATTACCCTGCTTATAGTTGCTACACTATCCACGAAATTTTGCTAACAGAAATTGGCCAGTGGCGGCGAGAAAGGGCTGTTACAGTTCTTTGGAATAGTTGAGGCGTCCCACTACACAGCGATGATACCTCGAGGTCCTCACATTGTTTATAAAAATACAGCAATAAAGATCATGTTGGGCGATATGGTTTGGCTCCCAGAAACCGCCTGATACCTTCATAAACATAAAACAAAATTTTCAAAAGAACTCGTGTTTATTTATGAACGTACATAAAACGTTGTTATTGAAGGTATCGGTGGACGGCTCCCTCGAGAAGCCCCTCTGGTGCGCGACTACTTTGAACGAAACCGTGATATAAGTTTGTTGCTTCGAGACCGCAAATTTACAAGCAAGTAGGATGAACGGTCACCACGTTGCCGTTCTTAACGGAAACACCCTTCGCTATCGCCTCTCTGCTGTCCCCCAGAGACGTGATGTTGGTCCTGGACGTCATCGTGATAGCCGACGTCGACTGATCACCTTTACTGACCAAAGGACCCATGTCGCATTCGTCCTCGTTGTTCGGACAAATCGACGTGCCCCGATTCGGACGGAAACGTTCCGAACCCTGTTTGTTCTTCCGGGGAAAAACGCTGTTCTCCAAGTGCAAGGTGGCGTTCACGTCCTTGCCAGCCGCGCAGGTGCAGGCCTTGAGGAAGCTCTTTTTGAAGTTGTCGCTCAGGAACGCGTACAGGATGGGGTTCATCGCCGAGTTCGAGTAGCTCAGGCAGGACGCCATCAGGTGCAGCGTGATGACGAAGCTGCAACCAACACAACTTAACCAGAGACAACTTCGTTCGGACATGTATAGCAAAAACACTTAGTCCATTGCTTTATTGGCAATGTTGCATGTTACGCCACTGGTAGAAATTATTTGAACGTGTATGTAGTTTTCTCAGTCTAAGTTACACAACTAAAAGGACGTTTCCAAATTTTGCTTTAGCTTAGTGACTTTTAATTTTTTTTTTTATTTTGTTTTTACACCCTTAAACTATGCGTAGTAGAATCGTCATTCAAAAGTGGATAAAACTGTGAAGTCTTGAGTTTCTGCAAAACTACTCTGCTTACATATTACCTACATACCAATTGTTGAGGGCTCACTTCATTTATATTTTTGAGGGACTTACGTGGAGTTGGACGAGGAGGTGCTGGTGAGCATCGCGATCTGCGTAATCCAGTAAGGCAGCCAGCAAATCACATAGACCGCGACCACAGTCAGGACGAGATTGGTGACCTTCCTGTGCGACCTCTTCTTCTCCTTGGACTTGTTCTTTGGTCCTACAGTCTTAAGCTTCTGAATGACCAAACAATAAAACACCAAGATCAAGAACAAGGGAATAGCGAAACTGAAAACGAAAGTGTACGTGGTGAAAATGGCGGCCGAAGAGGCGTCTTGGGTGTCAGTTGCGTTGTTGTCGGTGATATTAACGCTGGTCGTCCAGTCGATGACGCAAGATTTCCTGCTGCCGTGGTCCATTTCCGTTGCGTGTTCGATGATGGGTATGATGAGGAGGATGCTGCAGGTCCATGCCAGTACCGAAACTATCCTCGAAATGAGAGGCGTCCGCCATTTGGGGGATGAAATCGGATGACAGACCGCTATGTACCTGTCGGCGCTCATGATGCAGAGAAAAATCGAGCTGGTGAACTGGTTGATGCTGGTGGAGATCATGTAAGCTTTGCAGGCGACGTAGCCAAAGATCCAGTGGCCGTTCATCATTGTTACTATGAGGAAAGGGATGCCGATGAGGAAGCACTCGTCGGCTATTGCCAAGTTCACAATGTACATGTTGGTGACTGTTTGCATTTTGGAGAAGCGGATGACGACGTAAATCACTAGAGTGTTGCCGACTAAACCCACTAAACACACCACCGCGAAGAGGATGGTCTGGAGGATGATGGCGACGGGGAAGCGATCGTTGGATTCGCCGTAGCTGGAGTTGGGGAAGCCGGTGAAGTTGGTGAAGTTGTTCATGTTGATACAGTTCACTTCTGAAACGAGAAAGCTCTTGAAACGACGAGTAAATATATGCGTAATTACTAATGCAATTGGGGCTGATGATGATGATGCCGGTTTCATTACGTCCTCTTGTAGGAGAATTGCCATTCAATCTCGGTGTCTAAGCACTTTGGCGGAGACATAATAAATTTCCAGCACACTCCAAACTTTGCGATATGGGATTTAATAAAGAGTTATAAAGGTTGCTAAGATGACTCCAACTTGGCCGGATCCAATATTTCACTGGCGCAAACAACCTCTTAGTTAACAAAGAGAATCGTAAATGGTGGCGCTAACTTTTGCCACTGCAATGATGAGAACTTAACGATCCCAAGCAATTAGCAATTTCTGTCACAGACCAACTTTACGTTCTTAGAAATTACTTAACTGTTAAAAGTTAATGGGATAATGAAAAATTATGAAACAGCTGTAGGTTGAACTACAATAGTTCTTCTAGTCCAGATCTGGCTTCCTGCGACTACTTGAAGTTGAAGTAGAAAGTATCTATCTTTTCTCTTTCTTGTTGTATTATCACATCCAATTTGGATTTTATGAAGTCCACCTTAATGGCTGAAAAGCACCTCAACCTCTTGCCCTTAAAAGATCTACACAATCTGCTCCCACGTTCTCGAAGACAACCTGATGAAGAACGCAGCCAAAATATAATATAGCTAAATATTTAACTTAAAAGACGTGGGACGTGGAATAAATCCGCTTTCACAACCTCATTATTTTTGAGCAATTTTTACATAGAGACCCCATTACGTCCCTTATCATTCATTTGCAGGGAAATTCGCCCAGTGCCGTAGTTTTTATTCAAACATTACTAAGCAAAATTTTCCTTCGTGCCTCAATTCTCTTTTTTTCATTCAATCTCGACATCGACTCTACAGTGCTAGCAGTTTCCTGCAAACTTAATTAATACCCAACTAGTGTTGCTGGATATTAATTATTAAACTGGCACGTGAAGTTTGACTTTGATGCATTACTGGCCAGCGAATAATAACGTGGAGTAAGTAGCAATAGTTGTTGCGACCTAATTAGAGTTAACGTACAAAGTCTTTGAAGTTGGGTCAAGAACCGTGAAGCTCATTGCTTCCAGGCCTCATTACCAATTAAGTGGAGATAAAATGTGTAATGCTCTCGTTTCCGCTTTAGGAAGCTCCATTATTGTTATTTGCATATTCGCTAAAAACCAATCCCATTCCGGCTTATTAAAAAAGTTGGGGTACATGTAACGTCCTAAAGTTTTATTAGGGAAGTTTCCATAGGTGTTTGTTTTGCAGGGCTTTATGCGGCCGGGCCTTATTGGTTATTTGCCCACGGTTCTCCCACGCTCCCGGCGATTTTCTTAAACGCATTTGAGGGTTGCCGTTTTATTACAACTGGAAATTGTGCAGGACGGCTAAATTTGGAACGGGTTTTTCTCGATACCCTCAAAGCCGATAACGTCTAACCGGCAGAAATGTAAACAACCCCAGCTGCTTAATTCGTGAAGTTCACGAGTGTGGGTTGGCGGTCGGGACGTTCGAATTGAATCTTGCTCCGCCATAAAGTCCGAATGATTTCATTGGAAAACAGGACAAATAACGCCCTTGGCTCTGCATAATAACGTTCGGCTTTGGTGGTGAATGAAGCGATAACGCGTCCAGAGAAACCGCGGTTCTCATTTCCATACATAGTAGCGATCTGAATGAAATACTGACCTGCACAAGTTGGCTCGTCGTCGGCTTTCGGGGAGTCCGCGAGCTTTTTGCCGTCCTACCCCTGCAACAATAACGAAATCAAGTCTCGGAATTACTCGACGTTATTTATTGGCGCTTTATTTCACCAGGATTAAATCGAGCGCTAAATCTAAATACAACAGAGAAAACGTCCGGAAAGGGACGTTTCGGATGGTTGAAAACGCGATCGGGGCGCGATACACTTTTTTAATTAGTTCATAAAGTTCTTGCCCTGTCTCACCAAAACGCATCCAAGATTAATGAAACTCTACCAACTTTCTTCGCGAGAGAGCTTCGCCGAAACTCAAGGCCCTCCAAGTCCACATCATGCAACCCCAAAGAACCACGAAAAAAGATCTTAACAAACATCTTAAAGATTAGCACCAAAATTGAAAATCCTTCTTTTGAGGGTGGTTTTCGATTTATTGAAGCAATCATTTTTTTTAACTTACTTCGATCTACAGAAAGAACTTGCGCTTAGAGGCTGGTTCAGTTTTCAACAATTTTCGTACCAATGGCGAATTGAGATGTGGCGACGTCAGCCGATTCGCCCGGCGCCTCCACCAAAATGCGCCGACCTGTATCGGCGTAAGCACGAAGCGAATTTCTCGGATAATACTTTCCCCTAAATTACATTTCCGTTATTCTTGAGTGCCTCTTTAATTTGTGCCCTTCCCTTGTAGTCATTGGGACAAGGCGGGTGTTACCCTCCGTCCTTTTGAGAGCCCTCAACAATTTTGCTCCTCTCAAAATCGTATTTTGATATTTAAGCGTGAACTTCAGACGTAATTAAATTTATGTGAGTGACGTTTTATAAGCCGTATGAACGCAGAAAAAGCGTTTAAACTGTAATTGAATTTTCAAGGAACGACATTATTTAAGGCCAATTTTTAATTTGGATTATAACACAGTTCGGCTGTCAGCGACACGACCGAGGTCGACGTACACGTATTTCGAGATGATAAATCGGGAAGCCGGTGGCTGAAGCCAAATGTGCAGTCGAGAGTTTTAAATTTGTGGGTGTTGAGTCTGCGGAAGATTTGTCACGCATCTAAAGACGGGCTTACGTCGTCATCGTTAACATAACCATAACGATGAAGTGGCGACGAGACCCAGCTTCCCGGTAAATGATTGATTCCCGAAGAAAAAAAATCAATTGTTCGAAGTTAGCGATTTTAATAAAATCAAATCTAAAGTGGTAGTCGCTTAATAAAATCACATTTGAAACCAAGTCGTAAATTCTTTTAATTATAATGAAAATGCAGGCACTCTTCAAAAGTTAACGGCTTCTAATAATTCTGAGATAACTAAATTTGTTTTATTAGTTGTTAATATTTTTTAAAAAAAACGCGCTGAAGCTTTGGCACGCGAACCATGAATTAATTAGCAGACAGTCACGTTTTTTTAAACAAAGCGGCATTAAAGTCAAAATAAAAAATTTTGGAAACATGTATGTGAGAAGGTACAGCTATCTAAAGCCACAGAATTTAAAATTAAATCGGGCCGCTGTAATTTTTTTCTTTGTTATGAAAAGACATTATTTGCGAGACACGCATAATTGTCATTCATCTTCAATGTGAACAAAAAAAACCTTTTAGAACGCAAGAACAAAGACCAGGAATACCCTTTATATCCAGCGACGTGGTTGATTAATAGATCTAAAATCCCGGAATATGATAATGCTTAAGCATTTTTTTTCAAATTTAATCACCAGTAGAACCTTTGAGAACACCAATTTTCCGTCATTGTCACTTCTAACGTTTGAGCTTAATAGCGTCTAAAAGAAAGTTGGATCATTTTGGGCAAGTCCCTCAATTTATTTACATAATTTAATTAGTCCCGCCGATCGACGTGGTGGCAAGTCCAAAATTGATGCCGCTCCACTGGAAAACTTCGACACTTAAGTGAGAAATTGCGAGGTTACAACTCCTTGACACCCTTATTTACATTCGCTTTCCCATCACCTGATTGATTTACACAACTTTCACGGAAATTGTTGGTGGTAGCCGGCACGCAGGTGGCTGCAAATTCATCCCTGAGACCCGCAATTTATGGCTCCAACTCGATAATTGAATATTTCGTCAATTTCAGATAAGAATTCGCAAATTGCTGCCAGACCCCTCGAACTGTTGCTAAAAACTCGCAAATTTCCACAAGACCCCTCAAACTGTTGCTTCCTGCTGGCGTCGACGAAACAACCACCCGGACTGAGTACGTTCTAGTTGTTTGACTGTTTGGACCAATGAGTTAAGTGAAAGATTTAAAAAAAGGGCGGATTGTGGGTGAAGGGTGGTGTGAGTTTCACTTTCTCGGCGTGGATGGCTTTATTAGAGCGGGGCTTTCGGAGCAGCTGCGACGAAGCTTTTCGTCGTTAATAGGCCCGTAACGACCCGAAATTGATGGTTTAATCAGAATGAAATCAATTCAATGCTCAATAATTCCCAGTTTGACGCAGGTACAAGGCCTTAATAAGATTCTGCGGTTTCGCGTGTTAATCATCGCGAATTCATTATCGACAACAAATTAATCATCGATTGATGCCAGTTACCCGGCCGCAAATTACAGGTTTCAGAATGGAAATTTCATGCAAATTTCTGAGGTAAGCTCACAGTTTCAGCACAATTAACCGTCGCATCGATTCCAGCCAAACAATTCTTCTTCATCGACGAGCTCTATTTACACGCGCTTTCGCGACGGATAAAGCTGTATCAAAGTCACCTCAACGGGTCCGGACGTGTGTACATTGTGGCTTTAACAAATGTCAATGTAAAGGGAATCAATGGGGGTCATCTATCAATGTTGACTGAAATGGACGAGGACCGAAAATCTCGTCGAAACTTCCGAACCGAGATTCCGGAAGATTGAAGGATTAAATCTTATCGGCGATAATTTATGCCAAAGCTCCAATTTTTCTAGAGTTTTGCGATTTTTAAACCGAAAGTAGGCGAAGATTTTCATCTCGTTAATTTCCGCAAAAAGTAACAAAGGACGGAATTTCGCTGGCGGCGAGATACAGATTCGTCATATGAAAACAATGACGGAGAAGAATTTTGATTAAGCTCGACGTCATGAACCGAAAATTCTGTTGTTGTGCGGTCTTTTGCTTTGTTTAGTGAGAAATAAACGAGTTGTAATTTCTCTCGTTCATTTTGCGGCAGACAGCACAGCGAAATTTATATTATTGCATTGTCCGGCGAGTGTTCGCCTCCAGTTTAACTTTGGCTTTGTTACACGTCAAAAATGGCGGCTGTGAAAGGGATGTTGTTAGTGGATGCGCCACCAGGAAAATGCTAATTACACCAGCGGCTCGACTCTATTCCGGACAAATGAGAATTTCTCTAATTTGCCCCTCTTCATTTGCACTTTTGCCAAATCGGCACGACATATCTGAGAGAACAAGAAAAAATAGAAAAAGATACTTAAAGATAATTTAAAACTTAGAGGTAAGAAATTACTAAAAGTAGTATTGGCAAACAAAACAAAATATGATAGAAACAAACAAGAAGAAGAAAAAGTAAAGCAGGCAAAAGCTGCAAGAGAGAAAAAAATATTAAACATTTTTGTAGGAGAAAGGAAGTGATTTTCAGAACATAGGGGAAGGTGCGGACCATAGTTAAAAATAAAATTAAGAAGGACGAAAAGAAAGGACAAAAGCAACAAAAATGGTAGGTAGAATAGATAAATATATTGTTGAAAGAAGATACAAGATTAAAAGAAATTTAAAGCGAGAACTGTGAAAGGAATAAAGGATATACAAAGCGATGTGGTGACTAAATAAAAAAGTAATAGATAAAAAAAAGAGAAGGTGATCTTAAAATAATACCCTGTGCCGAAGGTTGTATCAGTAATGCTGCTATTGTCATAGCAAAGGTTAGAGGGTTCAAGGGCGCCCGTCTTTTTGTATAAAAAATACTGTTCCACTGATCCATACGCCCTAAATTTGCGTTCATCTTAACGTCGTGATACGCTTCAAAAGAAGCTCGCGCATCTGGCCTAGGTGGAACTGATCCTTTTCCTAACCGCTGATCCAACTTTCCAAACATTTTTCATCAATACTCTTACGTACCGTTTACTTCTTTGTCAGGCTTATCTCCCTTTGAAGCAAATGGGAATTTTCGAAATGACCTGTCGTGCGTCTCGTCTCTAATTTGTAGATACGTCGACAAAAAGGACGACTGCGGACCGTGTTCTAAATAATTAAATCCTGAACCAGTCCAGATAATCTGGACTTCCTCCGCAACTCCGAGTCCCGGTTTCAAAGGGTTGCGACAATTGATTTAGTCCCCCCTGATCTCGGAAAATACGCTTTTCATAACGGCGTTCATTACAGTTTTACATATCAGTAAATTAATTACGCTTGGATGGTTATATCGGCGAATTCTTGATGCGGAGGCGTCGGCCTGGAAATTTACAAGTGAATGCCGGGGTGAGAAATAAAATTAACGAGTTATTATTCATATAGGCCGGCTGTTGGGACCTTTGAAATGCAGATGACGCACGCCCCTATTAACGTGAATCGAGTTTCGGCCAAGTCACATCAAATTATAAACAGCAATTAGGACAAGTTTACGCGGAACAGGTCCGGTTTCGGGGAGTATTCAAATTTGGAGTAATAGAGCCTGGGACGTTCCCTTCGTCTAGTCCCTTTCATCACGACAATTGGAGGAAATTCATCAAGCACGGACGCCACAATTGTTACGTTTAGGAACGCAAAATTCGGTTTTGTAAAATTGTAGCGGCAAAAATTTCCGATGCCAGAACCCTTGACACGACGTCCTGACGACCCCCTTCAAATTCCATGTCCTAGTTAATGCAATGGACGAGGATCGTTCACCGAAGTGCGGTCTCCAATTGTTCTCGTTGCTTAATGGCCCAATTGAATCAGCTCGGGATGATTTTATTTACTTCCATTTAATTCAAAAGGTTAACAGAGAAATTTCTCCATCTCGTAAATGGATTACATAAAAAACAGCGTTTCAATTGGGAATATTCAATTCGGAAAAATATGTTCGACGATAAATCGGAACGATTGATGGGTTGGAGCGCGGCCAATCGTTACTTACTATTAGTAAACACCCTAATAAGGCTTTTCTACAACAAACTGGTTTAGTAGGGCAAAAGTTCAGTTGCAAAAAAAATTATTTAGAAAGGTTGTTTAGGTTCTAAGTTTTACTTACCACTACTGGACTTTTTTACAAGTCAGGTCTGCAGTTGGTCCTGAGCTGAAACTCTCGCAGGACCTTTTGAAAAAATCTGCAATTAAAGAAAAAAATCATTAAAAGTTAAGTTAGAGACTAAAGTATTTTCGGTGCTTTCTCATAGGCGATTGCCTTAATTAATTTTTTACCGCGTTGATGTGGGACAAATAGGGTCTGAAATAAATCCGTTCAACCTTAGGGACTCACCTTGCATAACTGCATAAAATCTGATCAGAAGAGTGCCAGTTGACAAGGTGATAGATTGATTAGAGGAAGTCAGGTAAGATAAGATAAGATTCTTTTTAGAAAACTGTCAGAAAACATAATAATTACTGATAACAACATATTAATAAAATTTGTTTTTAGATTGCCGCTATTGCCCCCTTCAAGTTTTCCCAGTGCCCGAATGCAACCTCCAACATTTGCCTTCTTGGCCTCACCGTTTCCTGTTTATTCGGCAATTCCATTAGCCATCCCGCAGTCCTGCATGGGTTCTTAATTAAAATCTTCTGCCCCGAATCCAATAGCGAAACGTAAATAAGGCGGACGCCACCCGATAAACTTATATGTTATTTTCATTTTCGATTACCGCTTTTACGCGTATAAATTCGGGTTAAATGTCTGGAATGGCATCAAAAACGGGAACGCACACTTTTCTTTCAGCTGTAGGCGGAACGTCGGGGGCGGCGATAGGCCGTAAATTACATTTGGCAATAAACCAGACTACAAATTGAATATTAGATTGAACTTATTCACGACCGGGGGCCTGAATACGGCTTGGTTTGATAAATATCGAGACATCGCCGAGCCACGGGATTAATTCGATAACGCCACTCGGCGCGTGTGTGTACACCTTTATCCGGCATAATTCGGTTCGACACACCGGATTAAATTATGGCAACGAATTGACACATTCGATAATTTCACGCAAGCTCCCATCAAAGCCGAACTAATCATGACACTGTGACGGCTTGTTTTGTTTGGGGGCGATTTCGGGAGGAGGGTTCGTTAACCTTTTTATCGGGGAATTTGGAGATTCGGACGCCCAACCGCCAATTTGCGGCCGATTTAAAACGATAATAAAGGGGCCAAGGACGAAAGGGTGGGATTAAGGGCTATAAATCCCGTACGTAGTTAAGGCAGGAACAGTTGCGTCGGCTGATAACAAAGAGGCCGATTGGGTCAATGGAACTGTCTTCACGAAACTTTCGCCATATTAAAACCTGCGACAGAGACGAAACATTTGTATATTCCTCATGTATAATGATAGCGTTATTATTCACGTCACGCCATTACAAGAAAAAAAAAATACCTGTTTCGATGAATAAAGATGATAGCCCGCACTTTACCCGCAGAAAGAAAAAAAAAAATTTTGAGGTTTCGACCGATCCTTGCAGACTTGCAATAAATGCGCTGAGGGTGTTTATTAATTTTTATTTTATCAACTTTCTGTCGATGCCACAATTATAATAACTTTAGTTACTTCGTGAAGAAGAATCCAAAACTTCCACTTATTTAAGTTGGTTAAATTAAAACTCTCTGAATTGTACGTTGAAGTCCTAGCGAGCGCATTAAAAGGACATTTTAGTTCCGGTCAGTCGAATTCCTGAAAAAAGTTCAAAGCAAGAGAAATACATTAACGTTTCGCTTTTTGTCGTGTTTCAAGTGGAAATTCTGGTAGATTGAAAACCGGACCTTTTAATTTAAATTCAAATAAAATTGCACGACGTAGCAAGACTCGCAGTAATCAAGTTGTAGGAACGGTAATAGCAGGTAAATTGTAATAACATCGTTTCGACGCTAAACTTATGCTAATAAGAAACAATCAATTCCCGGGAACATAAAAATACGAGAAATATTGCCTCATCATCAACTTCGAGACTTGATGAGAACTTTGCCATGGACTTTTGAGAAATCAAGAATGATCGTGAAGATTTTGCTGAAAGGTAGTTTCGTTGAGAAATCTTGCGTCAACCGCAGAAGTTTTATTTGTAAACCTGTCTATTTGGAAATTGCACCAATTTCTCAACAACACTGCCACATTGCCATTCAATTTAGATAATGTTATTGCAAAAACCTTACCTGAACCCGGCCCGCATTTTCGCCGTCGCCCTTCCCGACTCCGTCTGCAACAAAAAACCGACACAAGTTAATTCATTTCCGGACAAAAATCTAAAAAGCTCGGGAAACACGCCCACACGTCCCGGTTTCTCCCTTGACGTTACCCTTGTTAAAACGAGAAAACGTAAATATAGAAGAAACGTCTCGGAGGTGTGGCGTATTCAAATGTACACACAAGCAGACAGCGTCGGGGGAGGAAGACGCCGCCGATTCGACCCCCCGAGGTTGCACCACCACGTACGCACACAAAGTGTTGAATGTCTAATAATACGTTAATTACGATGGGGGTTGGTTACGATTTTGATTCGAGTCGAGTGACTAATGAGAATTTGGAACGACTTGAAGACGAGACCCTCAACAGTGCAGGTATTGAATTTAAGAAGTGGTGAACGTTGGGAGCTTTTTGACGTAAATTGATCGAAATTCAAAGCCACATTTAAACTTTGGAACAGTTGGAAGAGCTTTTGTGGCATCTAAAGTGGAATCCATTAATTAATCTTTAAAACGCAAATAGACGCTTTATCTATGGCAATCAGCTAGAAAGCAGCTGTCGGCCTCAATTCTAATGGAATCTTGAGCAGAAATCCGAAACTTCATCCGCAAGTTTGCGCTATTCCGCAAATTTAAGGTCAACCGCATCAGTCAATTTGGGTACAGCCAGTTGCAAAAAGACAGACAATGTTATGGTTGGAAGTACAGTAGTTGCTTACAACCTTTAGTGACAATTTATTTTTGAGTCTTTACTTCTTTAATCATAATGCTACAACATTGACAAATAACGAAATAAAAAAATGTCGTGTTAAAGCAAAATCAATCCAGTTGATGGAGTTAAGCTTTGGGGGTTGGAATAATCCGGGTTCCAACTTCCCTTATCACCGTATCAAATTACATTTTTATTTTACTTAATTCCGGGCGATCTGCGGAATTTTGGGCGCTGCGGCGTCCTAAGTAAACCTGGGCGGCCTGCGCCTTTCCCAGATAAAAAAATAAAAGTGCAAAACCGTTCTGGAAGCCCAAAAAAATTCGTGCTCACCGCTTCTCTCTGGCAGTTTGGGCTGTTAGACCCTCCACATTGTCGGTTCCCGCCGCCGTAAAACCTGCATAATTGCTGGGCCGACTCGACAAATTCCCCTTTGAAATTGAAACAAACGCCACATTCGGCCTCGTTATGGCAGTGATTACGGCCGGGAAGGGGTGCAACAAAATTTCTCTTCCGGGGTCGTGTTTGGCTTTGATTTTTCGGGGCGGACCGCCGCGGTCAGCTCGTTTCTTTAACGAGGTTACGGGACACTGCGGGAATTAGCGAATTTTCCCCGATCCGCGACGGTCGCTGCCCGTTCCCCGAGTGACGCTTTCGACGCAAATGGGGTTATGGAATTTAATAAAGAAGCGTCTCAAAGACGAATTATCGTTGAAACTGTGATCTCCATTTGGATCACGGTTTTGTCGTAGATTTTTCTTATTAGCCTGCGCTCTGACGGAAGTAACTGCGAGATTTTGAGTTGTTGTCCTAGTTAGTTCGCAGAACCGTAGCCGAATTAAAGCGAGTTTTTTGCCGAAAAGTTTAGCCTTCAAATAAGTAATATGTCAAACACGGATGTCGAATTCTGGATTCAGCAAACGACCACAAAAAAACTGTTAAGCCCAACCTCGATGTTGACCTAACGTAACCGCACTTATTAAAAGTGAAAAATAAATTTGAATAAATATTTAAAACTGCTTTCTAACAATTTGGTTATGCAGTTATCTAAGTTAAGCCTTTTGATCGAAAAAATGGTGCTCACGTAATTTTTAAATTTTTTGTAATGTGTCTAGATTTGTTTAACCTTCGACGACTGTCCAGGACGCTGCGCGAGATGTTTTGGGACAATTAATAAGAGGGTCGGCGGTTCATTGTGCGTGTTTAATAACCCCCGGCAAGACAACTCTGCCGTTTAATTAAGAAAGAAGCAGTAGAGCACTTTTAATTTGGTCCGGGCAATAGAAGTGGAAGCAAATTAACCGCTACCCCCATTTCGGCAATCATCGTGTTTCAGCAGATAATGAAAACTGAACCCTCAACAGCCGCGCCAGGAATTAT
Organism: Schizotus pectinicornis; assembly: GCA_951805265.1. Lineage (NCBI taxonomy): Eukaryota > Metazoa > Arthropoda > Insecta > Coleoptera > Pyrochroidae > Schizotus > Schizotus pectinicornis. The sequence goes on from OX638207.1 coordinate 6,457,615, forward strand.
TTCAGGGAACCATTCGATTTCTGAATAGTCAGTGGAGGACCTGCATCTGCACGAATTATGGACAACTGCAAGCAATTGCACGAAGGAATCAATTTTAAACAACGGCAACAACGCCAACATTAGATGTTAGAAGATCACCGTTACCGAAGAGCCGTAAAACTTTTTGTAAAAATTATTGGGTAAACAAGAATCATGATCTGGCCAGCAAAGGTGCCGGAGGCAATTTTTTTTAACATTTAAATAAAATCTGAAAACTCAAAATGGGCTGCAAAACCAACTTTTAAAAATCAAAATTGAAAGTGCGATGATCTTTAGGGAGGCTCACCTTGCTTTTCCTTTCTGTGGTACTCTAATTATGAGCAGTCATAATATTGACTCTCTGAAACGCAAACAAGTATCGGGTTTGAACTGAAAAGCATCGGTTTATTGTAGGTGGATGTAATTTCTCGCTCAACAGCCACCCTTAGCGTAACTTAAAGCGCTAATAAAAAATTTGCCCCCCTTTATGGCATCGTTGGGATCTTTTTATTGGCATTACGGCCGCATTAATAGCCACCATTACAATCGCATTCATATTGGCGCTATGCTATGGTTTTTTACTTGTTGGTTCGACAACCACCTATTAGAGTTTGCAAAACAGTGCACTTCACGCCGTTAAAAACACCAACTTTTCGTGTCTGCAAAAGTACGAGTTTTATGACGGGGGATTGGGATTCGCCCGGCGCCTCCGCCATTTCGCAGCACTTGCCAGTTCCTAAATTAGCTGTAAAGGTTTCTGCAAGTAAGTAGTGCTAATTTATAATTTTTTTGAACTTGGTTCAAAAATATTGTTAAGTTGCTTTAGGTCAAAATTGAGTTGTAATTTGAACGCAGAGTACGACTTTTTTAAAGTTAATATTCTGTCGGTGCATTAACTATTCCTTCATACTACTCATACTGGTATCCAAATTAGTTGCAGTACTTTTAAACTTACGTAACATCCTTGATTTTGAATTAACACGAAGGTAGTGTCGATTCTAAGGCGCCCACTCAATCACGGTTCCAGAAGTACTTCAACTGTTCAATTCGGGAGCCACTTTCTAACTACTTTCCCATGACGTTTGAATAAGATCAATAATACAAGTAATCTAATTATGTAATTAACAAAAATTGATTTTAAATATCTTTAGCTTGGACTTGTATAACTATTGATAGAACATTCCAAAAGAATTTGCGACAAAATAATTAAATAGTTCAACTTTTACAAATCTTGCAGCAGTTTGGATCGAAAGTAAAGCGGAAGTCGATAGAAAAGTACCAAAATTAAGCTCGTTTTATTCGGCCCAAGACAGAAACAAGTTGGCATTTTTTGGGTTTATTGAATTTTTTGCCTCCTTAATTCCGTAAGGAGCAGGAAGACCACTGAAACTAATTTCAAAATGTAGATTTGCACTTCGTATAAGTGTTTCCGGTTTCTCAATTGGTTAATGATTAATGCTCTTACTTTGATCAAATCACATAGGCCGCACTGCAGGAACCAGTTTTATTAAAATGAATTTAAAATATTTCGAAGCATAATTACAAGCCAAAAGCTACTTAATTATTAGTTCAGATTATGTATCGAAAAAAATTTGCTAGGTTCCTTAAATTAGAGAGCAGGCCCGCAGAGAAACTACTAAAAAAATGTTAAATGTTAATAAAACTTGTTTTAAATAAATAAAACTAAACGTTATAAAATTGTAGTTATTAAAAGGAAACTCCAATTACTTACTGATAAATTTTATCAAGAGATCTACTGGCCTCAATGAACCATTATTATTGTTGAATAAATGACAGAATAATAATGCAGTCAATATTGTTTTGGTATTGTGCAGCCCCAATTTCTTATCAATTTTTAATGGGAACGAAGTATACGTTGTTATCTCTGGACGACTCCCGGCCAGTTACCTTTCTGCATACGTGACAACCCTCTTGTACACGTCCAACTGATAACCAAACGATAAATGCTATTAATAGCCGTTGTTGAACCATCAAACTTAATCAAAACGTCTCTAGCCGAATTAAGATTGTTCCAACCTAATATCCGATCCGACGCGTCACTTCCTGATCTAGAAACTTGTTGGCTTAAATTCTCGGCAAACGTTGGCACAGATTTCCGGGGTTGCTCATATTTTTCGAATATTGACCTCCTGATTGGAAACGGGTCTCAATAACGAATCAATCGACGCCGGCCTAAAATCATATTTGTGGCCAAAATTGAATGTCAACACCCGCTCAAAGCTTCAAAGCTGCATCGTGGACAAACCAATTATTTCGGAAGTATCTAATAAACTGGCGGTGCATATCACGGCTTCCCAGCAGCATCTGCATCAAAGTCCACAGGGTAATTAAAGTTCGCGAAGCTCTAAAAGCGACATGAAAGTTGGTCACGTCCGGAAAATTACTCTCAACATTTACATTACAAACGCAAGACCTGAACTATTAAATTGGCTATTTTCTGACGGCGGTGTGGCCAAAAAAGTTTTCATGTTAAACCTTTAACGCGGCCAAACTGGAACTGACAGGTGGTCAAAAGTCGGATTGATTTCACGCAAGTCGACCAAATACACATCCCCAATGTAAACGTTTGCAGCCGGAAATGCTTTGATAAGAGCTTTGAAAATCGGACTGGGTCGTGCACATAACTCGACAAACAAAGCCACAAGAGAAAATAGTTTATTTTAGACACTTTCAGCAAGTTATTCTTTTGTCAACTTTTTTTAAATCGTGAAGTTTACTAATTTTTGCCTCAACGCTAGTGGCCTTTTTCAAATTTTTTTAATCGTAAAATTTATTAATTTTTGCCACAATGCGGGCTTTTAGGGATTCTGAATTAATTGAAACAACTACCGAGTTAATTTTGGCAATGGCGCTATAAATATTGCCAGTTGCACTTTGTACAGCAACCGTCGATGAACGAGAATCGATCATCAACTTTGGCCGTTACAACAGACTTAACGACCTGAAACTTATCAAAGCGACTTATAATAAATTCGGTAAATGAGGACCGCCTCCCACGCACACGAGCAAACTTTTCAATTCGTAATTTCGAACGACTTCCGACTTCCAAAGATCGGAATTTTTATTTTTGTCAGCTCCACTGAAATCGCTTAATTGGCGCTGGCTATAACGGCTGATCGGAGCGGATAATAAGGGCTAATTAATTGTTTTCGGCAAGCTTTCTGCCAACAAAGTTGCAAACTTAATTAACCGAGAAGAAATCTTTCAATAAACCGCCACCCAAACTCGACCCTGATATCTTATCGTCCTTGAAATATTTTGCATCTAGGACAGTAACTTCTAATTTTATTAATTTTTGGCAGTTTTTAACGGTTCTTTAGTTTTTTCACGTTATCAAGGTGGAAACGTAACAAAAGTGGTAACGATTTTTTAATCAGAGGAAAAGTGTGATCACCGCGCTGACCGGGAATCGAGCCCAACAGCTCCAAATCTGGCGACGCAACCACAGCGCCACGGAGTCCATCTACTTACTGAACTGATCCTTTGTTAAATTTTTCTGTTCTCTCTCGAGTTTCCAATCGTATATTACTCAACGATAACAATGGAGGTGGCTAATCGTTAATAAAATTATTGTTATAAGTATTTTTATTGTACCTACAAGGATTTGGCTTGTAGAAGACGTCTGGAAAAATCCTGTCAATTCCTCAGTTACTACACTTACTACCTTGCCTCCTTGCGGAGTTATGAATCGACCCTAGGGGCTAAACACCCGTATGAACGTTAATACTGTTAACGACCGCTATGGACGGTCGTTATTGCTGCTTTCCGCCAAATTGATCGACGCATTAGCCTTCCCAGTTTGCATCCGTACTGTACGTGCTAATGGTTTCATCAAAACTTTGCTACTTCCTACTTATGCGATATCAGGGATAACTCAAACAGTTCGAAGAAATAAAAGCTATTCGCCCCGATTTTGTCCTTTTTGCCACCTGCAATCACAGTTCCATTAAAAACTCAATTACTAACAGTTTAACTTGAGAACTCGCCATCAACTGCTGCAAATTACCGAACGTGCAATTGTGTAAATTGCTGCCATGTGCAGCAGAAGGTTTCGAAGTTCCTGAAACAGGTTAGTGGCGAGTTTTCAGCGTCGTTGACCTTACGAAATGTATCGAAATTCTTGCAGGATTTCAATTAACAAAAAAACATATTTTTGGAATGTAGTCGAGAACTTTTCAAGAGCAAAATCAACCGGTAATTACCAACAAGCCACAAAAATTTTTGCTCAACTTGTTTTTTTCTTCGTTTTACGAGCGTCGAGTTGTTTTATTTGCATTCGTACTTTTATTGGCAAAGTTGTAAAAACGACGCTCAAGATTATAGTGTTTTGACCGCGTCCTCTTATCCTCGCAAACTGCTGATTATTCATATTTGAAAGAAATTGATTGCTCTTCAGTTAAATTGTACGATAAATTTGGTTTCGCGTTATCAATTAATTTATAGCGCTGTTACTTATGGTTGTTTTTGGTGGTTTGGCATTGCCGTAAATATTGCGAATCTTGCAGTGACAGTTGGAGTACGACGATTTAATTATGAATCTCACAATTAATGGATTGTGATTCATTTGATTATCCAACTTACGATTTAAACCAATCAGAAATGGTGCAAAATTTGCCTTTTCAACAAGGTTTCGGTGAGCGTTTCTTACGAAATCGAAGCGGCCTAGGGAAAGAGCAATATTCTCTCGGCCATGATCACACGCATCTGAACCTTCGATCAAACAAGGTTAATATGTTTCCAGTAAAACTGACGAAAAGGTTTATTGTTGCTGAATATGGCATAATCAAGCAATTTTGTGGGTGTAATAGTGTTTTAAAGGATTTACGTGAAAAAAATCTAAGTAGACTAATTAATTTGCTCATAAGAAAAACAAGGGAGGTACGTTTGGTAATTTTGATAATTTTCGTCATTCTAATGTTGCCGGTTACAGTTCTCAAAATCAAGTTGTCAGTCTAAATTATAACTTCAGTGAGTTGATTCATACTGAAGACATAAAGCACAGGTAAGTAAATTAAATTAATGAAAACCTTACTGAAGAAAATTTTACTAAATCCAAATGTAGTTTAAGAAAAAGGCCAAATCGCAAGGATTGTTCAGGTAAAAATGAGAATAAATTAGAGCTCGGCTAGTTAATTGCGGTTAATTACCTTAATGACCAAAGTTTTAATAAATTTGAAGGGCGGAATAGTGATTTACTGGATCAAAAATAAAAGTCAAGGAGCAAATCGATGAAAATGGAACCTAATAACGATTTAACCGGTTTAATTATTATTAATAAAATCATTTGCAAACTACGTAAATCAATTTGGTTAAAATAAATTTCGAAACTTTCCATGAAACAAAACAGTTATTTTGCTTCAGGTCAAGACACATTTCTCGATTCTTTTACCCAAAATATTAAATAAAATGCAAATTTGTTGCTATTTTATGGGTGAATGACGTGCGTATTTTGTGCAAATCAAATTACTAATATGTTATGCTTATTAATGAATTCACCTCGAATCACGTTTGTTTGTGGAAGATCACAACAAATGGGTTGAACAAGTTCTAGGATAAAGTTTACTGCTTGACGGTCAAGGCGTGCGTACGATCGCTTCAAGCTTCCATCGTGCATACACCAGTCGACCGGTTATGGTCTCCGAAGAACGCAGAGGAATCCTGAAGACAGTGATTTTTCAATTTCGCCCTCCCGCTACAGAAAACAGGTAGGAATTTAAATATTGTTCAAAACTAACTTTTCAAAATTTTTGGAATCCCATTTTGTCTTTGGCCAACTTTGGTAGTTTTGCAAAATTTCACCCCCCTTAACACCAATTTAAAATTTTTGTGGGCCCCAGCTTTTTGAGCTCAAGCTTTAATATTAGATTAATATCTACAAGATTTTTTTTGCATTTTCCAGCAAAATTTAACTAAAATTCTGTTCTCATTTTCATTACGATTTGGGACAGTTGTAGTAATTTAAATTTTTTTTAATAATTTTGATAAACTTGAACTTACATCATTTTATCGAAAAGTTTTTTAATTTATCTCTATAAGCTCGCCATCAGGTTTTTACCATTTCATTACCTAAATTACTAATCCTAACTGCACCACTAGCGCAAACAATAATTAATTATGGAAAAGTAATTACGGACGGTAAATTCTAGCAGGATCTGGAAAATTAATTCTTTTATTGCGCAATGATGGAAGAGCAATAAGTTAAGTTATGGTAATTATCAATGACTTAGCCTTACTCGTAAGTTTATTACCTTGTTTTTTTCAAAAACTGCCACAGTTTCGCTGAATCTATTAAATCTAGAGCACAATAATTATTAAATGATGTAGTTTGTGCAATAAACACGCAACCTCAAATTTTAATTAAGGAATCACGAAAATTGCCTTAAAATTAACAAATTTTTAAAAAACCATGGAGCTGACATCCACAACAACCCACAACAACAGCAAGCAACCTTGCCATAAAAATTTGGTTATGTACCTACGTCTTCTAAATCTTGTCGCCAATAAATCACCGCCAGAGATTCGGTAATTTGGGAATTTAAATTTGAACGCGGTAAAGCAAACGTAGTTTGGCGAGTATGCTAATCTTAAAAATGGTTTAAAATAAAAAAATTATTTGATTTTCAATTCGATAGGTTTTATCTTTCTCTTTACAATAGAGCCATCTTCAGAATTTAATAATGATGAAGCATGGTGATCGTTATTAGCGAGATCGTGTAAAAAACTCAAGGCTTTGAGTCTCACAATTTGCAAACGTACGAAACGGATTTTTAAGAACTGCCCAAAAAAAGTCTTATCTGTTATAAAAAGATCAATCATTTTTAGATTGCGCAATAGTGAAATAATTGTATACCACAGCATGACTTAGCAAAAGAAGAGAATATGTTAACTTTTCTTAACAGTACAGCAAAAATAATTATGCTACTTAAAATTATTCAACAGTTTTGGCAAGTAATTGCAGAAAAAAATTAATAGAATCTTTTCGACGTGACTGTCTCATTATAAAGAAATTAAATATACAACTAATATTTGCTCTTATTTCATCAAAGTTTATTGGTAGGAAATAAACTAAGTTGATAAGTTATCAGAACAAGTAGAAAAAAAAAGAGCAAGCAAGCAATCCTAAAGCTAATAAGTGATCTCTTTCTTAATCTACAACATAATGTTACGAACCAGGAAATAACGTTAATTTTATATGAAGATAACAAATTAACGTAGATTGTTCACAAAACCACTAGGTGTTAATAAAATCTAAAAAAAATGTTCTTTATGAAAGAATATTTTTTTTAGAATATTAAAGTTTTTAAAAAAATTTGCTAGGTGAAAGAAAACACTGTCCATCCATATGTCTCAGACCAAAAAGTTTTTAATTTTCCATATACATACAGGGCAAGTATTATAAAATTCTCTAAAAATTATATAATTTCAGAAATTTTTTCTAGCTTGACTAAAAAACTTGTTTTGAACTCTGACAATACTTTGCTTTTACAAAATCTGCATAAATAAACCGCTAACACTTCGAACAAGTGATCTTGATATAAGTGAGGTGCATATAAGTGACGTACGTATTTTTTTCTGTTAATTGTTGCAACAACTGGTTTTTTAAATTGTCATTTCCTCTTCCTATTCTGCATCTCATTCGGCTGACAATGATTGCACAGAATACGCAAAGTAAACAACAAAGGTTGTTGACATTTTAAGTAATGGAACATCAATGAGCGTCCTGTCAATAGTAGCAAAACTTATTAATGCTCACCTGCAATTAGCAGCATCCATAAAAAGAGAAAGTTTTACTTTTTTTAAATGTTTTTTCTATTTACCGCTTCTACCAAATAGTACTTTTTGAATTCTTCAAAATCAGTTACTTGGGGTCAAACATTGGCCAAGTTTCATGTCCCAAATCAATTTGCACACGTATCACCGTAGCGTGTAAAATTAGAAAATTACCGACAATTTCGATAAATGATTAATGCCAACTTTTTGCGCCGTGTTTACGTTTTCTTTAGAAATTATTATAATTGTCTCGAACCTCGGAATTCTCAACGGAAACTTGTTATAATTTCTAAATTTAAAAAGAAAAACAATAAAATTTTCCTCTCTACCTGAAGGACGTAATTGTTGATCAACACCAAAATGAAGAGTACGTTGACGAACCAGGTCGTTAGCTTCCAGTCGTTAACCTTGCAATGTGCAAGGCCGATCCCGAAGACTGCAGAGCTTGAGGGAACGGAAAAGTACTTTAGGGCACTAGTATCGCGACCTTGATAAAAAAAACTAGCAATAATAACAAGTAGACAAACGGAAGTTGTTTTTAACAACAGCAATAATTAATTGTTTTAATTGTTGGGATTTTTAATTAAACACCATTAAAAATTTAGTTATTCTTTGCTCAAAGTTACGCTAAAGTTATAAAAGAAGATCTATATTATTATGTATCAACAAACATTGACATTGGCGAGTAGTCGGTGACAAAAATAAAAGAGAAGCTTTCTTGGTGAAGATCATTGGACTTGGTCTCTCAGCGAAGCTCGTGGCAGTTTACGAGTTGGGTGGAAATGATGTCAAATCACTAATCGCTCGTGCGACCTCCTGAACCCCAGATAATCGTCAATTTTTCCAGTTCCGTCCTAGATTTTTGCCAGTAAGTCCGTGCTTCGTCTGCGAATCGCACCAGCAACAGCTACCAGAGTCAAATTTCAACCAGAAGTTAGTAGAAAATGACAAAAATGGAGTTCCTAACGACCAAGAGCCAAGAAGCGGACGACACCAATTTGCGCTACGTTCTGGAGCTTCAGCGAAACTCGCTGTTGCGTCAACAACAGGAGTTCGACGCCAAGTACGGCACCTTCACCTTAGCCTTCTTGGCCAGTTTCGAAACCTTGGCGCTTCTGGCGTTTTTAACAATAACAACGCTATTGATGCGCCACAGAACAACCAGGAACAAAACCAACTACGTCACGGCCATCTGGGCCGTCCTCAATTCGGCAGTTTTGATCGAAAAAATCGCTAGACGGTTCAGTTTCGATGGTATCATCAACAAACCATCGGGAATTGAGGTCATCGCGGAAATGTTGGCGGATTTGAGCAGGTCTTACGGTACTTCCTTGTACATCGTGTGGTTCTTCAACAGGTACTGCAAAAAGTTCAAACCCAAATACGACACTACTTTGTATTGTCTAATGTTTACGCCGGCGATTGTTTGCTTTGGTTTTATCGGCTATTATTGGTGCTACGACGAGTTTGTTTATCAATATTACACGCCCGGAAGCGATATTTTTAATTTGGCTGCATATTTTGTTGTTACTATTCTGTTTGTTTGTTGTCAGGTCATTAACGAAGAATGTTACAGTCATTCTCATTGCGCTCTATTGATTTCTGTTGTTAATTTAGTTACAAACTTTCCAGTTTGTCTGACTCTTGTCTACACCAGATTTGTTTTAGACGTGTCTTGGATCTACTGGTTCCACACAAATTTTGTTGATTTTGCTTTGGACTTGTTGATTTGCATTAATGCGTTTATTGCCGTTTTTACCATTTACATGTTCCACAAAAAACACAAGAAGAGTGACTTAGAAAACAAACAGGATATTTTGCTAGAATAGATTGTGAAGGAAATAAGGAAACAGTAAAGCTTAGGTGATGTAACGTTAGGTGTCTTAAATGTCTTTTATGCTGTAAGGAACGATCTAAAGTATGTAACTACTTATAGGTGTATTTATTTTTTCTATCACTATACAATGTATGGAGTAAAATTAAGTTGTAGTTTATTGCAGATATGTAATAAATAACTTTTTTATTATTGTTTATTTTTTTTTAATTTTTTGATGCTTACCAGTTACAGTTTCTCAAATTGAGGTAGGTAAGTTGTGTATTTTGGAAGCAGTAGAGGCTCATTCGCAACTATAGTACAAATGGCTTATGTGAATACTACAGTAAAAACTGCCTGAAACACAGTTTTTTTTTGAGCTATTGTTATTAGGTATAAACATAACTAAAGTGTAATGCGTTACTATAATTATTATTTATTACAACATTAATAGCCGTAACTTATTTATCTTCTACGTATCGTAATGCAGGGATTCAGAGAAAAACAATTTTATAGTTTACACAATTAACTACTGATCACTTGCATTAGAAAGCAATCGTTCATCTCTTAAACGCGCTAGTTTTTATATCTTCGACCTTTCGACGATACTATGCAATGACCTCCAGCACCATTTCCACTGTTCATCAATAAATAGCCACTATTGTATGTCATTATAATAATTAATTGTGTTATATATAAATCTCTAAAGAAGTGAAATAAATCGATAGAATTGAATCACTCTATAGGTTTTATTTTTTGATAACCAAGAGAAGCTCTAGAGACAAGAAAAAAATTACTTCAAAGTTTTTCCAAAATTTAAAGGGCAATTTCATTGATAAAACATCAAAAATAAATTTGAAAGATTTAATAAATAAACTGGTTGCTACTAACTCGTAGTAAATAATAACGGACAATAATGCTAATTCAACGTGATGTAGCATTAACATCAACTTTACTTATAATTTGTCTTGGTTGTCAGTTTTCTTTTTGCAAAGATGACCTAATAAAGATTAAAGCAAAAACCGGGACAGGTAAAGCTTGTTAGCATTTTTTTATTCAGCCTCGCCTCACAAAATTAATTCAAAGTTTATAATTAAACGTTATTACATGAATGTTGGAAGTTAAGAAATTACCAGCACAATTTTCTGCAATCACAAAGTTAATACATTTTTCTTCTCTCAACATTCACTATTTTTGCCGGAATTTTTTCTGAGGTCGTCTCCTTCGCGATAATTGCAGCAATTCTGCAGCATAAAGAACAAAAACATTCGCACTGATATGTCTTTACCTAACATGGAACTGACAATGTTGGAAAAAGTCGTTATGCGATACTATTGACCGCAATTTGCTTGCAACTTGATCTCATTTACGAAAAATGTGGCATCAGTTTTTTCTTGGAGAAATAAAAATATTGAAACGTAATTGTTAAATAATTCATTTTCTAGATGACCTCACACTTGACGTTGAAAAAACTAATTTCTCAAAATTTGATTGAAATTGTAAAAATCGGTGGTTTGATCATTTAATTAGAAACCAAATGAAGTGATTTATCCCTTTTTCGATAATATTTTGTTAAGAATGAAAAATATTAATAAATTCGAATTGTGAAAGATTCAATAAGCATCTTGTTAATAATTCAAAATGTTGTATTGTTTTTTTGAAAACTTACATACAATTAATTAAATTAATAAATTAATTGATGTATCTTAACAATTATTTATGAATTCCTCGGACAGAGTGTTATGCAATAAATTAAATCAGTTATTCTAAGACACATTTGCATTACCAATAAATCTCAAAATCACGCGCGAGAATAGCAAATCTCTTGTTTCTTAAATTAATTCTTCTTGAGATAACGACAACACTTGAACAATAATTATTGCACATAATTAAGAGAAAAGCGATTGTAATTGGGCTTTAAAAAAAATATTGTCAATACAGCAAGTCAACAACACAATCGTAAGCACGTGCGGTAATTTGATAATTACTCCAACTAACTAATGCGTCAGTTCAATCGAAATGTTTTACTAACTGATGACATTCATAACTTCTCTACTAATCCGAGTTATCTCTTCCGAAAACATAAAATTGTCTGTTTTAATATGATAATTGTAGCAAGGTTAGACTAAAATGCAACATGGCTAGTCAGAATCGTGCACATTACACCATCAGTCTCTATATTTGTAGAAGGCATAAACTTGCCGAGCAGCTTCCAACTGTGTAACTACCGAATTGCAAAAGGTAAGTAAAAATTCGAATAACAACGAATCTTTTTACTCTTCAAATGAGACAGGTTCTTAAAATTCATAATTTGATTGCCCAATTTTTAATTGCTCCATATTTTTGCTTCTACCTCCGAATCACTTCAAATTGAACTCGCGCGAAGATGCACCTAATAACCTAAAAGACTAAAAATCGTATTTAGAGTTTCCAACAAATCACCTAATTTGTTAACATTCTAGACACTTCTTCGGGGCGCAATGAGCATCAATGAGTCCTTTCGCGAAGGCCAGGACATCTTTTCCGATCTGGACCTGAATAGCACCTCCACTTCTTATCACATAAGTGACGTCAACATAGCGTTGTTCATCATACCCGAGCTTCTGAAACTCGTGGCTTGCGCAGCTTCTTTGGGAGCTACCATCGTATTGGTGTATGTTTTTTTGAAATTTGAACGACTCAAGAAAGGAGGCAACATCTACCTTTTGCACTACGCCTTCTGCAACTTGACCGATTTGTTTTTCATACCAGTCTATAATATAATTCACGAACTTCTCCTGCGACACTATTTAGGATACGCCATGATATGTTTTGTGTATTATTTAAGTATTTCCATAGAAGTTGTAAATTTGCTTCTCGCATTTGTGCTGAGTATTGAATGGGTTCTTGTAGCCAGGAACCATAAATGGGTGCAAAGCTACGCCAAGTTTCAAAAAGTTAGTTTGATTGGAATTTACAGCGTAGTAGTTGCTTTATATTTTTTGATGGCAAGTGAATGTATTCTGCAAATTTACATTTCGGGCGAAGCTTCAAGAATTGTTTATGTTATGGTTCTTTTAATGTCGATCGTCCTTAATGTTTTCGTTAAATCGTCTCGATTGACTAGCGAACATCTCAAAACTAAATATCAACTAACAATTGCTAATTGCATAATTTTTGCCTATTTACCTCTTCTAATTAGTTGGGCAACTTATTTATCAGTGGAGAATGCTGAAGAGTATACCTTCGCAATGAGGATTGTTTATTTCTGTGAAACTCTTTCAAAAATTTTGATTTATTGCTTACCTGTAATCGTTGTTTATTTACTTGGACGGTTGAATAAGCATTTCAAGCAAGCGTACGATACGATTTTTAAACGATCCACTAAAAGTTATGAAAGCAACGATTTGGATGGGGAAAACAGTGGAAATGAAGAAAATGTAATAACAAACAATCTAACATAGTGACATTTTGATTGTTGAACGTTCAAGTCACTAGCTTATGTGCCATTTTACTAACTAATTGGACCTATCTTAGTGCTTGCAAATTTTAAGTTAATCAAGGACATGGGTTCTTTTTTTCCCATCTAGAAAGTAGCATTTATGTTAGTTTTCAGTGAAAGACTTTAAAAATTAGTTAGTTGTTGCTATTATTTATTATAAATTTGTGCTGAACATTACAAAGATTAGAGTATTGTTAAGAATTTAAATTTCTGAAATTTTCTAGTCAATAATATCGAAATATATGCAATTAATAGTGCCGCTTTTTATTTATCATTACTGGTGTTCTACTTGCACATCTTTTACTTCTAAATGTGAAGTGGTGTAGTCTGACTTTGAGAGTAAATAAAAGTTTTGTAAAAAATTTACAAAAATAAATTGGAATTGTAGAAGATAAAATAAGCATCTGGTCAGTTATTCAAAATATTTTTTGTTTTTTTGAGATATTAATTAATTAATTACATTAATAGCACCTTGACGTATCTTAATAATTATTATTTATGAATTCCTTGAATAGAGCACTGTGCAATAAATTAAATAAGCTTTTATATGACGCACTTGCATTACCAATAGAGCTGCAGTAAATCCGAAACCCAATTAAATTTCAAAATAACGCTCAAGAAAACAAATCTCTTGTTTATTAAATATGAATTCTTCTTGAGATAACAACAACTGAAACAATAATTATTGAGCGTAATTAAGCCAAGCAATTGTTCTACAAATTTAAGTTTTTAGAAAATTATTCTCAATGCAGAAAGTCAACAACATAACCGTAAACAAAGATACTTCCTTACTAACTAATCCATTAATTCAACCGAAATGTCTTGACTAACCGACATTTATAATTTTCCTACTAATCGGAGTTATTTCTTCCAAAAACATGAAGTTATCGGTTTTAAAATGATAATTGTTGTAAGGTTAAACTAATAAGTAACATGGCTAATCCAGAATCGAGCACATTACACAAGCTTTTATATTTGTAGAAGGCAGAAAATTGAAGAGCAGCTCCCACAACAATTGTGTAGGTAACTACCGAATTTGTGAAAGGTACGTAAAAAATTTATTAACAACGAGTAAGGCCCTTAAAATTCATAATTTGATTGCCCAATTTTTAATTTTTCAATGTATTGGCTTCGACTTCCAAATCATTCTAAAATGAGCCCGCGTGAAGATGTAACAAAAAAAATTACTAAAACTCTAAGAGCTTCCAACAAATTGCCTAATTTATTGACATTGTAGATACTTGATTTCTTCGTGCCGCAATGAGCATCAACGAGTCCTTTCGGGAGGGCCAGGACATCTTTTCCGACCTGGACCTGAATAGCACTTCCACTTCTCATCGCACATTTGATGACGTCGTTATGATGCTGCTGACCATATCCGACATTCTGCAATTCGTGGCTTGCGCAGCTTCTTTGGGAGCTACCATCGTACTGGTTCATGTCCTTTTGAAGTTTGAGGGACTCAAGAAAGGAGGCAACATCTACCTTTTGCATTACGCCTTCTGCAACTTGGCCGATTTGTTCTTCTTACCAGTCTACACTATGATTCACGAACTCGTCCTACGACGTCATGTAGGATACGTGATGACATGTTTCGTATATTATTTGACTACTTTCATATCAGTTGCAAATTTGTTTCTCGCACTTGTGCTAAGTGTTGAATGGCTTCTCGTGGTCCGGAACCATAAATGGGTGCAAAGCTATGCCAACTTTCAAAGAAATAGTTTAATTGCAGTTTACAGCCTGGTAGTTATTTTATATTTCTTAACGGCAAGTGAATGTTTTCTAAGATTTTACATAATATCGGGCGAATTTGTAAGAATTATTTATGTTATTGTTCTCTTAATGTCGATCGTTGTTAATGTTTTCGTTAAATTGACTCGATTGACTAGCGAACATCTCAAAACCAAGTATCAACTAACGATTGCTAATTGGATGATTTTTGCCTATTTACCTCTTCTAATAAGTTGGGTAATTTCTTCCATTGTTGAGAATTCTGACAAGCACACTTTGGCAATGGCGGTTGTTTCTATCGGCTTCGAAAATCTTTCAACAATTTTGATCTACTGCTTACCTATAATCGTTGTTTATTTACTTGGACGTTTGAATAAGCATTTCAAACAGGCGTACGATACGATTTTTAAACGATCCACCAAAAGTTATGAAAACAATGATTTGGATGGCGAAAACATTAGAAATGAAGAAAATGTAATAACAAACAATACCGTCTAATTCTGACACAGTGACCTTAACGTTTGGTGCACGTTCAGGAAACTAATTTATGCACCACACTACTTACTAACAGATTTTAAGTTTATCAAGAACTTTATTTCTTGTTCTTTAATTTTATTTATTTGTTCTTTTCTAAGAAGTAGCAATTAATTTTAGCGTCCAGTGAAAGACGTTAAAAATTTATTACTTCTAGCAAAGTTAAATTGTTGTTAGAAATTCGATTTTCTCAAATTTTCTAGTCAATAATGATATAAAAATATATGAATTTAATAGTGCCGCTTTGTATTTATTAAATCAGTTTTTGCAAGACACACTTGCATTACCAATAGAGCTGCAGTAAATTCGAAACCCAATTAAATCTTAAAATAACGCGCACAATAGCAAATCTTTGCTCATTAAATATGAATTCTTCTTGAGATAATAGCAACTGGAACAATAATTATTGAGCGTAATTAAGCGGAAAGCAATTGTTCCACAAAATTGAGTTTTCAAAAAATTATTTTCAATGTAGCAAGTCAACAACAAAAACGCCAATTTGATACTTGCTCCCACTAACTAATGCGTCAGTTCAATCGAAATGTCTTGACCAAATGGCATTTATAATTTCTCTACTAATCCGAGTTATCTCTTCCGAAACCACAGAATTATCTGTTTTAAAATGATAATTGCTGCAAGGTTAAACTAATAAGCAACATGGCTAATCCAGAATCGAGCACATTACACCAGCCTCTATATTCGTGTGAGGCAGAAAACTGACAGCAGCTTCCAACAACTGTGTATAACTACCAAACTTTTAGAAGGTACGTAAAAAATTTCATTAACAACAAAATTCTTTACTTTTCACACCAGTCAGGTCCGTAAAATTCATAATTTGATTGCCCATATTTTTGCTTCTACCTCCGAATCACTCCAAATTGAACCCGCGCAAAACCGCATCTAATAACAAAAAAGACTAAAAATTTAAAGTTTCCTAATTTACTGACATTGTAGGTACTTCTTCGGGGCGCAATGAGCATCAATGAGTCCTTTCATGAAGGCCAGGACATCTTTTCCGACTTGGACTTAAATAGCACCTCCACTTCTTATCGCGTAAATGACCTCTACGTAACGTTGTACATTATAACCGAGCTTCTGAAACTCGTAGCTTGCGCAGCTTCTTTGGGAGCTACCATCGTACTGGTGTATGTCCTTTTGAAGTTTGAGCGACTCAAGAAAGGAGGCAACATCTACCTTTTGCATTATGCCTTCTGCAACTTGATCGATTTGTTCTTTCTACCAGTCTTCGATGTAATTCACAATCTTGTCTTGGTACGCTATTTGGGATATACCATGATATGTTTAGTGTATTATTTAAGTGCCTCCATAGCAGTTGTAAATTTGTTTCTCGCTCTTGCGCTTAGTGTTGAATGGCTTCTCGTGGCCAGGAATCACAAATGGGTGCAAAGCTACGCCAAATTTCAAAAAAAGTGTTTGATTGTGGTTTACAGCGTTGCAGTTCTTTTATATTTTGTGACGGCAAGTGAATGTTTTTTGGCAACTTACATATTTTCGGCCGAAATTACGAGAATTGTTTATGTTATTGTTCTGTTAATGTCGATCGTTGTTAATGTTTGCGCTAAATTTACTCAATTGAGTAGCGAACATCTCAAAACTAAGTACCAACTAACGATTTCTAATTGCATAATTTTTGCCTATTTACCTCTGCTAATAAGTTGGGTAATTACTTTATTATTTGAGCATTTTGTTTCTTTCTGCGAGAATCTTTCAACGATTTTGATTTACTCCTCACCTGTAATCGTTGTTTATTTACTTGGACGTTTGAATAAGCATTTCAAACAAGCGTACGATACGATTTTTAAACGATCCACCAAAAGTTATGAAAATAATGATTTGGATGGGGAAAACAGTGGAAATGAAGAAAATGTGATAACAAACAATGGCGTTTAATTCTGACAGTGACATTAATGTTTGTTACACTTTCAGAAAACTACTTTATGTGCCATTTTACTTATTACCATCTTAATGCTTGCAGATCAAGAATATGGACGCTTTATTTTTTTATATCTAAGAAGTAGCAATTAATTTTAGTGTTTAGTGAAAGACGTTAAAAATTAATGAATTGTTACTTAGCTTATTATTAACAATTTATTTTACTCAAATTTTCTAGTCAATAGTAATAATATTGAAATATCTGAATTTAGAGTATTGCTTTGTATTTAGCAACATTAGTGTTAAAGATGAAATGTTATAACATAATGTTAAAATATAGTTAATCAGTTAAGTAATCGATGTTATCCTTCTCCTCATATTGTTATAGTAGAGAGCAATAAAATTAGTAAAAAAATCTCATATTTGCTGATTTCGTCTGTTCATTTGTATATTTTCTAGATCCTCAGAAAGTGCAGGGAACTGAAAACTATGTGACAAATTATACAAAACTTGAAACTCTAATTCACAGAATTGTTATTTACTTTTTGTTAGTAAAAATTGCTTTCAATAGTAGTTGCTCATGCAACTGTAAATACAACTCTGTAGATTGCGTTGCAAATAAAAGAGGCGTATTAACAAAATATCGCGTTTCAATCCTGAACAATTTCCAATAATACAATAATAATGATTGAAAAGTTAAACTTAACAAAAATTGCGCTTTACTGGTAATAAGTTTCCTAGAAGAGGGTCAAGAAAAGTTTGTTACCGTTGTATCTCCTAGACCTAGACTAACAAGTAAGTCTCAATTATTGTTCTCGAAGCTGTCTTGCTTTAAATAATTAAAAAAAAATTAAGGGCTGTCAATGTTTTGCCAAAATTGAGCCAATTTTGGTTGCAGGCATAATGGTGGATTACAATTACACTTTTGTCGCTGGTGAAGACCCCTTCGTGGACATTGATCCGGACGTCCTTCTGGACGCGATATCAAACATGGACGCGTCCTTCGACATTTGGGGACTAATTTCAATGGTGGTGAAATTTTCCATTTGCCTCACCTCCGTGGCATCGATGATTTTGCTTTTGATGACTTTTCTAAAGTTTCAACACTTAAGACGAGGCAGCAATATTTACTTGTTGCACTACTGCATCTGGAGCATTACTGATCTCATTTTTGTTCCCACTTTTGAACTAATCCGCGAGATACTTTTGAGCCATACTATCGATTTTCATTTTACCTGGATTTGTGCTGTTTACCAACTGAACACAGCAAACGCCGCTCTTAACAATTATCTAATAACAGCGCTAGCTGTTGATTGGTTTCTTGTAACTACCAAGAAGATTGTGGAAAAATATCACCAATTTCAGAAAAATTTACTGATTGCTATTTACGTTACTACTGGAATTGCTGTAATCACTTTCACTGCCGAATGTATAAGTATCAGTACCTCTCTAAGTATTCATCTGGCAGTAATTTCTTATTGTCTGATGGTAGTGATAATTCTAGCGTTAAACTTTCTAAGTCTTGGCAATGTCGATACTGGATCCAAATATCCGTTAATCGTTGCTACAGGAGTAATGTTGTGTTGGCTACCACTGTTATTTGCTTATTTTGTTTATATGATGGATTTACTACATAGTGATAGTTGGTGGTTACTTTTGTCAGTTGTTAATGTTATTTCGGAATTTTGCGCTTATGGTGCTCCAACCTTAGTGGTTTACTTGTTGGCCTTCTACAACAAAAAATTCTTGAGTGCTTTTAAAAAAGTGTTGTCGTGTCCCAGTAGCACTCAATCTGAAGAAAATTTGGACGAAGTGTCTCTAGAAAGAGGCAACAACTTAGACCAACCAACTTATATTAGTGCTAACAATTCTCCTGATCACTACATTTAAGTCATCTATTGACGATTGATCAGCAAATTCCTAAATTTTGCGCAGTTGCTCCTGCTTCTTTAGCAATTTTCTTTGTTGCACCTGAATGATTTATTTTTTTGACAGCGCACTATTAAATTTTTTAATTCGATATGTTTTTAACGTTTCAATAGCCTGCTATAAAGACAACAAAAACTGTTTAATTTGCACTAATTTAAAAAAATAAGAAACTTGCGTATAGGCAACACATTATACACTTATCAAATTCTGCTAGGATGTTATTGTCTTCAAATTGCGCGATAGAGCTATCTAATCGAAACTTGCTTCTTGTTTAAAATGTTCTCACCTATATCTACTGTCACTGTAATAAGTAAATACTTTCTAATGTCATTCTTTGTAATAACTACCCTAAAATTAAAGGAGTCATAAGTACTGAATCACCGTTGTTTTGTTTCAAGAATTTCAAACGCACCAAATAGGAAAACACCAAATATTATATAAGCATAATAAGCCCAGTAAATTGAAATAATCAGAATAAGAAAGATAAGACATTGTGAAATAGAAAAACAGAAAAAATAAAAAAAATCATAAAAATTGAAGAATTAAGAAAAAGACTACACTCCAATTTCCTCCCACGATCTGTTGCTTAACCCAACTCAAGGACAAAATTGCCACGCGCGTAGGCACCATTTCCAGCTCCAAGCTCCAATTTTGTTTACCGTTGAGAGTAAAATAGATAATGGGCGTCCACTGTTTATGGCGTCCAGTGTTAGAGTACGCGTGCTGTTGAAAGCTGCCAAATTACTACTTATCAATGCAACAAGTGAGTTAAGAACGTTCAAAAGTTTTTATCAATAATTTTTTTACAGAATGGCGGCAATAGATATGAATATCAGTCACAGTATCAATCCAATGCACGTCGAAGATTTGGAAGAATTTGCTGTTTATGGCGACCCAAAAGGTATGGATAGCCTATCGGAGATCCGCCATCTAGAAGCATTCTGGACCAGCATTTTTCACGTTGCAACAATTATAACTTGCCTCACATCGATAGCTTCAAGTATATTATTGTTACGTGTATTTTGCACCAATCCCCGAATGAAAACAAAAGGCACCGTTTATTTCAGTCATTTCGCTCTATGGTCTTTGATAGATTCGATCGTTTTTCCGCTTTTTTTCTTGGTATTCGGTTTGTTAGACTGGCAGATTTCAGAAATAGTAAAGTGTTTAATGTTTCTGTGCGAATTTGTTAGGATTTCCGAAGAGTTTATGTTAATAGCGTCTGGAATCGATTGGTTCTTAGTCTTCACCGATAACAAGTTTGTACAAAATTATGACAGATTTGTCAAAATTTTTATGACATCTCTCTATTCGGTGGCAGCCACTTCTTATCTGTTGATTATGACCGAGTGTTTGACCGGATGCACATTTGTATGGTTTCAGTTTTTTCTCAACATTTCTTTTCGAACGTGCTCTTGCGTAACAATTCTCGTGTTGAACATTAAAGTAAAAAAATTCGGAAGCAACAACGACGAACCCAACACAAGATACCAGTTGACGGTTGCAACAAGAGGAGCTATTTTTTTGGTACCGTTCTTGTTCACGAGTTACTTCTATCTTTTCTTGGTTCATTGGGGTGGCTACAAGACATTAGGGTTATCGCTTTTCCTTAATCTCCTCTACAATATTTCGGAAATTTTTCTGTTGTGCATGCCGACTATGGTGGTTTACATCTTGTTTCGATACAATGAAGATTTCAGAGCAGCACTTGCCTCCAATCGCATTACGGCAAAATTCTGTTCAAGACGATTAAAAGGGGCGGAAGGCGAGTGCGGCGCAATGAGCAACATTGAAGCGAGTGGTGCTTCAAGAAATCATCATAATTAGGTCTAAATTGAGGAGCGTCCGTGAGGACTGATAATAATGGTTATAATAAGTGTATTCAGTAAAATAAAAGCATGTGGCAAAGAAACTAGTTCATCTATCGGAACCTTACTTCCTTTTATACATGCTGCATGAGGATATTGATATCGCTGGAATATCTAAAGACCTAAAACAATCTCTAAGTTGAGATAAGAATCAAAGAGATGAGCATGAAGATTGCTCAAAGTAAATGGGGAGCAAAAGTAGGAAAAATAAAAAAATAACATTTCCATAAAAAATCGAAGACATATAATATTATTAAAAAAATCTACTTGTTAATGCATTGGCATAAGAGTTTTTGCAGTTTTGCGAATCTTATTTTTTTTTATAAAAACATAACGGTTACATGGTAGAAATGACCAAGCAAAAGTGGTAGTAAATGCAGAAACAAAAGTTGTACGATCAGAACCAGATTTTTGCATAACAATCCGGCTTAATTTGTTTAATCAATGAAATCAAATACGAGTTATGTAAAATTTGGAACCTACCACAGTTGAAAACGTAATTTATCGTGGGCGGAATTAAACTTCCAAATTGTGCTTCTCGATTCTCCTTTCGCTTCAGATCCATCAAAAGTTGCAAATTATTTAATTCTTCCACAATAACACGAGTAAGGATTCCTTCCTAGATGACCTTTTGAAGATGTAAATTTTTAGGTATGCCACCGTTAGAGGTTAATTTTACTTCAAAGGAGACTGAAGGACTTGATGGTCTGTTTCGTTATGACGAGGGCACTATACCTGAGCTGGAGATGACGACTGAAATTTGGGACAGAATCATAGAAACTGCTACAGTTCTCATAATTTTTGTTTCACTGGCATGTTGTATTTTATTGTTGTACGTATTTTTAACGGACTCACGATTGTCAAAAATAGGTAAAATTTACTTCGTTAATTTCGCCGTATGGTCGTCGGTAGAGTTGTTACATAACGGAATTTTGTACAAAATCTATCTGATGTTCGATTGGGTTCTTCCACATGAATTAGAAATCTTTGTCTACCCATTCAGTGATTTTTGCGTAACGGTCAGCGACGTGTTTCTGATCGCACCGGCAATCGATTATTTTCTTGTCATCAGTAACAACAAATTTGTGCAAAACCACGACAAGTTTCAAAAATATTTTTTAGTTGTAATTTATTTGCTATCGTTATTTCTAGCACTTATCGCTTTAGTGGAAGAATTAATCGGACATACCCATATTTGGTTAAAATTTTATTTGAGAGTTGGGGTTCGTTTATCTCTGTGTGTAATAATAATATTCCTGAACCTAACGACAAGCAATATGATGGTTAGTAATGATCAACAAGATAACAAGTGGCAATTAATTGTTGCAACAAGAGGGGTTTTTTGTTTTGTCCCAGCCTTGATCATCAGTTTCGTTTTCATCTTCACGACACAATGGGGAGGTTATTTTTCAGATGGACTGTATATGTCTCTAACTGTCGCAATGGACATTTCGTACATGTTCTTATGCAGCATACCGACAATCGTTGTTTACGGGCTTTTCACACACAGTAAACATTTTAATGTAGCCGTAAAGGCACCGCAAAAAAAATTCAGCTTCCACAATTCCCCAGTCGAAAATGATCCAATGGAGTACGTAGCTTCATCAAATTTCTAAATAAAAATTGTTCTAATTGTTCTATTTTTGTTATATGCACATAAGAATTGCTACCCTTAATAAATATAAAGTGTAATATTTCTTAAAGAGATCAATCTTCCAGGTAGCTAGATAGATGTTAGTACGCCAATTATTTCTGAAATTTCAATGATATCATTGGTGATAAGTAGCTAGCGAGGAGTCAGATGTACGCTAATATAAAAATTATCTGAAGGCGCCCCATTACCTATAATTGTTGGATATCTTAATTGGTTAATAAATTTTTACGACCGATCACTTGACGTAAGTAATAATAGGGGGCGGATTTGTCAATTTTCCGATTCGATCTAAATTTGCAGTCAGTGAACGTTGCAATTCCATCAACACGAGGTAAGTTTGCGCCTTAATTATTACGTTTTGAAAATGCTATTTTTTAGTTATGCCACCTGTAAATGATGTTAATTTTACTAAACAAACTGAAGGATTTGATGGTTTATTTCGCTACGACGAACCATCATATATGTTAGACAACATACCTGCGCTACGAGTGACTGCTGAAATATGGGGGAGAATAATAGAAGTTGCTGCAGTTTGCACGATTTTTGTTTCTCTAGCATCTTGTATTTTGTTATTGAAGGTACTTTTAACCAATCCGCGATTAACAGTAATAGGTAGACTTTACCTCGTCCATTTCGCCATATGCTCATTAGTAGATTTATTACTGAATGGAATCCTTTACAAAATCTACATGATGATCGATTTGATTTTTCCAAATAACTTGCTTCATTGCATACATTCATTCAGTGATTATAACAGAATGGCCAGCGAACTTTTCCTAATTGCACCGGCAATCGACTGGTTTCTCGTAACCACTAACAGCAGGTTTGTTCAAAGACATCAAAAATTTCAAAAAAATTTTACTGTTGGAATTTATCTCTTATCGTTATTTGTAGCAATACTCATTTTCATTGAGAGTATAATTCTATACGGATATTGGTTTAAATTTTTGGCAGCCTTTTCCGTTCGTACGATTTTTTGTTTGACAACTATTTTTCTGAACGTAAAATCAAGAAATGCAAATAATGATCAACAATACCAATTGATTATTGCAACTAGAGGAGCGTTTTGCTTAGCTCCATTCCTGACTGTAAGTTGTGTTTATCTTTTCCTTGTTCATTGGGGAAACTTTTTTTCCGGAGGAATCTATATTTTTGTAAGTACCCTGGAGTCCCTTTCGGAATTCTGCCTATACAGCGTGCCAGCAATTGTGATTTACACGCTATTTCAATACAACGAGCAATTTAAGGCAGCAGTAAGGGCATCGAAGATGGATTTCCGGCCCAACAATTATTCGGCCGAACAAAGTACCGAACATGAACCGATAGACAGCGTAGATTCGTCAAGTCTCTTGAATACCAGATTGTAATAATTATTGTAATAGAAAATTCAATTGTATTAAAGTAAAATTGTAATTTATAATTAATTGTTTACTTTTTCTCTCTTCATCTTAGATATAGGTACATACATAATTTTTTCCATCAATAAAAATGGTCCACAAATAATGCTCATTTACATACAAGCGAGGAAGGAATTTAACAATCAGAGACCTAGCAAATTGAAAGGAATTAAAACTTAATTTAATCATCAATTGTTGTCTAATACAACAACCGTTGTAGTTTCTTATAATCATCGTTTACAGACAGTTCGAAGGGTCTGGAACAAAGATTCAAGTTATTATTACGTTTTGAAGGTTGAGTTATGACATTGGAAAGATTAAGAAAAAAGTTAACAATACGTAGAAATGTTACCGTATAGACTATAGATTTATAAAGATGTTCAGTCACTATAAGTTGTCATATTTTGATTTTTATATGGCTCCTTCACCATTTGTTGACTTCCTAAAATTAGTAGGCTACTTTCTCATTAAAAAAAAAACTAGGTGTCGCACTGAATTAGTTCCAAGATAGCTCAAAAGAGCTCATTATTTTAATTTTAATTTGTTTCATTATTTATAAAATTATATATTATCATGTTTATACAGGCGTCGTTGTGGTACATCGACTTTCTGTTTGCAAAACTTGTTCAAATTTTTTTTTAAAAGCAACTTAACGGACAAAAAATTAATAATAATCACAACTGTTGCTTGTTTAGAACTGAAAGAAATGACTTCTTAATAATCGTAACTACAAATTTTTCTATTAATTTTTGCATAAAACCACCATTAAGTCAGAGGAAGTTCGTCAATAGGTATTAGTGCAAACTATAACCTTTGACGATGCACTATTAATAATCACTGCAATGTCCATTGTTACCCATAATTTACACAGTAACCTGTGTCATTGTTTGCTGTCATAAGTGGTGCAAACAGCCTACAACATGATCGATGAAATCTATGTGTTGATGTTTGGTCCTAAGGGTAACAATTCAAATTTTCTTGATTTATTTTCTAACTTTTTCCATTCTTTCAGATCCCAGATCAAATGGCTATTTTTTGGTGGAGCCATCGATGGCACATATAGCAATATTGGTTTTGTACTTGTGCATTGTTCTGGTATTAGGTCCGAATGTCATGGAAAGAAGATCAGCTTTCCAACTGAAAAAAACTCTAATGCTCTACAACTGGTTTCAAATTCTCATAAATGCATGGATTGGTGTTATGGTAAGAAAATAGTTTTTTAAAAATATAATTACGATTATACATTGTTTATTTTAGGGAGTCACAATTATTATTGCTGACAACAATTTTATTTGCTTATCTTCCAATCAAAACCATCCGTCCAGTGTGAAACTGTTTTATTATTATTTCTTGGTTAAACTTCTTGATCTAATGGACACGGTGAATTGTGATTTATTTAAATTCCATTGTTAACAAGAAGTTTTAGATATTTTTCACTTTGCGAAAAAATAGCAGGCAAGTCACAGTATTGCACGTTTACCACCATAGCGCCATGATACTCACAGGATACTTTGGATCGAGATTCTTTCCCTATGGTCAAAGCATGTTTATACCTACCATTAATTCCTTTGTACATGTAGCAATGTACCTATACTATTTTCTTAGTTCTTGGGCACCTAAATATGGAAGAGAACTTTGGCTGAAGAAGCTTATCACTCAAATACAAATCGTGAGTGTTTTTTGAAACTACTCCAGAATATTACTGAAATTTTTTTCAGGTTCAGCATGTTTTACTAATCGCCCTATTCTGCGTCCCCTTAATTTCGGATTGCATCTATCCCAAAATCGCTTGCTATTGTTTCATTCCGCCGTGTTTTGTAAATTTACTATTGTTCATAGATTATTATAACAAAACCTACATAGTGGCCGTTAAGAGAACTAAAAATGCCTAAGATGCTGTGAAATTGAGCCTACATATTTAGCCATAAAAATAAAGATAATAATTTAAATATATTTTGCATTTTAATTAATTAGCGGCTTTTGGAGCCTCCTTGTTTCAAGTAAATGAAGTAATATAATAAACCTTTCAAGCTCAATTTATTAGAAAAGCGGTTATTCTACCTGGACATCGAGATGCTTAATCAACCCAATTTTGAATTTTATTGTAGTCTCAATTATTCTCAAAAAATCCTCATTGTTGTTTACGTGCTTTAAATACACTAGCAAACATTTCAATAACGCCGCAAAAGTCTCGAAGAGAATATTAATAATTATTTGAAAAACTACCCTCACTCCTAGCGACATTATTGATGATCTGCTATCTGCAAGTAGCTAGCTAGGAGTAAGATGTAGTCTTAACATAAAAGTTATTTGAAGGACTCACTGGAAGGCAAATCGCCACATTATCTGTAATTGTTGCATAATTATCCGGCTTGGATTAATAATTTTTTATAACCGCATGTTTGATATTAATAGAGTTAAAAACGTACTTAATAGTGGGCGGATTTGGCAATTTTTAGTTTCGACCCAAACTTTTAGTCAGTAAAAATTGCAATTCCATCAACACAAGTAAGTTTACGTTTTAGTTATTATTATTACGTTTTGAAAATGTTATTTTTCAGCTATGCCACCTGTAGACGATTTTAATTTTACTAAAGAAACTGGAGGATTTGACGGTCTATTTCGCTACGATGAAGAATCATATTTGATGATGGACATATTTCCTAAACTAGACTTGACTATTGATATATGGGATAAAATTACTGGACTTGCCGAACTTATTATAATTGTTGTTTCTTTCGCATCTTGTATTTGGTTATTGCACGTACTTTTAACCAACCCAAGAGAGACAGTGATAGGTAAAATTTATTTCCTCCATTTTGCCATATGGTCACTGGTAGATGTAGTACTGCAAGGAATTCTTTACAAAATCTATATAAAAAGCGATTTTGTTCTTTCATATGAGTTATTCAAATGTATATATTCATTCAGTGATTTTAGCAGAGTGGCCAGGGATTTTTTTTTAATCGCACCGGCAATCGACTGGTTTCTCGTAACTACTAACAGCAGGTTCGTGCAAAATCACGAAAAATTCCAAAAAATTTTTACTGTTGCAATTTATTTTTTATCGTTATTTGTGGAAAGCCTCATTATGCTGAATGGTTTTCTTCTAGCTTTTTCTCCTTGGTCTGAATTTTTGCTAAGCATTTC
The DNA here is from genome assembly GCA_951805265.1 of Schizotus pectinicornis. NCBI lineage: Eukaryota > Metazoa > Arthropoda > Insecta > Coleoptera > Pyrochroidae > Schizotus > Schizotus pectinicornis. The sequence goes on from OX638207.1 coordinate 6,484,877, forward strand.
CGTTCGTACGTTTTGTTGCATAACAATAATTTTTTTGAACATAAAATCAAGAAATGTTGATAATGATCAACGGTACCAATTGATTGTTTCAACAAGAGGAATATTTTGTATAGTTCCATCCATGATCACGACTTATGTTTATCTTTGCACTGTTCATTGGATACACTTTTTTTCCGACGGACTCTATTTTTTTATATCTATCGCGGACTCTATTTCGGAATTATGTCTATTCAGCATACCAGCTATTGTGCTTTACACACTATTTCAATACAACGAGCATTTTAAGGCAGCAGTAAAGGCGTCGAAGAAGAGTTTATCATTCAACAGATCATTGGCCGAACAAAGTACCGAACATGAACTCGTGGACAACCTAAATTCTTCAAAAACCGAATTGTAATTATTATATTTAACGACTCAATTGTGTTGAAGTAAAATGGACCTCTATTGCTTTTTTATCTTAAGTATACATGTTAAAATTTCTTCCATCAATAAAATAATATTGGAGAAATAATGCTTCTTTTACATACAAGGGAGGAACAAATTTAATAATCAGAGAATTAGCAAAATAAAAAGGGTTAAAACTTAATTTAAACATCAATTGTTATATAATCCAACATTGGTAGTATCTTTGCTAGTAATTGCAGAGGGTTTATACAAATAGTGTGCTTAGTATCAGGTCGAATAATATGCAAAACATGTCATCATTTTTAGTAGGCTTTCGGGCTGGTTCAAGCTTTAATGAGGCACGCACTCCCAAGTGGATGCAACTATTCATTGGTGGAAGAATAGCGAACCAGCAAACAAGAGAGTTAAATCATGTGCCAGCAAATTAACCGTCGAATGTTAGAGTTTAATGCTAATCAATGAAACGCCAACGTTAATCAGTCGACGCTAAGCGTTCAAGGCCGCAGAAAACCGTTGAAGATCAGAGCTTATCATTCTAATCGCAAGTTTCTTGGCTTCTATCACATAACTGACCAATTTGTTTAACCAGATTCTGCCCAGGAAAATTTGATAAAACTTGTATTCTATCAACACTGTATACTTAAAGTGCCGTCAAACGACTTCCTGTTAAAGTGCCGTTAATACGCGCGCAACACGCAAGTGATGTCATCACGGAAAGACGAGAATACAAAGATCGAACACACAACGACCAGCGAGCTTGACAGAGCCGTGGAAACGAGGTTGCGTGCGAACGGAAAGGCCCCAGGTTCAATTTCTTTTGGGAACAATGCTTTTTTATGCGAAAATGAAAGTTCTACGCTAGGTCAGTTTAAGGCCCTATAATTTTTTTTTTTAAAAGCACGATTAAAAATTACTACTGGAAAAGAACTTTTCTAATCATTTTTCTTGCCCTAACACACTGAAGTACCGTCATACGGATTAACGGCACTTTAACAGGAAGCCGTTTGATCGCACTTTAAGACCAGCGTTCTATTAATAAGTTTCAAAACCAAACTTTAAAATTAAATCTAAAACCAGACTTTCTGACTGCCCTCGTATACGCGTCCAAATTACCGAAGAGATAACATTGGAAGAGTTATCACCGCGGTGAAGAAAACAATTTCTTATCGTTCTTTTGATGCTTAGGAATGGACCAGCCCCAGTAACTCGTCGCAGACATTATGTAATGAACCATTACTGTTTGTCTTTCTGATCAGTTGTTGGTACATTACGGAAGATCGTTCAAAACTGAAGGTAAGCATTTAGCATTATGGCATAAATTGTTGTCACTAAAATTATTTTTGAAAAATTGAAAAATTACTGTTAGTTTTGCGCAATCAGCCAACTACAGCTTGTTGACGTATGTAATTGCAGCGTTTCCGCCACTAATTTAGCTGCAAAATTTTTAAATACTGTTATTATTTCAGGTTTCCCTTATTGCACAATGGATCCCCATCTTACCAAGCAAATATTTTTATACCAAGGAACACCTTCGCCCACTTGGCGCTTGATAAGCGACGTGTTAAAAGTGATAATCAGCACAGTTTCCGTCGTTGTGTGTCTCCATGCAATTAGAATTTTTATCAAATTTAAGGACTTACGAAAGGACAGCAACACCTACTTTTTCCACTACTTCATCTGTAGTACCATCAAACTACTGCTAGGACCTATTTTGTATTTTTTTCATTTATGGGGTTTCGCGAGTGCCGTTTTAATTTGTGTAATCAAAAAAATCGCTTTCGGCCCAACAATCGTTGAAGTTTCGTTCGCTGGTGTTTTGGCAATCGACTGGGTCCTCGTCAACTACAAAAGTAAATTCGCCAAAAAATACGAAAAGTTGCAAAACTGTCTTTTGATTTCCTGCTACATCAACGCGGTAATTTCGGCCGCTCTTTCGATCGCCGAATGTTTAACTGACCAATATTTCTACTCCAGTAGACTTAACGTCAACAATTTTTTTATAACATTAGGCATCGTTATTGCCGTTAACGTTTTCGTTAATTGTAAAAAGATCGGGGACAGAGCCGGATCGAAACATCCCTTGATAATAGCGACTTGTATGCTAGTTTTGTGGCTTCCTAACATGTTATACGAATATTACGCTCATGTTCGTGATGTTTTCGTTGAAACTCAGAACGGTTACGGCCAGTTTGTGGGAGTTAGTGTTCCTCTAACTCAGATTTTATCGTATTTCGTTCCCGTTTTTGTTTTCTGGATGCTCCTAAGAAAGAACGAAACCTTCGGGGCGGCCTGCAAGGGCGCGTGGCTGCAACCCGAAAAGAGGGAAACTCTCGCCATGACTGACGGACCAAATGACGCGCCTGGTCGGCCAATTTCGATCGTAAGTGGAAACGAACCAGCTGTTTTTGTTTAAGTGATAAGAAGAGGATGAAAAATTACCAACCAACCTCAATTTTAGTTAGTTTTTATATTTTTAAAATTTTTTAGCGATTTACCTTGCAGCTCTTTGTTAATAATAAAGTTTTGTTATTAATGTGACTAATTTTATTCAGTCTGAATTCTCTTCAAAACTTAACATTGACTCATCCTTCCTTCAATAACTTGATTAAATTGGCTGCGTGCCATAAATAATTACAATTTTCAGAAACATTGTAAAAAGAATTTTATCGCATGGTCTCCAAATCAAAGAATAGAATTACCGAAAGATAGCTACAAAATTTGTAAACAAAGGAAAACTTTTCAAAACTAAGATCTCCTTAGCAACTTTTATTTAAGCAACCTGCCAATTTGTTAGTCCAGTCGAAGTTTATTCGTTAATTATTTGTAATTTTTTTTCTGGCGCCTCCACCATCCACCGAGTTTTATTCATTAATCTTGAAGTTGGTCATAAATTATTATAAATTTAAGATGCACTTTGTAGCTAAATTTCGAACGTTGGTACAGTGAGCTTGCCTATCGAAGGCCACTTACTTCTTTTCTCTTCATCTTAGATATAGGTACATAAGAATTTTTTCTATTAATAAAAGCGGGGCATAAATAGAAATGTATTAATTTCTATATCAATTTCAATTGATACATCGGCCATGTGCTCCAGCCCCTGGTGGGCGGCAGCTGACCCGGTTTCAATAGGTTCAGTTTTTCGTCGCTGCCTAACTCAACGTTTCTTTCCGTGTGCTGCCAAATCGTCCAAATTGAGTCCAGGTACCTTTACTTAATTAACCAAAACCTTCGTTAAAATAAAAATTTTGGACAGGACCAATGGAGAATTTTACCCACGAAATCGAGGATCCCTTCGACTACCCAGAACTAGACTTCAACCTGACGGAATCGGAATCCGAAATCAGTGAAATTACCGAAACTTGGTTATTTGCTAGTTTTGTCGTCCAAATCCTCGTGACCATAGCCTCGTTCGCCGCCCTCATCTTCTTGATCATCGTGATAATGAAATTCAAAAGGTTGAGAACTAGACTTAACTACTACCTTCTGCATTACGCTATAGTTACTCTTCTTAGTTCCATGAGCCTTCCTGTTTTCTTTTTATTCATAATGATTTTTCCGATGACTTTTGTCATCGAAAATCTTTGCGCAATTGTTGAACTGGAAGAAATGCTTTTTGCGTTATCGTTTATTTTTGCGACAACTCTCGTCGTTGAATGGTACGTTTCCAACTACTTCAGTGATTGGTTACAGCGACACCAGAAGCAAAAATTTCTGATTGTCATTATTTATTTTTTAGGTTTTGCAAAATTTGTGGCGTCAACCACCTTTTGTATAATTAAAACTGCGCATCGATTAAAACATTTGTTGGCCATTATTTACTTGTGTCTTTTAGTAGTAGTTGTCGCTTTAAATCTCTTAGATGCAAGAAAATCGGTTAATAATAAAAATAAAACGAAATACGCGTTTAAAATTGGAACTTTTGTGTTACTTGGATGGTTGCCTTTTGTTATTTTTCGTTACTTGGAGTACTTTATTCGTAGTCGTATTATTGGGGAGTTGCTATTCATACTTGCAAATGTTCCTCGAACATTCGGTACTGCAATTCCTATTGTTGTTCTGTGTTTGTTAGGCAAATACGACAAGAGTTTCAAGATGGCTTACGACACGCTTCTTAAGCGAGATGTCAAAAATTATGGCCACCATAATCTGGATGAAGTTTCAGATGATGGAGAAGGCATCATTGGAACTCAAAATCATGTAATAGAAGTGCCGTGTTAAAAACTGCTGCAGCAACAATTTTCTCATTTTTACTAATTATCCACTTGCTATTTATATCTCAAGACTCCCCTGCAATAGTTAGATAAAAAAAATCCTTGTTATCGCAGCATCTTTAACGAACTGACTTGTTTGCTTGAACAGGGTTAATTTCATCATGTTAATCACAAGGGTGTTTTCATTGTAAATATTTCCCAGCAGGTCGTAGAAATTTTTATATTTAATTAGCTTACATTCTGTTACTCATTGATCGCTTTTGCATTAACTTTACTGCTATTTTAAAATAAACGTGAAAGAATACTAGATATTTTATTTCACAAAGTAAATTCTAATGAAACGATAAAGCTCCTCAACGATAAGACACTGGAATCCTGCTGTTATGACTATGACTAAGTTTTCGCAAAGTAAACCACGTGATATCGCTTCAGGTGTATATGAAATACGACCAAAGGCCCGAGTCATTGTCTTGGTGGCCGCAACTGCAATATCAGTGAAGAAATACCACGTCGTAAGTAATTGCCAAACGTCTTAAGAATTAATTTACTTTTAAATGTTCTAAATTACTAATTTTCTTTTAGGCAATGAAGAGCTACGATTTGGATGAAGATTCTCCATTGACGGGCAAAGGCTTCGCCTGCTTGCTGACCGCCGCAATGATTTTGCCCCTTGTTTTGCTCAACGTTGTTTTCAGTGTGCTGATCTACCCGAAAAGCTATTTGACTTTAAAAGAAACAGAAGGAAGAAGAAAGAATTTTTGCGCTGAACTCACCCTGTTTATTCTGTGCTCGTTCCTGCAGTTGTTCTTCTTCTACCAGATGTTCCAGATCTTCTATCCGGCCATTTCCGACATCCTGCAAGACCAAAAAAGGATCAGTGGGGCAATATAAGTAACTAACACTTTTATGATTTTTATAAATTTATTTTTAATTAATTACTTTTTATAAATTCAGTTTTTAATGTTTAGCTTTAAAGTTAATCAATTTTACAGGATTATAATAAAAGCATGAATTATGTAAATCAAGCAATCAAGTTTAATCATTTGTTTTATATTACTATTCATTTTGCTTAAAAATAATACAGCGCCATTTTAACAATAATTTTAAATGTTTATTTAATTTTGTTTTTGTGACAATTTCAAAAAACAATATTGTTTTTACTGCTGCAGCGTTTAACTCATGTTATTAATATCGAATAGTTAGTTTATTTGAATAATAACAATTAACATATTGTTTAAATAATGTAAGCTCATAATAGAATTAAGGAACATTTTGTTCTTATAATTTTTGAATAAAATTTTATTTTATCTTTGGATTTATTTCTTTCTTTAGGCATAGCCTTTCCACATTATATAGTTGAGAAAAAACTGTAGTTTTGAAAACACTCCCAAATAAACCACTTTAACTTTAATTCCTAACTTCGGTTGGCATTGACCATCAGCCACTTGAAAAGTTTAACCTTAAAAAAGTGGAAGAAATCGCATTTAATTCAATAATAAAAACTAGACTTATTCCAACTCTAGGCAAACCTTCCAACAATGGCGTCATTTCTTGCCAATTCTCCCTTCCTAAGAAGCTAGGATTAACTCAACTACCACGAAAGCGTCAAGACTAATCGCTCTCGCCTTGACAGCCACTATGTAGCTAATCTAAGTACAGTTCAGTGATGTGGTTAATTCGTTGCAACAAGGTTAGTAAACGTAATCACCAGCGTCTTCCTGAACAATTTTGAAATTTTAGCAAAATGGAAGCAGACGCATTAGGAAATTTTAACGCAATTAACGCCACCACCACCCAAACTTTCAACCCCACCTTTTGGTTCTACATCCGAGAAACCGTCAAGATAATCATTTCGACAGCGGCGATAACGTGCAACTTTTTAATAATTTTCGCCACAATCAAACTGGAAAAATTGAGGGAGGCTCGATTTGTTTATTTAGCCAATTGGGGTTTCGTCAATGCTTCGTGTTTGTTAATCTCCCCTTTCGTGGTGTTTTTGGTTGATAGTTGCGAAGTCGAATTTGAAAATTTTCAATGTTTGCTACTCCAATTAGAATCTGCTTTTATTGTTATCAACTTGAACGTGGCTTTTCTCATGACGCTCGACTGGATACTCGCCAATTTCTTGCACTATTCTTTTTACAGGGATAAATTAATTTTTATTAAAATCGCCCTGTACGTGTTTCAAATTTTGTACGTTTGTTACTGTTGTTTGTATTGTTTGTCGAATTGGAGGTCGATACACCACGGAAGCGTGGTGGGCTGGCTCCAGTTCTTAACGAGTTTTCTCTTGGTCCTGCACGTTTTATGTTACGTTTACTCGCGTGTTGGGAGACGCCAGGACCTGTTGCTTCGTCTGGATTTTGCTATAACCTTGCCAACGGTTTACGTGTTATGCTGGTTACCGTACCTCTTGGTGCACCTGGAAGTGCGGAACTTAGACAACTGCGACTACGGCGATTTATGGAACTTTTTGGCTTTCGTGACCGAGTGTTTGATTTACAGCAATGCGGTCATCAACGTGGTGCTGCTGTCGAGGAGCGAATCCGACTTTAAAGAGACATTTTTGGACACGATTAGGTGCAAGAACGGAAAATATTCCGAAGCTTCCAACTTCCAATAGAAAAGATCTCACTAAAGCTTGTCCAAGATTTTTAGATATTTTCTAAAAAGTGATTGCTTAAATCTTATATCTAAATAGAATATATTGCTTTGGAGGTAAAATCAGAATGTGTATTCTTCGCTGTTGCTGATTATAACCAACGGAGGCGTTAAAAAAATCAGAGAAAGTTTTCAATTTATTTTTCTCTGGTGATCAATATGAGCAATTTTTGTTTAAAATTAATGCCTTTTTTGATAATTGCGTGATGGGCTTTGAATGTTGAAATGTAGAAATCTATTAGAGTCAGGTCCTAGAAGAAAATTTAGGAATAGCTTAATTCAAATTTTGTGCAATCGCAGATTAATGTAATTGTCCCATGAACAATTTCCGACAATTGTCCGCTAAGGTCGCCGTCAAGCTGGTGATTAAACGTCGAATACCAGGCGGATTCGAAATTTATGTCAATTAGCCCCACTTTCCGCCGCCGCTGATGGTGGTTTCCTTCCTAAAAACGACCAGTTCGCACAGCCAATTGATGGAAGTGACTAGGTGATCCGCTATTTTCAAGGTGAGTCTTATACCTCGGCAAAACACCAACAAACCGCCGCAGTTTTAGGTCAAAATGGACACCCAAGACCTGTACAACCTGACAACCAACTCAACCGTCACCTTCTCCGACGAGTATGTCACTCCCTACGCCCGTCTCTTCTTGGAGCTCTTCACCGTAGTGGCAGTGTTTTCGATCGTCACTAACGTGCTGGTGATTTTCGCAATTTTAAAATACAAGAGGCTGAGGGAAGACGTTACCAACGTGATTTTCCTCCACGTGTGCTTGACTCAAACCGGGTATCTACTGGCAACTCCATTGACTTTGCGCGTCGTCACCGAGTACGGCCTGGTTCTGCGAGTGAATGCCCAAGTTATTTGTGCGCTCAACGAGATAGAAACTGCGCTAATTTTCGTGGCTTTCACTCACATAATCCTACTCATCTCCAACTGGTACATGAAACTGTACAATGAAAACCAACACCGGAAGTTTTGCAAGGTTTACAAATTTTGCATAGCAACAATTTATATTTCCGGAATCTTCCTTGCCGTGCTTGGCACCCAGTTTTGTGCCAGAGAACTTTATATTTTCGCCGCCGATTCCGCTCTGGACTTGACGTTTCTCGCTATGGTCATAGTGTTGATTGTTGCCAACATTTACCACAAGTTCAAATGGAAGCGGGTGCAGAACAAGAACGTTTCCGATTACGGTTTGGCAATCGGAAACATTTTTGCGGTACTTTGGTTGCCGTTGTTGTTCATGGGTGTTCTGGCAGCAGCCGGAGTCTTCTCGCCCATTACTCTCATCGTGATGACGACAGTGGGATTCTCCAGTCCCATTGTCAACTTTGCCTATCTCTTCTATTACGATCGCAATTTCAACGCTTTCTTGAAGCGAATCCTCAAGTGCGAATGCAGCAAATACGACAATGAAGCCCTAACCGACAACATCGTCGTTTCGGTCACCAACGGAACAAGCGAAGTGCAATTGCACCAAAACTAACAGGATTCGGGATCTTTGAAATTTGTTTGAGTCGGCAAAGATTTTTCGAGTTTGTTATCGAGATAGAGGTCAATAAATTTTATTTTGAAAACTTTTTTTGGTGTTGGTGGATTAGCGGATGGGATCTTGTCAAGGTTCTGCTTTCGACGATAAATGGAGCTTTTGAACCGTGACAGCACGCTCGCTGCATGTGGCTAATTAAAATTTGTAATCGGTGCCACCGTTGCGGAATTTGGTTTGTTAAACAATTTCGCTCCAACTAGTTATTAAAATCGGATGGCACCCATTGTAAGCTCAACAAACCACTTTCCAGGTCGCAGCGTTCTGGATCCCGATGTAGCAACGGCCCTATTCCCATCAGGCGGTGTTACAAGACCCTTATTAAACAACTACTCTTCAAACTCACAGTGAACACAATAATAGGGGAGGTGCAGTTTAATTTTTCGACTAGTACCAATTTTCAAAATTTTAAAAATAGCAATAACTTTAGTTCCGGAAAACGGGCCCAATAATGAAATAATGAAAACTTGGATGATATCAAATCGTCTGTTATTTTTTCGTAATTTGAATTGTAAAATAGACAATTTTGAAACTTTGTACCCACTTAATGAAGGATTTTTTAAAGTAGGTTAATGAGTGTTTTTTGACTTAAATTTTTCTTCAGGAACCTCCAGCAACAAAGCTGATCTTCCAAGATCATTGTAAAGTTGCCAAGATTAAAATTTTTAAAAACCAACATAAAAGTATGTTCCAAAAACGTTTGCAGATAGTTACCACTTCACATAGTACTTGGAAGCCTGTCGGCTAGTCCTGCAAAACACATTGTAATTCTTAAGACGGTACCCACTCGAAGCGACTAACGCAATAAAAGAAGCATTGAGCTAAAGGCAAAGTGTAGATGATTTTTTTTCCTCGAGCAATTATTTTAGTTAAAATAAACTTGCCGCCGCCACTGTGCTTCGTGTTTTCTCTCTACAGCTACAAGTCTTCATCGACAAGGCCACGATGCAGTTAAAGCAGTCTATCGAAACCTTTTGCATAACTATTTCTATTTCCTGCACACCGTGTTGTATCATGTTACTTGTGGAATCCCACCTAAAACTCGAGCATTGGGAGGCGATGAATGAGGCGACTCCCGATCAAGTTAGAAAGTTCCTACTTCTGAGGCGTTTATCTTCAATATAGCCAAATTTGCTCCACCACTGTCTTTGTTGTTTCCAGTATCAAATCGTCAAAGTTTTTTCATTAAACTATCTTAACTCAACGAATGCGGCGTGTTGAATAATTCCGGGTAATCAGCTTGTTTACACCAAACGTTACAACAACATAACTGCGAGAAGATAAGTGTCATCATCACCACAAGTCGAAGCAACATCAAACCATTCGGTTAAGTTTTCTCAATTCAGCAACAAATTGAAGGTAACAAGTAAAAGTTTATTGTTGAAACTTTCTAGTGTTTGTTCTCGTTGCAGCAGCATGGACGTGGAAGTGTTCGAGAACACAACAACACCTTCCGACACGTCTTGGGAGGTTTACAAAGAGGAACAAAGATTCTACGCCAGACTCTTCCTGGAGCTGTTCACTTTAGTAGGATTACTAGCAATTATCTCCAATTTTCTTATGGCGTTCGTCATAATTAAGTTTAGGAAGTTACGAAAGGTTGTTACTAACCAAATTTTGTTACACATCAATATCCTTCAAAGTGTTTACATGTTCACGTCTCCCTTGACTCTCCGGTTGACTCACGAACTGGACTCTTTGTTCGAAAATGCGTGGTTTAGTGTAACGATTTGTATAATGAACGATATCGAAAGTGTCATTTTCTTCGCTACGATTCTTGTGCTAATTTTGCTTCTTTGCGACTGGTACATTAAAACGTACAATAAGAACAAGTATAAAACATTTGAAAAGGTGTACAAATTTTTTGTTGCTCTAATTTACGCGGTTATTGTGTGCGTCCCACCAGTTACATTTCGGATGTGTTCTCCCTGGACTTATTTTACTTTTACAATACTCGTGGTCGTTTTGGCTCACTTAGTTATGATTCTAGCTCTAATAATAATCAATATAGTGCACAAGTTTAAATCGCGGCGATTGTCACACAACACCAACAACACGGGGTTAGCCGTCAGCAACATCGTGTTCTTCTTGTGGGCCCCCACATTTTTTGTCTTGTTAATAACTGCTACGGTTGGATTGAATATCCAGGTTGCTATAATTATTTTTTCGTTAGTTGGGTTTTCTAATCCCATTTTTATATTTTTGTACTTGTTTTACACCGATGACGGCTTCAATGTTTGTTTGAAAAAAGTTTTCTCGTGTCGCTGCAACGATTACGAAAACGAAACGCTAGAAGAGTCGATTTCGTATAACGATGTTAGTGGTGTTCATATTTCCTAGACCAAAATTTTTCAAAAGTGCGATTCCAAGTGACCTTTCAATCATCTATTATTCTAACAACGCCATTAAGTCGGACAAATATGTGATCACGTACGTGGACATTGGGTAATGAAGTTGCTATCGTTAAAGCGATGCTGTTCTTTAATTAGATCAACTGAACTTTGACACCGCCAAATCTGTACTTTCAAACCTTATTCTGTGCATCGACGTCAACTTCTGCAGAACTGACAGCAGTTTTCGTTACATGGAGGAAGACCGACGGATCTCGGGTAGCTAAATTTATATTAGAAATAAGATTGCTCACTGTTTTTCTTAAAGCATGTATTTTTTAATAAACTTTTAGTTAAGTTTTTGAATTTATTTTCTAACTTTAGATAGTTGATAAAGATTAGAAGCAAACTTTTCGATCAATAGTTAGAGTATAACTTCATTTCAGAAAATTGAAAATGTTTTACTAATTATTCTACAAATCGTGGCATTTTGAACTTAATTGAACTTTACACGTGTTGTGATCGCCATAAACCAGAATTATTCATTTCCTTTCAATCACACATCTCGTAAAAACCGCAGTCTAGAGCAGGAGTTCCAACAAACTCTTATAATAAAAGCGAAGTGATTGATCTTCTAGGAAAATATGGAAGATGCTGGATCCTGTAGGGTAATAACAAGCTTAGAGAAGTATTTGCAAGTTGACTCACCCTTTATTCTAACATGACGTAGGATGCCATCAGATTCGCGTAAGTATCTTATATGCACCCACTTAAGCAACGGATACCAAGCAACTACATTTTGAACACGAAACTATTTATCATATTTGTTTACCAATTATTCAAATTTTAATCCAATTTCACGTTGTCTTTTACCGATGCTAAACAGATGCAGAAACCAACACTAATGTCTCTCATAAGCCGATCCGAGGTCACGTTGAAGTTCATGACCTGTTTAGTTTTCTCTTAATGGACCGAAATTGGTAGACAACAACGCGACTCTTTCACCCACTCTGAACTATTCTCAGGAGTCGCAACAAAGACACCATCGCAAGTTTTTCCAAATAAATTCATCTAACAATAATTATCCACCAGTTAAACTATTAAAAAGTTTCACAACCTGAATAATCTGTTTGTTTTGGCAATTATCGGTGTCTTCGATGATTTCACGCCTCTAAATTAATTGTCGGTGAAGAAGTTTCTTTTCGCAAACCCGGCGTTGCAAGTACTTCTGCAATCTGCCTGTTTAACGAATTGTCTTAATAGCGATTCCCAGAGATAATGGATGAAGCGCATGTTTGTCGACAGTTTAGTCGAACTAAAACCTCGGCGCGAATAACTGTAACCAACAACATTCCCCAGTCGCAACTAAATCACGAAAAAAACAGGAAACGTAAGTAAGTTTCGTGCAAAAATCGAGTTACCCCTAATTTTTCAGGAGTTTTAAAATGGATAGTGAGGAAGAAACCGTGACAAATTCATCAACAAACTCTACCGAACCCTACCAGAACAATCAGAACCTCCACAAGCGCCTCTTTCTGGAGCTTTTCAGTTTAGTGGCGCTCCTTTCCGTCATCGCTAGCGTCCTGCTGGTTTTCGTTATTCTCAAATACAAGAAATTGCGCCGCAACGTGACCAACAAAATCCTGCTGCATCTGTGCATTCTGCAATTCGGTTATTTGTTGTCGACGCCGTTGACGTACCGATTGCTGGCCGATTTTAACGTTCACGAATTTCCACCTCTCGTAATAGTGTTATGCGTCCTCGTGGAAATCGAAACGGCGGCGTACTTTGCCATATTGTTGTTCGTTATCCTGCTGTTATGCGACTGGTACGTCAAGACTTACGGGGGCGAGGATAAGTATCGAAAGTTCGGAAATGTGTTCAAGTTTTTCGTTGTGATGATTTACGTGTTTTTCGTTTGTATGACGTGTGCGACGAGTCAGTGGTGTGACCATTACGGCTCCATGCATCTCAATGTCATCGCTAGTTTTTTCCTTTATATTGCCGCTCTTGTTGTTGTGATAATTATGAACCTAATTCACATAATCAAATCCAGGAACAGGACAATATCGCGCAACAACACCAACGTAGGACTCGCAGTTTGCAACATACTTATTTTCTTTTGGTGTCCCGCTTTTATGACGTTAATGCTGGCTTTTTTCGGTGCGGGTTACCCTATCGTTTTAATTATTTTCATATCGATGGGATTTTCAAGTCCCGTTTTTATTTCGTTGTATTTATTTTATTACGATAACGACTTCAACGTGTTCTTGAGGCGAGTTTTCAAATGCGAATGCAACGATTACGAAAATGAAGACTTCGAAAGCTCGCCAGTTGTCTTTGATGGAATGAACGAAGTGCGCCTTTCGTAAAACTGCCAATTGCTATTTTGTTCATTAATCCCGTTTTTGATAATCCAAAATTGGTCATAAAATCCGACGCAAAACGATGGATTTAACCTTCGGCGCTTTCCTCGTTAAATTTTGCACCTCCAATGTGCAGAAGTTTCCAAATTTCTCTTCTGGTTCCGAGATAAAATCACTGACTCTCATTATACTACTGGATAGCAACAACACTAAAATGACTTTTTGAATTACTAGTGTTATGTACTTAATAAAATTATTTTGAAACGTATTAAACCATTGCATATGCCCTAAATAACCGCCAGCTACAAGCCTTCAAAATTTTAAAAACTCCTGCTTGAAGTGGAGATTTATAAGAATCAGTGAAAAGCTAGAGGAAGAAAAATAGTGTCAGAAGCAAAAAAGAGTTAAAAGCCTGAATAACAAGAAAAAGTACTTTCTACTAGTAGTACTTAAGAAGACTTAGGACAGTAACAAGATGTAGGAATGCAAAGAAGCGTCAAAGGATTTTAAGGTTCTATAAGTGAAGGTGCAGCATAAGAAGAAAACGAAACCAGAAGAAAAAGTTAATGTCTTAATTCGTAAAATTATTGTTTAAATCTATACGTTCCTCTTTGTCTTTAGTCTCTTAGGTAATATGAAAAATCTATAATGAACACAAAAAAAGGAAAATAAATTTTTATTTACAAAATTAACTTAGATCAACGTTGAAACTTGATCGGTTTGGAGATCGACACTCTCAAAGGTGCCGTTAAGTTTAATTTCGTCGTTTTTGCATTTGCACAATGTCCGCATGCAGTCCTTAAAACTTTCGTCGTAAACACTTAACAAGAATAAAACAATGAGGGGATTGCAATAAGCCACTCCCGCTGCCAACACATGAAGTTCATCCAAAACACTCAAATTGGTAAATTGCCTGATGCAAATAATAACAAAATTAGGAAAGCAACACAGAAAATGCGATGAAACTAAAACTAAAATTATTCTGGACTTCTCTAGAACCACATGACCTAACCAAATTTTCACAACTCTAATTACGTGAACGACACTAATAAAAACGACATAACCCGCCCCGACAAAATCAAATATTTTGTAAATAGTTGCGTACCGGCAAGAGACGTTAACATAAATTGAAAATAGAGCCACAACAATCCACCCTAACGCAATTTCGGTCCTGTAGTGTCTCTTGAAAGTTCTCGATGTCGTTTGAGCGCAGAAGTTAAGACTGTACCAATCGAAGATTAACAAAACCACAAACAACACATTTCCAGAAAATAGTGTTAACAGTTCTCCTTGCCACCAACACATTAGTTCAATTGGTAAAAATTCCACCGAAGCAAAAACGACGATACTGGGAGGCGACAATGCCAATAAAATGGCGCTGAAAATGCTCCAATTGAAAACGTACCATTTTGTGGGGGTGTGGAGGGTTGGAAATTTTGCGATTGCGTAAATTATCACTATGTTGGCCATAACTCCTGTGATTGCGATCAGAGCTACGGGAAGCATCACGAAGTAGGATGGCGGTTCGTAATGGTATTCTTGCTGGGGATCGGATGTCGAATTGAATTCGAGATTTTTCGTGTCAACTGTGTCCATTTCCAGCTGAAACGTTGCGGGTTTAGAGCAAATAGTAATTTTTACCCTCGATACCGAGTTAGGGGTGTTGCTGGTGTTGCTGCGGAAAGACGAGAGTTGAGTAAGACTAAGGTTGAATCTATTTACTGGTTAAGTGGTGACGATACTAAAATGTTCCTGAAACGAATTAAGTCATTAAGTGCGTTGCTCTTTTCCGTTTGGATGCAATGAGGCGTAATGGCGCAAATTACGCCCATCAGCCACGCTATTACCTTCCTCAATTCGCGCGCTCTCTCCAACCAAGTTTGGCAGGCTAAGACAAAGCTCTAACATGGCGCATCCACCATTTTGCCAATTTTTAACAATTTAGTGACACTCTTAGCGGTGTTCCAAACCAAAAAATATTGATGTGTAGTCAGATCAGGTTGTTGACGTTTCTTGCCAGCAGGAAATTGAGGCGATCCAGAGAAACTTAGTCTTAGTGCAGTGAAAAACTCGACCAAGAGAGGCAGGTAATTGGACGATGATGTTCGGAGTCATCGACGAAACTCGAATTCGGTGTACTTTAATCATAGATATCAATTTTAGGTGCAGGAACCGGATGAGGAGTCGAGAACCCGTTCCTGTAGGTCAGTGTGTAACTGCCAGCAAGAGTTCATGACTCACCTTTTCGTGTTATGGCTGAGCTGGTGCTTAGGATTAACTAAATTTATTTACTCGTGCGGCGGTCTCTGACAAGTAATTAAAAGCTTTTGATCCAAAGTCAAAAATTAAAAAGGCAATTTTTGCAACGAAGGCAAAGAAGGTGGTTGAAACTGTATTCAAATTTTTCTAAAAAGAATTAGTTAATTTTGAGATTCACTCTAGTGAAAATTAGACATAAAAACACCATTAAGTTTTTTAAATTTTTTCCCTCAATTAAACTATTTATTATGAAAGGGTTGAAGAGGCGATAAAGACGCTCAATAATTATCACTAAAGTCAATTTTTTTCGCGTCTTACCACTTTGGAGCTTCATTCACATAACTTAAACACTTGATCTGCTAAATTTTGGAGCTAGCAGAATAAATTTTTAACTAAAATTGTGATTGCCGCAATTTTTTAACGTGGCGTTGATAAACCTTAAGAGGCCAAAAGCTATCGCTTCGTTAAAAATAGAGTAGGCAGTCAGTGTTAACTTCGTACTGGTTCAGTTGGTCAAATTTCTCGTCTGGTCAAAGGTAATTTCTCTATTATTGCCTAAATAATAATAACGTTTCAAAAATTATTTTTCTAGACAAAAATGGATGATTTTAACTTTACAACAAACGCTTCGATGGAAGTGGAAGTGGATGAACCGCCATCTAGCCAATTCACCATCAACTATAATGATGCACTAGCAATAATTGACTCAATTTCGCTAACAACCAACCTGTTGACGTTAACGGCAATATTGTTGACCAAAGACCTCAAAAAGGACCTGATGTTCGTCACCATTCTTCTAGTCAACTTGGTACAAATTATTGCGGTGATTCTCGACTACATCATACTTTTAAACCAAGGAAACTTCGAAGCTATATTCACGTTAGGACAAGCCAGCAACATAGTGACGATCAATATTCTACTGCTGAACGCCTTATTATTAGTACAGTGGTACTTTAAATTGCACGTTAACGAAATTCAGTACAAAAAGTTTTGTAAAATTCCTAAATTTGTTTATTTGTTTATACTTTTGCTAGATGTACCGTTTCTGATTGTTGATTTATTTTTGCTCTCCAAGTTGGACCGTTATCTGATTGGGACGACCATAGTTTGCATTCTTCATGTAATTGTAATTGTATTCATGTCAATTTTAGGTGGTCTGAACTCCCTAAAATCTCGTGCTACCCTCGATAGGGGCTCGGAAAATGTGGGATTGGTGGTTGCTGGTATTGACATAGTTTGTTCTGCTCCTGCTACAATTATTAACGTAATGTTGAATTTAGGCATCATAGTTTCTCTTGTGCTTCCATTCCTGAGTACTTTGTTGTGGGTTTCTAGTCCTATTTACAGCTTTTTCTATTTATGCAAATTCGATGATGACTTTAACACGTTCTTCAGGAGATTATTAAGATGCGAATTTAGAAGGCGCAGACGCACTTCGAGAACTCCAGTCATTTACGCGTTCGTGCATAAATGAGGAAAAATTGTCTATGACAATAATAATTAATGTTAAGTTTTTGGACAACTATAAAAATATTTAAACAAATTTGTACATATTTATGATTTTATTTCAATATCAAGGAAACTGACGGTCGTATTATCTTTAGAAATTGCTAGGAAGGAGAAGTATTTGTTCAATAATTTTTTGTTGCAAAGACAATTTCCTGTATGTTGTTTTGCTATTAATAAAATTTCAGGGGTTGGTTAAGTAATTGCATCTGTTGCCATCAAACGTTATTCAATAATTATGTTATTCGCGTCATTAATCCATCAAGAAATTAAGTGTGTACACAGCAAACAAAATCAGTGACCTATTAACTAGCCATATGTCGATGATGATAACGAGTCACAATCCACCGCAAACGAGGAGAAGCCAGGAATGTTGTTATCTGTTTCGGAAAAAATTAATTATTAACGATTCCTGCAATTTCCAAAACAAAACATTATATTACTAGTATCACGCATCCGTATGTTGGTTGTTAAGCTTATTGCAAATATTGGAATCAGCAATCGAACAGAATGTCAGAATTAATTCTATGTGGTTAAGTTATCTGGTGATTTACAGGCGATTATCACAAATTATGCAAAAGGTGATTACAATGCAGCAAACTGTTCCAAATAAAAAAAAACGGAGGGTTACATTTATTATTACCATTTTCAGAAACACGAACTGTATTGTTGGTGGCATACAACCCAGCAGAGAAGATAAATGGTTGCATATGTTACGGACCACGCTTCCAAATTGATGAGCCAAAATTAAATAGCAAAATTTTTCTACGTATTTTTTTTATTTATTTGCTATTTGCTGTTGCGCTAAAACTTTTTGGTTCTTAAAAAGCAAAATCTTGCAAGTTACTTCAAGATGTTTTCTGGGCTAAGTTTCAAGCTTCCCTTAATTCCCTACATTGTATAAGTGATGCTCGACTAAATTTTGCTCGAGTATTTTTCATTTGAGTTGAAGCCCAGGTTTCATGAAGCTGTAACAAAAGCTTTGGGCGGAAAGCTCGCAAACTCGCCTCGTCACCTCTGCATATTTTCGTAAGCTCGTCTGTTTGGCGCGAGCAATGATGCAACAAAGTAATCAATCTGGCCTCACCCCGATAATTTGTTTGTGTATTCGTGGTTCGTCCAATAAATTTTACGGCCCCACGTAACCGGTCATGACGCTTATAAACTTTATGATTTTCATCATCGCCAAACTGTTTACAATAGCTGAAGAAGCGGCCGACTAGACTCGTAAACTTGCATGCCACGATGGCGAAAACTTTCGAAAACGCAATGAAAGTGTAAAGCACGCCACGACGGTAATTCCCAACCAAAGTAATATCGTATGTGGGACCATAATACGTCATTTTTGTATGCTGATAAAGTTTCCAACAACAGCTCAGCGACGTCCTCTAATAAAATACGTGACTGCATGTTACCCTATTCCGGTTTCCTATCAGTTCGCATGCAGAACTCCTCGGCTACAATAAAATATGCGCCTGGATTATTCGCAGTTAATTATTTTATGCGATTCGTCGTCGGGCTTTCTTGAGTTTTGCAGCAGCGAGATAGAGGGAAATTAAATTGGATCGCAGACGGTTACGGTAATTGAAAAAATAAACTCGAAAGCTCGCTACGGTTTTTGAGCTTCAACACCGACTGCAGCAATATCGGTTCAATTTTGTTTCTTACCGGCTCAAACTACTTGCATTTGCCTCGATTCGGCCGGAAATTCAGGGGCAAAGAGAAAAGCAATCAACTCATATTAGTCAACCTCTGTCAAAACTTTAAAATCCTAATTTCAATCTCCAGTTTCCTCGCTAATTTCATCACGTCGCACTACCAACTTGATATCTCAAAGACCGCTCCGGTCGTAATTGAGTTTCAGGATTTTTCAGCCCATTTCAGACTTCGATTCGTTTCGGCTAATCCAATTTGGTTAATTGCCAACATCCTTGAGACTTCTAATGACTAATATGGATTTCTGTAGGTGTTAATTTATAGTGAAGTCTCAATTGTCGCATTTCGATTAGTACGGCACAGTTAATGAAGTAGGACTAAAGAACTTCTCGGAATTGAGGCCGAGTTTCGCTGTCGAGTAAATTTGCACGTTACGGAAATCTGGGGCGGTAACTGAACGAATTTCGTATTCGTACAACTTCTTCGCTAAGAATGAAAGAAATTCGTTTCAGGTGTCTAATTGGACGATAGACCGCTTTTCTGCTCGTTGCTCGCTCGAGAAATGGTAATTTCAGGATTTAGGGCGCAATTTTCGGCACGAGACCCTCCAATTCACGCACTTAGCTAAAGACAGCCAGAGAAGGTAATTTTCAGCCGAAAGGGAGCAAGCAATTAAGATTTTTCAATTTTATTAATCCAGCTGTTAATAAATAATAGAGACTTAATAAGTTAGACTTACAGCAGTGGGTCAAAGACGTCGATCAATAGTCGGGGATAAACTTGACGTAGCTCGGTGGAAGAAAACTACGAGATGGGAGGATAGGTCCCATCTCGGCCTGAACACTAACATGTGTAAAAAAGTGAGCAAATCTCCAGTGAGAAGTGATCACTGGAGCTTGACGAGATATTAGAAGACAAATCTAAAAAAACTTGGAACTTCTTGAAGTAAGTCGCAAAGTTGTCTGGTCAGATTAGTTTTCATTATTATTCTTCAATAAAACAATCGCCGTCAAAGATCACTGTCAATAGAGGGCACCGATGCTAGTTGACGTAATAGAGCATTGTTAGAATTTTTTTTAGAAATAACAATAAAATTAGGAAAAAAAGCAGGCAACGTTAACAAATTAAAAAATAATCCAAACCTGATCGACGTAATTATCCTCGAATAGGAATAAATAAATGAAAAACTGTTACCTCTGCTGTTAATACGAATTCGAACAAAGTTATTAAGTGTTGCGAGAAATTCGTCTAGACGTCGGTCTTGATTCGGTACCCAAGTGTCTGGTTGGTAATGATTGACAGTCGCAGCGACAGATGGAAATGGAATAATTTCGGATCGGGTATCATCTATAATTTAAAAATGTCGTAAATTTTTCGCCGTCTCTTTGAGAAATTACCGGCAAACTTTTTGATTGGTAATTTCGTGATGCAGCAACGTCCTGAAACGCGCTGACATTACCATTATAATATTTATCGTCCCTCGGGACCCCAGTGCTCCGGCCTGGAATAACATTTCATATCATTTAATATCGATTCGTACAGCTATCGCAACATACGTTTAAAACAACAAACTCGAACCGACCAAAACGTTTCCATACATTTTATCTACATATTGTCGTTTTTTGGACGTCACCCTTTGTTGGCCGGGAGATACGCGCAATTATCCTTAATTGTTTTTTTTTTTAGTTAGGGCGGTGCAACGTTATTAATGCAAATAGGTCGGGGATGGTGGCAAAATCTGAACTAAATTATTGATCATGGCCGTCTGGCTTGGGGCATTTGAGATGAAACTACGCGAAGTAAAGACTCGGGTTAGTGTTCAAAGGAAACTCGGCCAGGATAATTATTGGATCCAAGAGGGGAAGGCAAATGTTGTTTTCTGGGAGCCACCAGGTTGATTCAGGTCGCCACCTAAGACCAGCACTGGCACTTTTGTTGCTCACTACATGACCCACGCAAATTTACTCTCCAACTACAACTCGGAGGCCAAGAAAATAACTATTTAAACTATTGTAACTTAATCAGCCAAACAAAGCGTCTGGGTATATTAATCAATTTGAAATTAAGCGACAGTGCAAGGACGACAGTAAAAAAATGCTTAATTTTAGTTGAAATTCAACCTTGACCTAACCTGTGCAAAAGTTATGAAGAGATTTTACAAGTCGTCGGGACTGAATGAGAACTTAAAGAATTTTTTTGACTTCGCAATTATGAAGAAAATTTTTTTACAGCACTTGGTGGATACTGAGCGAGCTTCAACTGTTGGTGTTGGGGCGTTTGGAGAGAGGTCGATATTTTGCCAAATCCGGCTGATGCATTGAAGCACTTTCACTTAATTCGCCGCTTATTCCCGTTCTTATTGAAAACGGTCCTAAAACAGCTCGTAAATATCAAACGTGGCACGGCCCCGTTATTACCCGCGGCTCGCCTAAGGAGCCAATTTTTTTCCTTTATGAAAGCGTCGTAATTTTCAGGACCGGTAATTAATTTCGCAGTCCTTCAAGTAGATGGCTCCGACGCAAATGAACTTGGCTGAAAGTAGCGAGATTTCTCGTTCATTTCAGAAACAATCTATAAACCTTAAATCAAAACGATATTGGATTCCGGCTGATGTAATTGGCAATCTCGGCAAACTGTCATGCGACGTCTTGTAGCATTTTAAGTTTAATATCACATGAAATTGGTTCACAACTCGAACAGATCCGCCCTCGCGTTAGATACACACAGTCTCATGCTAATTCGCCGTGACGTACCTCTCAAAAAAAAAAACTACCCCGCCGTTACTTCACGAATTGAATATAAATTAAAGATAAAAGATTGTCGTTTTTCCGGGCACGCACAATAACGACAACCAAGACCCCGAACGGAGGGCTTTATTGTTTTTCGCGATAAAGTCCTTCCGAAGGAGCGGGTTTATGCGGACCACTAAAGCGAAAATAATAAACCTGGTTGATAGTAGTAAAACAAACGAGAATCATCAAAATATTTCCGGTGCGACCTATATTGAGATGGGGGATGGCGCAGTTGTTTATGGAGGATTCGAGGGGACCGAGTGAGGGCGAAGTGTTATTTTCATGACGCCCTTAAACTTGTCACTGCCAGAATATAAAGTTTAATACTGAACGGTGTCTTATATGGGACCCCTCGAGGACCGCCACGTAATCGGCCGAGCTCCAAACAGAAATCGCGAAGTTCACTGGAACGCAACAAAAAAAAATTTTCGCTAAAGGTGGACGTCGAAGCAAGTCATACTCCGTTAGCCAGAAAATTAATTCAAGCTGGATCTAAAGTGTAAGAAGAAAGTTATGTGACAGTCACTGGATAAACAACTGAAACAAAGGTGCAGTTTCTTATTAAATAGTAAGTTGAAGAACATGAAGGGGTAGCAAGTAGATTTAAATTGGAGCAAATAATATAATGTACACCAAATTAAACCATACATCCCGTGCACTGTCCACCAGAAAATTTAATGAGCATCAAAATATCTAAATGAAACTCAAATTATTATACATCAGAAAATGAGAACATCACCACTAAAATAACTATGCTGCGTATTGTTTTACCATTGCTTACATTTTAAATTCTTGGTATATGTCTATCAATTTTACTAAATGTTCACCCCAAGTTACGCGTCCGTGATGTACATGATAAATATTCGCGCTATCCATTTATATTTAGTGTTTCTCAAAAAAACTATTTGTGCGTCAAATAATTATTTTATTACTCCAAAAATGAAATATGCTCGCGCATCTCTTCTTGCCGCTTGCGCTTCCAGACAAGAGGCACGCGAAACAAGTTTTGTACAAGGTCAGTTTGGGGCCCTGTAATTTTTTTTTAAAAGCACGATTACAAACTACCACAAAAAGAAGTTTTACGTTTTACATAATGCAAGCCAATTACAGAAAAGCATTTATATATTACGAAAATCAATATCTTTTTTTGTTCAAACTACTTCTATTTTTACTCTTATTTTTCTTGCCCTAGCACATCTACATCTATAATTTTGCATAAAATTATTTACCATTTGCACAACATTTTATTGCTTGTGTATTTTTGATCAACAAATAGTATTTTTACCTGCTAAATAATATAACACACTGTTGAAAATTAAATATCTGAGTATTATGTTAGAATTAAATGCTGAATAAAATTTGGTGAACTTTTAGTATTTATGGTCAACAAAAGTTATTTTGACGAACAAAATATATAAGAGACCAGCATTATGTCAATATTTGATTGTCGCTTAAAGATTATGTATTTTCTTAATTTTGGTAAGCATTTAGTATTTTTGGGAAATGAAAGAATTTTTTTGTATGAAAATATTGGGTAAATTTGGTAAACTGTTAAATACGACCCGATTTAAATACAGTCGCGTCCAATTTTTATCTGCACCCCACACTCCAGTAAAAAATTTAAGTCGGGGAGATAAACTAGCTCCGAATATCGCAGTTTCACTGATAGTTCACGCCTAAATGCAGAATTTGTGGCTGAGTTTCTTGCCCTTTATAGGCCACCATCCATCAACACTTTATAGATGTTTCAGCCTTAAAACTCCGAATTTATATACGAGTATCCGCAATAAATTCTCGAACATTTGAAATGGGTCAACTAACCGTTCCGCTTCCGGCTGCCTGATTCAGAGCAACTGCATCTAATCAGCTTCTTTTATCGCAATAACGCACATAAGTATGGATGAAAAAAAGCGAAAGCCGACTAAATCATTTCTTCACACACCGGCAACAAATCCACCCAGAAGCTCCACGCCAAATATTAAAAAAACCACACGTCAATTGGCGGCGCCAAATTAAATTACATATTGAAAGAAAAAACAACAAACCACCCCAGTTACAGCTCGAAATTGAATTGCGTTGCGGCAGTAATTTATAAAAACACGAGGTATTGTTGCAGTGCGTGATGAAGCGGAAACTAGATAGTTGTAGCAGATCCTCGAAATAACTCGGTGGTTGCACCCTCGATCAGTCAATGTTATGAACCTAACACCCCGAGATGCGCCTCGCCGTATGACAAATCTATTGTGTAATATTGTGTCGCACTTATCTGAATAATTCATGGGGTCTCTGCCGCCTGCCAGGTGGCAGATGACAGTTTTGGCTGCGTAAAATTCGCATATTGCCGGTGCTAAACGGCGGCAATGCTAAAAAGACGATTTGAATATTTGCAATTTTAATGGCCCGACCCAACTTTGTCGGAACTTGAAACGTCTGCTCCCTTGATGATGGCTTTTTTGTTTTGGTAATGCCGTCGGAAGTTACTACTCTTATCTATTTCTGGCGATCATTAGCGTCAACGCAGCTTTTTACGGTCGACTCTGTCAGAACTCTTCGATTAACGTAAGTGCTGCCATTACCGCAAAGTTAGGCCTATTAAACGAATTCGGAAGTAGTTGTTGATGAGGGTATTTGTTGGAGGCGATTAATTGGGCTAATCAGCGAGCGAAGCGCCCGGGGAGTGCTCGAAGTGCAATCGGGGACGCCAACAAATGGCGGAGGCGCCGGGAGAAATCCAAACCAACCAAACATAATTCACTTCCAATTACATTTTTCTCAACAAAATGAATTTTTTTTTCAGCGTCTAATTACAGATCAAACGTCATTGGTCGGGTTGGAAAAAATTACTGAACTGACAGTAAAAGTTTTTTTTTTAATTTACTAACCTCAAATTAAGGGACGGCTCCTAACTGATCGGTTTAGACGGTGGCTGGTGAAAATTTTCGGGATTTCTGTAAACAGGCCGCGATGCCTCAAAGCGCGGCGGCCATATGTGGAAGATCAGCGAGTTCGATCGAAAACTGATTTATAACTGTACAATGTGCTCCAGAAGAGCCCGCTGTTTATTCCTAAGTCTTTTAAAATTTATAGCAGACGCACGGGATGTTGTTTTTCCAAACGCCGTTGACGCAAGCATTAAAAATAATTTATTTGCCCAAAATCGACATATTGTATATTTTAGCAAGCAACACCCGATTTATTAGAGCCGCCAAAGTTCTTTTTCAACAGTCTCCAATGTCACGTTCTTAAATTAACCGCAACAGTGGTTTACGTACGTGTGTGTGTGTGTGGCGGTTGTAACGGGAAAGTTTCCGGGTAATGAATAGCTTTTCATAACTTTTTTGTATCTTGATAAAAGCTTGTTGCTTTGGCTGAGAGCAGGCAAACCGAGTTACTTTCGAAATTTCACATTATTCGGATTAGTTAATAAATACAAGTTAAAAGTTTTAAAGGATGCTGGAAAGAGTTTGTAGGTACCCCTTAATTGCTTAATAAAATTTTTAACGGAAAACCCTCGACGGGCTCGTAAAAAACAATTAGTTTAACTTCCCCTAGAACGCCGGAAGCTAATTGAGAGCGAGACGAATTTATTGAAAAATAAAAGGTAACTGTCATTGCCTTAAGAGCAATACGCAGTTTGTCGCTTATTTGATGCGTCGAAGTACCTGACTTCAGTTAATGAAGCACCAATTTATTTATTCCATTAAATATTTTACGTAGTTCAGCTTTTAGGGAATAAACTTTGTAACGGTAATATTTCGACGTAACGTTGTTAGTGTAAACTGTTCTCGTTTTCAGTCCTTAATACGGTATCGGAGGAGTATGGATAATACGGTCGCTCGTAAGGATAATGGGAATGTAATGACTTTAGAGGAAAATCGAGACTATAAGAAGTTCAATAAAGGTTACGAAGTTACCTAATTTTTTTTTGCATTGCGTCCAATTTGTCCCTTTATATTTCTTTAGCTTAGCCTTCGAATTTCTGATGCATTTTTACAAAGAATCCAGCATTTTTTAAAATTTAGCGACGAAGAGCATGGAACCAGTAAAACACTAATGACATTACAATCAGTCTACCTGAGGTAACCGTTCTTCAACTTGTATTTCTAAAGAACTTAATTTATATTATATTATAAGAACTTTTTTTCGCAATTTTGACAAGTTCTCTCTCACAGCTAGAGATGCCTCCAAAGATACTTTAGGCCTGAGTGATGATTCGATCAGCCAATGAACTCATTTCAGAGTGCGTTTTATGGCCAATCGTTAAATACTGAAAGCTGTCTGAAACTGGAGCGGATCATAACTGAAGCCTGAGTGTTCAATAAGTAGTTGTGAAACATCTGAAAATCTCGGTACAGCTACGATTCAATAATTTTTTCTGGCACCTTAGTCGAGTTAGTCGTGAATAAAGGTAACACGTTCGTTAATACTCTAACTGTCCTGGAACTAGTTCAAATTTTCCGGAATCCGATCGTTTGATTAGGGAAAGCGTGCCCTGCGTGACTATCGAGAAAACAAATTCCCGCCAACATTTTCGTTATCGTTGCAGGAACAAACACAATTAACGTTTGAGCTAATGAACACTGTTCTACATCATCTCCGGATGCACGTAACACAAACAGTTTGCGATCTAGACATGAAAATGTGACAGCTCGTGTCATTGTTTGTTACCGGTGGACGCGGAAAATTAACTGCTTAAGCTTCCGGCCCGGATGACGTAAGTACACGTCAGGAGGGTAAGTACGAGGAATTTGGGATTACCCCCCCAAGCATTTGATGCAGCAGATAAGTAAATACTAGTGTATAAGTACAGGTGTTAGGGGTAAAAAAATAATATTGGAGTCCTCTTCCACGCGGATCTTTGTGATCCTAGGCAAAGAAATCAATGAAAGGTGCCAAATATATTTTAAAATAAAGTAAAATGTAGGAAAATTCTTATATTTTCTAAATTTAAAAAAGATTATTTTTTTATAATTTTTGAAAAAATTGTGAATCCTCAGCAGCCAAAACTGCTATTGCTTCTTCAAACTGTAACAATAGCAAAAAAGTTTGATTGATGGCGGACAGGAATTCCGGTAATTTCAGCAACAGTTGGACCAAACTGCAAAAGGGTAATAACTCGAAATTTAATAAATCGTTTGGGGAATTCGGGTTTGGGTTGGAGGTGTCGAGAAAAAATCGGAAGCAGGCAGGATGTGGAATTTAAAACGATTATTACGAACAACACCGCGAGGTCGGGATTTATCGGGGCACTTAACGCGGTTTCTACCACTTACTTTCGCCCTTTCACCGCTCGATTATGTCGACTGCGTTATGTTCCTCCACTGTTTCACGCGAGTAGCTACAATGGGAGGCGAAGTGCATGCAGATTGCCGTAATTGAGAGTCCTGTCCGCGCCAGTAACGAATTAGGGTCAAGCACCAAGGGCTCAGGACTACCTAATTGCTGTAAGCGAAGAATTACTCAAGCAGATTCTTCACAACACTGAAAACGTCCCTCCAGCGCCATCTATGAAGCTACATCTGCAGCTGAGATTTAACATTTGGTAATTTCAACCCCTGGTCAAATAAAAAGTTTCTCCCCGGCTTAAAAAAAATCAATTTTTGAGATAAATGGTCCCAATGTCATTAAAAAGCAAAGTAGTAACAATTTTTAGGTTTTATTCATGTTCTTCATAAATTCGAACTTAACTCTGGTCCTGCCGTGTCTCACGTTTGATGACCGAGAGATATAAAACAATTTAATTCTTTCTTTTATTTTTCCAACCCTTCCAACTCGTTTCTTTGATGACATTTTCAATTTTTGTTGAGTACAATTTAAGGGATAATGGGGCACGTAACATGCTTCTGCTTCTTGCTATTTCGGCTTGATCGGTTTTGGAAGGCCGTGTGTTTTTGGCGCACAATAGAATTATGCTTATCACATCTGAGGGCCCCGGGAGGCCCAACTCGCCTTTTTCCATAATTTATGCAACGAGATTACTGGCGCTTCATACTTCATAACGAAATTACTGCCGCCACTGTCTAGATCATTAATATTTAAAAAGTTCCAAAATACGGCGCGCCCTTCCTCCAGAGCGCCGATAACGAACCTGACATTTTTGCGAGAACCGCCTAAAATCGCAGCGTCTAACAAGATTTGCCAGCGAACAAAAAATGAGTTTCCTCGTTCATAGAATATATTAGAAAATTATGTGTAGGCAAGTGGCTACTTATTATTCCGAGTGTTAAGCTTGTTTAATCTGAACGCTTGCAATATTTCTCTCTGAGTTGAAATATTTGTGTTACCGGCGTTTTAACTACATTGTTAACAATTCAGTGTTGGAGCTAGTAAAATTAAATGCGGATTTATGCTAATCCCCCTCGACATTCCTAGGTTTAAAAACAATAAATTCACGGTATCACAACGTTGTATTTCCGTCGATTATGAGCGAGTTTCTCGCTTGGTTACGATGTTATGTTACGTAGCGAACTTATTGTGAAGCAGTGCGGTTAATTTGTTTGACTTTTTCGCATTTTGCCTGAATACGTAGCGAAAGCTTCATCATAGGACGTTGCGTATTCCCTTTCAGTGAGCTTTTAAAGTGTTGTACGATCCAAATATAACCTTCGAACTGGGGATTCATCATTTCTGACGTCAATCTACGTCAGAAGTAAGAACATTTCCGGCCCGCGACAAAGAGCATTATGAAAATTAGATAGATACGATTTTGTATTGCATTGCTGGTCTTTTCGGTTGTTCGCCGAAAATCGCCCACATGAAAAGCAAAATTGGAAGCAATTAAAACGGGCATTCGATATCGCCGAATTGACGTTATCGCCCGAACCGTAACCTAATATAGTGGGACATTTTGTTGTGGACATTATCAGAATCTGCCAATTATGCCGCACGACGTTACTGTCAATAAAACTTACACGGTTTAGGGGATTATGACCAATCACGTCGGACAATAGTCGATAATCAATCAGACGCCAGGGAAACTACAATTTATTGCGCTATGGAAACAAGGGATGATTGATGACGCCAACCGTATTTTTGCGGAATATCAAGTTTCTGATAACTTAAACGCAAGCAATCTTCTCGCGAGCAATCCAATTTTCTAGGTAAATTTTTTAGCGTGTTTCCCTAATCTCGTCGAGAGTTTGAAAATAAAATGAAGGCAAATTGATAGTGTACCGGGGCATACGTCAGCGAAGATGCCAGGTCAACGTAGCGCTCTGCGTCACCACCAAAGCAAATAGCAAATATAAAATTGTATCCATTGAAAAAGTTATGAGCTAAAGTAGTTGCAGTCGATTGTACAAATGGCGGAGGCGCCGGGTGAATCCTTATTAAGATAGAATTATAAAAATTTTAATTTTTTTATTAAGAAACTGTTATTAGCTCTTTTCAACAAGTTATAAAATGCTTTTATGTAATAACTTTTTTAGAAGTTAGGAATTTTTATGTACATCCTTGTCTACGTACACAAGGTTTAAGAAAGCCCATCAAAAATTGATTATTTTGCTTTTACGTAAACTTATAAATGGAATATGACTCAAATAAAGAAGAAGGACATAAATCTTGTTCATTTTTTATTCTTTAATTAACGTAGAAAACTAGAAAAATAGTAATTTGATTGCACGTCCAAACTCTTAATGTGAGCTACCTATTGAGGGCAAAGTTGTCTAATTGACGGGCCCTTAGGGCTTTGGAAGCTTCCTTGCGACAACAGGCACTTGTTACAAACTAAGACTAAGGGTAAAAGATAATAATGTGCGCCACATCACTGATTCGCTAAATAAACTAAATTTTTAAATTTGCGCTTTGATGATGTACGACTACTTTTGACATAAAGAGGAGCTTTGAAAGCTAGAACTGCTTTCAACTTGTGGTATTGGGGCATTTCGAAGAAATGCATTAAATCACAAAAACACTTGAAACCGAAGCTTCGACGGAAGAAAATACAATTTCCAAGATTTCATTAAGAACCGAAAGCTCGTATAACAACAAATAAAATTTTTTGCTTCACAGATGTTGGCGGCTTTCCATTTTTTTACGAGCTGTCGATTATTACAGTCATAAAATTGTACGAATAAAAGCAACAAAAAGCGCTTTTCAGTGCCTGCTAAAATACTACAGTAAAAGTATAAATAGCAACACAATGACTTAATCGAAACCGTCTTCAAAGGTCATCCAGATTTTTGAAAAGACCTGAAGCTAATTTGATAATTAATCAAATATTTCCACAAATATAATTTTTAAGCGTTTGAGCCAAGAAATCAATAATTTTAATACAAATACTTCTAAATTATTACACTCACCTCGTGAACATTCTTGAGGATCCTCTAAATGACTCCACAAATTTTGCCGTCAATTTACCATTCTTTGATGCAAAAGCCTGAAAAAAAAACGATTTTTTAATAATAATTTTAACTACTACAATTATTTAATTCTTTAATTACAATTATTTCCGTGACTATTAACAACTTAATTTTTTTTTATTGTTCACTGTCTCAAAAGCTATAGACGCTAAAGTTAATTAATTTGGCGAGCCACCGAGCTTTTTTATCTCGAAATGGCGCCTCTTTTTGTAAAAACCCAAACGCTACAATGGCCCAGGTAGTTTCTTTTAGCTCGCCAACCAACATCCTTTGGCGAAGTCTCCCGGTAATTACACCGAAAGAAATAAATCAGCCCGATTCTATTTCTTCAACGGCAGTTTTGTTCCGCCAACAATCGAAACTTTCGTCTCGAAAAACCTTGACTTTTCTTATTAATTTTCCCAAACAAAAATTTCTTTGGCGTGTCCGTCGATGCATAAGTTTGGCGACTGCGATAGTGTGAAGACCAAAAGCTCGACGTTTACAGAGAAACGAGCTTTGTGAAGTTGGGGGACCGCAACGATTTCGACCACTAAAACAACTAAGTGGTTGACTGAGGATACTAGTTTAACCCAATTTCTAAACTCGATTCTCACTGAAAAAGCGAACCGTAAATAAAGTTACTATTGTAGTTTTGCAGGGAATGCAATCTCTTTGTTATCGACCTGAGTAATGGGCACGGCTTTGTTCCGAAAGAAATTGGCCCCGAAGCACTTCAAACATCTCTTCCTCGGTAACCTTACAGAGCTTTTTACACGGCGCTTTAAAGCGACGGCGCTCTAAGAGCCATTCGAACGCCAATAAGGACGGTGCGGTCAAAACAATTTACGGATCCTCGACCTCGCCACAGAAAAAATCGGGACCAAATTTCCCTATTGAAGCTAATGACGAACCTGTCTCTAACAGAAAGTTTAGGCAAAGCAAATGTCCTAGAACTAAAAGAATATTTGACTCCAAGCTCTTTCAAATCAAAGTATTTAAAAAAAAAAAAACGACGGAAACTTTTTTTCTGCTATTCTTCCTGAAGTTTTTTGTCTTAAACTTGAACCTTAGATGCTAAATATCTGCGTTTAATGTTGGCCTCCTCTATTCACGTTTTGGGTCTGAAAGCGAATTATGCCAAACCTTGGGAGGCAAGTCACCCACGTCTCAAACTATACAAAACGAGCCTTGAAAGGGGTGGGGGTCTTATATATGTCAATTAATTAAATTTCTGTGATCCCAATCGCTCCTTCGAGCATTGAAAAGTTTTAATGAACGCAACATTCCTGTAGAAATTAATCCCCGCCGCCCTTCTTGCCAAACCACATTTAAAACTTCCCATCTAAAACGCTGTTTCTTCTTCGAATTTTTTTATGGACACTGTCAACTAGCGCCAACAACTTTGCTAATAACATTACAAGCAGATAAATCTTGCACTACTTGTAAATTCACGACGTGCCATTTCTTCGGTCTAGCGATGTCTGAATTGGGCTTTAATCTCTGGCAGTCTGTACGTGTAAAAACTTTGCTCGGACGTGTGGCAAAGTTGCAAGAAAGATTTCTAATCTATTATTAATGGTGCGGATCCATTGAGGGAACAATGTGGCACTCCTGGTGCGTGTTCGGCCGCCATCAATAATCGCGGTGGTTCGTGGAATTATTGCACCTTTTTAATGAAATTGTTGTATTTATGGGGTAGGAGATGCGTCATTAAGGACGAGAGGATTTTCTTGTCTTTTGTGGCGGCAGTTTTGCGTGCGGTCGTTGGAAGGCGACGGTTTCGGGAGAGGACCGGCGCGGCGGACGAAGAGATTTAGGAGGGCGCTAAAAAATAGGGGAAATCGCATGTTGCTATTTCATTCTGGAATTATTACGACAAATTGCTACACTCTACTGAAATATTGTTATGGGATAAACGGCGAAAGCCATTTGTTTCCGCTGAGACCTAACAAAATATTCCCTCACACGCGCCGCAAGAATAGTTACCTACTTTGTATGTAACCATGATTTGACGGTTAATATTCTCCTTGTTTCGCGATATTTCAGCAACATGCGAACGTGGCTCGGGGAAACAGGCGGTCTTGCTGTTACCACGGCAGAAGTTTGCGGTATCGTCTCAATGCCACGTACATCCAAATTTTTAAACATAGAACGTTTCGGAAAAATAGCGATTTTCTAAGAGATTCTGAACACCTTTTTCAAAATGGAGAACGTCTACAAATGGTGGAGGATCCAGGTATATCTATAAAAATTCATAAAAAGTTAAAGAGTAACGTCCAGAAAATGTTAAATTTTTTTCTAAAAAGAGCAAAATTATTTCTTTTCAGGCAGCCGAAAATTGTTTTTGTGCGACACATAGTTTAGAAGTTATGACTTTTTTGCTACTTTTCAACCCACAATCAAAAAAATTTCTTATTTTTTGGATAAAGTTTTACTAAACCTAAATGCGAAGGTCCCAGAAGCAGGAGGTATTCAATAAGAGATTATTATTTTTAATTAATTGGCGCCTCGATTTTGAAAATTTATAGATCGTTTTATAAAAATAACCTCAAAAATTTCCTCGAAACGACGTTAACGTCCAAATTCTTGCTGAAATCCACCAAAGTCACCCTAAACTCACTCACTCTCTCTGCACAGTTAAATTTTCACGGTTTTAACACAATTTGAGAACTTTCTTCATCTTTAATTTAACGAGGGCGCCAAAGCGCATAATCTAAGTAGGAGGAAGTAAGTGCAATTTTGGCGCGGTACTAATCAAAACAAGTTCTGTGCTCATAACAGCGAGGGTGGTTTTGTCCTTGCATTTGCAGGGGGTAAGTTACATAGTTAAATTTCTTAAAAAATTAAATAACACCAAAGGTTGACAGAAATCGGTGGTACAATGACAAAATTATTATTACAATCGTTGTTTTTATAAACATGGAACTGGTTTTGATTATGTCCGTTTGTTATCCCATCATGCACCTGCGCACCTCACCTGCTTACCTACTAGATTGAAGATAATTTATTGGCGGCTTCCGGTCTCGTCAAAAATAAATAAATATGAATTTAGTATTGTGGCAGTTATTGGAAGTTTTAGTGCAAATGATAGTCAATTAGCTTAAAGTGAAAGTGTCCAACGTACGTGGTGGATAGTGGATGGTGATGGGTGTATGGTGGATGTAAGAATTCTGTGATTCCATCGCCGCAAACTTTTAAGGTTAGTTTTATTAAATGGTATTTAATTATGTTAATTCGGTCTAATCTTAAATAATAACCACGTTAAAGAGGTTGCCATAATTGTGAATTCTGTTGATTATAATTATTAATTAAAAGAAAGGATTAATATATTTACAAAATATTTTTTTGGGTCATTGACCTGGTCAATTCATGGCGTTTGTTGGCAACGTTATAAATTTTGAATCAATTGTAGCCATAAAATAGTTAATAACTGCCTGGAATAAACAAATTATATTGCATTTAAGAAAAAATCATAAATTGTTAATTTTTTATAAATTTTTAAATGGTGATCTTCACTTGGTTCCTCCACCATTTGTTGACCTTTTCCAGTTTGTACAAATTGTCCGAAATTTTTTAGGGCAACTGCTTATACTTGTAGCAACAAGTTAAACCAAGTGTACGATCTTTTGAATAACCAGAAATATTTTCGGTAACAAATAAAATGTACACTAAATTAAACTATACATCACTTGCACTGTCCACCAGAAAATTTAATGAGCATCAAAAAATCTAAATAAAACCCAAATTATTATACATCAGAAAATGAGAACATCACCACTAAAATAACTATGCTGCGTATTGTTTTACCATTGCTTACATTTTAAATTCTATATGTCTATCAATTTTACTAAATGTTCACCAAATTTAGAACGCTCAAGTTACGCGTCCGTGCTGTACATAATAAATATTCGCACTATCCATTTATATTTAGTGTTTCTCAAAAAAACTATTTGTGTGTCAAATAATTATTCTATTACCCCAAAAATAAAATATGCTCGCGCATCTCTCCTTGCCGCTGGCGCTTCCAGACAAGAGGCACGCGAAAAAAGTTTTGTACAAAGTCAGTTCAGGGCCCTGTAATTTTTTTTAAAAGCGCTATTAGAAATTACCACTAAAAGAAGTTTTACGTTTTACATAATGCAAGCCAATTACAGAAAAGCATTTATATATTACGGAAATCAATATCTTTTTTTGTAGAAACTACTTCTATTTTTACTCTTATTTTCCTTGCCCTAGCACATCTACATCTACAATTTTGCATAAAATTATTTACCATTTGCACAACATTTTATTGCTTGTGTATTTTTGATCAACAAATAGTATTTTTAACTGCTAAATAATATAAGACACTGTCGAAAATTAAATATCTGAGTATTATGTTAGAATTCAAAGCGGAATAAAATTTGGTGAACATTTAGTATTTATGGTCAACAAAAGTTATTTTGGCGAACAAAATATATAAGAGGCCAGCATTATGTCAATATTTGGTTGCCGCTTTAAGATTATGTATTTTCTTAATTTTGGTGAGCATTTAGTATTTTTGGGAAACAAAAGTATTTTTTTGTATGAAAATATTGGGTAAATTTGGTAAACTGTTAAATACGACCCAATATTTTCTAGTCGAGTGACATCAGTCATTTGACGGATCTTACAATCTTTTTCAATCTGCAGAGTTTAAGTGACCGCAATTACTTTTAAGCCTGAGTTGGAACTTAGTGGCAAAACCTTGTCTTGTCTCATTTTCCAAATGCCACAATGTTTCCTACAGACGTAATTACATTTTATATGACCACCACTGCGGAAGAGCATCTCCAATCTCAAATTGACCGTACAAAGAATGTAGGTCGACATAAAATTTTCTATCATTGAAACAACAATCGTTTAAGCGGTCAAATACTTGTCGTTCTGTACAGAGCCGCGCTTATCCTCAATCATTCGACAAGGAAAAAATCTCTGGTTGCGTTGCCTAAGACCTTAGATGTCGACCCATTGAATAATTACCACCCCAATAGCTCTCTCACAAAAATCGTATCGTTTAATGACAGCTGTTAAATTTGCGGTCTTGTGTTCTACATAGAAACCCATTTTCCTTCCGCCATTACTTCTATTCATTATCGTCAATAATCTCGGGATTACCTCAGAAGCGCCGGCTTAAATTGGAAAGTAATGTGGTCTAAACCAATCGGCTCACAAGAGATTCCCACACTGTCATATTAGATTACGTGTGGCTTTTACGGTTTCATTTAATATAATTACTTGCCTGGCCCGGAATGGTAAGGTTGGTACATAAAGTTTGATTACCAACGTCGGCTCCGTTAGTACAGTCTCTTGATTTCAGTCAGTTTCACCACAAAGACGCAAATTTCGAGGGTTAATAAAAGAAATCGGCGGTGTTCCGCGATGGAAAACTACAGAATTGAATAATTTCCGTCGAAATTCTTGATTTGTTTAGTCGCTTTATCAAATAACGGACTGGATATTGGCGAGGTTTTATCCCTTGTCTGAATTATCGTATCCTCGTTACATTCACAGCCAATTCTGTTCCGGACAATTTGGCTCATATCTAACGATAAATAACCGCATTGTTTGAGAGAATGAAGTCCTTAAAGTTTATGCATCATTGTCCTGAAACACTGCCAACTGTATTTCTCATCCAAGACGCCGTATTTATTTGACGTCCTCCAGACGCAAACTAGATCTTGCACAAGTGCCTTAACACGATTTGTAGTTTTCCAACCCGTCATAAGGATATCTATAGGCAAATGCGGGCGATATCGGAAATTGAGAGAGTTTTATGTAGGTGCGCAAGGTTCGTGAGGGTGGCGGCACCGAACCGAGAAATTTGGGCTTCTGCGGCCAAGGCCGAGGACGCGATACATAACTTTTCCATTTAGGGGTCCTGTAAAATCTTACGGCTTGTTTC
The DNA here is from genome assembly GCA_951805265.1 of Schizotus pectinicornis. NCBI lineage: Eukaryota > Metazoa > Arthropoda > Insecta > Coleoptera > Pyrochroidae > Schizotus > Schizotus pectinicornis. The sequence goes on from OX638207.1 coordinate 6,520,878, forward strand.
GCCGGTCCCTTTTTTGTGTTTACACGTTAGTAGAATGGACCGAGGGCGTCGACGTCGGAAAATATATGGAACATCCTGGAACGATCGACTATCCAGCGAGTGCAAAAAAGACACGACAGGAAAACGTAATTTTTAACGAAATAAAAGGACGCGATTTGGAAAATGTTCGAGAGTGTTTTTAGAAGCGTTGAGAAAAAGTTTACCTGACCCGGAGCGACGCGACTCCCTCGGGACTTTCACTAACAGAATTTTGACAACATCAAAAAATTATGGCCCTGCGACGTTTAAGCGAAATTAATAGCAAGTGTTATTAAAATTGGAGCGCCGCGACGGAGTTTGGGAATTTATGGCGGGGAATGTGTCGTAAATCAGGCATTGAATGCTGTTATCAAGTTATATTTCAGCGCTCGGGGGCCATGTCGTGAAAGGGGGCACTCCCATAATTGAATCGAGTGGCCAACAATCAAATGCCAAAATTGATTTTAAATTGTTACCGAAAAGAAAAGCTTTTTCTATTTTCCGAAACTATTTTCGTTTTGTTTACCTACCTACTGGAAGCTTCTGTGATAAGAGATACTTTCAGAAAAATTTAGCATAATTCAGATAACAACTCAAAAATTTAGGGTGCTAAAATTCCGCATAACGAGGGTTGGCATTAGGAATCGGGCTTTTCGATACACTATGGCCCCCCTTGAGGTCTCAAGCTTTATTCAGTTTCCTTCAAATGGTCCCTACCATGTTGCCTTTTGATGCAGATTATCTGCTTCCACTTTTAGTAGGTGTAAATTGGGGATTGACGCGATTCAACAGGATATAATTGCTCTTTTCGGTTCCGCCCCCTCTTTGTTCCAAATCATATTTAACCTTCCGGATATTCGGTTGGCGGCCATGTCCGGAAAAGCCGGCTTCGTTATTTACCCGTTTTACTTTATCCTCGCCACGTTATTTGCGGCATGCAAGCAATTCCTCTAAGCCACTCACGATAGGCTGAACACACACCGGCGTATTTACTGAATGAAAATTTTTATTGCCAAATATTTATCGGGTCCCAGTAGAAATTTATAACGCCGCAAAATGTAAATAATTTTCGAGTTAAATTTCCAATTTTTTCGCCCGCCTCCGAGATGTGTAACTACAAAATGTCTTTGCAGTCACGAGTACAATTTTTTTCTTATGAAATAAGGGACTTGATTATTCACGTGTTGACAATTTGAGGAAAGAACTTAAGCGAGAAAATCTAATAACTGCTGCATTAATTATAGTTTGATGAAAATGAAGGGTGTGGAGGATCCTCAATATTTGCAAAAAAATGATAAAAATTATTCAAATTTTACAATTTCCCAAAAATTTCTTTTTGGGTAATTTTTTTTCTTCATACTAATGTTGCAATCTAGAAAAAATGGGTCTTCGATTGAAGAATTATTGAGAAAAAAATAACTTTACTCAATGCAGCAACAATAACAAATAAAACACAGGTGTATGACTGGAGAGAAGTCGCTATTAAGGATTTTACATCTTGGAAATTCACCCGGCGCATCCACCATTTGGTCATAATAAAATAGTTTGATTTTCATCCTTAGGTCCTAAACTACTACTTTTACTTTCTCCAAACATAATTATTTTGTTACAATTAATAATATAATTTTTTTTCGTTAGCTGACTCTTTAGAAGTGATCTCCTTTTCTCCTGCTGTAAGAGAGTACCAAAAGTCTAAATCAAGTCGTTATTAAATCTCTCCAATTTAGTTTAGCCTTAATTAGAGGAAAAAGTTTTTTAGAACGACCCTTAAATGAGGTGAAGTCCATTTGTGGCCCCCATAACGCCTCACCTTACCCATCAAGCTGTCTTGCAAATAAAAGGCGACACGCAAAATTCCCTACCAACGACGCCATAAAGCGTCTCCAATAACGGCTTTATTGTTGCGTTTCCTCTGGGCGAGTACCCTTGGAAGCACACACGTGTGTTCAATAAAACTACCATTAGTGCCCCACCCACCGCATGTAGGTTATGTAACTAACTGGTCCCGAGAGCGTGTCGCACGGCTTTGAAGGGAGAAGGAATTTCAGTTTCGTAACCATAAAATTTCCGATCACGTCCCGTTCGGTTACAGGACCCTGCCAAAGCGACAGACGTTCGTCCCGAATACACGTGGCCCAAAGGGATGCTCTTAATTCGGAGATGGCCGTTTTCCCTTCTTTGCCGCAGTTCCGCACATGGATTGTGCAATTTGCTCAACAGCTTATTTATAGGGGCGCCAAACTCCGACCAAATTGAGATTTAACAGGGGCAGCGGCGTGCAGAGGCGGCCCGAGCTACCGGCCCAATTGCCTAATTGTTTGTTCCAAAAGTCGTCCAAATAAAATTTTTTCTCTTTGTAGCATTGAGCTAATTGGCAACTTTAACGCGACGCAGTAAATAAGTTTTTACTAAGTTTTAAATTGTGGTGTGCCGAAAACTACACAAACAAAAGTTTTGAAGGTTACGAAATGACGGTTGAAAGGCTTGGCGGTTTTTGCGACAACTGAATTTATGTGGCCTCCTGCAACAACGGTCCTCCATTTATCAACTTACGCAACAAGTTTTTCGTGGTTTCTACATGTAAAATAAATAAATATAAATACAGCCCTGAAGAACGAAAAAAAAACATTTGGCAATTAGAATTTTTTTGGGGTATTAATTTGAGGTGGTTATTCATCTGTTAGGTCTTGGCGACGTAAAGGGTGTTAGGAAAGGGTGTCGCCTATTGAGCCAGTGGCGTGTCTCAGCCGGACTTTCGCCTGGCAATCCCTCTTTGGCGATGACACTAATGGAAGTGGCAATTCCAGGTCTTGTCGAGGGAAAAATTGGAATAACAGCCAATGTCCTGTCGCGGCCCAAATAAACGCGCTCCCTCATTTTTTTGAAGGATTACCGTTTCTTCCTGTTTCTATTTTCGCCTCACGATTTATTTGGCAGGTTGACGTCGTCGCAAAAAATAAAGCTTTCCGAGGCTTTTAATTAACGGTTCCGAAAGATTTCGGGCACGAGCCGCTCCACCTATGCGTATCGATCTCGTCATTTAATTTCATTAGGTTAGTAGTTGGAATTCTTCTTGTTGTTGTCGTCTCGACTTTGGGGTGGTTGCAAAACTTGGCGACATTGCAGGATGGGGCGATAAATTACGGCTATGTAAATATGGCAAGTAATTATATTAGGCTTATGCAAAATAGGGCAAGCGGAAAGGAAGAGGGCGGATGAGGACGAGGAAAAGTTGTAGGCAGTTACTTTTAATAAACGGAGTAAATGTCTCGATTCCGGTCGCTCGTGCTTAAATTAGTGGGGGACAACCAAATACGCTTTTTCAAATAACAACACATATTTCAGAGGAATTAAATGGCGACGACCCGAACTGGAACGCCCCCGCCGATTTATGGCGTTTGACCGAATTATGTGTTTACCTAGCAAGGCCGCCGCTTTCTTCGGCCCTAACTTAACAACCAGCCGACCACCCTTCATCCAACTGGTGCCTCTAAAAATTCCAAAAAATAAGGGGCAACTATATTGTTCCTCCCACTTCATAATAGCATTGCGAAGGCTTTGAACGTTTTTAGCAAAAACTTTCAAAATGAACAAATTTGAGATGAGCCTTTTTACAAAATCCACAGAAAACTGTGAAGCAAAGTACCAAGAATTGAAGTAGCTGCAAATGGCGGAGGCGCCGGGTGAATGCAGGAAAGTATTTTACGTAACGTCTCCATAAAGTCAAATTTTTTTACTTTATTGCTGACAATAAACATTTGATGAGGCCACTAAATGATACAAAATTAAGTTTTATAATTTTATAAATAATAGAAATTTTTGTGCAATGCTAAATAGAAAAAATTTAAATTTTAAAATTTTATGAGACCAATAAAGCATAAATTAAGGTAATTAATGCAAAATTATGCTTAACGTTGTTAATAATTTCGGCTTTGTTTCCATATTTCGGCGTCACCCCTAAATCATTAAATTTTAAACTTTATTAATCTCTACCCACGAAGAGACTCGGAGACATGATGTGGCAGCGGCTCAAAAAAATTTAGTAAAAATAACAGGCTCAGTTGCTGTTTGCCGGAGGGCTATTGCGCTTGATGGCTTACTGTTTTAAAGAATCGCGATAATGTTTTGTCTGTAATTCCGTGGACCGCTTCTGGCTGTTGGATTTATAACGGAGAGCCTGTGGAAGAGGCTTACCTTATGGATGCGGAGAACAACCGGCTTTAATGTACTCAAAACGACCATAGCTTTATCACAGATAAATATACGGATCGCGCACAGCTTTAGCCGTTACTTTAACGTTTAGCATATCGCTCGAATGCTCAACGTTCAACACAAGAGCCAATTCAGGAAACTATACGGTAGCACGAAGTGCACCTTTATTGTTATGGCTTAAGGCGGCGAGAACTTCAAAGAATTTAGGACGATTGTGCTTCCACCAGGAGGCTGGAGGATCACCGACAGCATCAACGACCAATTTACGATTTTGCAAACGCGTCCGTTAACCCAGATTTCTGTATAAATCTATAGGGTGCTCCAGATAAATTTTCTTTGATTTTCAAAATCTGTGACAAGTGGCAAAACTAGTTAAAAAATTCCATATCCTCTCAGTAATAAAAAAATTATTATTACGCAATAAGAAAAATAATTCTATTAAAATGGAAGATAAAAAAAAATCCGGAAAATCTTCGGGGGTTCAAAAAAAATTTTAAAATTAAAAATCACTTTGTTACTGATAAGATACGTTATTAATAGTAGTGTACCCTTAATATTAAATTTATAGTTATTTTAGTGTGGGAGAAGAGAGGCTGCGAAAGTTGGGGGGTGGATTGCTCAAAAATTAAAAGACTCGTCTTTACTACTAAAGTCATTTCCATATTGTAATCTTGGCCCCCGCTTGGATGTTTGCGTCCTAAAACGGGGCGTAGCGGCAAAGTTGGTGGATGTGGGGCGCGGCCCCCCAACCAGCTTCTGCCGGAAATATGTAGTTGTGGTCGATGAATCGGCTGTTAACACTCGAATAAAATTTATACGGCAAAAATATCCAGCGCAGCAAGGAGAAAGGTTATAAAAGATTTCCAATATCTTTCCTCCTGCCATGAATCCGAAAATTTACGACTAGTTCGAAAATTGTATCACAGTCGGTATAAAATTTTATTTATGGATATCCAACAAATTGTTTTCCAGTTACGTCTAAAGTGCTAGAAAAAAAATAGCGTCCAAAAAGTGATTTAGCGACAAATAAAAGAATTATAACTGAAAACAAGTCGCATCGAAGAAAAATAACGGCTGCCGGCACGAATCGTATCGAACTTCACCCCATGTCCCGCTTGATTATTATTCTGTTCGACGGGGGGTAGTTGCGATGTGTGTGGTGGTAAGACGCGCAACATCTAACTTAATTATGGCGAAATTGTTGCTAACTCCGTCTGGGTCTCGGGCGACAAACTTCTAACCAGAACCCAATATTGTGTGGTGACCCAGATAGCTCACGGTACAGTAGACAGACACCTCGTTATTGCCACGAAATAATGACTGTACTAGCGACCGAATGGCAGACCCGCCGTTTTCATATTGCGAAATATCGTTACATTGCCGTTATCTTCTCCAGAACAGCGTGATTTATGAGACAACCAACAAAAGTGCCGATTTTGTTATTGGCTTCTAAGCGAACTCCGGCAATTCGAACTTGGCAGATTTTGACTAAATAGCTGACAATTTTGGATGCGTGAAATTGTTTCATTGCAATTATTTTCAATTAGACCTGAAAGCGGCCCTCTCGGGGTCGTCTGTGAAAAAATGAGATTTTTCTCGCTAGGGAGGGGATTGTTAATGGGTCGTCGGAGATGCAAAGCTCGGCAATCCGGGGGGTTCTCGGAGCGGCACAGCTTACGTCTCGAGAGTAATTCGGTACAGTTGCCGAGATTCAGACGCATCCTCAAGTGTCCTTAGGGTCGTTTGCACCTTAAATGCGCCCGGCAGTGCTCCACAAGTGGTTTGATCAGGACCCAACTCGGCTGATGTTGTCTGAGCTTCAAACTGCTGACGGTCCTAATTCTTTGTTTTGCCCGCCGCCACGACACTAAATTCTACAATTTTACTACGACGACAGGAAAGAAAGAACAGATGGCGCATTTCCTTTTCCTTGTCGCGCCGTTTTCGGGACGTGTTTGCACAATTCCACGCCACCAAGAACATCCAAATTGCGCGGTCTTAAAACTCTTAAGGGACGCGAAACCTGCTTCAAAACCTCGTCTGCAAAAATCAAAAAAATAGTTCCAAAATTTAATTAAATTAATTGAAACTAGGCCTTAATGCAACTAAATTAAATTTCTTTCTCCAACCGGACTGGCACGAACTTACTCCTTTCTGACAGGGGATGAATTTTCCTACAATTGTTAGTATCTTCATCATGAGTCGGATATATGGGGCAGAGACGCAGAAAGATTTGCAGCCCTCTGCCGCGATTCCGTTCTAGGTAAATAACTGGGAACCCGTGCATGAGAAATAGGGGAACTTATCTGATTATTTATAATAAGGTCCCGCATTAGGGCTCGGGAAAATTTACGAGTATCAATTTAACTCGGCATGAATGGGCATCAAGCAAACAAAATCCAAGAGACTGCCTCCACGTTACAAGAATTATTATCCGCGTCTATGTACCTCTTTATATTCGCGAAACGGAGGCTGACGCGGATAGATGGCAGAAACTTCTAAGTGCAACGGAACACAGGGCAAACTAACGATACGTCATTAGTCAAATTCGGGCATTACGCCTCCCCAAAACGAAAAACACAAACAACAACAAAACTTTGCTACGTTTCCATTCGAAAGCTTCCAAGAAAACGCTAACAAACTCTCTTTTTTCTTCTTTTTGTAACGAAATCCGATAATAATCGTTCCAAGTTTCTCGCCCGTCCTTAATTAGCAGGTAAAAACTTTGCAGTTGGGAAAATTCTTCAACTTCCCTTTTGTCCACGTTGTGCATTGTGCGCTTTTCAGGAATCGATACAACTGATGGGGGAGTCTTGTCGGATATTTGTCAACTGACAGAAACTTCCGGGTACCGAAACGTCGTTGCGGCCTCGTTATTTATATTACTAGATGGCTTTTCAATTATGTCGGTTTGTTAAGGTTATCCGTCTTAGTCGCGGCTTGCGGCTTCGCATTGACGTGGTGCAACCGTTGAACAATTAATAGCGCCAGGAATTTATCGCCGGAACCGCTTCGAAACGATATTGTGTCTTCCGGAAGCCGCAGAATTGGGGAGGAAAATTGAAAAAAATTTTGAGGAGGCGGAAAAAATTCACAGCAAATTTGATAGAGGCCAATTGATCACGAGGCTGGCAGGCGACGGGTCCAAACCTAATAACAAGTCAAATTTTCAAACTCATCAATTTTACGCGTAATTTCATGTCCTCAAGGGACCCTCGAATTTGTTCAGTGCCAATTTAGATATTTTCAAAATAAATGCATTCTTGCTATTAAATTTGGTAAAGTAATGACGATTATAAAAAAAAAATTATAATTTAGAACAAAATGCAAAAATAATACTTTCTGAAAACCAAATTATAACGAAATCAATATAAAATTTGATTCGAACAAAATAAAAATAAAACATTTTCCAAATAATGATGAGTAACAAAGTGAATAAAGAAAGAACGCAGATAAAAGTAAAGAAAAAAATTCTTCTCTATTCAGTGAACACCAAAAGTAATTTCCAGCATTTAAAACATTTCGTAGACTTTTTACGGAGCTATCAGAGATATAAATAATTTTTACGTCACGATTGACTAATTTATCAAAAGCTTTTCAGAAAAATACGAAGTAAAAATTCCAAAAAAAATATTATAAATCTGAGCTTTTTACGCAAGCAAATTATTTTTTTTGTGCAAACAATTTCCCTAAAAAACAATATTTTGCGGTTAGCAGGGTTGCTGGGCTAATGCAAGTCTGCGAGGCGCAGACCGAGCCCATCTTTCTCCTGAATCTTTCAGTGGATCCGCAATAAAAAAAAGCTCCAAAGATTAACGCTTGTACCAAACCTACCCGAACGTTTCATGAATTGTTAATTGTTGCCTTTATCCCGCAGTCAGTTTTAATCCGACCACGAAGTTCTTCAGTAAAATATTGTTACAAATTCGACAGGGTCTAATTTATTTCGTTTTAACGCACCATCATTCAGTTGGAAACAATTCCGGAAACTCGATATTAACTATGCGTCCTGTTCGTGACGAATCTGAAAAGTTTATTATTCAAATCACGACCGAACACTGTGGAGAAGCCCGCTCCCACCAACATCTGGTGCAGCTTCCGGGATATGCGCGAAAACTGCTCAACACTCGCGAAACAGGGCGGCAAGTTGGAAACCGGCGAGGAATTCGAATAGGATTGGGCTTCCGGCAGAGGAAGAGCAGTTTTACGTAGATGCGTGAGTTTAAAAAAATATTTACCAGGACTAATTATTGTTAAAATTAACGTAAATTTCCGACCCAAATTGCACCCTTCATTGGGACCTCCTAACACGCAAACTTTAAAATTTCAGTATTTAACCATTCTAGTTTACAAGTAGCCCTAAAATTATTTTTTTAAACCTGGATTCCTTTAGGAGTCCTTCGCTCCCCGAAGTGGTCCTTCTTGGGGAGCGGCTGGAAGGGTCAAAGAGATTCCTGACTCTGCACCGGGTTTTGTGCATCCTCTTCGGCTTAATCCCGTCCCTGGTGGCGCAGTGTAGCGCAGTGCCGTGCCCATTTTTTTGCGGCCGTCGCCGCTTAATTTACCGGACAAGTTCAACCGCCCTGTAATTAACCCTGAAACACCGAGCATGTATTCCATTTAGAGAACCGGAAACCGGCCGGTCAGGAAGTTGGGAGATTGCTTTTAATTTTCCCCGATATTAGCAGGATGTTTGCGAGATTCCTCTCGGACCGCCGACAAATTATAAGTTAGATCCGATGGTCTTTAATTGAAAGAGATGAAGCTCGAGGGAAAAAAACGCTAATTGAATTAAAATCCAATTGCTACCCCGTCTTTGAGTGTTTGCGGCTCGCGAATTGGGGGCGCGAGCCAAGTTTGGATTTTTCAACTGGGTCACTTAGCCGGAAGTTAAATTAAATCGCCGCTCTATTGCTCTCGAGTAATTAATTTGTCGGCGCTAACTTTCAAGCTGGGAAAAAGTTACTAATTCGCGTAAGACGCGTAGAATCCCGTCAATGAAACTAATTGCGTAAATTAACGATTTTTATTGGGAATTGTAGGAGACGGCGATAATTATTTGATTTTGTTTTTCTTGTTTTTCTCGATTAGTTCCATTTGAGCGCGTAATTGACCCTAATAACCTCCGTGCTCAATGTCGCTGCAACTCCCATTAACTTTATCACGAGACCACGTATGACGGGGTGGATTTTCCTGGTGGAACAGCAACGACTCCAACTAGTGTCTTTTATCTAATAAAAATGTGCTTACGAAATAAATTTTCGAGCGAGACACAAACCGTTAAATCGTCGAGAATAGCGCCATCGCCGACTGCTAATCTTTCTGCCTGAGAGCCGACAAAAGATAAAATAGGACGATTATCGGATCGTTGAAATATTGTTTGATGAGTCAGCAATAATCTCTGGAGAACGGCGACATTAGTAACGAGAACGCCGGCACTCGACGTGAAAATTTGTTGCTACAAGTAACTGGATGTTTGCCGAAAGCAAGTTGAGCGATCTGTAGCTGGAAAATTACTCCACGACTCTTACGCGATGCCCTAAATTTTTTCAGCCCGAAAAAACTTTTGTTGCATCAAAAAAAAACATTGCGTTTACCTAGGTGAGAATTTACATAATTGCGTTATCAACACTTAAAAAAATTATAACTTATCATAACAAACAAATTGTTGTATCGTAATGTTATTTTCTTGCATAAGAGACTCTAATAGCAGTTAATTTAGAAAAAAATGTGGCTTGTGGAAAAATTGTTAAATATTAATTATTGGCTTATGTGGAAATTTTCACATAGTGTGCATTCACCTTTTGCCAACTTAACTAATTTTCAAAAAAATTGTTCAACATTAATTTGCAGCCTCAAAATAAAATATAAACGGTAAATGTAGAGCAATGCTGCAAATTTTGGAATTTGAATAAAAAAAATGTAATTATAATCCAGGAAGCAAACAAAAATTCATAATTCTGTAATTCTGTAATTGGAGTTATTTAGTAAAAAACTGGCGTTTCTGTAAAAATTGTTTTTAATTTTTGAGAAATTTTTGGAAGACTCTTAAAGAAAATCGTTAAAGTTAAGTGTTATTCTTTCAAAACTTAAAATAGAGCTTCGATTTTTTAAAACAGAATTTAATAGAAGTTATAAGTAGCAATTTTTTCTACATTTGCAGCACGATCTTTTTTTCTCGAGAGAGATCTGGGAAATCTCCCCGATGCGTTGTTATCGATGTGACCTATCGGAATCTGTCGGGATTTCGATCCTTAAAGAAGGATATTTGTGTTGACATATCGAGGAATCAATTACGTGAACTTCAACACAAATTAACCTTATCGCCGAATGACTTCCTTGATATGAATTGGATTCTTCGACTAGGAAATGGAAAAAGTTGCCCACCACGTCACCCCCTTCATCAATCCTGTTCCACTTTCGTTGGAGGGTCGTTGAGTTCATTAGAAACTTGATTGTGTATAGTCGAATAAACTAAATTAAGCCCCACTCTTTGATAGAAACAATCCCGAATCGCGTTCCAGCCCAATTCTGCCCGGCCTAACTGCCCATCAATATCAATTACAATCCAGTAACGAATAGTGTATGCGTTGTTTTTCCGACTCGCCGACGTATGTTCTAAGCCTCAATTATTTCGGATTGCTCAAACGGTCCAGATGAAACCAGCACGACGAAAAAACAAGCAATCCCAAGTAACGTCCCAACTTTTACAGAACGCCCCTTATCTTATTCGGCCGTTTTTTTCAGTGCTTTTACATGTAGGAAATAACACAATTAGAATTTGATTCCGAGATACAAAGATAAAGTGGGGTTTTGTTTTATACCATGGTTTTATTTTAGAAGATAGCTTTACGTAGGGCGAAATGGGATTGGTTCGGTTGTATTGCGGATAATGGAACAGCAACTAAAGACAGTAAGTCATTCTGGGGGTGCGTTATTTACCGGTGGCGTTTCAGTATTGTAATCATGCCGCTTAAATTTTATAGCGGCAATAATGCCCACGACGATGAGCCCCGAATTAAGCCGCGATTGCAAGCAAATTCATATGATGCGCATACTGAAGGGTTAAAGGGCTTCGAGAATCTCGACATAAATTACCTGACGCCTCGAGAACTTGTCTGCAGTATAACGAAATTTTCCAGTAATTACACTTCACTTTTCACAAATTGTTTCAAAATTCGTTACGGGCACAACCTTCTTTAAGCCAGAGTCACTGGTCAGCCACCATCAATTATATAACTCTCTTTGACGAAACTAGGTTCACTGTCAAACTTTTTACGCACCAACGTTATAGTACCTGTGGAGACCGGCCCTGAGACCCGACAAGAACCGCTCTTGATGATGTTACGTATTAGTAAAAAATATAAACACTTTTTGTATAATTTAGCGATAAGGATTTACGATTATAAAATTTAGTTCGATCGGCGCGCTTGAACAGTTTATTTAGAAATAAAGGATTCTCATTACGTACTTGAGCATCTTTGATCTATTGTTGCAGGAATAAAAAACTAAAAAACTTGCAATGTAGTAGTGCTGTGTGTGCAGTGAGCTGTGTAGTGAAGTGACTAATGGTAGACGACTGCGACAGGTGTTGCCACTAAGGGTAATATATTTATTTATTAAGTCAAGTCTAAGTTTTATCATCCAATTTATTTCAAAGAACTGAGGAGTGAAACTAACTTGTCAAATGTTGATTTCAGTAAGTCCCAACTACAATGGCGAAGAAGAAGGATGGATGGTGAGCATGACACCCTTTACTTCTGCAGTCGATTGAAGATTTGCGGTGAGTTGGTTTAATTCTTCACTATACATATAAGGGGCAGCTAAAATTACTCTTTCGAAGCACAAGCTTTTTTAATTAAAAATTAAATTTTTTGAAGCCATTAGCCGTAGGTAGTTCCGTAAAAAAATATAAATACTTTTTGTATAATTTAGCGATAAGGATTTACGGTTATAAAGTAATAAGTTAGTTGGATCACAGCGTTAGGACAGCACATAAAAGAAGAAGATTATCATTACGTGCTTGTTACCAGTAACCCAGGGTACCACAGTACCTAAATAATTTTTCTTTTGAGTTGATCTTAGTTTGAGTTGGTTGGTTTTCAAATCATTAATTAGATGTCGAAGAGCCGGACAAAAGATCCGGTTTCTGGACCTGCTAGAGAGTCTGTAATTTTTAAGTTCCAATGCACCAAGAGTTTGCCGACTTTTCACTTTTCCAAATTTTCCAACCAGAAATTAGGAATTTGTGCGGTATTCAGATTTTTAGATCAAGCATAATTGTCAAAGAGCAAGGGATAACTTTTTTGGTTATGTGTGATCAGGTAATGCAGCGTTACATAAAAGAATACTCGAATGGCCTTCTCTTAATGCTATCAAAGATGAGGTAGGGAAAGAATCTAATTTCGTCTTTCGCCTACGCCCTGTGGTTGCTGAGGGCGCCGTGACATTCTACATTTTTTTTTTACCAAGTCCTCTCGTCGCTGGAAATTGGCTCTTGCAATATGATATCGTCCCAATTAATTTGTTGCTACGTGCCAATAATAAGACTCGGTTCCGCTAAATCAATACACCTCTATTGCCCCGACAACAAATTACGTTTGCATAATGGCGAATCTAACTACACTGTTTACGTTATCTTGTCATTGAGACTGTCTGAATTCCAGCCACGCAACTAAGTGCTGCTCCTGCAGATGGTTATTCATAAACAACGAATCCTCGCCTTTTCTATTTGCTCCTTGGAAAAGTTTCTTTGTATACCCGTAGGATTTTTATATTGTGGAAGTTTTAAGAAGGCAAAACAAAACTGTATGCATATTTGAGTTGAAAAGAATCTCCCCGACTATTTCTATTTTATTTGGCGCCCTATTCTGCTTAAATTCCGAACTAAATTCTGCATTATTTCACTCGAGCACTCATATTTGATTACTGAAACGAACTTCTGCCGGGCTTTTAATTAAGAATTGCAAGTTTGCGATATTTCTGCTTGTATTAAAATTGTGTTGTTTGGTCGAGCGAATATTGCAAATTCTCGTTTTCTTTGACTTTGATACTATTTCAAAGTTCGCAATGCACGCGTCATTTAATTCTCCGTAATGCCACTTTGACCCAAAAGGCTTATTGAAGTGAAGCTTGTTAGTAGAAATGCAATATTGGATGAGCACACGTGCTTGACATTAAACTTCTTATCGCGTACCTATCTATAAGAAAATCCTAATAAGACGTCATCGACAAGAGTACAGCTCGTCGCTATGATAAAGGAGCAGGATATTATCTTGCAACTTCAACAATTCCGGAGAATGCCACTGAAAACTTTTAATGAGACAACCAAAAAGTATGGAAAAATTTTATATTAACAAGGAATTTTTTGGGGCATTTCAATAACATAGTTATTAAGCAGGAAGACGTTATTAAGTTACTGGAATGCATGAGGGAAAGTATCATTAATCATTAATTCGAATTAAAATGTTATTTTCTTGAATAACGATAAAAGTTAGAAAATTTTATCTTAAGGATTATTTGTTTGTTCTTTTTTGAAGATTTCTCCTGCCTTCTCTGGGGCGCGAGTTCTGAGACATCCTGTATTTGTTAGAATTATTAATTAAATAGAAACTGTTAGACGTTACGCTGTGTCGTTACTACGGTCCGACAGTCTCCACTTCCACCTTCTTCTCCCTTTCCGAACATGGTCCTTCGAGGGACAAAACTTGGGGTGTGAGGCTGCATCCCAGTAACACTAAAATATCAATTTCTAGTAGGTACCACTTACCCAAGCCAACAAACTTGAAACGTAAGGCTGCATTCCGGTGGTACATCCTATACTTATCACATGCACCACTTCCGAACAGGTCGAGGAGTACAAAGTACAATGAAAATAAAGAAATAAATATTTTTTGAAATATTTTTAAAATATTAAAAAAATTCTATTTGCAAGCTTTGAACAGCATCAATAATTTTGCCAAAGATCAGTGACGCAGAATACAGAATAGAAAACTTTTTTTCGTACATAAATTTTTTTCCTATTCTTGACGTTGAATTTAGTTCAGATGCACCGGGAATTTTTTTTTCACAATCTCTTTCATGTTGCTCCATTAAACGCTTTCAGTTATCTCTTCCTGTTGACAGTTGTGTCGCGTTGTGCGATTTTCGTCAAAATTTCGTCAATACTAACCTGAGTGTGAAGTTCGATAAAGGGGGAAAGCTCAGATGGACGGGTCTCCGGCTCAATGTAGCGTGTTATCGGCAGTTAACCTGAAATTGCGGATAAGATTAGATACCTGGTTAACATGTTATCCGAGACAAAAAAACAGAAATAATTAAAAAGCGCACGGTCGTCTTTTACGTCGACATCGATTCCGGTTGTAACAAACTGACGGGGTTGTTGACTTCTTGTTAATAGAAGATTTATTTTCGTTGGCCGGAGAGGAAGATTAATATTATCGCGCTCGCCTTTCAATTTCTGTCAAAAATTTTTTTCACGTGAGCCTACATGGGTTCTGATTGTGAGTCACTTGGGTTTTTTGAAAAGACATCAATCAAATTAGAGAAGAGGGCAAAAACAGGCAGGGATGTCTCCGAACCACTTTATCACGGTGTAACGAGGATTTTGCAAGTTCGGAATTAATGTCGGCCAGGGGACCGAAGGACCTCGTCATTCGAGGACCTCACCATCCGACGCCCCACACTCGACACCGGGCCAACAGTACACCTAAGCCAAAACTTCCCTGAAAATTATTTCTATATGTATTTAAAACCAGCAAATACTTAGTTCGTAAATTTGAAACCTTTTATAAGCTTTTACTATCATTTGTTGTTCTACGCATATAAAAATAAAAATATTTAAAGTAAAAAAAATGTAAAGAGAAAGGTAAACGTCTAAAAGATTTAGGGTCACACATATAGGTATACAATATAAAATGGTTTTTAAAACCGGTTTAAATTCAATTTATTATTGTTAGTCATGCATATGTATAAGAAAATGAAAAAAAATTACGACAAAACAAATTTACTGAAGGTGGAGTACCTGAAACTATTATTAATAGGTTGAAAGGGAAAGCTTTCCGGTAACTGATTGTGGGCGTAGGGAGGCCAAAATAGCGGGCGCGGAGTCAAGTTGCATGTCTTTGAGGAACGGCAGTTTATAGATAACTGAAGCCCACGTGATTAATTCAGCTGTGGGCGCACCCCATGATGTCATTGGCCTCGGTTCGGGTTTTGCAACATTATCAAGATGCTGTCGCTTTGAGGCGAACAAGACCCGATAATCGATAATTTTCGGATTAATATTAAACTGGCCCAAAACGCACCCCTTCCAGCTTCAATTAAAACTTTCTGCCAGGCCGGAACCGGGATAGGCAACGAGGAGGTCTAAATAACGATAGCGAAGACCTATTAAAATTTCAAAGAAATTCCGTAGTCATAAAAAGTCCCAGTGTATAACGCGAATAGGTGCTAATGGATAAGAAGTTTTTAATTTAATTATCACTTATAATATCCCTAGTGCATTGATTGTTTCCGAAAATTTTTTTGAATGCATTTCCAAAACGTATTAATTAAACACGAGGGCTAATTACGTTTTGAAAATGTTTGAGAATAAAATTTCCTGATATTAATCAATACACGCATATTCGCTAAGAAAATCGCAACGACACCGACATTGGTCCATTATGTCATTATGATGTCATTATTAATAAATAAATGATTTTGATTGGCTGAAATAATTTCCACTTATTAATTTCATGCTAGGTGCAAAAATTTCCAGGAAATTTTTACATTGTCATAGAAACGACACCGAATTCTATTTTTCTATTGGCTACTTTTCAGTGTCGTGCGATTTTCATTAATGTTGCTAAAATCGGGGTATGTGACAAAATAAATTAAACAACTGGGACGGCAGCTTGAAACCTGAAAGCTAGCCATAAGTGACGGTTTCGAGAATAATGATTATACGAAAAATGCCAGATAAATTTACGTGTTACGTAAATATTTATTGGCGAGGGTTCTGAAGCAGTAATAACATTGATTTGATTGAACGGCGTAATCGAATTAAGAAACCGGGCAGACAGGGGATAAATATTTAGGCAATTTAAAATTAGATTAATCCCAACAACTATTACCGACGTTTCAGCACATTTTCAAGTTATTGTTGCATCGCGAAAACCAAAAAAGAGTGTTTCGCCGTCATATCGGCTTAGAGACGTACTTAGCGAGGAAATAGCCGTGAGCCATGGTTGGCAAGACATAATGTCCAATTTCATGCAGTTTCGAAACAAGCATAAGCTCCTCTAAGCCGTTTAGATCGACCCGAGCTTAATGGTGTGTAGCGGTAAAGCATCAAGTTGGGCGCTCAAAATAAGTAAAAGACAACCTAACAAAACTAAAAAATTCGACTCAAACAAATTTCGTATATTAACTAACTTCGGAACTTTTCTACCCTTCAGGAACCTGCACAATAAATTTAGTATTTGCACGAATTCCTGTAGGTACGACGTTGTTCATCGATACTTTCAGGCGGATCCTTTTACAGTCGCTAGATTAGCGAGATTTTAATTTAGATATCGGTCGACTGAAATATTTCGCTGTCCTCTCTATCACGAGCTTTCAGAGATCCAGTGTGGCGTAGGTAATTATTAATATGCGTAAATTCACGGGTGACCCGCACTAATTTGATGGGTCTTTTGCGGCTTGGCTCATTTATTTATGAAGTTTCTCCAGCTGGATGTGTTACACGACGTAAAGTTGTGTCAAAGCTCGCAATTGTAGCAATAACGTTGATGCAGTTTCTACGATTTGCGACAGGGCGAGTGGGTCGTGACAAGGCGGAAACCGTGTTAAACTCGTGCAGTCATTATCGGGTTATAGTTAGTGGGAAATGAAGTTTCCATTAGTAAAATTAGAGCCTGCGGGTTTCGCTATAATACAATCAGAAAGTGTCGAAATTCTTGAAACTTAAAGATTTGCCAGAAACTAGAAGCGTGAAGTTACCAATTGAATTAACAGTTAGTTAAAAACTTGTTCCCAAGTGCTAAAAATTAATAATTAATTTAAATGATGCAGATTAAACGCGCACATTTTTTTGGACATATTTCTTCCACCGCCAGCTTTGCAAATGCGACTAAAAATAAAGTATAGGGTAGGGTGCTAATGTATACGGCAAGATTACAAAACAAATAAGAGAAGATGCGAAGGTACATTAAAGGTATTGAAAGGTTGTGGATGTGATAGAATTTGAAAAACAGCGCACCTGCTGCTGTTGAAACATCTGCCAACTAGATGGGTGTATTCTTAACCACTTACTTACATTAATATGTCTACTTTGCCCTACAACTCAACATAACGTGGTCTCTGAACATTGAATGCGTAGTGGATCATCCCTTTCATAGGTCGGACACTTCTTCATCACTCTGCATCCAACAACAGTTTCAGCGGGCAAAACTACTTCTTCGATGTAGACTTTGGGAAAATATTCTATTGGGCCGTTGTTTTGTGCAACATTGTCAAAGTCCAACTTACCTTCATTGTCTTAGGCGAAAATTGAACAAATGCACGTTTTAGTTTAATTTTATGGCTCTTTTTGTCCATTTTGGACCACTTTTGACATAAATCTGCTGGTAGCTTTTATGCCAAGTCCATGTCATACTTAATAATAATATTCCGTGGCAATCTTGTGACAATCCTTGTAGACTTTAGTAACGCAGTGATTCACCCTTCGGGCGTAAGTGTTCTATTAAAGATTTCCATTCGGCCGAGTTGCAATTTTTACATATTCAGATCCAACAGTCAGATTTTCAGCATGAACACCCGTTTCCTGCATTTACAGGTCCGCCGTTATTTATTAGAAAAGATTTTTTCAAATGGCAATGCTCGCCTCAACTGGTTCAATTCGCGCAAGTTTCTCCTAAACGCGATTCATTGAAGCGAAATCGACTAAAGTATTTCCACGGAACGGCCTAGACAAACGCAAAAAGGAACTGGCAAAGCCACTATCGATTCCTACTTCTAAATTAACACTCCGTTTTGTTGCGTCGGGTTGTAATTCGAGTCTCTTTATGACGCCAACAAGTTAATGACAAATCTCGCGTGCATTAACAGAGTTCCATTTGAAATTAAACAATGCCTTCGCTAACAAGTTCCCCAACAACTTGGCATAACATTCATAGACAAAGCTACTTAATAAGTAATTCAAAATATAGTACATGTTTCGAGGGCCTTTCGCATGCCGACTGCTGCACACATCAAAGAGGTTTTGCCTTTGATGCGGCAACGTTTATAAATTCACTCCATCGGCGACGGCGAAAACGAAACCATAAGTTTCCACCGCCACTCAGCATCAAACTTTTTATGCCAAAAGAAAACGGCACGAAACCAAACAAACTCTGCATCCCTTCAACGAAGAATCTCCCCAGGTAATCAACAGCGAGTTACCTAAGAATTTTCCGTTCGACAACCGAACTCTTGAGTCATAATAATTTTTTTAACACTGAAATAATTTTCTATGGAGTTGGAGGGGTTTTGTTATCTACTAAAGTTCCATAAGTAAAAACACCAAGGGCTTGAAAATTTACGTGAAAACGAGGATTCGGTGTAGCGTGCAATACTCTCGAAAACTCGCTTGTATTATTGGCGGTTATGCAGGCAATTACATTTGACCGCGTGTAAACCAGAGATTGTCTGTTCTTGCAGGGGTTGATGGTCTATTTATTGGTTGAGGGTGGAGGCACGCCAATGGCCGTTTCGGAAACGGATGTTGACTTAACAGCAACGGCGGGAAATGAACGGAGAGATTGCAGTCGGCCATAAAATTGCCAGCGAAATTCTTAATTGTTACATTTTGGTTGTTTATATGAAAGTTATCTATTGAACTGAAGAGTTTGGCAGACAACTGTAAAAGCTTTATTTCTTTCATTGTATACCGGAGGGAATTTTGTTTCTTGACCTTTGTTTTGAGCCAAAATGCAAAATCGATCATTCACTTCGCTATTCATTACTAGCTCCAAGTTACCCATTATAAATGGAACTTATGCATTTCCTTCAATGGGGTACCTGCCTAAAAAAAATATTGCACTTTTTATTCTCTAGACTAGATGCATGTAAATACCTAAAAGAAGCTTAAATTTTTTTTTTTCCTATTTTTTTATTTCATATTTTTGTAAATATTTGCAATTTTTGTTTTTGATGACGTATTGGATCCCCATATCCAAGACTCACACCTATATTAAATAGACTCTTGTTTTTGGCTAGTATGCTAGGCTGCTAGCAGAGGGCGCCACATGTGTACAGTGGTGGTCATTCGATTTATAAGGAATCTGAGTAAAGCGCCATCATACGATTTCTTTTAGAACTACGTCGAGCTGGGATCGCCTACGTCACAAATCTTCCACTCCAAAAATTAAAAAAATAATTCTAGGCGTAATATTGACCCTAGAACCAAATAAAAAAATACGGGTCTAATGAAATCGCCTAAGTACTTTTTCTAAATATTATATTTCCCGAGGCAAGTACCCCATTATGATGCAACGACACTTGTTCCTGCGACATGACCGGGAAAAATCGTAATTGGACTTAGCACTTCAAAATCTTAAAGATAATTTTGTTGTAAAGTACTCAAAAATTAATTCATCCGTCTTTATTTTGATTTCACCCTGCTTAATACAATATGATATATTATTGTGAACCAAAATTGCCGAAGAGCCAGCTATCATGCTTTGACACTGGTATGACTAAGCTTAGTCAGCTTTTACGCAAGTCCTTATCCCGGAATTTTACCACCAACAAAACAATAACGTAACTGTTATCAGGGACTCTACCCACATCTCTTATTAATGAGCTCTCCCTTCAGGTGGTCAAAGGAGGGTGGTGAAGACGCCATAAACGGCCTCTCATCATCCTCGCTAACCGCTGCCCGGAGCAATTTAGATAAACTGATAAATAATTTGTTTAATTCCGCCATTAGCTGGAGAGTTCCAACATTACACCCACTTATAGCTATAACGTTTGAGGTTTGCGCCCGTAAACCGACAGACCATTAGGGAGGGCCAAAGCGGGCTGTAAAATCCTCAACGAAATTGCTCAAGGGTGAACTGCACGAGAACGTAATTTTAATTGCATACGTCTAATTAACGCTACTTACAATTGTTATAAGGCACATATTTTAATAGGATTGTTAAAGGCAAGGGAGGTTTATTTAAATTAATTAAATTGAGGCAGAGTTTCGGGTCTAGTTAAATTGGGATTGTTTGTTTAAAACGAATTAACTGGATAATGCATTACCTAACAACGTCCCATTGTTGGAAAAGCATCGAGTTACGTGTTGTTCTATCCCACCCCGCCACGGCCCACTTTATTAACGTCCACGTCAAGAGTTGCGGAGAACCTCCGACACTATTGTTGCTAATTCCGCCGTTTCCCTAAACAATAGAACCGTCTCTTCCTCGCCTGTTGTCCATTTGCTACCGATTTTTTTTTACCACTGTCCTCAAGATACCGCCGAATTTCGATTATCTTTATTGTCCGCATATCTGCAAATATTAGCCCGGATTAATAAACGCCTGACGTCTCTTCTGTAAACAAAACCTTCGCACCTGGGGACGCCGAAATTGTCGTCCTCCGAACTGGAGCTGTCGCGCTTTCAAAGCGAACCTTTGTTTTCCAAGTCAAACAGTACCTGCGTTATTTGCGTAATCCGGATTTGTGAAATTGCTGCCAAAGGGGAGGGTGTCGGGGTAGTTCGTTCGTAAAGTTTTATGTTGGTAGAGCGGTCGGTCCTTTGTAACAAAGTGACCGATAGACTGCAACGCGACTTCCGATCGAAAGTTTGCCGATTTGTGAAGGTTGACCGACGAAAAAAAATCTAATCGTGCGGGTTACAAAGCCCGGAATTAACGTTGGAAAAAAATCCGGGACAGGTTTGAATGTTGCTCGGATTTATTCAGGAAACGCTCCATAATGCAAGTCTTTTCGTGTCGGAATTTGCATTAATCCATCGTTAATCTTCCCGGGACTGTTATGATGGCACTGGAATAAGCTGAAAGGAGATCCGATGTGACATTTACGTCTCTATTTAGAGAAATTTAAGTCTATTTCGGGGCGTCTCCGCTCTTAGTTTTATGGCGAATTAATCAAGGCGACACTGTTCAGCTGCCGCTTTACTTAACGTGTTGGTGGGAAAATTGAAAATAAATTAACGAAGAAAAGTACTAAAATTAAACATACACAAATTAAGCGTAATCTGTTTATTTGATGCTGTGCTTTGATGAGGAGGGTGTTTATTTTTGTCTACCTAAAAAAAAGTCCATCGAAGCAATGTTGTAAAATTGTGTATATTTTTCTAGGCGAACGGAAGGTACACTAATTTTTCTCCAGAATGTGCCTAATAAAACATAAATACAGGGCACGGCAGCGAAATTTGAATTTTTATCCGGCTTTATGATCCGTTTTACGACGCTTTCTGAATATCTTTTATCATTCCACTAAAACCTGCGGGTTTATTTAAACAAAACCAATTACTGACAAAACTAATGCAACCACTGAGAGATTTACGGATCTTCCTATAATTTGAACCGTAAAACCCATTCCAACACCTCGTAAATACGAATCTGTGTATTTTCCAACTAATAATTAAACATCCGACTATCATATAATTCCTCAACTTTTCGGATTTTACAAAAGATTAGACACGTTCGCGGGACGCCGTTATTAATTGTATTTACGTTGGCAAATTGGTGTTTGGACAGAAATTCGCGCCATTAGCAACATTGCTGAAACAATAGTGATTTACGGCCGATTTCTTAAATCAATAAGGAAAATAAGCATCTCGCTCGCGGGATATTTGTAACTGGGTAATTGGGCCTTGCAGAATAACCTACAAAAATACGATATGTTTTGAGGGAAGCAGCTGAAAATCTAGATCAGATCCGTGGCGAACTAAAAGAGCACAGAACACGATGGTAGGACCCTTTGTAGCAGATCACCTTGATCCTATGAGCCAAACGGTTTAAAAAGCAAATTTTTTTTAGTATTTGGAAAATCTCCTTACTTCTTTGAGGATAATGAGTTACATAAAATATCAAAAGTTCTAAACTATATAATGTTATATCAAAATAATTCTTAGTTGCCAGAAATGAAATTATCATGATCTACTTAAGAAACAATCTTTATTATCTTAATTTTTTTATAAATGTTTTATAAAATTTTATACTATACGAAAGCGTCTAGGGGTAGCAAAATTAAAATAAAATTATTTTTTCCAATATATTGGATTTATTTTTTCAATATATAAATAAATCCAATATATTGAAAAAAATAATTTTATTTTAATTTCGTGACCACTAGACGCTTTCGTAATACTATGATCTTTGTTTGCCACTTTCAAGAAAATATTGATAAAGCTTTTCAACTATAGATGCCGTCCTAAACCAAATACCAGGAAAACAATTTTGATCTCTAAGAAAAAAATATAATTTTTATAGTTTAATTTTATAATTTTTTAAAAAATAAGAAAGTCTCACTTCTTTGTTAATAATGCATTTAGGCTTTTATCGTTCCATAATCTCGGTGGTGGTTCTTTGTTGAGAGTTCCGATTCTGCGGGATCCCCCCGGATCGCGGCACATGGCCTCGCCCGATCCTGCGAAAGGACGAAAATACAAATGCAAGAATGTCAAGGTCCGGATGACAGTTCCCGGATCGGTCGGTGTTAGGAGTTCGTTGGCCATTGTTAGGTGAAATATGAGGGGTTGATCGCGGTCTCGAGGACGACCGCGTTGTGTTCCTTACTAAGGACAATACGTTTCCGGTCCGGTCGCTTTTTGTCCTCCGGTCAAATATGCGGTAATGAGAGGAGGCGGATGGCGGATTTCCGTCGATTAATTTCGTAAATTATGCGGACTTAGTTGGTGTTATTTACGATGGTGGATGCGCCGTTATCGAGGCCCGTCTCGGAATTGGGCCAGTGTTAATTTCGACGGGCGGTTTTGTCGCACAAAGGGAAAGCTCAGCGTGGGCTTTATAGGCGGGAAAGGTCATTTGTCGGTTAAAAAAAATAACAAATAACACGACCCCTAAAAAGTTTGTTTATTGTTTCGTTGTTTTATGAAGTTAGCGGAAAGTCCGTTTTATTATTCAAAGGATCCGACCAAACAGACGCCTTCAGACGTGGCTGAAATTATTGATGGCATCAATCACTCGGCCAGATAAAAAAACACTCGGTTTATTAGGTGTCGCTCGAGAATAAATTAGAAGCGAGAGGAGAAATTTCGCGAGCTTTACTAGCAATAAGCTCAGCCAACGATTGCGAGTACCAGAAGATGAATGGAAGAAAGCACGAAAGCGGAAAAGAGCGACGGAGACCTATTTTCGAAATTGGAAGTGAGGCTCTAATTAAGCTTGAATTTGCGGGATTTTAACTAGAAACAAGATCCAAGGCAATAAAAATGTTTGGAGAAAGTTTCGAAAAAGCGGAAAACATGATCGAGCAGAAGAATGAAACCAAAACCAAGAAAAATGTGCGAAAATAACTGCCAGTGGAGGTTTCTTTTTCCGAAATATTTAGAAATTTCTACTTCAAAAATTTTTAAATAACTATTTGTCTGAAAGAGAAATTAAGTCCACAAGGCTAGTTTTAATATAAAAACAACTTCAATTTTTGGCAATCAAGTAGTCTCTCATAAAAAATTAGTTTTTAATGTTGCGAAAGTAGTTATCAACTAGTTTGGGGATGTAAATAAGATCTTTCCTTTGGTGCAACCGGAAGCGTTTTGATGTAATAATTAGCCCCACAGCGGGGTAGAATCTGTGCACCTCCCGACAAGTGGATTATTTATTAAAGAGGTGTGCAGCTTGGAAATTAAAAGGCGGCCGCGGACACCGGAAATGGAATTTGAGTCCTTTATATCGGATTTCATTTAAATTATGCATTATCCCCTGCATAAAATATGTCGCGTTTCCGGACTTCCCCACGCCAGCCCCCGGATTTATGCTCGTATATCTCAATTTCGCGTCGCCCTCTTCGGGGGAACAGAACAACAAGAACCCCCTACCAGCACCTCGAAGAAGTTAACGCTGTTATTTTCGGTCGATTTTCAGAATTTAAATGCGTCATCCAAAGAGTTTTTGCCGCTCAATGACAAGTGTCCCAAATCCGTCGCTTTAGAGTCAACAATGCATTTTTTCCCTGTCCGCCTGAGGAATTAGCATCCATCACGTTGATTTTTTGGTCGTCAAATCGCGATGGTTTTCGGTTACACGACGATTTTTCCACGCACCCCTCAAATGGCGCCCCCTATAATTAATTACTCTGGCGAAATCTGGTTGATAAATGACGTGAAATTCAATACAGACGCGGCTGTCACTTTTGTTTTTCGCGACGTCTGCAAAGTGAGATTATATTACGCCGCCACCACCTAAAACATTAATAACACAATCCGGGATTTGGCGAAATCTTAACGAATTCTCCCAAATTAACGAATTGAAAACTCCCGATGCCCGGAGGCTTTAAATATTTTAAGAGAATTGTTTCTACAATTTAATTACGAACGGCATTTGCGTATTTTAGACGACTTACTTGTCGGAACTTTATTCCGGACGCATTACCTAAATGAAAGTCAACCTCTATTATCAAATTGGGGGCGTCTTTCTGGAATTCGGCGAAATTGTTGTTTGAACGGTTTTGTTTCGAATACGCAACGAACTAACTTAATTACGCAAATTCGAGTATATGGAAAATACGCGCGTTTCGACAATGAAAGAGAAAAACGACGCGCCGGCGAATTTCCCTTGTTTGTCGAAACTGCGAGTCGGCTCTGCTTCTTGGCTCATTTCGCTGAAACTTTGAATTAAAATTTGGAATAATCAAATAAAAGACGCAAAACGCCTGTCATAAACGAGACATTTAAGTTAACCCCTAACATTATTGCCGGGCAAGGCCATGAATTTCATTTGTCTAAATTGAGACTGGATATTTAGTTTTTAGTTGGGAGTCGCCCAGAAAATTAATTGGACGGTTTAATCTACCTAAACTGCCGATTAAAGGAACGGTTAGAAACCTTTGCGCCTCTTAGAAAATAAAAAATTTAATGAAGTTAAATTTATCATCCAGACATTGGAGATTAGTCTGTCTGGCAGAATAAATTGGTGGTTTTAAAGGCGTAGCTTGATTAGGCCTCTAAGGGCATTTTTCTTTTAGCATCTCGATCGTACTATGCAACCAAAGACACATAATTTGATTTCCAAAAATTTTCCAAAAAGTTATTATTTCTATTTTTTATAAGCTCTTTCATACGTATTTATCTCGTTTCTAATATCCTGCTCATTAGATGCAACATAGTAATTTTGCTCCTCAGTCATTTTTTAACTTCTCTCCACTTAGAATTTACTTCTATCATAAAAAGTCAATTTTTATGCTCTTGTAGCAACGATACTTGATTTTTTATAATTTTTCTTTTATTGGACTACAAAAGTATGGTGTTGGGGTATAAAAAAAATTGTAACTTTTTAACATAATGTCGTATCAAAATGCTTTATACCATTCTACGTAGAGAATATAATTTTCTTTCAGAAAAAAAATCGATATTTTTTAGATATTATTACCCGATTTTTTATAATTTTTCTCTTAGTGGACGTCGAAAGTATGGTGTTGGGATATAAAATAAATTGTAACTTTTTAACAAAATGTCGTATAGAAATGCTTTATACCATTTTATGCAGAAAATACAATTTGCTTTTAGAGCAAACATCGACGCTTTCTGGATATAATTACTCAATTTTTTATATATTTTCTTTTATATGGGACGTCAAAAGTACAGTGTTGGAGTATAAAAAAAAATTGTAACTTTTTAACAAAACATCGTATCAAAATATTTTATACCATTCTACGTAGAGAATACAACTTTTTTTTAAAAAAAAAATTGACACTTTCTTACTCAATTTTTTATAATTTTTCTCTTAGTGGACAACAAATGTATGATGTTAGGATATAAAAAAATTGTAACTTTTCAACAAAATGTCGTATTGAAATCCTTTATATCATTCTACGTAGAGAATACAATTTTCTTTTAGAAAAAAAATCGACGCTTTCTGGATATAATTACTCAATTCTTTATAATTTTTCTCTTATTGGACATCAAAAGTATAGTGTTGGAGTATAAAAAAAATTGTAACTTTTTAACAAAATGTTGTATCGAAATGCTTTATACTATTCTACGTAGAGAATACAATTTTCTTTTAGAAAAAAAATCGATACTTTCTAGACTATTGTTACTCGATATTTTATATTTTTTCTCTTATTGGACAACAAAAGTATGGTGTTGGGATATAAAAAAATTGTAACTTTTTAACAAAATGTCGTATTGAAATGCTTTATACCATTCTACGTAAAGAATACAATTTTTTTTAGAAAAAAAATCGACACTTTCTAGATATTATTACTAGATTTTTTATAATTTTTCCCTTATTGGACGTCAAAAGTATGGTGTTGGAGTATAAAAAAAATTGTAACTTTTTAACATATCGATGCATTCGATTTCAGGAATTTATTCCCGGTAAACAACGAAATTAATTCATTTGTTACATTAACGATTTCCGGTTGCAGCTTCGGTTTGGCAGGGGTTTAGTCTCGCGGATGAGTCGTATTCTTCAAAATCACTTAATAAATTAGGAAGAACGTTCCGAGCCGAGAAGGGAGCGCCGGAAGTCTTCATAAAGCCGGCGAAAACTTTTTGTCGATGGACTGCATTTCCCTGCGGTAATATAGCAACGTCAGCGGCAAGCTGCAAAAAAGATTTGTGGCCATTGTTGGGCTTTTTACGGCATATCAACTTTAGGACGGCTGTACATTCGCAGATGAACCGAAAGCAAAATTCCGGTTAGATTAAAATTTTGGGAAGCCGCAAGGAAATCGTCCAATTTCCATGTGTATCAACGGCAAATTTTCTTGCAGTCACCGCCAAACTGTTGTGCAGCTTCAATTGAATTTGTTGGGGGGTTGGGGGTGGCAACGGCAGATCATGGCGGCGGGTGTCATGTAAACAGTTGTATTGGGAAGAATGCGAGCGACCGCCGTGAATCAACACAATCGACGTTAACTCGCTCTCGAAGCAATAAAGCTAACAAAAACACACCCGTTGTATCAATAGATTGCCGGTTCACGTCAATAACAGAGCTCCATGGGATACCCTGAAAACGAGAGGGCGGAATTCGCATGTTTGTCAAACTCTACACCGTGTTGTTGTCGGTTAGATCATCACGCCGAGTGTAATCCATGGAATTGTGTTGAGATTGGGGCGGAAGCTCGGTATTCGCCAAGAACGGAAGGTAAGTGGTCCCGGAAGAACTGTTTTAAGTGCTGTTAATTCATCGCGAATAAAATATTGACTGAGAATTCCCTGGTGGTTGGGGAATCTCAAAAGAAAATAAATGGAGTAATGGAATTGGGAACGAAAGTTCACTAGGAGCTTTCGAGCTTTCAAATTCGGATTAATTTTTCACCGCTGCGTGGCGCGCTCCAAAGTTGCTCTCGTAATCGAATGGAGCGCCATGCACAAAGCCGTCAAAAACAAATGTTTACCTTTAACCATTATTATTAAAGTGTATGTATAGGTACTCACCAAGCATTGGTGCGTCGAGAGAGCCGCCGGAAATTGCGTTCGTACCTGAAAAACAAATTGGGGTGTTAGCTAAATTTAACCATTTCCTTAATTTTAAACTAAATTATTTGAGAGTAAATTGTAATAACGATGCACTTGTAAAGAGCCAATATTTGGGTCTATTACGACAAGCACCAATTTATTTTATAGTTAAAACTTGGGATTGAACTGGGGGGGGGGTCTAATTACGATGTTTTTTGGATTCAACAAGTGCTTGCTGATAAAAGTCCTCATATCTAGCCATCTACTCCACGTATAAGTCTCCACTCAGACAATTTCTGATGCAACTTCCGCAAAAATTTGTAATTTGTTTCAGTTATCAAAAATTCTTACAATAATTTCCTTTACCGTAGTTAGATTGACTTAAGATACTGTTTTGACATCTACTTATGACATGATTTCTGAGATGGCTAATTACACTTAAGCTTTTGTCTGTCATTTATAATTGCACTTATCTAAAAACTAAATATGCTTCCTCATTCACTACAAAATAATTTCCTTCTCAAGAATTGACGATGGTCCTCAAAGCTGGTCGAGCACTTTTTGATACACTTGCTAAAATTGCGCGTTAGCTCCATTCTCGCACTTAACCTTAGAGTTTTTTGTAGGTACAATTGCAAAAAATACTTATAGTGTTTGCGATTAGCATCCCCTCCTATTCAATAATCCTATATATTGAGACTATAGTTGAAAGTAGTCATCACATTCACCATGAATTCAGTACTCTCTACCATTCTCCTAGTAGTCGCTGCAACTCAGGTAACTATTTCCACAATTTTTCCTGCAAGATTCATAAAACACCACTTTGATTACAGCTGGTTGCTGGTCATCCATCGCCAATTGCGAAGGCCAGCAAGGAAGAAGCGTATGCTCGCTACCAGGAATTTCTGGACGCAACTGAAGTTAATGAGAATATATTGAAGAGTTCACACGAAAGTTTTCAGTCGCAACTCAACAGCACTATTGCCAGAAGATACAACGACATTTTGGAGGTTATAGAGAAGAAAATTACTGATACGACAACAAATATCAACTCTGCTGAAAGAGAGTCGATGACTGTTTCTAATCTAGACGTAAGCGAGTGTGCTGAGGATGCCAGGCAGAAACTTCAAACGGTTCAAACTTATTTGGTGGACATTTTGGGAACTGCTTCCAACATTACGTATAAGAAGTTGTACACCAATGTTGAACATTTCTTTCAAAACGGGATGGAATCAATTTATAGCGGAAGAGCTTTTGTTAGGAACAGTTTAGATTTCTGTGACGCTACTGATGGTGGTGAGTTCTGTTACGCTGAAGTGATAGAAAATTGTATTAAAACAAAAAACAATGTCGGCTCCAACCACGATATTTACTTCGCCTTGATGTACAACGTGTACTATAGCATTGTGTTTCCTTACGAAGGGCAGATCTATAACGAGCTGGCTAGTTCTACAAGTTTTCTCTTGGATACAGTCACTGACTGCGCAGCCTTAATTGGGATACAGAGCATAATAAGCCAATGGTCGGCTTGAGAAGACCAGAAATTATCTCAAGTTTGAGTTGGTTTTGAATTTGGTTGAAAATGCTGGATATATTTGATTGCTTTATTGTTTAATACTAATTATGATTATATTATGAGCAAAACTCTCTAGTTGTCGAAATAATAGCTATTTTAACCTTATCCACTTTAATTTCTTTCAGTACCTACCCTATCAGCTTTTACTGCGATTATCCTTAAATTATCAACACCTCTATGTTATACTTACTTTGACGTCATGCCATAAAATATTATTTCTTTCTTTCTTTCAAGCTTCATTTATTTGTCTTTGTGACCGACCATTTCTCAAGTGACATTTTCATAAATTAAAAATCATTTTATTTAACATCTTTAGTTTTATCTGGAACTTTATTTAGAATTTTCAGAAATATGTGAACTTATAAAGATTTTAATATAGAATGAAAGGAAGCCTACCAAATTGTAAACTATAAGAGCCTACTTCCTCTTTCCACTTACGATATCATTGTTAAGGGTGCTTGTGGTACCAACATTTCGAGCACAATTGCTATCTCGTACTCTACAGTAATGTAACTCTTTGGCAATGATCTACGTTGGAAGGGTACAAACATCACAAAGTCAAGTGATAGAACTTGAATCTGCAAGTCACTAAAAGACAAAACGAAAAATCAATTCAAATTGTAAGCAAAATTTAAGAGGTTTAATTATCGAAATAAGAAAAAATTCAATAATTATTATTTATTTTTTATTACTCATGTTGTTCAACTTTTTTTTGGAATTTTACAAAAGCAAGAAATATTTCTAAAATTTAATTATTAATAAGAAAACAAGATTGGGAATTGACTAAAATATTAGCAAAACGGTTGAGGTGTTCTCTCAACCGTTTTGTATTTAAATTCTTAGAATTTTATCTGATTTCTACAAATTCTAATAAGTACATTAAAAGGTAGAGAGTAACACTTGAATAACTCTTCAGCGTAAGATTGGTTAACCAATCTTTTAAAAAAGCTCTTACGCTGAAGAGTTATTCAAGTGTTAAAAAAGCTCTTACGCTGAAAAGTTATTCAAGTGTTACTTCCTCTTTCCACTTCAGATTCTATTGTGAAAGGTACTTGTGATATGCATTTTAAGAATGATAAGCAGCTACTTCTCGATGCTGATAATCTTATTAGTTTATTCTAAAATATTACCACTAAGTATCAAGTTATCAAAATAATAATGATCAGGAAATAATATCAAAAATAAAGTCTGCGATACTATCGTTCAGACTAGTAAGTAGATTTTGTTTTCTAGTCATACAGAAAATTGATGAATATGCACTCAAGTACCATGTACTTAAATGATTGTCAAACTGATAATAATGAAACTTCAAAATTGCCTATTCAAATAACGTGACTAGCAGTTAATAATTTATTTCACAGTGGAAGTGGTCAGATTTACGATTTTTCGAAATCGTTACATAACATTGCTGAATCTTTAATGAAGATGTTGGGGCGAAAGTCTCTTAGGAAATATTACCCCCATTATTCCTCCTATCAATTTAACCTGTAAAGGGAGCATTTGATAAGCAACCAATTTGTTTTCAGCATCACGTAAATTCTGCAGAAAAATAATGTCAAACTGTAAAAAGACGAATACTTAGCTAAATAACTACCAATAATAATGATAGTCTTGTGAGCGTTACGAGCATTCATTATTAAGTGTTCCATAGGCATCAAGTTCATTATGAAAGACACATTCATTTCGTTAGCTGTAATTAACGCGATTGCTTTGAAAGAGGAGATTACACGTGCGACAGAATAATTGAACGAACACACTTTTCCCCAGTTGCGTTGTGCTACCGCCATTGAGTAATTATGCAAATTTCTGTAATATTATACCTACGAGCTACGCCCAATGGAGTTATGACGTTAACGTAATATTGTATGTAAACGGTACAGCTGCCGCACAACCGCCCGATTTAGCCCCCGAATCCAAATTCCACCCAGAGACCTCACTCATCTCATTGATTAGCGTAACGACAACATTTTTCTTTGGCTGCGTAAAAGTTACTTGGAATTTCTTTATGGAAACTATACTTAGAAATAAGGAATGAGAAAAATTCAAATTTTTGGAAATAATTTTTTTTATTTAGGGATTTGTGAAAAAATAATTACAATGAAGTACGTAGCAGTTCTTATTAAAGCGGAAAGCTGCAATCCTTTGTGTTATGGTGTCAAGCCTCTGGTACACTTATCCTATACATAGATAGACGTAAATAAAGATAGCCGCCACTGCCTAATTGTTGAGAGTAAGTCTTTTTACGCCTCCCCTGCCATAAATAATGTTGCAGGGGCGCTCGGCTCCAGTGCAAAGTATAAACTTTATCGGTGTTAAACCGTTCCACCTACTTTGTATGGGTGTAGATCTCTCCGAGATAATCTTTTAAGACACATCTAAAATTCATGGAAACCGGCGACAAATTCCGCTATTTTGTGAAAATTGCTCCAAGTACCTACATGGAGACGGCATTCTCCAGCATCGAAAATCCGAATTTCGCCTTTAATTATTTCATTTATTATTTACGACGACCAGCAATTCAGCCGGTTCGACTCATTTATGTAGCGAGACGGTGAAACTATTTAAAACCGGCGTTAAGAAAACATAATTTCTTCGCGATATTATCCAGGCGCTTTTGTTACCAGAAATAATAAACCGGCGAGATGACAACGCGTTTACAACAGGACCGTTAATAAAATTGTTGCAATCTTCGCCGGAAAGCGGAAGCAGGCAGCTTAATTCAAAATTAATTTAAAAATTCCGTTTTATTTGTCATCAACAGATACACTTGAGAAGATGGCGCCCAATCAGTTTTGCAGGAAGCTCGAACAATGACGCGATTATCGAATTTGTAATTGTGCAGCTAGTAGGGGTGAATGTGGAATTGAAGCGCTGAAAGTCGTAATTATTTCGAAAGCGCCCGGGTCCGGATTAGGACCGGGATTACTTTCGTTTTCAGGAGTCACGTTTCAGGTGAAGTTCAAGGATTTGGCGCTGAAACCGTCGCTTAGTACACCGAACGCCGGCTTTTATCCTTAATCATCGCGGCTTGTTCGAATTTTTTTTTTAGACGACCTAATTGCGAACTTTGCAACAATGGAAGCGGCCCGATGACGCCAAAACGCTATCGCGATACGAAACTCGGTTATACGTTATTAACTTCAGATAATTGACAGGTGTCGGTTTATCGCCTCCCGAAAATTTCCCATCAATTAAGCCTAATTAAGTCCCGAAATTAGCTCCGACGCAACAATGGGATTTTAATAACTGCAATTAGGCGAGGGGAGGTGAGGAATGGTTGGGGTTTGTTGTATCAGTTTAATTAAATTTTTACGTTTCCGAGACGAAACTTAGTTATTCAAGGGAAAAATGTGCCAAATCTCGAATTCAATTTGCTCGCGACTAATTGGATTCGCCCTTTAACCGAGATAAAGCAAACGAAACAAGGGATGAGCCGGAGTGGGCGACACGATCTCCTAAGAGGATTTACGTTTTCGGGTTTAGTCACTTGAGATGGCGCCTGATGGAAGATTCAGGTGTTAGCACACGTGCTACGAAGAGTGGCTAGCTTCGAAGAGACAAAGGCGCTGAAAAATGCAATAAAACGCCAACATCTGTGTCGCTACAGCAGTAAATGTTTAGTGGATGACCCGAAAGGAAATCCGCGGAAAATCTTATATTAAATGAAATCCTCGTATCGGAAGGATGGACGACTTTATGTTCGACTAATGGAAGTGGTCCATTCACAATATGCACTTGACAAAGAAAGTCTTCCTCTTTCGCGTTGAAAAGCTCATTGTAAAAAATCCAAAAGTTTTAATTTTTAAAAAATTTTAGTTATTTTTCTAATTGTTATTCAACGATACAATAAAGAAGAATCTAAGTAAAAATAAAATTTAGGTAAAATGCAGCAAGAAATTTTAGTTAGGTACCTTCCCCACTGTGGTCAACGACTTGAAATTTATTCCTCGTTTCTGAAACTAGGGTAGAAATAAGATTTAGACAAAATGCAGTGAGAAATCAAATTTATCTCAAAATTTATAAGGAGTTGGAAGAAAGGGTGTAAAGTTTGTCTAGGACGAGGTCGGCCGTCCCTTGAACCCGGAAGAATTAAGGTTTGTAGATTGAGCGAGAACTTGAAGTTGATTAAAAAAGCGGAGCGATTAGAGCATCACTAGCACTTCGTTAATCGCCCAAGAACCGGAAAATTAAATCTTATTTATAGAAGCTCATTTTTTAAATTTTCGCGGTCGAATTCGAGCGATAATAGCCGGCCATCCATTAGCATAACAACCGTTTGAAAACTTCTTATCGCCAACAATACTCTTATTACAATTGCAAAGTAGCTAGAGGCCTAATTCTCCCACAACACACAAAACCTGGTCGTATTTCACTCGGAAAGTTGGCGTGGGAATTGAGTTATATGTTGGATATGAAGAAAACTTCCACCTTTCACTGTATCGGTAAGAGGGCGGCGAAACAGATATTAAAAGAAACATCAAAGTCTCGAAAATTTATCGCCCAAATTATCACTTTGTTTCCTACCACGAACAATTGTGGCGTGCATGTGGGCGCGCGATGCCATCACCCTTAATGAATTTTTTGCTAGAACTGCGCACTTTAACGTTATTTATTGCAGTTGCAGAGTTTCACTCGCAACACCAACATTTGTCTTCGCGAACATCTCCAGATCCAGCGGGACCGCCCTAAGACGTAACAACTTGTCGGCCGGACTTGCAGCAACTCACCTCTAGTCACCCAGCAACGGAAATCAGTAAGTCTTCAGAATCGGAAGGACTAAGCAAAATGAAACTGTCTTCGCAAAGTAAAAATTGCCCCGCCGAATGTCCAGGGAAACATTATGGCGACTTTTCTAGGCTCTGCCTCAGACGCCACTAAGTTTGCCAAACTAAATTTATTTCATTGGTTTTATTTTTTATAAAAGAACAACTCTCTTTAACTAGAGCGTCTTAAACCTTTTGGTTCAAAAATTAGTTTCACTTTTGAGTTCAAGATGCGACACCCATTATTTTTTTCTTCTTTGAACTATTGGCATAGCTTCCTCCTATTTCTTCTAACATCATTGCTAGTAATCTTTCCACATTTTACAATTTAATCTTTTTATTTCGTATAATATTCATGAATTTTTGTCACTTCATATCTTTTTAGATAAAGTAGATAGGGTGATACTTCGTCAAAAAACACTGCGACCTCTTCGCTGAGCTTCTGTTCCGGCCTTTCTGCATCTGTTACGTGTTGAGTGGGCGTAGCGCTTGAGGCTCAAGCCACTAGTGCAGCTCTCTTAACTGCGTGGTCGTAATGTTAAATTAAATAGAAACCTCGGGAGCGTCCGGGATAGGAAGAGGAGCGTTTTAGCGGCATGCGGGTCGTTTTGCGTAGCGAGTGCGAGATTTATGCTTTCGCGGCTTGCCCGGCCCCGAATCCGGCAACACGATATAATTCCGCCATTACCATTTCGGAAACGCAATTTCTTTCCGAAGACATTTAAAATTTGCACTGTTCGTAGCGATTTCGATCCGGCAAATATTGGCGGTAATGTGGCGTTGTTTGCGAATCAATTTGCCTCACAAAGGACCACCAGCTTTTGATCATCTTGTTTCGTGAAATATCGCCTGCAATTCTGTTGTATCAACAATCCGGAAATTGCCGCTATCCCCCCAAGTCCCGGAAAAAAATGTTTTTTTCATCAAGGGAAATTAAATTACTCCTCCACCTGCTCTAAAGTAATTGTGGCGTTATTGGATTTGGTTTGTTTCCGGTAGCGCCGCCGTTCCGGAAGGGGGTTGGAAATTTTTTGCGGTGTCGCCTAAATCAAGGATAATGGAGTCTGGCAATTAATATTTCATTGTTCGTTTCCGTTGGTTCCACAACAGATGGCGTGTGTATCGATTTATGAGAGTGAGGGTCTAAGTTAACTGCATTGTCCTTGCTCGCTAATTCCTGACGGTCCTGCCGAATCCTTGCAAGGTTCGGGCGGTAAGGTCGTTGCTCGCGTCATGTAGGTCACTGTCGCACTTCGCGTCCCGGCGCTTAACCGTTGCCAAATCGGGCGTAGGAATCACGACGAGAATCTCCCTTGCTAATTCCTCCTCATCAACATAACGGCGAATCGGCTACCTGGCCCAGTTCGGGGCCAAAGAAGAAAAATTTGAATCTATTAGAGTTTTGCGGAAATATTATTGGTGCTAGGGCGAGAAATTTTTGATTAAAATTCGCGGACGGAGCGCTGATTACGTACAGGAACGGCCGACGAAAATGAATGGTTTCATGGACGTCTGGAGCAGTGTTGTTATTGAAAAGGACGAACGGCAAACAAAGCGTTGAATCCTTAAAAAATCAATACTCTGGAAGTCTCACACAACTTAAAATAAAAATTAACAGCCGGATACACCGATCGGGCCTCTTCAACTGGTCGAGACGAGGCGTCTAGAATTTCAGCAATTTCGCAACTGGATATTAAAGGAAAATTTCAAGTTGCCAGAGAGAAAAGTAATTTCTACAATCTCTGTTGTTGATTGTCATAATGAAACGTTACGTTCTTTGCTGCCAGTTTTACCACCACAGCTCGCAACTTTCCACAAACCATAAAATAATCTAGAAAGAGACGTTTCAAAAGAGCAACTTGTACACCTTTAAGGTCCAGATGGACACCAAAAAAGAAAATACAAAATGTAGAGATTGTGGAAGGTTAACATTAAAAATTAAATAGTTTTCCGGATTTGGGTAAAAAGAAAATTAATTACAGGATTTTTGGAAACAAAAAACAATTGATGAATTAAGAATTACAATGACAGTCTTCAGATAATTTGGAGAAAGAATAATTATTTAAGTATTTAAGATCTTTGGACTCCAAAGACTCGTAAGAACGCTAACTGTGGCAAACTCTGCACCTCAACTTTGTTATTATAAATATTTGAGTACTAACTTCTTTTTATAAATGGTTACCCTCTGAGGCGCCATCGGGGCCAGAGGCTGCGAAGCGCTCGCCCGGCGCCTCCACCATTTGAGCACATTGGCCCAAAATCGTCGATATTTTCATTTTCGATATCAATGGCCGTGCCATTTACACACAGTAAATTTTTAGTGCCTCTCCAAAGGCGGCCCTCCCCTTCTTTCGTCTTGGTACAAATTCAAATAAAACAAATTATGCGGGGTTGCGCCTGCACGCCCATACTGACTGGGTGCAGTCGTATTTGACGAGGGTCGACATTATTTTAACCTCCTCGCATGGAGTTTCGGCAAATTCCCATAAAAACTTTTATTGTCCCAACGATCCACTCGCCAATTTTTTTACGAACGCCACGACCCCTTTGCTGCCCCCGCCGCTTAACATTTATTCGCAATTTCCATGCAAAACGCCATAAATTAAAGAAATTTTTACGTATTTTCACCCTAAAACAATATTATTTTGGCATAGACGAACAGAGCATTGTCATGTAAATACCGTTCCGCACATGCCCCGTCCAAGAGACAGGGGTTTCCAAACGTAAATTTCGCTTTTATGAACCATAAACTCGGGAATCCATAACAATGAATGTTGGAAATAAACGGTTAAATTGTTTGCGTTGCCCCTTCGCCGAGGCCAGGTTAGCAGGAGAGGAGTTTCCGAACTCTATAGGTACCAGCAATTATGTTGAGTAAACATTTTTGTTTCGGGCCCCGATTTGTTTTTTGGCTATTCGTTCGATTGTTGGAGTGACTTGCGGTTTTCGAATCGAGAATTACCGGACGCAAACGCAAATTGTACGAAATGTACAACATTTATTGGACGGTTGGCGGACGCATCGCGCAATATATTCGCCGGCAATACGTTTATGTGACAGTTAGAGCTGAAACTGTCAAAACAAACGGCGCGTTAGCTTAAAGCACCTGAAATTGTCGGACGACGAAAGCGTCCGACCACGTAACCGGCGACGGATACAAAAATAAAGCGGCCGCCGTTCAGGACCCGGCAATTTGGTTCAAGACCGTTCAATCTCGTGATCAATAAAGTTTATAACGCTCCACGAAGAGACACTCTTCAAGTGGAACTTTCGGATGCAGAGAAACGGATCATGCAGTTGCGTAAAGAAAATTTAACTATTTCTTTCACGTTCCCGCTTGTTTAGTTAAATTTTCTGTTTCAACCTGTGCTCGTTTTCAACATTACGAGTAGGTGAGTAGGTATATTTGCTCCATTATCGCGAAAGCTCTTTGATAAATGAACCAGATTTATCAAGGGAATAATGAAATAAAAAAACAACGTACTTTTTTTATTTTGTGGGCTTTAAAGCTTTTAAAAGTTATTAATGGGATACTTTTAACATTATTTAGATTACACGATCTATATCAATACGTGTCAGGTAGGTGGAACGAAATAGCTACTCATTACAATGGCCTAAAGTTATTAGTGCTCTGTTGAGGTCAGCTTTGTAAAGGTAGAAGGGAATAATCACCTTAAGCTATTAAGTCTTTTGTGTCGGAATTGCAACTAACTAGGATCTTCATCGATTTATCATCATTTGTCCAAA
Organism: Schizotus pectinicornis; assembly: GCA_951805265.1. NCBI lineage: Eukaryota > Metazoa > Arthropoda > Insecta > Coleoptera > Pyrochroidae > Schizotus > Schizotus pectinicornis. The sequence continues at coordinate 6,558,814 of OX638207.1, forward strand.
TAAGGGTTGGTCGAATTTGGCTTTATTCTAAAACTAATATAGATGTCGCACTCAAATGATTCTAACTCAGCGAAATGAAGTAATGAGACACTCCTCAGTAAAACAAAATTTATTTCTCCAACATTACATTAATTTTTTGCTATTTTCTTTGTTGAAAAGTTGAACTAGATAAAAAAAATCATATATTGGATAATGAACGTTGCCCTCCATTGTTGTCTGACAAGAGCTAATAATAGTCTCTTTGAGAAAAAATTACAATTGTTGTAATTTTATTATTTGTGCAATTTTTCCAAATTACTTACGAAAAATTTTGAAACAAAAATAAATTACACTAAGTAATTTACACCTTCGTTGATGATTTCTTATCTAGATTTTGGTAATTTTTTTTGTTTTGTTTACATGAATTTATATAGGTATTATACTATACCAAAGATAAGATAATTATCTTTTATTTTTTGTTTTTTGTTATTTTTTATTTTTTTATAAATTTTTATATTTTAACCTTTTCCTGGTCTCTTCATCGCTACCTTGCAGAAGTTTTAATTTTCAGGAGTACATTGGTTAAAAGTCAAATTTAACTAAAAATTGACACAAAACTTTAACTAAATCATTTTGTGTCCAAAACAGGTCATAAAGGGTTGTCCCTTAATTAGATCGACAAACTTCTGGTGATAATAAAAAGAACCAAAAATAAGCAACTTTTACGAATAAACCCGGATGCACCAAATAAGCTGTTTTGGCTGTACAGGATGTTGTCTCCTTAATTTTTGGAGATAAATGTCTCAAACGTGCCACATCAAATAAACAAAGGAAAAAGTGTTAAACAAATAAATATTTCAATTTCCAAATTATTAATGGTCCTATTTTTGTCTCAGAATTTATCAATATTTTCACTCTCATTCATTCTTCTAAAATTAGTTTCTACACAAAATTAATTTTAACAAACTTCACTTTCTTTATATGGCGAACAGTTACGGTCTTTTTCACGTTTTATTTGCTTCGGCAATTTGACAAACGAGATCTTATTATTTCCTCGATAAAAGAATTATTTGTCGACACTAATTTTTGTCATGGTGTCGATTACAGCTGAAGGGTTGTAGATTTTACCAGTAATTTCCCCCTTTGTTCTGTAATTTTGTTCGTTTGTTGGGGTGACACGCGACTTGAATGCAGCCCGTCGTGTTATTGAACGAGAGCTCTTGTTTGGCTGGTAAAACCCCACATTGCCCGTGATGGCTCTTATATTTATGCAATTTTTTCCTTTTTTTTATTCGCGCCAGTAATAAATTTTGCCTTAACACATTACAGTCACAGCATGATAAAACAAATTAATGACGGCCTGACATGTGCACATGCTAAACCTACGTACGGTACATGAAACTGTACTTCGCAGCCGGCCACATTAGAGCCAAAGAAGATAATTCAATTTTTAAATTTAGAGTGTTTTACGCAGTACAACATGTCTACATTAACGCACCTGAAGAGAGAGACACGTTGGTGACGCCGCGAAATGTTTCCAAGGAACTCATCGTGTGGGAATCAGCAGGGCTAAGTCAGCGATCCGCGAAAATAGATCTAGGAACACAAATCAAAAGCGGCCCATAACAGCCCGATAAATCAAGCCAAATTACAACTTTAACGCAGTTTAATATCGATATTGACTCCGTATATTTGTCAATAACGCTATTAATATAAGTTGAGATGTTATCACCAAAAAATAGGGAGAAAGCTGGAAAATTTCAAGAGTGGCTGCTGATCATTATTATTATTATTAGATAATGGCGGTGCAGTTTTTGCAGAAGATGGAAAGCTTCCTTGTGCGTGACACGGGGGAGCTCCAAATTAATGATAAATCTCAACAAAGACAACCAACACAATAGACAATAGCAAGTGGTAATTTAGATTTTGGCGACCTGCCAAACTCCTTACAGCTGGCACCTTAACAGTGTATTTGCTGTTTGAAAGAAACTCATCGAGTTTATTGGCAAGCGGTGGGTTACTAACGACGATTTAGTGGGGGCTTTAATACTTTTATTCCGTGAAACGCGTCTTCACCAGGACCTGACCCGTTTTGTGCAATAAGAGGTTTTTTTGTTGTTGATAGAAAGTCTACATTGCGACCCTCTAAGCAGCGGTTGCCAACAAAAACACAAAAATTTTTGTCGGATTCCAAATCGAGGTAAAGCACGTAATTAAATTAGCAGGTCTGTCTATTCAGCTGCGGCTTTTAATCAATTTCGCACAGACCACCAGAACAGTGGTGATCAAACTCTGTTTAGCAGTTTCCACAAACAAATGTATAATGCATGTAATTTTTTAGACGAATTTTATTTCCTTCCCAGTAACCGGACTAATGAAATGAAATGAATTTCAGGGAAAATGATTCCGGCAAAATATTCGCGTGTCTGCAAATTCCTCACGTGCAGGACAGTACAGTTGTAATCTGGTGCCGTTGCCGCTGTTATTAGTCAGTTAGATTCGTGTTTAATTTGTAAACCGAGCGATACGGTGCAAGAACAAATTCACGCAGTGTTCCAACCGAGTTTTCATGCCTAATGACCGCCGAGGAAACCAATTAAAATTTACGGACACGGCAATCAAATTCGCTTCAAATCACGATAAATAAAATGACTGAATTACCCTCCTTTCGTTCATTAACGCGAATCTGGAATCGACGGCTTTCCACTCCAGCTGTTAAAACTGTTTTTGAAGAATTAATAAAGAAATTGGGGGCCGCTTTGTTCTACCGCACAAATCAACAATGGCCGAGCCCGGTTTCAGCGCTAATTATTTATTTTCAATTCCTGCCGAAATTTCCGACAACCGGAAGCTTGTTAAAATTTCGAAACGGCTTCCGGCCCAAATTCACGTCAAGCAGTTCGTCTTCGACACCTGCTAGACGCTAGGCCAGCCTCAAAGGAACTATTAAGGAGCTTGCACTGCCAAAACAAACAGACGTACGAGCTGCCACGTGAAAAGCCACTTCCCTTCATATCTCCACATCGCAGTTTTTTCAGCCGATACCGCACATTAAGTCAACAGAAAGTAGGAAGCGCTTCTTTCAAAAACGCTCCTCTTCACTCGAGATCCTTCCGGCAACCGCAACAAATGAAAGAAACGAGAGTGAAAGTGGTGAAGAGTTTGTTAAGTGTTTTGTTTTAGCAAAGTTGCTTAAATTAGATATCAACTTCCCCAGAAATTTGAATATTTGAAAGTAGGCAACCAAATATACAGTAGTAGTTTGCAAATAATAAATTTTTACTTCACACCTTTCGTGGGCTATCATTATTCTAGAATTCTTCTCAAAGTTGAAGTTAACAATTTATTTCAGCATTTAGTTTACACCTTTCGTGGACTGTCATTATTCTAGAATTTTTCTTCTCAACTTTGAAGTCAAAAATTTCTTTCAGCAATGAGGAAAATCTCCGTTTCGAGTTTGGGTGCTGAGAACTACTGAGTTCTAGCAGTTGCGTTAAAATCCCCCAAACGGCGTGCCTAATTAAAAACTACAATAATAGTGGAGCTTTTTGAGCGGCTAATAACAGACAGCGTGACGTTTAATAAAACGTACCAATTTAATTTGTGGCCGCAACTCCAAGTGCTCGCATCGCTGAAACCTGCAAACTAGTTTATGAAGCCAGTCGAGTGCTGGAGCGAATTAAAAACCGAATACGGCCTCAAATTGCATAATTTGAATTACGCGTCCCGCTGAAGCTTTTACCGCTCAACTAGAACACAATAATATTAGGTGCTGTCCCGACTCAAAATCGTCGTGCCGACCGAATAATAAAGAGCGAAAATTGGTTTCGGCCGCCCCCATAAAAATCGGACATAAATTCTCGTGCAGGGAAATTAAAGCGATAATGAAGACCGAACCGGAAACAATCAGGCCACAGTCCGAAACCGCTCCATCCAGGACTTCCGTCTGGATTCGGTGGCGGTCGGGAATTTAGGGTGTCCCGTGGCGTAAAACACGGACTGCAGGCGGAACACCCCTAATACGCATACGGTGATATACGGGCCATTAAATCGGCAATTTGCACGAGGTCCAGTAAAAGAGTGGACGGAAAGTCACTAGCAGTCACACGATCGCCAAGGGGATTTATGGGTGGTTGAGTGGGGCCCACGTGCCGTCACTGCCGTCAAAGTGGGTCCCGTCGCTACATAAGTTTTTATCGAATTCCGAATTCCAATACCATTGAACAGAAGGGATCAATTAAATAAATGTAGTAGTAATGAAGGTCCCAATTTTGAAAGCGCCACATGCAGAAGAAAAGTTGAAAGATGACCAAATGCCCTATAGTTAAAGAACTAAAGAAATTATAAGGTGGAATGTGAAATGAAAGAACGAACAAAGTAAAAAGACAAAAAATATACAAAAAATCTAGAGTAAAAAAAAAATATGAATACAAAGCGAGGAACAATTTTGTGTAATTAAAAAAACTAAATTATTCGGTATAAATAAGTTGTAAAAGTAAAAATTAAGAAGAATAAGTAAAAAAGAAAGAACGGTGATTCAAAGAAAAAAGAACACAAGATTAAAAAAGCAAAATTTGAAGGCATAATGTAAAAAGCAAATGTTCCAGAAATAAAAGTTTATGAATTTATTTATAAAAAATAATGTAAAAAGTGAATCGAGAAAGTAGGGTTGAATGAAAGATCAAAAAATTTTGTTGCATTAAAATTTATTGGTGACCAAAATTTACAGACATATTTTTAACAGCATTTTGAAACCCCTGTCCAGAATCAACGTAATCACTTCAATTTCAAGTGCCCACCAAACTTATTATTGTCAGGGTAACTTGGTGGTGTGAGCTTGACAGTCAATTGACATCATTTCTTATCATCTAATTAATCTTAAGCGTTACATACACGTGTGCAACGTCAAATACACATGCATTTAACGATCTCTGCGCGACACATGACAAACTACATTGGTGTTTCGCTGACAAGTGACAAACGACGTGTCATAAGGCCCCACTATAAATAATAAGCATCCAATAAATTAATTTGTGGGAAAGAGGTAAAAATTGCATTATTATAATTACCGCAACAAAACTACAATTAAAAAAATTTGTTTTTTTGATTTAATTATTTTTCTTTAACTGATGCTGATTGCAATGTGTTATGAGAGGCCGGTTTTCTCGTGTCGCGTAATTGGCGTTGTCATATTTTGACAATCGGTGTCGAAAGTAGACGCTTGAAGAAGTGATCATTGTCATAATTTCGAAACAGGCCACATTGCTACTCTAGTAGATTAGTTCTATCCGAAATCCAGCCGTCCGTGTTGCTGATGTCAGTTGACAACCGGCAAACAACATCGAGATCATCGCGACCACCACAAAAATCGAGCTGTCACACCGACAAAACAACTTTCCATTCCTTCTCACTCGCATATTTATAAACTTACCTTTGCGACCGAACGCTGCTGCATAAATCTGCCGGCGAAAAAATACGCACACAACTGTTGAAGGTGCGCCAACCAGTTGACCTGTAGCAAAAAAAGGTGAACGAACAGAACGACGACGTCGTTATCGCGGACGCACGGCGTCGCTCTCTGCCAAACGTCTATCAGGCAACGCGCCACCGTAACAACTGCCAGATTACGAGATTCACAGCGTCGAGACGCTCTCTCGCTGCATGTATTTTGCCGGAACACGGGCACATGCGCGAAACTTTACTCTCCTATTCAACTCTTTCATAACGACGGGGGTGGAGGCAAGAGACGGATCTCTTACCCCTAAGACGTAAAAAAATATGTGTCTCCGGGGCGGGGGCGACGAGAAAACGGATATTTTCGGGGCTTGACAACGATTAGTGGAGGCGAGACATCAATTGATTGCAGCTTCCGCTTCGACCTCTATGTAGATGTCTCTGGACGTCTCTGGACGATAAATCGTCGGCCGGCTGCTGAAGGCAGCAAAAGTGTGAAAGGAAATGAATGCGACGATTTCGGAAAACTTCAAGAACAAAGTTTGAAATAGAATAATAGATACGAACAAGCTCTGAAGACCACAGATAGATTCTTCACAAAATGGGCAGTCTTTAAGCTTCAGCTCAATGAGACAAGTCGGGCAGAAAAGTTAAATTAAATCAGTCGTTTTTCTAGACACTTTCTATACAAAGTAAATATTTAACCTCGAGTTTTACAATCACCAAAATAGGAAAAACAAATTTGCATCGTTGCGGCGCCGAGCCATACCTAAGTAGGTAAATGAGGCAATTGTAACGAACCCACTGCAATAATAAACAGCAAACTTTACTGTCGACAAACAATTTTGCACAATTCACCTACATCGAGATTGCTTTTCCTTCAATCATCACGCATGAAACCGTGCTTTTCATTCTCTACTCATAATCATTAGTAGTGCACGTTCATGCCTCCCCAGTAATCACGATGAATCCACATACCTCTCTATTAGTATTTACATCCCTCGTAATAAAAATTGCGGTTGGTTTAAATTTCCGCAACAATGCGTGCAGGAATTACAGTGATTACCCCAAATGGTTTTACAGCGACAATTGTTATTACAACCCCAACTTTGCATTAGAAGCAGTACGATTTAATTAATTCGAAAAAAAGTTAATCTAAATTTTTGTGTTGCAGCCAACAATCATAAGAGCGGCCGGTTTTCCCTTCGAAGGGTACAACGTATTAACGAGTGACGGCTACGCTTTAACTCTATGGAGGATTCCAGCACGCGATAACAGAAAGAACAAGCAACCAGTCTATTTCCTAAACGGCCTCTACATGTCTTCGGACGTTTGGGTGTTCACTGGCAATAGATCACTCGGTATGTTCTTTAACTGAACAACTGAAGAATTAGTGTCGTTATTTAAATTTTGCAGTTTTCAACTTGGCCAATGAAGGCTACGACATTTGGTTGGGGTCAATACGGGGAACTTCCCCTTCGAAGATTCATCAACGCTACAAACTTTCCGACCCAGAATTCTGGGATTTCAAGTAACTTTGCGAGTTTTCCGATTTTCTTTTCTAGTTACGTTTTTCAGTTTAGATAAACTCGCCGAAATAGATGTGCGTATGCAATTAAGATTCGTCGCCAACAAAACTGGGAAAGCGGGCTCGATCATTTTCATCGGACACTCAATGGGGTCGACGTTGTCGTTCTTCTACGCTTCTGGTAACGCTAAGGAAGCGCACAGTTTGCTGGCTGGAATTATAAGCTTGGCCCCTGTAGCTTATTTCACTGATAACTCGTTAGTTAAAGACTTTGTTTCTATTGGCCCTAACTTAAAGGTAATTAATTAAATTCAAAAATTTGGGTGTAATTGCTAATTATCAACAGAGGGTGCTGAATTCTCGCAACATCACGGGGGTCAACTACCAACCAATTATGAATCATCTGACGGTCTATTCCTGCACCCTTTTGCCCCACATGTGCCTCAACAGCATGAGTATGTACTTTGGGAATGTGTCCTCCCACTGGCAGCCAGTGAGTACTAAACGCAAGAACTTTTTGTAAAAAGATATGACCTAAGTGAGATTAGTAACTGTTTCTCCATTTTCTAACCCCTTCAATTTATTTTTACAATTTTTTAATTTTTTCTTATGGTCTTAGCTGCTGTAATGATATTGAAACGTGCTTCAGGATGACCTCCTGCTGTTGTTGGCCCACTTTCCTGAAGGAACTTCGGTGGAAGTTCTTTTGCAGTACATGCAAATCGCTAAATCCAATGTTTTGAAAAAATTCGATTATGGCAAAATCAGGAACATGCAGATCTACCGCCAATTCGAGCCCCCCTTGTACGATTTAAGCCAAATAAAAATGCCGGTGTACTTATTTTATGGCAAAACTGACACGTTAACTACCTCAAAAGTAAGGTTTGTTCCAAAAGATTATTATTTTTTTAACAATTTTTGCAGGCTTTAGAAAAATTGTTCCGCGAGCTGGGAAGTAGGAAAAAGGCTCTCCTCCACATACCAACTAACGCGAAGTTGCCGCCCTTTAGTCACCTCGACTTCATCATCGCTAAGGACCTTCACGAAAGCTTGTTCGGGGAGCTTTACAAGGTTATAAACCACGAATTAAAACCGAACAACTGAAATGACAGAAACTATTAAAAAGTCTTTATAGAAACATAAAAATTATTTCGTCTCTTGATTCCAGCATAAGAAAGCTTTCGCGTCATTACTGGAAAATTGAGCTTATTTACTAAAGACTGCAATAACAGTTAGTGTTGATACTTAATTCTTGCGCTTCCCTCAATTCCTTTTGCCTGAAAGTAATCCGCTTAATTGCTGCGAAACCAAGAATTTTACACCTGCAGAGACGTTTCAAAGGAACGACCACGATTACGATAAAACATTCGAAAGGAATGAATTATTTCTGCTAACAGCAGGGGATTGCTTTACAATGCACGCAGACGACGGAGTGCTTTGAAACGTGATGTTTCAGGCCCAACACGTGGCAAAGAAACCCAACTACGAGGATCGCTTATTTCCTCACCATTGAAAGCTCTCGAGGAATGAACGATCCGTTGCGAATTTTGGTCGCTGAAATAAAATCTAAGGTGTCGCTGGCGGTTTGGGGATAACTGTGCGGTTTTCCTGAAAGCTTTCTGTTAATTTTAATAAAACTAAAATGTGTTGAGCTTAAGCTGGGCGAAATGGGTCAGCTAGTTAACTTTTTTCGGTTGTGCTTATTACGGAAACATTTTGTTAAAATTGGGTCTGAACAATAACGTAAGCCCGTATTGTTGCCTGGAAACTTGATGTAAAATGATCACGGCTTCGCGTCCTTTCTTGGTTTAACAATAGCAGCATTCGACTGCCTGTTTTATATGAATAGTCCCGGCAAGTATTTATTAAGAAAGTTTTTGGAAGTTACCTGTACTCTTGCTTTTTGGCGACGTTGAAACGCAGCGAAACGTAAGGAGCTTTAATGACAGGAAGTTCTTGTGAAAGCTTTAAGCGCGCGGTTCTCATGCGAAGAAATTTTTTTATGAAAATCCTTAAACTAGCGGTTTTATAAAAAACAATTTTACGTGTTTTTCAACAGATTTGTGACAATTGTAACTCCTGGAACCTCAAACAATTTCGATCACAATTGTTGCTTTGTTTCACGGGCGTAAAATTGGAATGATTGTGAAAATGCTATTTTCGCCAATCTTTAGTGTTGGCTGTTTTTTTTTCCATTTCTTGGGCTATGTATTTAGAATGCTCATTACTATTGCAGATATACTCACTTATTATATTAATAGCTCCCGAAATTTATAAATACCTTTTAAGTATGTTCCAATGTTCCAATCAGACGTACCTAGTTGTGACACGATAATGAAGTCGTTAATGTGGTCAACAAAAAGTTAGCCGCAATGAAGCAACCAGCTACACTAAAGTGGCAATATTAAGAATTTGACTGAATCTTTATTGCTCAGTCGAGCATCGTCATTATCATAGCAACGAAATGAATTTGTTAAGTATCGTTATTTGCCTGGGCAAAAGTGTTGGATTGGTGCGGATGGTGTCCAATTCGATAACCAAAAGAATTTATCAAGGGCTGCTAATTTTGTGGCTTCTGTATATCACTGCTGTTGAATCTGTAAACATGTACAATGCATTGGTGAGCAAGACCACCAAACACTTTATTTATGTCGTCAAAATATTACAAGCTGTGTTCAGACTTTGCTTTAACGTTCTAATAATAGTTTACGGAACTTTCTTAAAGCAGAAGAGTTGGCAAAAATTACTGGATTATATAGATAATGCAAAAAACGAAACTAATTTTGGTTCGAAAACATATTTGATATGTTTTGGTTTAATATTAGCATCGGCTGAGTGTTGGTTCCTACATTATGTCAACGATCAAAGAGCTTATCTAATATTTTTCACCTTCATAAGATACAATTTACCATATCTTTACATGGCAATAATTTCAACAATTATCAAATTTTTTTTTGATAGATTAGAAATGTTTAACAGTAATTTAAAGAAGCGCTTGGAAAATAACACAAGAATTATGGCTCTGGACGAAGAAATAAATTTTTATGACTTGCAAAACCACTACCAGCTATTGAAAGAACAAGTAGAAATATTTAACAAAATTTTTGGAATAACTCTTTTAATAAATATTATTCTTGTTGGAAACTACACCTTGGCAACTTTATTTTTTGTCACAGCATCCCTAAAAACTGGAATTGATAAATCAACTATTTTATTTACGTCCTTCTGCTTGCCAAACATTGTGAGCAAATATTACAAAATTTTACATTCTTAGTCTCAATTTTTTCCAGATTCCTCTTATTTCAGTAATGCAACAATGCGATAATGTTGTGAATAAAGCGAAAATAACAGAACAACTGGTTGATGCAATTGAAAACGTTCTTTGTGACAAATTTTCGGAGAAAGCGCAAAATCTCTGAAATTTTGCTGATTTTTGTCGACACAACCACCCAAGTTTCTCCGCAGCTGGATTTTTTCAAATTGATCGAACAACAATTTTAGGGTTCTTAAACCAGGTCATTACTAACTTAATAGTAGTTTACCAAATTCCAAACCATATTTTGCGCAACTGACATGTTTGATATTGGAAAGAAAATGCTTTTACAAATTAATAATTTCACCTTTTGTTCGTATTTGTAATAAACATTTTATTAATAATAAATGGGCGATTAACAGTTGGTTCTTATTTATCTGCAAGTGATAAGCATTTTCCTAATTTAAAATATTATTCATGCTTTTGATGACGTTGACAAGCAACTAAACGTAAAAGAACTTTTACGCTGAGCAGTTCTTGGGAAAAATAGTATCAATGGCTCATGCTCTCTTGAGATGCTTTGCACAATCTATCGAAATCTGCCTACAGCGTCGTGGTCGGGAGCATGCACACGACGTCCATAAGGCTTCCGACAACTACTTGAGACACGGTGGTCTCTGTTTGATGGTAATTCCTTCTATGTAAGCATTAAACGTAATTTTGTTGTTCAGTATTAAAATGTAGCAATCTTTGTCTTCCAATAGTATTTCAACTTTAACCTTAGCTTTTATATACTAAGAACGGGTTGATCACCTAAATTTTGCGGACACTCTCTGGTGTTAATGCCATTATTTAGAATGCTTATTACTTACTATAGTAGATTTACACCTTTCATTCGCACATTATATTTAATAGCTTTCGAATTTTATGAATATGTACTTTTTAAGTGATTCCAATTCGACTTAGGACCTACTTGTGAAACAACAAAGTTGTTGATGGTGGTTAACAAAAAGTTAGTGATAATGAAGCAATCGGCTACACTAAAGTGGCAATATTAAGAATTCGATTAAACCCCTAATGCTCAGTCGAGCATCGTCATTATCATAGCAAAGAAATGGATTTGTTAAGTATCGTTATGTGGCTGGGCAAAAGTGTTGGAATAGTGCAGATATTGTCCAATTCGATAATCAAAAAAATTTATCAAGCGCTGCTAATTTTGTTTCTCTTGTATGTAGTTATTATTGAATGTTTAAACATTCAAGAGGTGCACAAAACTACTAAACAATTAATTTGTGTCATTAGCATATTACAACTGGTGTTCAGAATTAGTTTTAGCGTTTTAATAATAATTTACGGAACTTTCCTAAAGCAGAAGAGTTGGCAAGAACTGCTGGGTTATATAGATAATGCAAAAGTAGAAACTAAATTCGGTTCGAAACCATATTCGATACTTTTTGGTTGCATATTAGCGTCGTATGAATTTTGGTTTCTATATTATTATGGAGGTCACAAAGATGATCTGATGTTTTTTTACTTTATAAAATATAATTTACCTCACCTTTACATGGCAATAATTTCAACAATCATCAGATTCTTTTTTGATAGATTCGAAATGCTAAACAACAATTTAAAGAGTCGCTTGCAAGATGGCACAAAAATTATGGCTCTGGAGAAAGAAATAAATATTTATAACTTCCAAAACCACTACCTGCTACTGAAAGAACAAGTTGAGAATTTTAACAAAATTTTTGGAATAACTTTTCTACTAATTATTATTATTGTTGGACTTTACGGACTGGGTACTGTTTTTGCTGTCACACTAACCCTAAAAGTTGGCATTTATAAAGACGTCATTGTGTTCATATCGTTCCAATTACTAAGCATTGTGAGTGAATATTAGGTAAAAAAATTTATATTATTGGTTTTACATTTTTTTTTCAGATTTCTCTAATTTTAATAATGCAACAATGCGATAATGTTACGAAGAAAGCGAAGGAAACAGAACAACTGATTAACAATGTTGAAAATTTTCTTTGTGACAAATCTTCAGAAAAAGCGCAAAGTCTCAGAGAATTTGCTGATTTTTGGCGACGTAACTTGCCAAGTTTCTCTGCAGCTGGATTTTTTCAAATTGATCGAAATACGATTTTAGGATTTGTAAGCGAGATCATGAATTACGTGATAGTAGTTTACCAAATTCCAAACCAAATTATTTTGCGCAATTGACACTTTAATGATGTTGTGAAGAAAAACCTTTCACGAAGTAATACTTTAACCTCTTGTTCGTATTTGTAATAAGCACTTTATTATTAATAAATGGATGATTAACAGTCGGCCTCAATTTTTTCAGATAAACCCTACATTCTATTAGCTACATGAACTTTGCAGGTTTTTTTGTTCCAACTTCATGGCGCTTAATATCCAAAAAGTTGTGAATGGTTGTGCAATTTCCTAATCTCAAACGTCGATTTCTAAATGACCGTCTGTCGAAATATAGGACGAGAGCTTCAAGTGCTGAAATGAAGTCGTTGCCTCTGCCAGTAAAATCCGGCCATATCATTCGAACGTAACGGCTCATTTTGCAACTTGCACCACCTGCATAAGCATTAGCCGGAATCCCGGCAGAAATAACCGAGAAGAGCTCCTGCATACGGCATGGAAAAAGGAGATAATTCCGCTCCAGAAAGATCTCAGGAAGCGATAGTGGCAATTAGATGGGAGCTGTGCGGGCAAAGTGACGAGGAAGGATCTCTGAAATCTTTCAAAGTAACGGTCCTACTTACATTATGAAGACTCGTACAACTAAAAGAATGACCTCGCAGCAGGAGAGGATGGAATTTTAGCGCAATATCCTCGTAACAGTGCCGTAAAGTAAACGAAAATACCCCGACACTATTCTAGTTAGTTTATTGGGAATTACGCGAGTGCCGTTCCAATATTCCGGAATGAACCCCGGGCACAAAGAGATTGCGAATGAATTTATTCATTATTTACTTTCGCTTAACTTGTCGGAATGGAAGAGCAATAAAACAGGCAAAGCATTTGATTTAGTAGCGCTGATCGCGGAATTGATGACATTAAGCGCTTCTTATTCTACAGCTCCACAAAATTGTCATCAATTCAAAAAGTTGATTCGTGTGAGCCAAACACTAGAAGAGTCTCTTTGCTATTAAAACAAATCTTCCACTTAATACCAAAAAAAGCTTTCAGACGTTCTAGAAAGGTCATTGATTTGTCGTGTAAGCCTTCAAATGACGTCTTAGCGAATGCATGTAGAAATAGATGTAAGGGTTGTTTTCAAGCATTGAGCCCTGAGCCGGCTATCGACAGCGCAAAAAGTTGAAATGTTTCTGTAATCTAACGTTTAGCTCGTAGCGAATCGCTTTTTGTCGCTTTTATGTTTTGTCGATGAAATTGCATGCAAACTTTACCGGACAAAGCTTTTCAGGTGGGGTGAAAAACGCGTTGAACCCTTTTTACCTCTCAAACGCTAACATTTCACGGTAGCATTGTGATTGAGCACCCCCTACTTTAGCCACGACCAACGTTAATCATAAAATTGGAAAAAGTGTTGAGCGAGAATTTACCAATTTAGACCGCTAATTAATTACATAAAATTAAAAAGTATCTATAATTTAACAAATATTTATTTTCAGAATTTTTCAAACCGGTGTCAGCTCGTTGGTAAGTATTGGGATGAGGTGGCGATAGAGAGTCTCCTCAATATGCTCCGAGAAGATAAAATCGTCGTGGTTGAAAGCAAAACTGGAATTTGAGGGCGGAATGTCGCTCGCAAATTTCCTGTCACTTCCAACTTCTTCCATCAATCTATCAAAGTTCTACAAAAAAATGTTAGTTTCATCTAGTGTGTGCTTTAGTTACGACCGTTTCCGTATAAAAAGGGTCCTGCTTTCCGTAGAAAGTGTAAACAGGCAACGTAATTTTTTCCAAATCATACCGCGGCGGTACCACCGAACCATACTTCTGCAAATTGTCAAACTTCCCATAGTCAAAATGTTCAAAACGACCACTGCCATGAATTTGAAGGTAATGAAGTATCGCGCTTAGTGCAGTACCAAATGGTGCCGTACGAATAATTAGTAACAATATTTCCTAAAAGTTATAATAACAATTTTTTAATAATTATCCTCCAAAAATACTTACGGGTGAATATTGTCGAGAAGGTCCTACAATCGCATTCAGAACACCTCGACATACTAGAGGTAATAATGTGCAAATGCCAGTCAAAATTTTATGCGTCAACATTGTGTGATACGCTAAGCCCCAAATGTGGAAAAACTGCAAAAAATGCTGGAAAGAAAAATTGAAAAGCGACAGCAACAATTTGGTCGTAGTTACAATTAGAGGTTTTATGTTGTCCAGTACACGAACACCTTTAGTGTAGACAACAGGTGCAAACAAAACGATTCCTCGAAGCAACGCGCTGGCTTCTTTGGAATATTTAGAGCTAAACATGAATGCTAACGTTCCTCCCATTGAGTGTCCGATATAAATGATGGATCCCGCTTTTCCAGTTTTTTTAGCCACATGTTGCAACGAGGCACGCAAATCCATTGTCGTTAAAGTGTCCAAACTAAAATTGACTCATTATCGACAACAATTTGTTGCAAAACTTACTTAAAATTCCAATAATTGGGATCCTCCACACTCAAGTTTAGATGTTGTTGCGAATAGGGAGTTCCTCTAAGGTTCCCCAGCCACACATCGTAACCCAGGTCGGCCAAAACAAACGCTACAATTAATTACATAGTTTTTCAAAATTCAGATACGTAGTGGCTAATACCTAGTGATTTTTTTCCATTAACTAAATAGGCAGATGAATCTCCTGATAGACCGTGTTGTAGATATACAGGTTGTGCCTGAGGCTTTTTAGAGGGTATTCTGAAGAGGGTTAAGATGTAGTTGTCATCGGTGGTTAATTCGTAAATTTCAACATCGTAATTGTGACGCTCTACAATAGTTGTCTGAAAAGAAAAATTACTAAAAAAATTTAGCAATTTTATCCCACCTACAATATTGTCATCAATGTCAGGATTGTTATAACAATTTTTGTTTATGAAGCGAGTGGGGTAGTCAATATAGTTTTTACAAGCATTGTTGTCCCAATTAAGTAAAACTGCAGAAATTTGAGTAAAGCAAATTACTTTAAGCGATACTGCCAAACTATTCATTGTTTGCATTAGTAAAGAAAAACTATTAGAAATTTTTGTTATTGTTCTCTTATAAAGAAGTTGCAATTTTTTATTTTTTACAACTTTTTAACTAATTTACATTTCCTGTTATTAATTTATCTTGACGTTTTTAGTACTAACCATACGTTACTAGTGATAATAATTTTAAATGTCGGGCAAGTGATTACCTATGTTCTAATTTTTATTTCTATTGAGGTTAATTGCAACTTAAGCCTGGCTTAAGGAAACAGACCCGCAAAATAACGTTTCAAAAAAATATATAAATTTTCGTGTCCTATAAATTTAGAAAATTACAAAAAAAATACTTTCAGGAACCAGCAGGAATAGAAATGCCGAAGACTTAAATAGATCTTAAATCCAAGCCTTAAACTGTCAAAAATTAGACATTGCATGTAAAATTTGTGGATTATCCGGATTATCAAGGATAACCCTTTTCAGCACTCCAGGAAGATTAAGTGAGATCCGGTTAGGTGCATTAAGGAGAATGCGTTGTGGCAAGTATTATTCATTCAATTTTTTTTTTTTAATACAAAATAACAATTAAACAATCACGGACAATAGCAAGTAGGTTCGATCTTCCTTAGGCTCTAATTCTAATTATGGTTGAAGTGAGATTAAACAAGTTATTCTTAACAACAACAAAATTTGATGCACCAGCTTTTTAACCTTCGTTCTTCGATGGCAGTCTGCCTAGAATTTGTATCAATTCTTTGTACAGGAATTCTTCTATGTATTTGGAATAGAGAAAATCCATGTGGTTAAAGTTATAACTAGAATTGTCTACAGGAATCTTGACTTTAAATTTTTCAGCACTTCCGATTGTCTCATACAGCCCGTTGACACACTGGAAATAAAATTACAAAGTTAGTACCCGAAAGATATCAGCGATACTACATTTAGTACATTTTGTGACACCAGCAAATCATTTTCTCCATACAATAGATATATAGGTAATTTAATTTTTCCAACATCGTAGTCCGGCGGTTCAATCGTCCCATACTTCAACAAATTTTCAATTTTGCCATAATCAAAATGCCGGACTTTTGTTCCTTCATACATTTGATTGAAATGTACAAGTTGATCAACAGCTGTCGGCATTGGCCAGCTATTCAACATTAGCAATAAATAATCCTGCAACTCAATGATTAGGAAAAATATAACCTATCAAGCATAAAACTTACCGAAGGTAACTGTACGCTTCTTCCTATCATTAATTGTGTAGAAAATCTACAAATCCAAGGAAGCAACGTACAAAAGTTTTTAAGTAACCTTTGCTCCAACTTATAATAAAAGAAAACTTTGGGAATATTGAAGAATTTCAGCAATTTCTAAAAATTTTAGAATTTTTTTTTTTTACCACTAACATTTACTTACCACAAATGGAGCTACCACTGTCCAAATATTGATGTCCTCCGTATGCCACACAGGACTTAATGCGACGACTCCTCTAAGCAAACGTTGCGCTTCGTCAGGAAATTTTGAACTGTACAAGAAAATTAAGATACTCCCCAAAGAGTGTCCTATATAAATTATAGATCCTTGTTGTCCCGTCTTTTGAGCAACATAGTGTAATTGTTGACGAAGATCGAATTCCGTTAACGTATCTGCACTAAAAGTCTCCATTTTAAACGCTCTCTCTCAACTACGTATAGTTACTTGTAGTGCCAGTATTTGCTGTCTTGCACGGTCAAGTTTAGGTGACCGCTCGAGAAGGGAGTCCCTCTAAGATTTCCCAACCAAACATCGTAACCTAAGTCAGCTAATTTAAGTGCTGGAAAATATCAACTAAAATTGGTGGGTTTGAATTTTAGAGATGTCGTTTACCAAGTGATTTTTTCCCTAAATTAAGAAAGCAGGTTGAGTCGGTCAACATCCCATGTTGTAAGAAAACTGGTTGAGCGCTCTGGGGGTTGCTTGGAAGAATCTTAAACATGGTTAATATGTAATTGTCATCTGTCACTACCTTGTGAATTTCCAAATTGTAGTTGTATCTGGAAATTATCCCAGGCTGCAAAAAAAAAGTTAGGTAAGTTAAGTTCAAATGATGTTGCACTTACAGCGTCTAAGTCTACGTTAGGGTTGTAATAGCAATTGTCATTAATAAACCACGTAAGGTATGCAAAATCGGTTTTGCAAGCATTGTTGTTGAAGTGGAAGCTTGATTCAGTGCAATGAACAAGAAAGATGAAGAACAGTAGCATTACTTGCATCATTTTGCTTTTATTGTTACTAATTTTAGACTTAAAATGCTAAAGCTATTTGTTGTTAATAATGAGGAACTATTAGCTCCCGTATCATAAAAACTATCTCTAAAGCTTTATCTACTTAAACTAAACCGTAATTGCAAAAACCCATTAGCTTTAAGTTTTTTTTTTTTAACTAAACACGCAATTCGAAACTGCGCAACATCTTCGTAAGAAAATGACCAGGGGCTTTTCAGTGAGCAACCATTGATAAAATATTTACAAATCTATTTAATCTACTTAAAAAGAAAACATCCGACAAGATTGGAAAATGAACAAAATTCCATTCTTTTTTTTTCTGATATTAACCACAGGGGTGAAGATAAGATAAGATCAAAATTTCTGGCATGAGAGACTATTCAGAACTTAAAGTGCTCGGCCACCAACACTACAAGTAAGTCACAGTGGCTGCCTATCGCTGAAGAAATATTTCTCAAACAAATATTTCAATTTGTCTTTCTATTAGTTTTTCTAAGTTCAGTTAAGGCAGTAACAGATCTCCAATAACATCAGAGTAATCTCTGGTGTGTCATAAAGCAGCATTCTTTCCTGATATCATTCAATCACTAATGGTAGAGGATTCTGTAGGAAAATAAGAGCTCCGCTAACTTTTGTTAAGTATTTATTTGGTTCGGTTATAAGGTAAAGTGTGATTGACCACTACTTGAACTTATTCTTTATGACTTCCAAAATATCCTTGTACAAGAATTTCTCAATATCCTTGGCCCATAGAAAGCTTAGATGACTAAACTGTAATTCTTTTATGTCCTTCGGAACTTCGGTCAAGGTTTTATTTTTGGAGCCCAATTCGCAAAATAGTCGAGCCACGTTCTAAAATCAGTCCACGTATATTCTTTTCAAATATATCAATGAAAATCAAACTGTCGCCAGGGTGAATGGGTCATTTTTCCCGTAAAACATATAAACAGGCAATTCAACTTTCTTCAAATCGTATTTTGGCGGCTTTCTTTGACCATAAACAGCAAAGTTCCTGACAGGCCCGTAATCAAATTTCTTAAATTCGCCACTCACGGTAATTTGCGCGTATTGCGCAAACACATCGATGGGCATTGAGTCTGGGAAGGTACGAAAAGCAATCAGTAGTAATTCCTAAAATCAAAAAATTACTTTTTTAATTTTACTTACGTTAAAAAATTATTTACTGGCGCAAACTGATCGGTGAAGTCTCCGGCTGAATATCTAAGGAAGGAGGTGCAAAAATGTGGAAGCATACCGCACATTATGTACAATTTTTCATGAACTCTTTCGCCAATAGGAAATCCTCGGATTTGGAGCAAATTAAGAAAATACTATAATCATACAATTAAATAGGCGAAAAATCTCCAATCACGCATACCTTAATTGCTGGAACAAGGTGTGCCATTATTACAAGAGTTTCCTTTAAATAAGCAACCGGGCCCAATGCTATTATACCTTTAATCAAGTTCGCGGCTTTTTTTGGATTTTCAGAAGCAAACATGAAACTTGTCGTTGTTCCCATAGAATGACCAATATAGATGGCTAAACTACCCGTTGCGTTTTTAACAAAATTTAATTGAGCCGACAAATCAAATTTTGCCAGAGAATCAATGCTGCAAACAATAGATAACTAAAAATTCGCTAACAATTGCATAATTACTTATAATTCCAAAAATCCTTTTGCCAAAACGTCTTGTTGAGATGTTCCCGCGAATATTGCGAACCTCTAAAATTTCCTAACCACACGTCGTAGTTTTGCTCCGCCAATTTAAAAGCTGCAAAGTTCATTTCAACCAAAAATTTTCTCAAATTTAAGAAAACTGTTACGTAGCGATTTGTTTCCAAGCATCAACCATGATGACGAAGAGGCCAATGCGCCATGTTGAAGAAACACTGGTTGTGTTTTTTCAGTTGAGTTACCTTGTGGCCAAGACTTATTAGGTTTAACTCTAAATAAGGTGAGAATATATCCGTCAGCTGTCACGACTTTGTGAGATTCAGCCCGAAAGCCGTACCGTGCAATTAGGTTGGGCTGGAAGTTTCAGGGGGTTAATTCATATGGTTGCTGAAAATTAACCTACTGTTGTCGAAAATACGTCAGGATTGTAATAACAATTTTTGCTGAAAGCTCTGAATGGATAACTGTAAAGGTTCTTGCACGTATTGCTTCTGAAATCGGTTCCATTGGTGAGGGCGACAATTGTTGCAAATATTATTAATTCTCTGTTAGTGACAAACATGTTCGAAGTTAAATACTTTACTAGCTGGAGCGTGAAATTGGCAAATCTGAGCTAAATTGCTGCAAAAATTTAAGCATAATTTAAATGACAATATCGGAAAGTGGCGTGAGCGTAGTTGTTTATTTCAAATTTCCGTACTTCGATTGTTAAGTGATTTTTACTAATGGCACATACTCCACATCACATCAGTCTAGACAATTTGTAGCTATATCCCACGAGACAAACGATAAGTTAGGGAAAATAGTTGAATTAAAGAATGTAAGGTAATCTCTATCGAACTCATAAATGTTGTTTAATTAAGATAATTTACTGACGTTTTCTTTTACATTATAGATTGGTTATCTAAAGTGTAGGAAATTGTAAAATTACAACATAGCACAAAAGCTTTTTCTTACTGAATTTACTGGTACAATCTGGATTAAAATCGAATAAAAATTTTCAAATTTCAGAACGCATCAAACGCCTAGTGACCATGCATCCTATAGAAAATGCGTCGGAACAAGCATTACTAACATAAACACATTTTTTTTTAAATTTTATAGAGGATAACAATAAAGCAATAACGGACAATAGCAAGTAACATCGATCTTCTTTAAATACTTATTCATCACTAATTTTAGTTATGGTGCAAGTAAGATGGAACAAGTGATTTAATAACAACAAAATTTGATGCATCAGCTTAACTTTCCTTCTTAGGTGGCAGTCTGCCTAGAATTGGTATCAGTTCTTTGTACAGAAATTCTTCTATGTATTTGGAATAGAGAAAATCCATGTGATTAAAGTCATAACTCGAATTGTCTGAAGGAATCTTGACTTTAAATTTGTGAGTACTTCCGATTGTCTCATACAGCTTGTTGACGCACTGAAAATAAAATTACAAAATCAGTTCTCAAAAAATATTAGCGATACTACATTTGGTGGCACCAGCAAATCATTTTCTCCATATAATAAGTAAATAGGCAATTTAATGTTTCTAATATCGTAGTTCGGCGGTTCAATCGTCCCATAGTTCAACAAATTTTTGTTTTTACCATAATCGAAATGCCGGAAATTTGTTCCTTCATACATTTGATTGAAATGTACAAGTAGATCAACAGCTGTCGGTATTGGCACGCTACCCATCAATAGCAATAAATAATCCTGCAATTCCATGATTAGAAAAAATATAATTAACAATCTAGAAACTTACCGAAGGAAACTGTACGCTTTTTCCTATCACTAATTGTGCAGCAAATCTACAAATCCAGGGAAGCAACGTACAAAAGGTTTTAAGTAACTTCTGATACAACTTATAATAGAAAAACACTTTGGGAATATTGAAGAATTTCAACAATTTCTAAAAATTTTAGAATTTTTTTTTTTATTACTAACATTTACTTACCACAAATGGAGCTACCACTGCCCAACTATGGAGATTTTCCGAATACCAAACAGGACTTAATGTGACGACTCCTCTAAGTAAACTTTGCGCTTCTTCAGGATACTTCGAACTGTACATGAACATTAAAATACTCCCCAAAGAGTGCCCTATATAAATTATAGAACCTTGTTGCCCCGTTTCTTGAGCAACATAGTGTAATTGTTGACGAAGATCGAATTCCATTGACGTATCTGCACTAAAAGTCTCCATTTTAAACGGTCTCTCTCAACTAGGTATATCTCAACTAGGTATAGTTACTTGTAGTGCCAGTATTCGCTGTCTTGCACGGTCAAGTTTAGGTGGCCGCTCGAGAAGGGAGTCCCTCTAAGATTTCCCAACCAAACGTCGTAACCTAAGTCAGCTAATTTAAGTGCTAGAAAATATCAACTAAAATTGGTGCGTTTAAATTTTAGAGATGTTGTTTACCATGTGATTTTTTTCCTAAATTAAGAAAGCAGGTTGAGTCGGTCAACGTCCCGTGCTGTAAGAAAACTGGTTGAGCGTTCTGGGGGTTGCTTGGGGGGATCCTAAACATGGTTAGTATGTAATTGTCATCTGTTACTACCTTGTGAATTTCCAAATTGTAGTTGTATCTGGAAATTATCCCAGGCTGCAAAAACAAGTTAGATAAGTTAAGTTGAAGTCGTGTTGCACTTACAGCGTCTAAGTCTACGTTAGGGTTGTAATAACAGTTGTCATTAATAAACCACGTAAGGTATGCAAAATCGGTTTTGCAAGCATTATTCTTAAAGTGGAAACTTGATTCGGTACAATGAACAAGAAGAATGAGGAACATTATTACTACTTGCATCTTTTTGTTTTTATTGTTACTACTTTTAAGTAGATTTAAAATACTTAGAGCGGAAGGTTTTAAAAGTTTCCTCGACCTATTTGTTGTTAATAATGGTGTTTATTGTAGGAACTAGTAGCTCCCGTATAATTAAAAACTGTCTCTAAAGCTTTATCTACTTACTAAACTAAACCGTAAATTTTACCGTTAACTGATAATAAAATACAATTGCAAAAACCCATTAGCTGTAATTTTTTTTTTAATTAAATACGCCATTCTAAATTGCGCAACATTTTTGCAAGGAAATGGGAAATGACTAGAGGGTTTCCAGTGAGCAAAAGTTTATAAAATATTTATAACTACTAATGCATCTACTTAACAAGAAAACATCCGACAAGAGTGAAAAATGAATAAAATGTCATTCTCTTTTCTCTTTTCTGTGATTAACAGCAGAGATGAAGATGAGATAAGATTAAAACTATATTAGGTTTTCCAAGCTTAGTTAAAGTAGTCACAGATCTCTAATATCTTTATGATAACATAGAAGTAATCTCTGTTGTGCCATATAGCATCGTTTTTGCCCGATATCATTCATGGCAGAGGACTTCTTATTGTCTTATTGCATAGGATTTTGTAAAACAATGAGGGCTCCGCTAACTTTT
The DNA here is from genome assembly GCA_951805265.1 of Schizotus pectinicornis. Classification (NCBI taxonomy): domain Eukaryota; kingdom Metazoa; phylum Arthropoda; class Insecta; order Coleoptera; family Pyrochroidae; genus Schizotus; species Schizotus pectinicornis. The sequence continues at coordinate 6,581,575 of OX638207.1, forward strand.
GTTATGCATTTATTTGGTTCAGTTTGAAGGTAAAGTGTAACTGACCACTACTTGAACTTATTCTTTATGACTTCGAACATGTCCTTGTACAAGAATTTCTCAATATCCTTGGACCATAGGAAGTTCCCGTGGTTAAACTGCAATTCTTTCATGTTCTTCGGAACTTCGGTCAAAGTTTTATTTTTGGAGCCCAATTCGTGAAATACTCGAGCCACGTTCTAAAATCAGTTCACGTATAATCTTTTCAAATATATCAACGAAAATCAAACTTTCTCCAAGTTAAGTTTATCATTTTTTCCGTAAAACATATAAACGGGCAATTCAACTTTCGTCAAATCGTACATCGGTGGCTTTCTTTGACCATAGACTGCAAAGTTCTTGGCGGGCCCATAATCGAATTTCTTAAATTCGTCACTCACGATAAATTGCCCAAATTGAGCCACCTCATCGATGGACATTGAGTCAGGAAAAATACGAAAAACAATCAGCAGTAATTCCTAAAACCAGGCAATTAGTCCTTTAATTTTACTTACGTTAAAAATTTAGTTACTGGCGCAAATTGACCGGTAAAGTCTCCCATTAAATATGTAAGCAAAGAGGTGCAAAAATATGGAAGCATTCCGCACGTTCCATAGATTTTTTCATGAAATCTCTCACCAAAAGGTAATCCTTTAATTTGCAGTAAATTAAGAAAGAACTAAAATCAAACAATTAAATAAAAGAAAAATTTTCAGTCATAGATACCTTAATTGCCGGAAAAAGGTGTCCCAGTTTTGTAAGAGTTCCCTTTAAATAAACAACCGGGGACAACGCTATTATACCTTTAATCAACTTCGCAGCTTCTTTTGGATTTTCAGAAGCAAGCATGAAAGCTGTCGTTGTTCCCATTGAATGACCAATATAGACGACTGAACTACCCGTTGCGTTTTTAACAAAATTTAATTGAGCCGGCAAATCAAATTTTGCAAGCGAATCAATGCTGCAAACAATAGATATTTAACTAAAAATGTGCTAACAATTGCAAAATTACTTATAATCCCAAAAATCCTTTTCCCAAAACGACTTGTTGAGGTGTTCTCGCGAAAATTGCGCCCCTCTAAAATTTCCCAACCACACGTCATAGTTTTGTTCCGCCAATTTAAAGGCTGCAAAGATCATTTCAACCAAAAACTTTATCAATTTTAAGAAAATTATTACGTAGCGATTTGTTTCCAAGCATCAACCATGATGTCGACGAGATGAATGCACCATGTTGAATGAATACTGGTTGTGGTTTTTTAGTTGAGTTACCTTGTGGCCAAGACTTGGGTTTAACTCTGATTAAGGTGAGAATATATCCGTCAGCTGTCACGACTTTGTGAGATTCAGCCCGAAAGCCGTAACGTACAATTAAGTTGGACTAGAAGTTTCAGGGGGTTAATTCAAATAGTTACTGAAAATTAACCTACTGTTGTCGAAAATACGTCAGGATTGTAATAACAGTTTTTGCTGACAGTTCTGAACCGGTAACTGTAAAGTTTCTTGCACGTATTGCTTCTGAAATCGTTTCCATTGGTGAGGGTGAGAATTGTTGCAAATATTATCAATACTCTGTTAGTGACAAACATGTTCAAAGTCAATAACTTTACTAGCTGGCACGTAAAATTAACAAATCTGGGCTAAATTACTGCAAAAATTTAAGCATAATTTAAATGACAGTATTTGAAATTGGCGTGAGCGTAGTTGTTTATTTAAAAATCCCGTACTTCTATTGTTAAGTGATTTTTACTGATGGTACATACTCCACATCAGTCTGAACAATCTGTAACTATATCCCACAGAACAGACAATATGTTGAGAAAAATAGTTGAATTAAAGGATGCAGGTCAATCTTTATCAAACTCATAAATTTTACGCAATTAAGATAATTTACCCACGTTTTCTTTTGCATTATTGATTGGTTATCTAAAGTGTAGGAAGTCGTATAGTTACAACTGTGGAAATCTACCATTTCTTAAGAACATTGAATTAACTCTTAAAAAATCTTAAAAAAAGTTTTTGTTACGATTTAATTGCCGTTTTTTTTTTAATAATAATAATAATACCAAGTCACCTATTGTCAGGTTTTCAGCTTCTACTATTCTGACGTACCGGTCTTTGGTTGTAAATGAATATGTAGTTGAGTCTTCCCATAAGAAATGGCTAAAAAATCTGGAAGGAATAATTTGCTATAACTTTTGCCATTCAACCAATCAAGATGACTACATTTGTTTGAGAGGGAATACACTTCTATATATTTTACTCATCTTGCTTTCATCTATAGCTTAATATAAATGTCTCCTAGATTCTAGAAGATGTTATATTAAACCTTATTTATGTCAATGTCATGACTATGGTAGCTATCTTAGTAAAAATGTAATCAGTACTCTACAAGGACAAATGACTAGGTACTATATAATTTCGGTTGAAATTTTCGTTGGTTTACTTTATAAAATATCTACAAAATTTCCATATAATCGCAGTAAAATTTTCGTGAATATTTACGATAAAAATTCAGGATATAAATATAAGGCTTCACAGTTCTTCACAACTTTAGGCAGCTATGGCCAATTTAGTTCTTATTCTCGTATTTTTAGGTTTTTGCAGTTGCCAAAGGGGCAAAAATAACGTGTGTAGCCGTTTAATTGATTACTTGGCCATAGATCTGAGTCCTAATTGTAGGTATAACCCTGACGTGGGAGCTTATCCGGTAAGTTACTAAAACCAAAAGCGTCGGCTAACAACTCGACTGCAGGACGAAGTGGCTAACAGATACGGTTACCCCTTCGAGTCCCATAAAGTTATCACCGAAGATGGGTACATTTTGAGGGTGATGAGGATACCGAGAGATGGAAAACGGCCGGTTTTCATCCAACACGGTGTACTTGCAACAGGCTCCACTTGGGTAGGACTCGGCAACAATTCGCTAGGTACCTGAAATTATAACGAGCTGCACAAAGATAATTTACCATAAATTAGACAGAATTTTGATGACTCGGTAATTGTTAACAATATTTTTCAGCGTTTCGACTGTATGATGAAGGCTACGATGTTTGGTTCGGGAGTTTCCGAGGAACTTTCTTTTCCAACGAGCACGTAGACCCAAACATTCCCAAAGATAAATATTGGGATTTTAGGTAACTATACAAAGTTTTGACGTATTTTCTCCACGTATTTTTAGCTGGGACGAAATGGGTTTTTACGATTTGCCAGCAATGCTAAATTTCACCGCTGCTCATTCCAAATCGACTAAAAAAATTATCTACATTGGCCACTCAATGGGAACAACCACTTCGTACGTTTATTCAATCTTAAGAAGAACTGAAGCTGAGGAGCGGCTGGCGGCAATAGTTTCTTTAGCCCCTGTAGCGTATATGAGAGGCTTTAACCGGGCGATTAGTGCTATTGCCCCTTTTGGTGATACAATTTTGGTCAGTTTCTCGGTTACTTTTTTCCGTTATTTTCTAAAATTGAACTTTTTCAGGTGTTTAGTCGACTAATAAATCTCTTTTACATCGGTCCCAAGAACACTGAGGAACTAGTAGTTTTCTTTAAGGCCTGCTTGTACGGAGCCACGAGACTTGGTTGCGAAATCGTAACAACATCCGCTCTGGCTCTTACTGGAAGTTCAATATCACCAGTAGGTACCTAAGTTTTCTTTATAATTCCAACAACTTTTTAGTAATTTTTAGGAAATACTCCCGATTTTTATGACGTGGTCTCCCACGGCCACCGCCTTAAAAACTCTCAACCATTATGGTCAAGAAATTAACAACGGTGGTCAATTCAGAGCCTACGATTATGGAAGTAGAAATCAAGAAGTTTACTCTTCACCTCAACCTCCACTTTACAACGTTAGCGAAATTACTTTGCCAGTATATTTATTTTACGGAAAGCGCGACACTCTTGGAGATGAAGAGGTTAGAATTTTGATGATGGTTTCGAGTTTACAGTTGCTGTTTTCAGGATGTCTTGCAGCTTTATGCCGATTTAACTTCGAGAAAATTTATAACTCCAATTGCTGAAAATGATGAAGTGCAGTATAATCATTTTGACTTCGTTTATGGATCGCAAATCCAGTATTTGTACAACCCATTGTTTAGAACTTTAAATCAAATCAATAACGAGATAAACTGATGTCAATATTTACAGTTTTAAAAATATAATTGTGTCTCAATTTTAGAGTTCAACTTTAGTACTGGCGATCAAGACATTTTGCGTTTTCTGCTTTTTTATTATCAATATTTGCATTCAAAACAAAGTCATACGAACGCCACCATTATCTAGGTGGGGTTTTCTCCCTAACTCCTCCTTTCTTGTTGTGCATATTTTTTTCCTAATCACAATTTTTTTTAAATAATTATAGCATCTTACACAGGTTTGTTATTATTATTAACAATATGAGCACCTCTCAAAAAATACTTTTACTAATATATGTAAATATTTTACCAAATATTTTAAAAACCTCATTATATCTTTCAACATTTTGCTTATCTTATTATTATAACTATTAGCATTTAATGAACTCTTAAGAGAAACATTATTTCATAAGGACCTGAAGAAACGCATCCTCGCTTATTTATAAACATAATCAAGTAATAATCAAGTAACTGCACGAAATACTCTTAATTGCTTTAACTGTTGATCTCAAGACTTTTTGCCATGTCAACAAGTTGATAAGTTATCGGGTAATTCCAAGAGGTCCGCGAGTTATGCCATGCATAAAGTCACAGAGTCAATGTACAAACTTTATAGTTTCAAAACATTGAACTCTAGTTATTTTCATAGATAACGGCGGGTTCACCTAACTTAGTTGTTGTGGAAATTCTGTGATTGTATAAAATTAGAAATTTTGAATTTTTTAAACAAGGAACTTTGTCATGTCATTAAGCAAATAGGTTATCACCTTAACAATAAATTTAAACTTTTTATAATTTTTTTTTAAGTACTCAACTGTTCTTGGAGACACAATTTTCATCACCATTGTTCTTAGAAATACAAAATTTATCTTTACTTGACCTGCTGGCCCTGGGAGACCCCAAGAATAATATATTATCAAGTAACTGGGAAATCTTGCGGGAGATAGTTTAAAGATTACTCATTTATTGTTAAATACGGAGGGAAACACTTTATAAATACTTACTCGAATGTAAGTTATCACCATCAACACATGTTCACTGGCTAATTATTTTGCACTGGATTTAACCTTCGATATCAGTTGATAGCCAGTTTCGTGCACGAATCCTAACTTGACGCTGCTCCTTTTTCTAAATGTATGTATTTATTCATTAAAATCGTAATTAATGCAACAAATAGAACCAGTCTATACCTAGTTAAGTTATGTAATCCTAAGTGCAACATATTTTTCTATGAGAAGGCAGAACTAAGTACTTGACAATATTTCTACCTTTTGAATTTTAGAATTTCGAAGAAGTCTTTCTAAAATGTTGCTTCTGGCATCCACATTATTTCCTATAAGCTCTTACAAAATAATAGAGATATATGGATTACGGAAAAAACTTGGTTGTATCTTGCGAAAAGTTTACAATAGCTTACTAAACTTAATCTCTCCATTTTTTCACCGAAGAGTCATGGCTAAGTTGGTGCTGACCCTACTTTTTGGTCTGAACCTGATGAATCGGAATGAGCCTAACGTTTGCAACAGCGTATTTGATTACGCCTTCACGCACTCGAATCCCAATTGTAAATTCAATCCTGACGTACGAGCAACTCCGGTAAGTAACAACCAAGTAACTGCAGGTACTACAACACTGAGTTGTTTCAAGGAGGAAATAATAAACAACCATGGTTACCCTTTCGAATCGTATGAAGTTACAACTGAAGATAACTACATACTGACAGTATGGAGGTTGAGGCAAAAGGGCGGCGTTCCAGTATTGCTCCAGCACGGAGTCGCTTGCAGCGGCGCCGTTTGGTTGGGATTAGGCAATAAATCTTTGCGTAAATTAAAATCCCTAATTTTTGGATAGAGCCTAACCTTTGTTTTGCAGCTTTTGAACTGTACGACGCCGGTTTCGATGTTTGGATAGGCAACTATCGAGGAACTGTCTTCTCGAGAAAGCACGCCGATCCAGAAATTTCCGAAAAAGATTACTGGAATTTCAGGTTTATTTTTAAAAATTTTGGCAAGCACTAACTAATTTTTTTAGCTGGTTCGAGATGGGGTTTTATGATCTACCGGCCATTTTAGAGTTGGTGGCTGTCTACTCACAAGAAAAAATTATTTTTATCGGCCACTCGATGGGGACTACAACATCTTACGTCTATTCAATTGTAAAAAAGGAACAGGCCGAAAAACGTCTTTCAGCAATAATTAGCTTAGGCCCCGTTGCTTACACAACAAATTTTGTCCGGGCTCTCACGACCTTAGCTTACGCGCGTTACTACATCATCGTAAGTTTTTTCCATAACTTTGATTTTTGCAATATTTTCTTTTTTTTTTCAGACACTCACCAACTTTTTCGGCATCTACCATATAGGGCCTGAAAATTTAAGTAAACAATTCATTTTCTCGGACATTTGTTCAATCAGTCCCATTAACGTTGCTTGTTACGTGGGTTCAAGAATAATACTGGCCATGGTTTCAACCAGAATTTCTTCGGTTAATAGTTCAGTTAGTTTCAAGGCAAAACTCTATTACTAAATTTTAGGAGTCGCTGCCAATGTTGCTGAGCTGGACCCCGACCTCTACCAGTTTGAAAACTTTCAATCATTTCGCTCAAGAAGCCGCCACGGATGGAAAATTCAAAGCCTACGATTACGGAAGTCGAAACCAAGAGATTTACGGTTCGACAACTCCCCCAATCTTCAACGTAAGCGAAATTAGTGTGCCGGTTTATATGTTCTACGGAAAACGCGACAGTTTCGCTGACGAACAGGTTGGTGTTGATTAGAAATTTTAAGGGTGAATTTTCAAGTTTAGTTTCAGGACGTCCGTTTAATGTACAGAGATTTGACGACGACGAAACGTCTAACTCTTGTTGGAGAAGAGGGAAAAGTCGACTATGACCACCTGGATTTTGTGTTTAGTTCACATATTGAGTATTTGTACAAACCTTTGTTTGAAACTCTAAACGAGATTGTCGGAAATTAAAGCTGGGAACTGCTCCACCGACGATAGAAGATCCCCAGGTTTCTCAGGACTTCAACTCCGAGATTGTGTTGTATAACTGGTTGCCTGCCGCTGCTGAGGAGACGAAATTATTAAATACGATAACTGGTTTTGTTGCTTTAACGGTTAATTTTCTATTCAAGGAATAATTGCTTTTGCTTGGAAGACTTCTTGAAAAGTGTTCAGATTCTGAAGAAGCTGTGAAATGCATATTTTGAGTTAATAGGTTTCAGTTAACATCGTTTAGTTTAAGGCGGGGTTTAAGGTGATGTCATTACCTATTCTTTAAATTTTTTCTTCGCCTGTATAACTAGTTTTACAAAATCAACTTGTACCTATTACTTGAATAAAATTGATATCTACCAAAAAGTTGCCTTTTAACTTCATTTGCAACTACAAATCCAAATTAAAAAAAATTGGAAATAATGTAACGTTTTAATTAAACATTTACGGTTAAAGCACGTGTAAAACACAATGCCAACAATATCTTAATTTGCTGTAAATTTCTTCGAAATAGATTAAATATGAATAGCTAATGGTTCAGCAAATCGGGCATTCATAGTTTCCTTTACAAAACGCAACAATGTATTGACAATAATACTGTTCATATCTATTTACAATAATATCATTCATATCTATATGCGTGTACCTCATAATGGCTTAAAGTAGTTGATAGTGCAACATTTAGTCACTAAAATGTAGTTGTAACGCCAATTTTTTTTAGATTAGCTCTTTTATTCCTGTTCTATTAATTGCAATTCTAGTATAAATTGCTATTTTCAGTTTGTCATTTTATTTCAGTCGCTATGAAGATTTTGACGCTAACTTTACTATTCCTAGTAACTTGCAATGGTCAACGGGGACGCAACAACGTCTGTACTACCATGCTTGACTACTTTATCAAAGACTGGAGCAGAAATTGTAGATACAACCCAGATGTAGGAGCTTATCCGGTAAGATGTTGATTCCTGTTGAATTAGTCGAGCTGTAATAAAATGGGGTTTCAAGGAAGAAGTAGTCAATAGATATGGCTACCCTTTCGAGTCGCATAGGGTGATTACTGAAGACAACTATACACTAACAGTTATGAGAATACCGCAACCTAAGGGACGCCCTATTTTTATTCAACACGGTATTCTCGCCAACGTTGCTAATTGGATAGGGATAGGCAACAAGTCTATACGTAAGAACCAAAAATTTTTAGAAATAATCTTAATAAATTTTTAGCTTTTATATTATTTAATGCTGGCTATGACGTTTGGATGGGAAATTTTAGAGGAACTTTTTTCTCAAACGAGCATCTTAATCCTGATATACCTAAAGATGAATATTGGGATTTTAGGTAAATAAGAGAATTTTGTGGCAATTTTTGTGAGATTTGTTTTAGTTTTCACGAATTGGGGTTGTACGATTTGCCTGCAATGATAAATTACGTCGCATCTCACACCGAGAGAAAAGAAAAAATTATCTACATAGGCCACTCCATGGGAACGACAGCGTCATACATTTACTCCATTCTGAGGAAAAGCGAAGCCGAAGAACACTTGGCGGCGTTGATTTCGCTAGCACCAGTGGCGTACATGGGACATTTCGATAAATTTGCCACTACTGCTGCGAGATTTCGCGAAATTATTCTTGTAATTTTACAAATTTTTTGAGCTTTCTGAAGATTTATTTAGTTTGTTGCTAGGTTAGTCGACGTATTTTCTCTTGGTTCTGGAAACACTGAAGAGCTTGTGCTTTACTACAAGACCTGTATTTTTGGAATTACCAGCGTCGGTTGCCAAATCCTTTCCAGGGTAGCTCTTGCTCTCATCTCCAATTCAGTGGAGCCAGTTAATTAAATGTTGAAGCAATTTTTTTCCTTAAAATACTTTGACTAAAATTTTAGGAAGCACTACCTATATTTTTGAGTTGGTCGCCATCTTCTACGAGTTTAAAAACCTTTAGTCATTACGGCCAGGAGGCCACGAGTGATGGCGAATTCCGACATTTTGATTACGGCTCAAGAAACCAAGAAATCTACGGTTCTGCCAAACCGCCAATTTACAACGTCAGCAAAATCACTGTTCCGGTTTATTTGCTTTATGGCAGAAAGGACACCGTTGGGGACGAACAGGTGATTGTTGATGTTATTTTGTTGAGAGTCCAATGAGGAATTTTCAGGACGTTCGTCGCCTTTACGACGCTTTAACAACGGATAAACAAATTACTCCTATAGCGGAAAACGGTGAGGTCGAATATAATCATTTGGACTTTACCTTCAGCAGTAACATAGAATACGTTGTTACGCCATTGCTTAGAATTATTGACGAAATTAACAATTAGAATATTAAACAAGGTTAATGAAATTTAAAAAAATTTAAATTGCTTCATCAAACTGGGTGCATCAAACTCTGTCAAACCAAAAATTCTCACTTAAAATATAGAGAGTGAATTGGAATCAAACTTTATTTTTTTTAAGTTTTTCTGTGAAGAATTAACTAATTGTCAAATTTTACGTAAATATTTTTATACAAATAGGTCCCAACTCTACATTAAACAAACTTCTCCCCAACTGTTGGAAAAAAAATTGATAACCTACATTGAGTGGTTGGAACGAGTTTTACCACAATATTGCGCAAAAATATTTAACTTTGGTAATTACAAAGTGATAATGCCGTTGTTGGTAATTAGTTCTTGACAGCAAATATTGCAATTTGAATAAACTTTTTCAGCTAATTATACCAAGTTATAAATAATGCACATAATGATCAGTATTTATCATTATTCACCATCGCATGACAAATATGAAAATGTTAGAATCAGAATTACTCTTTTCGAGATCTAATAAATTCATTTTAAAACTTTGACTTAAAAACCTTGTTCGCCAGTTTCGTGTGTAGGTACATATTTTTTAGCTGATAATTTAAAATTCTGCACGGTAATCATTTAGTTAATTTAATTTTTTTAATAATAACAAGAAGCACTTTTAAGAAGTCAAAGGTTTAATGAATTTTTTTGTTAACAAAATTAAATCCTATTTGTCATTGTCTGTGAAGATGCCGCCAAAATTAGTATTCCGTCAAGACAAAATAATCAGTATAGAAACGTGTCTGAAATGGTGATGCGTTAACAAATTCTGGGAACATTGACATGTGTAAGTGTACAACCGACTAAATTTTACTTCTTTCATCGTAAAAGAGTCAATAAATTTAGAGTAACAGATCTGGGGAGTTTACACGACGTTGTAACAGGTAATTGGAGGAAGTTCCGGCGCAATTACTGGACAAGAAGCAATGAGACTACTGACTTGCCAAAAATTTGGCCTTGGTCTTGCCTCGTGCCGTGGAAGTTTTTATGTAACCTCGTATATTATGAGGGGAAGACCTAATGAAGATCTAATGCTTACGCACCAAACCTCTTAATCTCAAGTTAGTAGTTGAAAGTTTAAAAACCAAGGCAACGAGAGGAAGAGAATTTCTAACTGTTAAGATACACCGTGCTGTTAAGTTACTACCTCTTCTCGAGACAGTCGAGTGAATGGTGTCAATCTTCTTCCTTCAAAACTATCAAACGTTTTAAAGAAAGTTCCCAATTTTGTTTCTCTAACATATTCATCGATCACAATTCGGTGAGGATACGAAATTGGGGTCTCACTTTGGTTGTGAAGGAACGGTACTGTTAAAATCGCTCGATCTGTAGTCGGATACATGGTTACATGATTACATGATAACATATGCTGGTATAACCTAAGTAAAAAATTTTGTTTTAACAACTTGCATTTTTTGCCCCTTTTTTATGGAGATCTATGCACTTTGCTTGAAGACAACATTAGACATTACAAAACACTCACGAGCTACCGACAATATTACGCAAACCTTTTTTTATAATATGGGTAAAAAGTAGTTGAAAGACCTGATAAAAATTATGTAGATTTCAATTTACGAGACTCACATAACTACATTTATAATTCACAGTCTTCCTATTGCGATTGTGTAGTTTTTACAACTTGCTGATAACTATAAACGCGATAATGAGATAATTTCCATAATTTGGCCGCGGATTTTCCATGAATGTTAATAACAAGATTAAATATTTCGCACTGTTCACATAGAACTAGTTGATAAGAGCCCAAAATACCCCGCTATCAATGAACTCAAACAATAATTATTAATTATTTAGTTTTTTTTGTTTATTTAGTTTATCTTCGTAAGCTAAAAAGTTCAAAAGGAGCAAAATTGTAACAAAATTGACTTAAATGTGGAAGGCTATGATTCGTTTTGTTTATGAGGAAAAAGTACGAAATCAGTTTTAAAAGTTTTAGTTAAAATTTGTTTGCTTTTATTGATCTCGTAGGTAATTAGTTTTAGAATATTATTAAACTGTACAACAATTTGGATATGAAACATGTTTAATTTATCTGCAAAAAGTTTAGGATTCTTAAAAAAATATTATAGAAACTTATACTGTAAGGGTTCGAGGACAAGGTGAACAACTGATGTGTTTATGTATGATCGTTAAATTTAAATAAATTAGTATGTATTGGTTTTGTTACGTACTTAAATTTAATATAACTATGAATTCATTGAGATTGTAAAAATGCATGTCATTGTATAAAGACGTCTCGTTTGGATTCAGCCCAAGTCTTAATAAAGTGACAAATCACTTTAAATTTTGCAAATATATCTGTCGTAGTCATTGGGCGTAATGCGTCATTTCATGAAACGCCGGCAATCCCTGTAATTAAGATCGTTAAACTAGCTGTTTTAGGGCAAGGAAAAGGTGAGGAGACTTACTAGGCAATTTATGAATCTGGTGTTGCTTATCTTCCCCACCTTTCCCTGTGCTTTTCCTTGCCCTAAAACAGCTAGTTTAACGATCTTAATTACAGCGATTGCCGGCATTTCATGAAATGGCGCATTAGGCCCAATGACTACGACATATCTATTAGGAAGTTGTGTTTGACAAATTTTTGCGAAGTGGCTTAAGCTCTTTACAAAGTACTTAATACACTAATATAATGTAATGGAAAAACCCTCAACACATAGATATTTGGTAAATAAATTTTATTAGGAGCCATATGATTAGGAGTTCAAAAGACTGACCCAGAGTGGTAACAGAAATTACTGATATTTTTTTCCACAACCATCTATAATATAATTATTATATTCATATTCTTTAATATAGTTCGAAATTCACTATTTCACCCGCCGTTTACGCTATTTTCTATAGCACACGTATTATATACTATGCACTAAGGTGCGTTTAAAGGGATTTAGTAAGTTGCTGTAAAAGTGTTTGGAATAATAATACAGTCATTTTATAGATCAGTATATTAAAGACAAAAAATAAAATTAATAAATTATTGAATAGACTATTGGATTTTTTTTTGCCGTGGAAAGAGTTATTGTAGATAGCTCGTTGGAAATTAACACACGTGCGTGATGTGATGTTCGTCATATATTTATGTAATATTTTATTATTTTACTGCTACAGAAATTATTTGATAGCAGCCACTGTACGCGCTCATGTGAGCTTTGCCAACCAAGGGCTATCCCACCCTGGACCAATGGTGGTCGATGTGAGGGTGGGAAATCCAGGTTTACTTGTTGTCTGCTATGGCTTATGGTCGGCACTTGACCATCTACGACAACCACGTGAAGTTGGGACTCAAGTCCGCAAATACAGTTTTTTAACCCAAAGTTTGTGAACCATTTCATTTACCAAACTGCTCCGCACAGCCACATTAAAATTTTTTAAGACTTTTGTGTGAATTTGAGTAATGTAAATTCAAAGTATAGTTTGGGCGCATCCACGACATTATAAGCAGATTAAGAAGCGAGACAGAAAAAGAACAAATTTTTTATTATAGCATTAATTCGAAGTCATTTCGTTTAGGTCAATTGAAGGTTGTTTCTACACTTGTTCAAAATTTTTTTTATTTTTTGTAAAACTACCGACTTTTTTACAACGTTGCTTTTCGTCCCGTGTCTGAATCCAATTTGTTTGAAGGCGAAAAGTGCTCTCATTTAGCAAAGTTTTCACCAGTAATCTTCATTAAGTAAAATAAAAGTGGACTTGTTTAATATGCAAGAATTTACGCAAATACATATATGACATAATTGTGCAAAAAAACCTGAATTAAGATATGTAGTTGCTTGACGGTCGTTTGCGTGCAAAACTCATGCAAAATATTTGCCCTTCAGTATCCATCAATTATTATTATTTTAAGATAAAAAACATTTTTTTTAGTTTGGCAAAGATGCTACGCTTGAGATTAAGTAAAATTTATGGAAAACTAATTTACGTCGCATTTTAAAATCAATCGTAGTCATGAATAAAGGCAATGGCCTTGCAACAAATCAGTTGCGTGGCATTCATAAATTTTAATGCACAGGATAGATAACAACTTTAATAAATCGATTAAGTAAATTTAGCAGGTATGCTCATCAAAATTCGATGATGAATGATAATAAGTACATAATTATTGGGTTCTGCACCAAAAAATTTGCTTGATTTTCTCAAGAAGACGTCAAAGTACTTCTCAAAGGTTAAATTAGTAGAAATATTCAGTGGTAAAAAATTGGAAAAAAATATGACAACTCTTGACTATTCAATTATTATACCTGAGTTAGGTACTAAAACAGACCAAAACCTGCACTTGAACTACCCTCGTAAACTTCACTTGCATTATTAACCTTGACTTTTATATCGAAGCAAGTTTAAAAGTTTTTATACGTTTTTTAAATTCTGTTTGAACAGGGACCTGATTTTTAGGTGATGGAGATTGTGAAATTTTGCAATCCAAGGTAAACAATTTTTCCATCAGCAGCTGAGTTTTTGCTCTTCTCGATTCGCCCTGACATAGAATGCAGGGAATTATGCACTAAATCTATGTAGTTTAATTATGTACCTCATAACGCCGGACATTTAATGTCAAAACACTCAAACCAAAAACCATTAATTGTTATATAAAGTTATTTAGCGTGTTTATAAGTGTTAATAAAACCAGATTTTCTCGTACACACGCATAATTCGACTTTACTTCCGACCCTTCGTTGTAAGCACTGAACCTTTTCGGACAAATTGATAAGGAAAATTTACCATAACCCAAACAGGATTTGTTTAGTGGGTGCTGCGTTCAAACAAGAATCCCCCCAACTATTATAATTGACCAACCGATTCTTATTTACTCAAAACGTTAAGACAGTTTTGGCAGTGGCAAAGTGATCATTCACCTTACAACACTCTTATATAATCATTCAATGAGTTAGTAAGGAAAATGTTCTTAAAGGAAAGTGTATTCGTAGTAGTCCTCATCATTGGGGTTAGCCAATGTGCCAATAATGTTTGCAAAAGTTATGAGGACTACCAGAATATAGACAATAGCAAGAACTGCTGGTATGATCCCGACATCAATATGACCCCGGTAAGTAAATTTTTTCATTGACAATAATATGATGCTTAAATTCTTATTTAAACAAAGATGGCAACGGTTATTCAGGTTAAAAAGTGCAATCAATTACCTATTCCAGTGCTTCATGTAGTGCATTTTTTGTGGTGCAAGTAATTTGCTTTAATGTCTTGTAGTAGGAGTACTGTTCTTTTCCAACAACATAATTTCTTTTTCTCATAAAATCATAGAACTTAGAAAACAATATTATTAAATTATCTAGAATAAAAAGGTTTTTGCTAGCTTTGTTGCCAAAAATTTATTTCTTACTTAAAGATGCACATTTTCAGGAGGAGACAGTAAAAAAGCAAGGTTTGGATTTCGAGACTCACAAAGTAGAAACTGGTGATGGTTACATCTTAAACCTGTTCCGGGTAAAAAGGAAGGATCCCGTAAAGTACAAAACGCCTCTATTTTTGCACCATGGCATTGCTTCATCTGCAATGTGCTTCATGACGGCTGGAAATCGATCTTTAGGTACACTCGCCAACCCTTTCCAAAAATCAATAACTAAGGCTTCAAAAAACTTGCAGCATTTTACTTGGCAAAAGCGGGTTACGACGTCTGGTTGGGTAACATACGAGGAAATCCCTATTCCGACAAACACTCCTCAATGACAATGTTGAATCCAAAATTTTGGGACTTTAGTTTCCACGAGGTTGGTCTCAACGACATCCCCGCAACTCTCGAGTACATCAACAAAACGGTTGAGACCAACTCAAAAATTATTTTCATTGGTCACTCAATGGGATCGACAATTTCGTACGTTTACGCGAGCCTCATGAAAAAGCACGCTGAAAAGTATTTGAAAGCAATAATTTCCGTTGCTCCGGTGGCTTCACTGAAACATTACTCATCACCTTTAAAGCAATATTTGCCGGCAGGTCAAGGTCTGATAGTGAGTTGTTTTCTTTTCTCAAATTGTTGAGTTAGTTTGAAAACAACCTTTTTTAGTCTCAATTCAAATCTCAGAACGTACACGTCCTCTTTCCGGATCCCGCAGAAACTCGTTCGTTGTTCTTGCGGTTATGTTCTCAACAACGCACAGCCGAGGATTGCGCGTACCTCTTGTCCATTCTTATGGGTCCTGATGACGGAAACGTTTTACCGGTTAGTTTTTTCTTTTAATTTTTTTAGAGTTAACTTATCGAAAAATTAGCAAGATATTCTAGCAATGGCCAGTTGTCATCCGGCCAGAAGTTCACTCAAGACTTTTGAGCACTACTCTCAAATAATGACGTTGGGAGCTTTCCGACAGTTTGATTACGGCCCTGACGGTAATTTAGCAAAGTACAACTCAACGGTTCCACCCGATTATCGACTGGATGAAATCGAATTGCCCGTGCACATTTTCTTTGGAAAAAACGACTTTTTGTCTAATGAACAGGTCAGGATTTTTTTGAAATTGCTGCTTTTTGACTGCTGTTTTTAGGACGCCGAGTTAGTCTTCGAACAACTACAGACTGGGAAAAAATCTATTAATGTTATTCCGAGGAGACGGAAGAATGGCTATAACCACATGGATTTTTTCTACGGGGAATACGTCAAACCTGATTTCTACAAACCTTTTTTGAGATTACTCAGAAAGTTGTAAGAGCAGAAATTTCTTTACAACAGTTGTTTTCAAATCAATAACGCGTCAAGATGTTCTGATGACGGTTGTTACGAAATTTTACTCAAATGTTCTATTTAGGAACAATTTTGAGATATTTTAAAACCTATGAACTATTTTGCGTTTTCAGCTGTTTCAACCGGAAACTAGAAATTTGCAAAAAATGTAGGAACATTATTAGATTTTTGTAAAAAAAAAATTAGAACCTCCATAGATGGGTTGATGAAAATGGAAAGTATCTTTCCAAAAGTATTTTTTCAATTTTTTTTGAATTGTGATTAATTATGTATTAAGAAATGTAATGGTGCCATTAAAACTAGTGAAATTAGTGTTAGAGTGGTTTTCTTTATTGCCAAGCCCTAAAAATTTATTTATTTTTGCAATAAAAATTTAAAATATGGTTTAATTTTCAAATTTGAGACATCTAGAAAATGTGCCAGAAATAAAAAATTTAGAATTCCTGGAATAAAAATGAGTGCCAAGCAAGTGCCATGCAAGATGCCAAAGTTTGAGAGTACAAATACTCTTTGCTTCAGTAATTTTCTTGATTGCAAAAATGCTATCAAAATATCAACATTCATAAAAAAATTATTGCTTTGTAACACATCAAATTTTGTTCTTCCATTATTACCTAAAGTTTTTAATTTTGCTTCTCTATTAGTCTAATTTTAATTACGTTGTTCTAAAATCTAAAATTTTGACAAGGAAGTGATGTGGTTAAAAAATTAAAATTGCAGCAACACTTACGGCAACACGTTGAAGTTTTTATGAGGATGAGACATAACGTTGGAGCTAATTACTAAATACAGTACAATAAAGTTTTTATAATTAACGACTTGCGTCGACCACACAAAAACAACAAAATTAAAAGTCAATGAATGATACCTCATAAATAATTAATAAATATAACTGTATAACAATTGTTATTATTCCAAGCTTTTTTAAAGCGTAGTGAATGATTGTTAGAGGCACTACATGCCTCAATTGTGTACTTGACTATTTCCAAAATTGTAATTGTTACTATCAACTCACAATCTATCGATTTACTTATTAGAGCGTAAAGTACTTACGTCACTTAAACAAATGTGACAATAATTAACTCTAATATGTAGACTATAAAGCGAACTTGAACTTAATTTGCACGTAGTCATACTTGACAATGAGAAAATTCTGGAACAAATGGGTACTTGAATTGCGACCAGTGTACAAATTTTCTATTGCACTCCAATTAGTTCCTGGAAATGGTAGCAAGAAATATACGGCATGTCAAACAAAGATTATACGAAGGAAAAGTCTTGAAAATAGAATCAGAACATTAATATTGGAATTTTTTATACCGGTTCTATGACTTCGGTACTTTTCTAGATTTTGCTCCCATTAACACCCGAAGCAGCTTTCATATTTAATGCGTTTTTTTAAAGACAAGTAGGTACTTATGGAAAATTAGAAGACTTAAAGTCTGGAAAAGCGGCATCCCACACGTGGTCGAATACGAAAACAATTCCCACGAGGCCGTCTTTAAAATTTTGCAATGTCGAGTTAATGCTCTGAATAACTGATGGAATCACGAACAGAAAAAAATTACGATACGAGAGGGAAGACGGAACCAGAAGAAAATGTCCTTGGTGGTCGTCCGGAATCTTAATAAATTACAAGAACCAGTGCCTTCGCACAATTATTTCCATTGTTGTTTCGTCAACACTAGTTTCTTCCAGTTTTCGCAAAAATTCGGTTTTAAGTGTACTTAAGCGCAAATTTTGGCAATAAAAAAGCAGTTTACAAGAATATGTGCCGTGGAAGAAGTATCTTCACAGTTTTAACTTTATGCGGCCTGTTTTCTGCTCGCTTATGTTATTGCGGAAACAACGTGTGTGCAACTTATGAAGACTATCGCAATATGGACAACAATACGAATTGCTGGTACAATCCCGACATCGATTCTACCCCAGTAAGTAAAAAAATTGCAAATCTTGGTATTAACGTTAACCCCAAAGTTACAAATCAGTCTTCTTGTAGCTCATCAATTTTTTTCGTCAATTTGAGTCTTGCTAATATCTTCCAATTTTTTTTTACATAATAAATTGTTTTTAATAACTTCAAAAATTTTTAGGAAGTTATGGCTCAAAATTATGGCTTTAGTTTTGAGAACCACACCGTAATCTCCAAAGACCACTACCACGTGACGCTTTTCAGAATACAAAACCAGAACTCGGCCAAACTGAAACAACCAGTTCTAGTGCACCACGGGTTGTTCTCCACTGGATTGGGATTCATGACTTCCGGAGACCGGTCTCTGGGTAAAAACTAAATATAAAGGATACAAAAATTTTTACTGAAAATTTGCAGCTTTTTTCTTAGCAGAGAGAGGTTACGACGTTTGGCTGATCAATGCAAGGGGCACTCCGTATTCATCTTTCCACTCTTACTTAAACATTTCGGATTCTAAATATTGGAACTTCAGGTAATTTTCTATTGTTCCCGAACAATTACGAGAAGTTTTTGTAGTTTTCACGAAATGGCCTTAAATGATTTGCCTGCGTCCTTGGAACACATCAACAAAATTACTGGAAAAAGATTTAAAATTATTTACATCGGACATTCAATGGGAACAACAATTTCCTTCATCTACTCGAGTCTCAAGAAAAATCATGCTAAAAAGTTTCTTAAAAGCATAGTGTCAATAGCCCCTGTAGCTTCATTACAACGCTACACTTCGTCTCTTCAACATCTAGTACCGGCAGCTCGAGATGTTCTTGTAAGTAATTTTTACTAATGCAACGTTCAATTATTATTTTTCAAACTTAGATAGGACTTAAATCCGACAATATATCGGTGCTGTTCCCTTTTCCAAAACGGCAACACAAGATTCTTTCAAAAGTGTGTTCAAGTTATCCCACAATAGGACTCTGCGTGTTAACAATCCTAATAACACAAGGCGATAGCGACGAATTATTGCCGGTAAGTCGGAATTTTGCAGAAACTAACTAAAAATTTAGCAAGACGTTCCTGTCGTTTTCAGCAGTCATCCAGCTAGAACCTCGTTGAAGACCTTTCAGCATTTCGTGCAAATAGCAGCGGCCGGAAGGTTTCAACATTTTGATTACGGGGTGGAAGAAAATTTAAAAGTTTATAATTCCACGGAACCTCCCCTGTATCCGATGGCTAATATTGGATTGCCGGTGCATTTATTCTATGCTCGAAATGATGTTTTTGCGGGAGAAAAGGTGTAAAAATTTTTTTTGTAAAACTGTGGTGATACTTGTTGTTTCAGAGTGCGTTATTTGTCTTTAAACAGCTTCGAACTAGGAAGTTTGTTCATTTGGTGCCCAAAACCAGGAAAACTAAGTTTAACCACATGGACTTTCTTTATGGAAAAAACGTGAAATTGTTCTTCTACAAACCTCTATTGAAAGTACTTAGAAAATTGTGAATTCTGTAGCCTATGCTTGCTGTTTCCTTATAATTTTTTTTTGTATGAACTCCGGGACTCTCTTTGCAATTTTCTTCTCAATCAATCTTGATTATTTACCTATTTACCTGGAGCTTTTTTATAAGAAACAACCTACGCCTGGTATCGTACAGACCTTTTTTGTGAAATTTATTCTTTTACCACCAACACCACCAAGTTTAGCTGCTATGGCGTGGTACTCTTTTCTCAGCAGCGTTATTGTTCATTTTCAATGCTTGCAGAGTTGAGGACCAATCGTTTCGCAAATTGCGCTTACCAATGAGATCTTGATGGCTGGATTATGCCAATACATAGTTGCAGTTGGTTTGCATGATTCGATAACTCATGCAGATTTTGCAAACATTATTATTTGAAAGTCCTGCGCGATGCAACGGAGCCACACACAACACACAACTTGAATCAACTTGAATCAGAGTCGATAAAATTTTGGAACCCGCCTGCCAAGAACAAGGAAATGCATTCTTTAGCTGAAACAGCTTCTTCTAAAACCGTTGAAAGTAGAGGGACATATTTTTAAAGATATTTTTTGCGTTTATTTTTGTGGCAATAAAAAAGTCGCGAATTAAAATAGGATAAAATATGTACTTACTCTTGACCGTGGATCATCTACTTGGTTAATTTTGGCTAATGACTAGTTCCAGCCACTAACGCCGACTTAATTACAATTGGGTTCGTATGTAATAATTGGTCAAAATTACGAAATCTCACGTAGTTAACTTGCTAATATTTATTCTACTAGTAGACATGTTATGTCAAAGGGTTATTAGTTAAATATTGGTTGTAATTATCTGTACCTTAATTTTTAAAATTTAGTATAAAGGTAATTATCAAGGTTTAGCGCTTGATGATACTTGTTATAGATAATGATTTCCTAATCTAAAGAAATATTTACGTTAAAGCTTCAAAATAAATACCAACAAAAAATAGAAACAAATACAGTCAACATTAGTGTCAAATTATGTTACACTTACAAATATTTCAATTACGACTAAGTAACACATTTCAAGTTTTAGCTTTGTTTAACATTTATACATTTATCAGTTGTATGTGAGGAGAAGTTTTCATTTATGCAGCATGACAACATTTCGTAGAACTGTTTCACGTAGCCTCCCATAACATAATCTACATGATTAATAAATTTTCCACCTGGAAGATCTGACATCAGTGTTTTCTCACTTTTCAATTTTCCATAAAGAAGTAAAACGCCCTGAAAAAACGTTTCAAACTTTTAAAACAAACCGTCACCAACTTTACCTCTTCAAGTGCCAGGTGATCGTCTTTTCCAGAGAAGAGGTGCACAGGCACGTTAATTTTTGCTACATCATATTCCGGGGGAATGGTTGAATTGTAAACTTGTAAATTATTGGCTGCTCCATAATCAAACCATTGAAACCGTCCACGGGCGAGAATAATTTGCCAGTAATGAAGCACCGTTTTAGCAGAAGTACCAGATATGCCATTTTGAATATAAAGTGGAACAGTTTCCTAAAAACTAGTTAATAAGACTAAAACTACAAAAAAAGATCCATACAGGTTTAACGTTGTTTGGGTTTACTCCCACGATTAGACTTAAAATCAAACTGCACAACAATACTATCGGGTATGTACTGCACGCTATATTTAAAATCGTCAACCATTCTTCTGTACTTCTTCCAATTCCGTAAATACCGAACTTCGGTAATATTTGCTGAAAAAATGTATCAATTATTTAACTTTTTGAACAAACCTCCAATACCTACTAGTAGCGGCGAGGCAATTAAAAAGAGACTTTTTTGAAACCCCTTCACACCTTTTAGATAAGCAGACGGAGCTAAAGATACTATTCTACGAAGGTTTTCTTTTGCATGGTCTGGCTTCAGAGATGCGTAGATGTAAGAAATAGCAGTCCCCATTGAGTGACCAATGTACACAATTTCGCCTTTCCGTCCAGTTTTCTTAGCTATAAACTCGATTATCAATGGAATATCAATCACTGATATTTCGTGAAAGCTAAAACTTAATGTCAAATTTTGAAAAAACAAGTTATAATACCGACCTAAAATTCCAAAATAGTTTTTCGGCATTCAACCCGAAGTGACGATGTTTGGAGGAATATTTAGTCCCTCTAAGGTTCATTATCCAAACATCGAAGCCATGATTAGATAAAAGAAAAGCTGGAGTTTTAATAAGAGACATGTAAAGAAATCCAAAATCAAACTTACCAGGAGGTTCGTCTTCTAAAAGCCAACTTCTACCATCAGTGAGTAGACCGTGTTGCAAAATTACTGGTGTACGTTTGGAAGCTTCGTTTTTACCATTGTGCGGAATTCTGACGAGAGTTAAGATATATCCATCCTGCGTTGTCAACTGATAAGTTTCAAGCGGATATCCGTTACCTGTAATGATTTCTTCCTGTAACTCACCCGTTATTGTCGTTAACAAAAATTGGTAAATTTTACGTACCAAATCGCTACCAACTGTGGGGTTATGCCAACAATTACGGTTTCGCTTAATTGTAGAGTAATCTTCGTAAGATTTGCACACATTATTTACAACACACAAGCTCACTTGCAAAGTTGAAAGGTACAACAGTATTATCGGTAGCATTCTAGTTACGCTGATGATTAAAGGAACGCTATTGCAGTTAACTGTTCCTAGAAACACTGGACTTGTGTTTTATCTAACAGGGTTGGCCTCTATTAAATTGTCAGTTATGAAAGAAACAACCAATAGGAGAACTCCGTTGAATAAAACATATCCTTTCTTAGATATCAGGTCAGATTTCAAAAGACCAAATTTATTCTAAATTCTTCGAGGTAAAAGAGCAACAACGCGAAATTCTTTGTAACAAGTCCTTCGATAGCAAAACCGAAGCGCTCTACCGCTCTTTGGTCCAGTAGTTCAGCTATTGTCTTTGTTATTTTCAGCTGTATAAAATAAATATAATAATTTTAAAAACTACACTAAATGAGCATTTTTTTTAAATAGTTTCTCATGTTAGGGTGGTAACTTTTCCACAGAATGAAGAATCTAACTTAGTTAAAAAATGTAACTCATAAATCGGACAAATAGTAGATTACACACCTAGGTGGAAAATATTTCCTTTCTGTCAAGAGCTAATGCTCGAGACAGAAAGAAATTTCCACCGAGGTTTGTATACTGTTTTATTCGCAATCTTTCATTTTTCGAGGTTACAAATGGACCCATTTTTAACCAAGAGAAAAAAGTGCAAATAAAATGTTTTTTTCTCAAAGATATTAGTTTTAGTATTAATTTTACTATTGAGTGTGATCAATAGCAGACCTCATCAAGGTTGTGTAACAAGAATTAAGATCATAAAGTATAAAATTTTGTAGCTGTGATACTCGAAAGATCTAAAGTCGGGATTTTCACAAAATTTATAAAGAGGCCAATATCTCAAAAACTAACCATTTTTTATGAAAGGCATATTTCGATATTCTGGTCAGTTATGAGCTGGCCGCTGCCTTTCAAGAAATGACGTTAACTTTTGGGACAGCCTGTAGAAAGTCCGTCTTTTTCGTAATAATCTAGCGGCAATCACCTTGAACAAATTATGAAAATGCATTTATCTGAATAATGTTTCATTAACTTTCATAAAAATGCTAATTTATTTTTATATTTATTGTATTTAATTATTTCTGTTAATTCATTACACAAAATTAAACACAAATAGGTTTGTCTTGTTCTGTTGAAACACATTTTGTCATTTTTATGAAAATTTTATAGGCTTGTGCCAGATCAGGAAGCGTTCTAAGTTCCTTGAATATAAGGCACCAGTAACGTATAGAACCGTTCGATGTTGTTCTCAACTTGATAATCAACGTGTCCAAAACCCATGCCTTTGATAACCGCCATCATCGACTTTCTGGTCTTCAACCTCTCAAAGAGCAGAGCAACATCCTGAAGAATACAATAAACCAAAAATTTTTATGTCCGTTCAAATCAAAAATATATCCTTTTTCCCATAAAACAATTGCACAGGTACGTTAATTTTGGACAAATCGTACTCTGGAGGAACCGTTTTCAGTTCTGTTGCCTTCCATAATTAAAAAATCGAATACTCCTAAAATTTTAGTTAAAGTTTTTGAATATTCCAATTAATTCGCCAACCAGTTCTACTTCGTTCACATCAAATCCCCAAAAAGTTGTAATCAACGTTTTGAAACGCCTAAAAAAAATTCGTATTTCCGGGGCAAGCTTGCCTAAACCCATCAGCGATGAGGCGAACTGAAAGAAAGGTGCGACAGCTTGCAGAAGCGCCGAAGCATGATCTGCAAAAGCTACTGGAGCTATTTCGGAATCTCTTTGCAATTTTCTTTTCAATTAATCTCGATCATGTACCTCAAGCTTTATTATAAGAAAGAACCGACGCCTCACACCTGGTATCGTACAAACTTTTTTTGTGAAAATTATCCTTTACCACCAACAAGTTTAGCTGCTATAGCGTGGTACTGTTTGCTCAGCAGCGTTATTGTTCATATTCAATAGAATGCTCTCAGAGTTGAAGACCAATCGTTTCATGCAACTAACAATATCTTAAAGCACCCCTCATTCTTAGAGTTCAGTAATCAAATTCGTCGAGGTATCGTTTCTTTTTGCACAAAAATAATCAGCGCATTTTTTACTGTGGTCTTCAAAACTAAGTTATTACTCCATTTAGGTAGGCACCCAAATTTACTCAATTTTGCCGAAAGCATAGTCACATTTGGGCAGTTGATTTCTAGTTGGATTTTTTTGTAAAAGGCACGTGAAAGGAAGAAGTCCTGCGCGATGCAGCAGAGCGACGCACAACATTATTATTAATGTATAAATTTAACACACTTGTTCTGTTCTCCATCAGTGAACCATCACTCTGTGCTTTGACAATAAAACTTGTTTGAATCAAAGTCGATAAAATTTTGGAACCCGCCTCTTAAAGCCAAAAAATTGCATTTTTTAGCTGAATAGCTTCTTCTAGAACCGTTAAGAGTACCTATAGGGACAGACTTTTAAAGATATTTTTTGCGTTTATTTTTGTAGCAATAAGGAAAGTGGCGAATTAAAATATGGTAAAGTATGCACTTACTCTTAACCGTGAATCATCTACTTGGCCAATTTTGGCTGATGACTAGTTCCAGCCACTGACGCCGATTAAATTTCAATTGGGTTCATATGTAATAATTAGTCAAAATTACGAAATGTCACGTAGCTACGTGCTAATATTATTCTACTAGTAGACATATGTCAAAGGGTTATTAGTTAAATATTGGTTGTAATTACGTGTAATTCTTAAAATTTATTATAAAGGTAACCATCAAGTGTTACAATCGTTGAGAGGACGGTTGGTACGAAGGTTTAACAGAAAGAAGTTAAGGTAAACTAATGGCTCAGAGACTAAAGATTTGCCGACGGGCTTGGAGGTAGCGGGTTCAAATCCCGGTGTTGACGGGATCAGGTTCACAATTTTTCTCTGGTTAAACGGTATCGCAAGGTTTAGCGCTCGATGATTTCTTGCATATTGGTCTTTCTTTGTTACAGATAATAGTTTCCTAACCTAATAAAAATAAACATTTACGTTAAAGTTTCAAAATAAATACCATCAAAAAATAGGAACAAATACATTCAACAGTTAGTGTCAAATTATGTTACACTTACAAATATTTCAATGACGACTAAGTAACACATTTCAACTTTTAGCTTTGTTTAACATTTATACATTTATCAGTTCCATGTGAGGAGAAGTTTTCATTTATGAAGCATGACAACATTTCGTAGAACTGTTTTACGTAGTCTCCCATAATATAATCTACATGATTAATAAATTTTCCACCTGGAAGATCTGACATCAGTGTTTTCTCGGTTTTCAATTTTCCATAAAGAAGTAAAACGCCCTGAAAAAGCGTTTCAGACTTTTAAAACAAACCATCACCAACTTTACCTCTTCAAGTACCAGATGATCGTCTTTTCCAGAGAAGAGGTGCACAGGCACGTTAATTTTTGCTACATCATATTCCGGGGGAATGGTTGAATTGTAAACTTGTAAATTATTGGCTGCTCCATAATCAAACCATTGAAACCGTCCACGGGCGAGAATAATTTGCCAGTAATGAAGCATCGTTTTAGCAGAAAAACCAGATACGCTATTTTGAGTATAAAGTGGAATAGTTTCCTAAAAACTAATTGATAAGACTAAAACTACAAAAGAAGGTTTAATACAGGTTTAACGTTGTTCGGGTTTACTCCCAAGCTTAGGTTTAAAATCAAACTGCACAACAATACTATCGGATATGTACTGCAAGCTATCTTTAAAATCGTCAACCATTCTTCTGTATTTCTTCCAATTCCGTAAATACCGAACTTTGGTAATATTTGCTGAAAAAATTTTTCAATCATTTAACTTTTTGAATAAAGCACCAATACCTACCAGTAGCGGCGACGCTATTAAAAAAAGACTTTTTTGAAACCCCTTCACACTTTTTAGATAAGCAGACGGAGCTAAAGATATAATTCGGCGAACGTTTTCTTTCGCATGTTCTGGCTTCAAAGATGCGTAGATGTAAGAACTTGTAGTCCCCAGAGAATGACCAATATACACAATTTCGCCTTTTCGTCCAGTTTTCTTAGCTATAAACTCGATTATCAATGGAATATCAATTACTGATATTTCGTGGAAGCTAAAACTTAATGTCCAATTTTGAAAAAACAAGTCATAATACCGACCTAAAATTCCAAAATAGTTTTTCGGCATCCACCCCGAAGTGACGATGTTTGGAGGAATATTTAGTCCCTCTAAGGTTCATTATCCAAACATCGAAGCCATGATTAGATAGAAGTAAAGCTGGAGTTTTATTAAAAACATGTAAACATGTCAAAAATTAAACTTACCAGGAGGTTCGTCTTCTAAAAACCAACTTCTACCATCACCACCTAGACCGTGTTGCAAAACTACTGGTGTACGTTTGGAAGTTTTGTTTTTACCATTGTGCGGAATTCTGACGAGAGTTAAGATATATCCATCCTGCGTTGTCAACTGATAAGTTTCAAACGGATATCCGTTACCTGTAATGATTTCTTCCTGTAACTCACCCGTTATTGTCGTTAACAAAAATTGGTAAATTTTACGTACCAAATCGCTACCAACTGTGGGGTTATGCCAACAATTGCGGTTTTGTTGAATTGTAGAGTAATCTTCATAAGATTTGCACACATTATTAACAACACACAAGCTCACATGCAAAGTTGATAGGTACAACAGTATTATCGATAGCATTCTAGTTGCGCTGATGGTCAAAGTAACGCTATTTCAGTAAACTGTTTATAGAAACACTGAATTTGTGTTTTATCTAACAGGTTTAATTATTGACCTTTATAAAATCGTCGGTTACGAAAGAAACAAGCAATAAAAAAAAAAACGTTGAAGAGAAAATATGATTTCTTAGATATCATCAGGTCAGATTTTAAAAGACCAAATTTATAGATTCTTCAAGGTAAAATAGCAACAACGTGAAAATCTTTTTAACAAGTCCTCCGATAGCAAAACCGAAGTACTTTACCACTTTTTGGTCCACTAGTTCTGCTATTGTCTTTGTTGTTTTTAGCTACTCAAATAAATATAATAATTTTAAAATCTACGCCAAAGTGAGCATTTTTTAAAAATAATTTGTTGTAATTATTCCACAAAATGAAGAGTTTAAGTTAGTTAAAAAAAAATAACTCATGAATTGGGCAAAAATGTTCATTCCCAAAGATACTACTTTTACTATTATGTAATTATATTTTAAATGTGATCAGTAGCAGATCTATTCAAGGTTACGTAACAAAAATTAAAGTCGTAAAATATAAAATTTTGTAGCTGTGATACTTGAAAGATCTAAAGTGCCGATTTTTACAAAATTCATAAAAATGCTAATTTATTTTTATATTTATTATTTAATAAAATTATTTCTGTAAATTTATTAAACAAAATTAAACACAAATAGGTTTGTATTGTTCTGTTGAAACAAATAATGTCATTTTTGTGAAAATATTATAGGCTTCTGCCAGATCAGGAAACGTTCCAAGTTCCTTGAATATAAGGCACCAGTAACGTATAGAACGGTTCGATGTTGTTCCCAACTTGATAATCGACGTGTCCAAAATCCTTGCCCTCGATAACCGCCATCATCGACTTTCTGGTTTTCAACCTCTCAAACAGCAGAGCAACATCCTGAAGAATTCAATAAACTTTAAATTTTTATGACCAAATCTTACCTCTTCCCCTAAAAATATATCTTTTTTCCCATAAAACAAATGCACAGGTACGGTAATTTTAGACAAATCGTACTCTGGCGGAACCGCTTGCTTATACAGTTTCCAATTCTGTTCCCTTCCATAATTAAAAAATCGAAACTCCTGTCGTGCAGTGAGAATTTGTCCAAAGTGCATGACTGTTTTAAACGAGAAACTTGAAGGGTAGTGGGAAAGAACTGTTTGAAGATACTCCTAAAATTTTAGTTAACGTTTTTAAATATTCCAATTAAATTCACAAACCGGTTCTACTTCGTTCACATCAAATCCCCCAAAAGTTGTAATCAACGTTTTGCATAGCGAGATCGCCGAAGAAACATCCGTGCAAAAACGCCTAAAAAAATTTCGAATTTCCGGGGCGAGCTCCCCTAAACCCATCAGCGATGGGGCAAACTGAAGAAAAGGTGCGAGAGCTTTCAGAAGCGCCGAAGCATGGTCTGCAAAAGCTACTGGAGCTAACGAAATAATACCCTTCAAGTATTTTTCGGCATGTCCCGGCATTATTGAAGCGTAAACGAAGGACATGGTGCAACCCATCGAGTGACCAATGTAGGAAATGTTTCCGGGTTGCTTGGTCATTTCCGCCACAAATTCAATGATTTTTGGCAAATCGTGAAGAGCGATTTCGTGAAAACTACAAGAAAACGGCGGTGGCGTTTATTATAAAGAAGAGAAATTAAACCTGAAGTCCCAGAATTGTTGATCAGCAGTTGTGTATTTGACGTGTTTTAGTGAATAGTCGGAACCTCTTGAGTTTGTTAGCCAGACGTCAAACCCTTTCTTAACTAAAACGAATGCTAAAAAAATTCTTCTAGAATCGTTGCCAGTAGGAATAGGAAAAAAGTGTAAGATTTTCTTTTACGTCTATTTTACAAATTTTGTGGAAATGAGGAAAAGTTGCAAACTAAAACGTGGTTAGGTGGTAAGTACCTGGGGACTCTTGGCCGTGGATCATCCACTTGGCGGCGTCCCCTGCAAACCCATGTTGAAGTATAACGGGTTGTCGACCAAAGTTAGAATTGTTAGTTGGAATTCGAAACAAGCTCAAGATGTAGCCGTCATCAGTGAAAATTTCGTAACTCTCCATTTGGTATCCGTGATTAGCAGCAAGTTGGGACTAAAATACGCAAAATTTGGGGGTAACTTAATTCGTAAATTAACTTACCGGGGTGGCTCCAACATCTGAATTGTGCCAACAATGAGGATTGGTTGCCATTGTCGCGTAATCCTCGTAATCCTTGCAGGCATTCTTCATACAATTACAAGTGAAGAACAACAGTAACAAATGCAATGTTTTGATGCTGTCCGCCATAAAGGGATTCAACTATCAAATTATGAGTAATTTTGGCTAATGCAAGAACGAGTTACAAAAAATTGTTGGCCAGTTCCAGTCACTAATGAGGGATAAATTATTGGGCTCGTATGTAATAATTGACCAATGTTACAAAAACCCACGTAATTAATCGTAGTTAATTTGCTGACATTGTTTTACCTACTTATCAAATAGTTATTAGTTAAATATTGGTTGGAGTTACGTAAACATGTAATTTTTTAAACTTGTTACAAAGGGGTAACCTTCAAGGTTTACTATTTGATGGTGCTTGCATAATCTCTCATTGTTGCCGGTGATGGTCCCTTAAATAGATATTTACATTCATGCTTAAGAATAAATACCAAAAGAAAGTAGAAACAGTTAGTATCAAATTATGTGACTAGGTACTACAATTTAAACAACGACTGACTAAATAAAATTGTAGCTTGTTTAAACAGGTATCTGTATTACCGACTGAACGATTGTAAGAAGATAGTAAATGTTATAGAAGTTAACAAACATCCATCTTAAACATTACAAAGGTATTCTTAGCTTTAGCTTCGTTTCAACATTTGTCACTTTCATGTGAGGAGAAGTTTCCATTTATGTAGGATGTTAACATCTCGTAGAACTCTTTCACGTACTTTCCAGCAACAAAATTTAAATGATCGAAAAGTTCTTTGCCCCGAAGATCTCTCATCAGTGTTTTCTCAGTTTTCAGTTTTCCATAAAGACGCAAAACGTCCTGAAAAAGCGTTTTAAATGGTTAAAACCGACCAACAACTTTACCTCTTCAAGTGACAGGTAATCGTCTCTTCCATAGAAGAGGTGCACAGGTACGTCGATTTTTGCCACATCATATTCCGGAGGGATAGTTGAATTATAAATTTGCAAATTTTTGGCTGCTCCGTAATCAAACCATTGAAACCGTCCTTGAGCTTGAATAATTTGCCAGTAATGAAGAAACGACTTATGAGAAGCACCGGATACGGCATTGTGACTAATAATTGGAACGCTTTCCTAAAAACTAAGTAATAAGACTAAAACCACAAGAGAAAATTCATACAGGTGTAATGTGGTTTGGGTTTAGTCCCATGATTAGGCTTCCAAACAAAACGCATGACAGTATTATTGGATATGTACTGCACGATATCTTTAAAATTTTCAACCATTCTTCTGTGTTTCTTCCAAATCCGTAAAAACCGACCCTTGGTAATATTTGCTGAAAAAATGTATCAATTATTTAACTTTTTGAACAAAGGACCAATACCTACCAGCAGCGGCGACCCTATTGAGACAAAACTTTTTTGAAACCCCTTCACATTTTTAATAAAAGCAGCCGGAGCTAAAGATATAATTCTACGAACATTTTCTTTTGCATGGTCTGGCTTCAGAGATGCGTAGATGTAAGAAATCGCAGTCCCCATAGAGTGACCAATGTACACAATTTTGCCCTTTTGTCCAGTTTTCTCAGCTATAAACTCGATTATTAATGGAATATCAATGACTCCCATTTCGTGGAAGCTATAACTCAGTCAGCAATTTAAAAAAAAAAAACAAGTCATAGTACGGACCTAAAATCCCAAAATTGTTTTTGGTTAGACTTGAAGTGATGGTGTTTGAAAGAATATTTAGTACCTCTAGCGTTGGTTATCCATACGTCGAAACCATAATTGGATAGAAGAAAAGCTGGAATTTTGTTAAGAAGTCTGTCGAAAATAAAACTTACCAGGAGCTTCATCTTCCGAAAGCCAAGCACTACCATCACCACCAAGACCGTGTTGGAGAACTACTGGTATACGCTTGAATGTTTCGTTTTTACCATTGTGCGGAATTCTGACGAGATTTAGAATAAATCCATCTTGTGTCGTCAACTCGTAACTTTCAAACGGGTACCCGTTAATTGTAATAAGTTTTTTCTGTAACTCGCCCGTTATTGTTGTTAACAATAGTTTGTAAATTTTTGGTACCTGATCACTACCGACTCTAGGGTTATGCCAACAATTGGGGTTTCTTTTAATTGTAGAGTAATCTTCATAAGACTTGCAAACATTATTTACAGCACACAACCTCAGATGCAAAATGGAAAGGAACAGTATTATCGATACCATCCTAGTGGCGGTGATAGTCAAAGTAACGCAGTTGCGTATAGCTGTTTTTCTAAATGCTACTTTTTATTACACGCAATGTATGCATTAATGCGAAGTCGGTATTTATTGCGCTTGTTTTCCTTGTTTTTTTTTTCTAAAAATCATAAATGTTGACGTTGATCTAAATTGCTTGACAAACTTGAATCAATTTTGGCTAATGCAAGAACGGGTTAAAAAAAATTGTGGCCAGTTCCGGCCACTAATGAGGACTAAATTATTGGGTTCGTATATAACAATTGACCAATATAACAAAATCCCATGTAATTAATCGTAGTTAATTTGCTAACATTATTTTATTGGTAGGTACTTGTCAAATAGTTATTACTAAAAAATTGGTTGCAGTTACGTGAACGTGTAATTTTTAAAACTTGTTACAAAGGGGTAACCTTCAAGGTTTAGTATTTGATGGTGCTTGCATAATCTGTCATTATTGCCGGTAATGGTTCTTTACATGCTTAAGAATAAATACCAAAACAAAGTAGAAACACTTAGTATGAAATTATGTGACTAGGTACAACAATTACAAGTATTTGAAGTACGATTGACTGAATATGGTTGTAGTGTCTTTAAACAAATATCTGTATTACCGACTGAACGATTGTAAGAAGATTGTAAATGTTATAGAACAAACATCCAGCTTAATTCCACCTTAAACATTATAAAGATATTCTTAGCTTTAGCTTTGTTTCAACATTTGTCACTGTCATGTGAGGCAAAGTTTCCATTTATGTAGGATGATAACATCTCGTAGAACTCTTTCACGTAGTTTCCAGCAACAAAATTTAAATGATCAAACAGTTCTTTGCCCCGAAGATCTCTCATCAGTGTTTTCTCCGTTTTCAGTTTTCCATAAAAACGTAAAACGTCCTGAAAAAGCGTCTTAAACGTTTAAAACCAATCAACAACTTTACCTCTTCAAGTGACAGGTAATCGTCTCTTCCATAGAAGAGGTGCACAGGTACGTCGATTTTTGTTACATCATATTCCGGAGGGATAGTTGAATTATAAATTTGCAAATTTTTGACTGCTCCGTAATCAAACCATTGAAACCGTCCTTGAGCTAGAAAAATTTGCCAGTAATGAAGAATCGACTTAAGAGAAGCACCGGATATGCCATTGTGACTATAAACTGGAACGATTTCCTAAAAACTAAGTAATAAGATTAAAACCACAAAAGAAAATTCTTACAGGTCTGATGTGGTTTGGGTTTAATCCTAAGGTTAAGCTTCCAAACAAACTGCATGACAGTATTATTGGATAGGTACTGCACGATATCTTTAAAATTTTCAACCATTCTTCTGTATTTCTTCCAAATCCGTAAATACCGAACATTGGTAATATTTGCTGAGAAGATTTGACAATCATTTAACTTTTCGGATAAGACACCAATCCCTACCAGTAGCGGCGAGAATATTAATGAGCCACTTCTTTGAAACCCTTTCATACTTTTTATGAAAGCAGCCGGAGCTAAAGATATAATTCTACGAATATTTTCTTTTGCATGGTCAGGCTTCAGAGATGCGTAGATGTAAGAAATAGTAGTCCCCATAGAGTGACCAATGTACACAATTTTGCCCTTTTGTCCAGTTTTCTCAGCTATAAACTCGATTATTAATGGAATATCAATGACTGCCATTTCGTGGAAGCTAGAACTCAGTCAGCAATTTAAAAAAAAAACAATTTATAGTACCGACCTAAAATCCCAAAATTGTTCTTGGTTAGTCTTGTAGTGGCGGTGTTTGAAAGAATATTTAGTACCTCTAGCGTTGGTTATCCACACGTCGAAACCATGATTGGATAGAAGAAAAGCTGGAATTTTGTTAAGAAGTCTGTCGAAAGTAAAACTTACCAGGAGCTTCATCTTCTGAAAGCCAAGAACTACCATCACCACCAAGACCGTGTTGGAGAACTACTGGTATACGCTTGAATGTTTCGTTTTTACCATTGTGCGGAATTCTGACAAGATATAGAATAAATCCATCTTGTGTCGTCAATTCGTAACTTTCAAACGGGTACCCGTTAATTGTAATAAGTTCTTTCTGTAACTCGCCCGTTATTGTCGTCAACAATAGTTTGTAAATTTTACGAACCAGATCACTACCAACTCTAGGGTTATACCAACAGTTGGGGTTTTTTTGAATTGTAGAGTAATCTTCATAAGACTTGCAAACATTATTCACAGCACAGAAGCTCAGATGCAAAGTTGAAAGAAACAGTATTATCGATACCATCTTAGTTGCGGTGATAATTAAAGTGATTCAATTGCGGATAGCGGTTTTTCTAAATGCTACTTTTTATTACACGCACATGTATGCGTTAATGCAAAGTATTTATTGAGCTCGTTTTCTTCATTATTTTTTTTTTTAATCATAAATGTTGACGTTAATTTACGTAAATCTATTGCTTTAAAATCCTCTATTGCAAAATAAACAACTAATCGTAGAAAACAGTTGGATAAGAAATAATTTTAAATGAAAGGTAAGATTTCAAACTGCAAAATTATAACCTCTCCAACGAACAACATTGCGGTTTAGCTGAAAGGGATCTTCGAGGGCATTTTAAAAACAAACTTATTGAACCAAATTTTCCAAAATTTATTATACCTACTTGAAAGTTTTCTGTTAATACGATTATTTAACTTTTTCTTTGATTGATTCTTCATAATCTTTCAGTCCTCACTCATTGTGCGCAGCTCACTCAAAATAAACACTTCAACTCACCAATAATTTTCTGTGTTTTTTTTCTGCACAACAACCGGTTTTATTTACAATGTTTGTCTTTGTATTATCTCGACTCCAGTTTCAATCATATTTAAATTTTTATTAACTAAAATTTGAATAAACATGTAAAATTTTAAAATTAAAAAACCATGGAAGAGAGGATAAGAAGATACGTTGTTGGAAATAGCAAAATATAATTAAAATGTAGGAGAACATTAAAAAGATGAATTATAGGAAAGAACGACAAAAGTTGCTAAGGGATAAAATGCAAATACAAACATTTACAAAGAAGAAACTGACTCATTGATCCAAATTGCTTGACAAATTTAAAGTTATTCAAGAAGCCTGTTTGTAAGAAGTAGATCCATAAAGTGCTAACTTTAATTTTAAAATAAACTATAAAGTAAAACTTAGGGTATACCTACATCAATTTGATGCGTATAAAGAAGTGGTGTTACGCAGTACCTACCTAATGGTTGAACAACGGTAAAAAAATCAAAGAAAATATCAGGAACTAAAAATTTTATTATTACACTTTTCTATTTTATTACTGCTTAATATTGACTATTATTAATTAGTTAATAAATAATATTGGGTCAAAACCACTGATCTAGTATTAATTTAACCTCTTGACACTTAAGCTATTATATATGACGACAGTAACTCGTAAAACTTTTTTGTGTATTTCCCAGTAACAAAATCTAAATGATCGAAGACTCTCTCTCCTTCCAGTACTGGCATTATTGTTCTTTTAGTTCTCAACTTTTCGGAAAAAGCTACCACGTCCTAAAACAATTGTTTCTTGAAAGAGTTAACTAAATCCTTCGACTCGTGCCTCTGCATGCGTCAAAAAATCGCTTCTCCCATAAAAAACATGAACAGGTACATCGATCTTTAACACGTCATACTCTGGAGGGATTGTTGAATTGTACAGTTGCAAGTTTTTAAGGGTGCCATAGTCAAACAATTGAAACCTATTGAAAACTGTTGAAATTTGCCATAAATGCATTAAATTTTTTATGGAACCAATCGCCGGGTTATTGTGGAATAATAACGGAATTTCTTCCTGTAGAACATAATCGTAATTGGTGATTAAGATACTTTTATCACTTTCATACAGGAAGAATTTCGTTAGAATTTATTCCTAGAACGATGCCTTCAGCGATTGCACAGACAAGTATGTAAGGATAAACGTTGCATAAAGATCGAATTGATCTTAAAACTGTTTCTAGATTCTGTCCTATCCCGTAGATTCCCATATTTGGAGCTGTTTGCTAAAAGTGACGCTACAAAACTTTGATTTGTTGGAATTTACAATTTTTACCAAAAGAGGATAGAGCAAAGTGTAGAAACCCTTCTGCAACCCGTTCACATTTGTTAAATATCCAGCCGGAGCCAACGATATAATTTTCTTCAAATGCCTTTTGGCATGTTCTGGCATTGTAGATGCATAAACATAGGAAATGGCACCACCGAGTGAGTGGCCAATATAAACAATTTTGCCAGTTTTTCCAGTTCTTGCAGCAATGTACTCAACAACCACTGGGAGATCAATTAGAGCCATCTCGTGAAAACTAAATTAATAATTATAAAATTTAATTCATAGAAGCTAAAATACCAACCTAAAATTCCAAAATTGTTTTTGATTAGAATTTAGCCGAAGATGTTGGGAAGAAAATCTGGTACCTCTAACGTTCATTATCCAAACGTCACACCCTTGATCCGCCAAATAAAAACCTAACAATAACAAAGCATTTTTAGAACTCGCATTGGTCGAAATAAAAACTTTTCTCACCTGGAGCTTCTCTTTGAATTAGCCAACTGCTGCCATCCAAACCTAAACCGTGGTGCAGCAGTACCGGAACTCCTGTCCCTCCGCTCGTACTGTTACTAGAAATTCTGAATAACGTCAAAAGAAATCCATCTGGAGCCGTTACTTGGTGACTCTCAAAAGAGTAGCCGTATCGATTCGAAATTTCTGCCTGAAATTTAATTATAACTCACTCTCGCATCACCAGCACTTTCTACAAACCGGGGTGGCACCCACGTCGGGGTTGTACCAACAATCACTGTTCTGCTTCAGCCCCGAGTAGGAGGCGTAAGTTTTGCAAACATTATTAACGGAACACAGGCACAAATGCAACTGCAATAGAATTGTTACCAGCAACAATGCCATTTTCAAAGTGTTTGTGACAAGAAAGTGCAAGTACTTTTATCAATTATCGAAGCGACTTAATGTTACTAAATCACGACATTAACGTTGCGTAAGCTTGATGGGACACCGTTTTAAGAGTAACTGGTAATTGGAAATTTTCCAAAATTGGTTCACAAAATTGAATGCCTCTAATAACATGACATTTTAGAAGATTGAGCTTATTCCCAATTAGCTTAACTATTTGTAATTGAGAGAATTATGCCTCCAATAACATATTTTAGAAGATTGAGCTTATTGCCGATCAGCTTAACCATTGGTAATTGAGAGAATTCGATTGACTTGTTTTTGTCTTCTGGGTGAATCTTTGCCACCTTGAGACTCAGCAGTGCAGCGACAAATTTTGGAAATAAATGGGTGGCATAAAAAATAATTAAGTTAGTACAAAGTCTACTTTACTTCGAATTTTACTAATTTACTAATCAACAAATAACTAAGCAGTACAATTTCTAGCGGTAGCTAGTGACTCCTGAGATAATGTTTGGCAAAACTTTGTAGTGTGGTTCTACAATTATAACATTTTAAATAGAAAGCGAATCAATCACAAATAACGCAGCAATAAGTTGAAGAGCTTAATCGAGCTTTTTCCGCACTGAAAATCGACGTGAGAAAAGTGGTTGCCATCATCTTCAAAAACCGACATCACACTTTTGTTGACCGTCAGCAAATTGTACAAGTTCATCACATCCTGGAAAAAAACAGTTAAGACTCTTATAAAAGCAAAATCAATTGATCCACCTTCTCTTCGCTGAAGTAATCGTTCTTGCCATAAAACAAGTGCACGGGAACGCTAATCCTAGACAAGTTATAGTGAGAAGGGGTTATCGAATTGTAGATTTCCAAATTTTTGCCAGAGCCATAATCAAAAGCTTTAAATTCAGCTTTGCTTGTCAATATTTGGCCAAAATGAATGAGGGTTTTGAACGAAAGCCCCGAAATCAAGTGTGTATAAATCACTGGAATATCTTCCTGAAATTGCAATAATTATTTTTAAAATTGCGTTTTGTAATAATTACTTACAGGTCTGACGTCGTTGTTTTCGTTTACGCCTGAAATAACAGGTGCTACCACCCCGCAGAAAACTATTGCGGGGTAGACGCTACAAATTCTTCCTATTGATTCAACGGTTAATAGAGTGTTAGGTCCAAAACCATAATCACTTATTGGCAGTAGGGCTTGCTGTAAATTTTATAAAAAAATTAATTTTTTTTAAGTTTAGATATTAAAAACACTAACTCTTAGCATCTCGGTGAAGACTGACAAGGGTTTAGCAAAACTTCTCGAATGGTTCATAAAAGCTACAGGTGCTAACGAAACAATTCCACTTAAAATCTTTTTGGCATGCTTTGGTCTCGTGGAGGCGTAAATGAAGCTCATTGTGGTGCCCATGGAGTAAGGCAGCAGCGCTATTTTTTGGCCCCCTGTTTGTCCTCTGACGTAATCAAGCACTGCCGGTAAGTCGTGGACTCCGTTCTCGTGAAAGCTGGAGAAATCCAAAGGTAACATTGAAAATTTTTGAAACTTACTTACCTAAAGTCCCAGTATCTTTGATCTTTCAAACTGTATTTGAGGTGCCCTGGAGAGTACCTGGTACCCCGGATGTTGGGGATCCAGACGTCAAAGCCCTCACGTGACAAGAAGAATGCTGCAAAAAAATGTGTTTTTACCTTGATATTAATTGCAACATTTGTTTTCTAAGGTCATGGCTATTGATTGACGTAAAATCTACGAATCATTCAACTAACGTATTTGAAACTTAAAACAATCCGACACCCAAGACTTAAAATTTGAAGTGTTTCTGAAGAACTTGCTAAATTCTTGCAAAAAAGGAAAGTTGTCTGCAAATCCTCCGTCACTGTTCCATAACACTCGCAGCTAATTAAACATTGACAGTGACCTTTCTACACAACCACCAGAACGATTACGCCTTGAAGCTTTGGACTCGACATTATTTCGTAACGTTTCCATCCAATTATTGTTGCTAATTTTTTCCTGAGGTGCAAAGTGAATCTTGCTGCGTCTCGGCAGATCTTGACACGCATTTCGACCGGTCGATCTTGTAAGTTAATGACATTCAGATACCGACCTTCACCAAATTCGCAAGGAATCGCTACCAACCCAAAGACTGCTTTCCCAAATACATAAACACCGTCCCGTCCACCAGAAGCCCGTGAAACAGCACCACTGGGCGACGTTTCATGGCAGTATTGGTACCGTTATGGGGCACCCGAAAAACCGTCAAGACGTATCCATCGTCGGTGACGACTCGGTGCTCCTCAAAAGCGTAGCCGTGGTTTTTGGCGATTTGACTCTAGAAGTGAGGAAAATTGAACCATTTGTCGGGTGAAGAAAAGAACTTACAGGTGAAGCGCCGACGTCAGGGTTGTACCAGCAGTTGGGGTTGTACGATATTGTTCGGTAATCCTCGATGGTTTTGCACACATTGTTCACGTTACACAAGCACGCTTGGAACAAGGTTGTTAAAATCACTGTTACTGTTCTAATCTTCATAATGCTAGATATGAATTTACATTGTCTGGGGTTTGAGAAATTTCTGAAAATTTTGGCAACCACGATATAACTTGGATGCGGCACAAAAAGCGTCTAGATCTCGTATTACAACGTTTGGAGAGGCCACCTTACTTATACTAGGTTGTAGTTGTCACCTTGACAACTCTTTTAAGGGGCCAATTCGTTAAGTGCATACCTATCTTTCCGTGCTATTCTTTCCTTAATTTAATAAAGAAACGGTCGTTATTTACATTAACATATTTTCCGACGCTTAGCAAGGTGCTTGACTGCTGGCTAACCTTCTTAAATGCTTGATGCGGTCATTGCAGATTCCTAGACTTGTTCTTTAAACTAACTAGCAGTAATTATAGCTCTGTTCTAGCTTCCTTATGGCAAAAATTTTAATAAAAAAATAAATGCTGATATGATGGTAAAAAATGCAAAAAAAATATTTTTATTAACTGGTTATCAATAATAACGTCAAATTGTTTCGTTCAGTGGCACCTCGTTGACCTTGGAAATTTTTTTTGCAAAAGCTCAACTTTCAATATCATAGATAGCGCAGCATCAACTTGTAAAGCTTTGTCGAGCTTTTTCCGGCCGAAAAATCGAGGTGAGAGTAGTGATTTTCCTCGTCCTCAAAAACCATCTTCATTGTCTTCTTGGTGGTTAACAAATTATACAAGTTGATCACGTCCTGCAACAAACCTACACCGTAACGAGATTTTAAAATTTGACCAAATTACCTTTTCTTCAGACAAAAAATCGTTCTTGCCATAAAACAAGTGGACTGGAACGGTAATTTTGGACACATTGTAGTCAGGCGGTAAGATCGAATTGTAGATTTTTAAATTCTTCTCAGGGCCGTAATCGTAAGGCTTGAACCAGTTGTTTCTCAAGAACTGGCCGTAATGAATTACGGTCTTGAAGGACACTCCAGAAATTGAATGACTGAACACAAC
This sequence comes from Schizotus pectinicornis, assembly GCA_951805265.1. Lineage (NCBI taxonomy): Eukaryota > Metazoa > Arthropoda > Insecta > Coleoptera > Pyrochroidae > Schizotus > Schizotus pectinicornis. Next base: position 6,621,373 of record OX638207.1, read on the forward strand.
TGGAATGTCTTCCTAAAATTACGATTTATCAACAATAAGATTTGATTTGACTAACGAAACTAACAGGCCTTATTTCGTTTGGATTCACACCTGAAACTACCGCCCCAAAAACGTGGCCAAAAACAAGACCCGGGTATACTGATCCCAAAGTCGTCAAAGAATTAATAAGAATCGGCGTGTTAGGCCCGATACCATACGGAAGCACCGGAGCGAGAGCTTCCTAAAAAAACCTTTAATCGCAAAACTTAAAAAATGTTTGCCTTACTTTTAGTTGATCAAGAAATACTGATAAAGGTTTAGCAAAAGACCTCGAATGATCCATGAACGCTATAGGCGCCATAGAGACAATGGCACTCAGTCTCCTTTCTGCGTGTTGAGGTTTAATTGAAGCGTAGATATAGCTGAGAGTTGAACCCATTGAGTATCCCAGAAACGAAATTTTCTGTCCACCCGCGTGTTCACTGACATAATCGAGAACTGCAGGTACGTCGTAAATTGCATTTTCGTGAAGACTAAAACAAAATGAGAAATTGTTGCAATTTCACTTCCACACCAACCTGAAGTCCCAATATCTAGCGTCGTAGACGTTATATTTGCGGTGACCTGGAGAATATTTGGTACCTCTGATGTTCGGTATCCAAACATCGAAGCCTTGCCGCGACAAAAAGAAAACTGGAAGAGGGTTGATTTGTAATTAAAAAAAAATCGTGTTTAATGTTAACCTAAAGACTGATTTCCGAGAACCATGAAAGTTGTGCCATCGAAAGCAAAGCCGTGCCACAGTATCACAGGTCGTCGTTTTACTCCCGAATTGGTTTCGTTATTGGGAACCCGGAATAGTGTCAAGATGTAGCCGTCTTCAGTAACAACGCGATGGTACTCGAAAGGATAGCCGTGGTGTTTGGCGATTTCATGCTTGATATAAAAAATTGTTGTTACATTGATGGAATTTTATTAAATCACTAACTAGTTACTAGTAACGCTCCAACGTCCGGGTTGTACCAACAGTTGGTGTTATGTAATATTGTGCGATAATCCTCGATGGTTCTACACACATTGTTTAAACTACACCAACTCACGTGCAATAAAAAAATCACCATCATCACTGTAATTTTCATAACCATTGTTATAAATATTTTTTTCTCAATAATCTTTTTAATCCGCTGTGGATGCTGTTGGTTGTTTATTTGTTCTGCTTTGGTTCTAACAAATTTGTTTTATACTAAAGGTTACGTTAGTAATCCTTGGCTGAGAAGTTTATGAATAACTTACCTGGCACGCTTCTTCTTGTGGTTGTTTTATCTACATTAGTAAATTTTGAAAATTGTATGAAACTTTGGTTATAGATTAAAGATAAACTTGCGGGCAAAAAATTAAAAAAGTAACGGTAAGAAATGCACTTTAATTTTAAAGTAGAAATTTTAAACCTGTTTGTATCAGCAGGTAGTGAACCCTGACATTGCTCTACGAAGGACTCTATCAATTTTTTGCACAAGTGAGGACAAACACTTTCTCTAATAGGTCAAATTGATTGCAAACATACCAAGCGCTTATCACGAATTGATCATAAATAATATTGGTAAGAAATTGTGCACTTAAAGATCAAGTTTTTCTAGAATTCTATTTTGACTTCTCACATAGCTAATAACTGTAATTGGATAAATTTTTTTTTATATTTTCTTCACGAGCAATAACAAATAATTATTGACACGTGTTGACACATTTCGTTTTTTTGTCTTATTACCAGTACTATATTTTTCTTGCACTTTTTATATTTGATTTAATTTTTCTCCTGTTTTATGTTAAAAATATTAACAAAGATGCTTAAAAAGGAAAGTGGTCAAAAAATGGAATTGTGCTGACTTCTGCAATATTTGTGTGGATTAGAATCCTTAAAGAATCATAGATTTTGAAATAGATGTCTCTCAAGAAAGATTCTCTTGCAATGGCTAATTATAACCTCTTTTGTTTTCTTACAAATTTCTTTATAAATTTAAAAGATGTTTAATTTGACATTGAAATTAATTTTCTTGCATAATTATTTAAATGATTAACGCAAGTTTGCAAGACCTTCGCGATTATAATGGTTTCAAATTGCATAATAAACCAAATGTAGCCGCCAATTCTAAAAAGTAATTACGGAATCTTTAATGCAATTATTGAACAAAAATAGTACTTTAAATTGACAATTATTTACTTGATTATGGACTGACAAAATCTTGTTGGTGCACAATTGCGTCAAAACCGCCAAATAATGCGGCTTATTGCCTCTGTCCTGCAAAAGATTCGAACTGAACGCCGTTTCGGGCCTTCGAAGCTTCCTTGGAACTCACCCGGTCAAATTAATTAAGAACGAGCTAAATCAGGCGATTATAGGGGAAATTCGCCGGTGGCACCGAATTTAAACCCCCCAACGCGGCCCGGTCTGCGGTGATTACACCATAATACGCCGATTATCATCTTAATCAAGCCGGTAATCTGATTATTTCACTGTGTCCCCGCCCTTAATTATTCAAACATATCAAAATAATCGTTTTCGAGAAGGTTGCGTTGAGGAGGGTGGCGAGAGTTATCAATTTGCGTTTAGGGAACGGAGAAAATAATAATTCATTACTCGCTCGGTAGTCGGTTCCCAGTTTGAATCGGTTGGTTGGTTGCGATGAGTGGAAGTTAGTTCGCAACTTCATATTCTCGATTTAGCACATAATGGCGTATGCTTCACCTCCCTTCGGCCTTATTACGGGTCGGCATTCAAAGGGCAAGCTAACATCACACATGTTACGGCATAATTTGATTGTTGGCTAATCGAATTGTTCTTATCCCAATATCGACTGATTGATCAAGGACTTCCAGCCTAACGCTTCCAGTTTCAAAGCCACTTTGACCAATTCCTAGACCAACAGCAGTTTTGGTGGGGGCAAAGCTAAAGACAATAACTTTCAAATGTATTTGGAGAAATGAACTCTTAACTTGTTTGGACCCTTATACGTTGACAGTGGGTTCAACGACGAATATTAATTTATCCGGTTAAAGTTCCTTATCATATCGCATCGTAAAGCTCCGTTTTAAGACGCCCCAGGTGCTTTTTCGCAAAATGTCCCATAATTTTTCTAAACCCAACATATAAAAGAGATACTGCCTCAACAATATCCCCATATGCACTTATATACGAGCGAGTAAAATATGCCTGAGAACAATCCAGATACGCGAACTACATGTTGTTGGCGCTTTATGGCGATCCTTGTGAGAGGGCGTAATAAATTGTGGATTGAATATTAAAAAAACACATTCTCGAATAAGGTATACGCATTTATGCCGGGAGGTAATAAACAGAGGAAATTGTAACGAGAAATGCCACATAAACGCCGGAATGAACTGTATAAAAGTAATTTCCGGTTTATAGTCGCCCTTAGCGAGTTGCCTAATGCGAAATTCAAGTTTCTAGGCAACATGGTACAAAGACTTAATTCGGAATAGATCGGGAACTATAATTGTGGAAAAATAAAGAAACTAATTAGTTCATTAACTTAACTAGCTAAAGAAGAAGCTCCTGATTGGTCATCCCCTTTTTCAGGAACTTAGGACCTTTGCACAAATATTATTTTCAGTTGCTCTCTTCACGATATGTTTGCTTTCTACAATTGGAAAATATTTTGAAAAATCTGCTAAAGAAGACCAAACAAAAATTATTCACGCCTAGGGTAATAATTTTCGTTTTGTAGTAAACATTTATAACGTAACGATGGATTCTCTCAATGTTCTCTTGGATATAAAACTATTTAAAAAATTATAAGGTCTAAACTAGAAATTGCACTAAAGTAATTTTAAAATGCCTAGAAAGATCGAACCACACTCTCTCTAGTAAAAAAAATAATTTTTGTAACTTTATTCGTTATTTTTTTATAAATTTTTGTTTCAAGATCAACAGCTGGCTTCTCCGCCATTTGTTGACTTTCTACAGTTGGCAGAAATTATTAGGAGAACTGCTTGAAAAGACAAAATTAACATTATTCACGCCTTTGTTAATGTTATTTTTTCTAAATATTTATGTAATAAACATGTATTTACATTTTGCTGGATTTTAATCTCCTTAAGAAAAAAATTTTTATTGTTTTCTTGGATATAAAACCATTTAAAAAATTATAAAGTCTAAACTAGAAGTCGGACTAAAATAATTTTAAAATGCCTAGAAAGTTCGAAACACAGTCTCTTTAGCAAAAAAATATACTTTTTGTAACTTTATTTGTTATTTTTTTATAAATTTTTGTTTCAAGATCATCAGCTCTGGTTTCTCCACCATTTGTTGACTTTCTACAATTGGCAGAAATTATTAGGGGAACTGCTTAAAAAGGCAACATTAACATTATTCACGCCTTTGTTAATGTTTTTTCTTTAATATTTATGTAATAAATATTTATTTACATTTTGATGGATCTTAATCTCTTTAAGAAAAAAAATATTATTTTTCTAATTTTATTTGGTAATTTTTTTATAAATGACCTTCAGCTATCTCTTCCATCATTTCTCAACTTCGTACAATTGGCGTAAATTATTCAAAATTTGTCACAAAAATGACTTAGAATTATTCAAAAGTTTACCTAGCGCCTCCACCACTTCGCAACGCCACAAATTTTAATTAATCTTTGGCGCGAGTTTAGCAACAATTATTTAATATTCCCATCCTTAGTATCTCGTTGTGATCTTCCGTTATTGTTAGTGAAGCTCAGAGAAAGTTTCAGCATTATGTTTCGATAACAACAAATGTAAATCTGATTCAATCCGTTTCGTGCTAAATAGTCCTTAAATATATGAGCAACTTCTCCTTCCTGCCTGTACGTCTCGATTCAATGCGTTGTAACTCTATTCATGTTCCCGCTTGAATTAACCAAGTTTTGTGCTTCCTCTTCCCGGCACATTAATCAATGTCTACTGAGGTACTGAATAATATTATCAAGCTTGATTAACTTCGTGCCGCTTATATTTTCATTACTAAACAGTCCCCCACGAGCCATTAACCTACATCAATGTAAAACGTAAAGAATCCCGCTCAAGTCCAAATTGGGTCTCGTCGCGGCCAAATTAACGTTAATACAACCCGAAACTTATTGCAAATGAAAAAACATTTTCCAAAAACCTTCTCTTAACAAACACTTTTTTCTTGTAATAGTTCCATTAAGATGACGCTTCTGAAATTCCCGGTGATTAGTCAAAGTCGGGAAAGCCGAGCTTAATGTGTTTTATAGCGAGCTTTAAGCGAAAGCTCGTCGGTTGAAGGGCATAGGTGCACCTCCATTCATCATTTATTTATGTACGCCACTTAGAAAGTGACTGCAGAGTGTAGACAGTAAACAGCTTGCACTCAGACCTGCAAAAAGTCCTGGCCCGACTCCTGAATGGATTGATTTCAACTTTGTATCATCGTTTTTTTGTTTTTTATTTTTCCCTAAACGTTTGCTGTCAATTAAATAGTTGAATTACAGCAGGGTTTCTGGAGAAGTACGAGCGCTTTGTTGCGGTTGGTAAACAGTCTGGAAATCGGGACACCGGTGCTGGAGATGGAAGGTTTCTGGTTGTCAACGTTTAATGGGGATCGGTGGTTATGAGCAATGTTCCTGTTCCGTTTCCGGTACAACAACCGGACTTTGAAGGTTTTTTTCACCGGTTGGAACGAGGTTAACGCTCGCTGTGACAATGAATAATTCCGTCGCTATTGTTTCTAAGAAACATCTCGTTGTTTGCCTAATTTAGCATTTGCGCTGTCCTCAAATTGCACATTTTTACGATAATGCAGTCTGAAAGACAGCGCAGGCAATGTCCTCACAAGAAGTAGTAAATTGCAGTCGCACCTGATGCCACTGTTCATATTTAGAAAGCTTTCATCAAGATCACTGATCTTTTCTTTAACTTTACCGCCACTCAGACGTGTCATTGCAATCTTCTGATTAGAGCTTGACTCTTTGGAGTCGTCAGTTGACGAGCTCGTGCGAGTGTTAGCTGGAAGAAATCTGGCAATTGCGGGATTTTGGTGCAAATTTATGCAGAAAATTGCGGTCCTGAAATCAATTGATTCAAACTTGGAATAGGCTTAGAGCGACCCTCTTCAAACTCAGCAGTTGGTGAACTACGACAATAATGCATACCGGAACTCAATTGTTTGTCAGCACTAGATTCAGGACCAATTACGGTTTATTTTTGGCAATAAAGCTAGGACCTAAACGCACCCTTTGAAAACTACGTAGCCAATGTTGATCGCAGCCGCCGCGTTTTATTTCTGTACAATAATTACAGTTGCAAAAATCCTCTATGACGTTAATTAATGTCGAAATGGTTTCAAATTTATTGGATTATTTCGGTTTATAAATTGCACTGCATGCATAATTAGTAATTGCGCTTTGGCGATGCCCACCAATTTAATATCGAATTGTACTGCTGTTGCGTAGCTGTCTTTAGTGAGTGCGTGACCCAAATCCAGTTTTAACAAAATAAATTAATTGAGAGAATTAAAAAATGGAACTTTGGCTCGATGCAATTTGCATACAAAGTTGCAATTATTTTCCCTGCGAGTTTTATCGCAAAACTAAAATTAGACTGGTGGTTGACTGTCTCTTGCACTCTTGCAGGTATTTGCAAGGTTTATCGCGCTGTTAAGTAACCGACAGTTACTAGGCTGGATAATATCAGTCGCTCGAAACTGTTGTTGGAGTTTAGCTACGTAGCAAGATCAGCAAATGGATTAGTAAAATTTGAATAACAACTTGTTGCTATTTGTCGATAGTTTTGCCAATAAAGTCAAGACGTGCATTGTGCATTTTGTGAAATGGACGCTTTGGTGAGGTAGAAATATTTCCAAATAAAAGTTAAAAAAGATATTGCTATGGCCTACAAGCATAATTTTAAAAAGGAACAAATATAATGTACGCCAAATTAAACCATACATCCTTTGCACTGTCCACAAGAAAATTTAATGAGCATCAAAAAATCTAAATAAAACCCAAATTATTATACATCAGAAAATGCGAACAGCATCACTAAAATAACTACGCTGCGTATTGTTTTACCATTGCTTACATTTTAAATTCTATATTTTACTAAATGTTCACCAAATTTAGAAAGCTCAAGTTACGCGTCCGTGCTGTACATAATGAATATTCGCGCTATCCATTTATATTTATTGTTTCTCAAAAAAACTATTTGTGCGTTAAATAATTATTCTATTACTCCAAAAATAAAATATGCTCGCGCATCTCTCCTTGCCGGTTGCGCTTCCAGACAAGAGGCACGCAAAAAAAGTTTTGTACAAGGTCAGCTCAGGGCCCTGTAATTTTTTTTTTAAAGCGCGATTAGAAATTACCACTAAAAGAAGTTTTACGTTTTACATAATGCAAGCCAATTACAGGAAAGCATTTCCTATATTACGGAAATTAATATCTTTTTTTGTGCAAACCGCTTTTATTTTTACTCTTATTTTCCTTGCCCTAGCACATCTACATCTATAATTTTGCATAAAATTATTTACCATTTGCACAACATTTTATTGCTTGTGTATTTTTGATCAACAAATAGTATTTTTAACTGCTAAATAATATAAAACACTGTCGAAAATTAAATATCTGGTATTATGTTGGAATTAAATGCGGAATAAAGTTTGGTGAACATTTAGTATTTATGGTCAACAAAAGTTATTTTGGCGAACAAAATATATAAGAGGCCAGCATTATATCTATATTTGGTTGTCGCTTTAAGATTATGTATTTTCTTAATTTTGGTGAGCATTCGGTATTTTTGGGATATAAAAGTATTTTTTTGTATGAAAATATTGGGTAAATTTGGTAGACTGTTAAATACGACCCATTTTAAAGCAATGGGATTATGCAAACGTTAAAAGCTCATTATACGTTATTCTTTACGCAGTCATCTAAGGTTGATGTTTGTACTTGCAATTAACCATTATTTTCAAATTACAATTAAAAAAACCTTGGATAGCATTACAACAATCACAAAAAAACGTTCTAATGAAGAACCTATTAACGTAATAATTAGTTAACAGCAACATTCAATCATTTGTTATCAATAGTCTTATTATACTTACAATGTAGCCAGTAGAATACCATTTTGTTATTAAAAATAATTAAGTATGAACCTAAACCTTGAATATAATTATTTAAAAACGCAATTTGCTTTCAAAAAATGGCTTGGTCTCTTGAGGGTTGTAGAAAAATATCCCAAAGTATTTTTCATCGAAATATAAATGTAATAGATATTTTTGACCCTACCCTCTTTAAAGTTGGTGTATGCAAAGAAGTACTTTAATAAATCAGAAGTACTGAAACTAAGGTATTGCACTGAGCCTTAGGCTCTTTTGAAATTATCGAAGCTTCCCAGGTCGACGTAACTTAACTCAAATCAATTACTGCCGGCAGTAATGATGTAATATCCAGTTTTGCTCTTATCCAACGTAAATTTTCCTCAAACCTGACGTTTCCAGTTCGCTTGTTTATTGTAACGTAGTCTGACTGGCGCAGTGGAAACGAATATAAATTCGTTGTCGACGAGATGGGTTCCAGATTTATATTTACAATGATGCATGGTCGAACAACGTTTACACGATACGCCATCAAGATTAATCTCGCAGAATACAGTAAACACGTCTGTTTTGAGAGTCCACGTTTAAGTTGACTTGTATCAACGTAAACGTCTTTGCTTGTTGACCGCATTGAAGAATGTTTGCCCACATTGCCGATGACCTGAGGGAAGTTTAAGAATTTCGCCAAACAGCTCTGAGTGTGTGCACGGCGCCGTGTGGCCATTACGGGTCCTCCACCCCAAGCTGAATCCTGGAGATATCAATTTCTACAGCAGAACCTCCTATGCGTCCATGAGAGAGCTTTCAGCAACGATAATTTGCACCAAACAATAATAAGAGCTAAATGATAGCTTTTTTAGATAAAAATAATTATTATCAGTAATTACAATAATACTTAAGCGTAACAAATGCTAGTAATAATTGTAGTAGCTTCTTCTCCAACTTTTGTGCCACTGCTGGGTTCAAACGACAACAATTCCCTTGACAGCTTTCTCGCACTTTGCTTCAACTAGAATATCTCGTGCCGTGTCTTTGAGACCTTAGACACTTTAACTCCAGTTTCACTTGTCTCCTCGGTCCCGCAAGCCATCATTATCCACCCTAGCTTCTTAAGTTGTTTGCTTTTGCGCCAGTCGTTGCACCTACGGTTGGCTCCACTGACTTGCACACTTTTCGCAAACATGTGTCGTCTAGGGAATAAACAGAAATGCAGCGAGATGTAGAAACTTCAGACGCATCTGTTCCGTCTGAAAGCGATTATTTTCCGGGAAAATACACCCTTGCACGAAATCCACCTTTGAAACTAACACGTCCCTGAAAATTCCTCCAGTGTTTTTAAATCCTGAACGAAAAGAAAAAAGAAGTAGGGACGTCGTGTCCCGTAAACAAACTGGGAAGATTCTCGAGACAATGGCACGAAATCGCTGTTGTTTTGTGTTGTCTATACTCTACATTCCTGAAGGATATTGTCTCATTGTTCGCTTTCCGTTCCTCCCTGTCGGTATTAGAGCCATCTGCGGTAGTTTTCGTGCTCGACTCGTCTAATCCGGGAACGATCCCGTTTCCCGGATCGGAATCATAACGTAAACTATCTTGTCGTTGCAACAAGTTCAATTAGGCGCGAATAGGTCTCCCTAAGTGTTTTAATCAAGGAAATAGCCTCTGGTAACAATAGTGAAGAGTGTCCGGTTGCAAACAAAGACCGGTTTAAAGCTTTCACGTGAAGAGCTTTGCTAACGTCGGCTTGTTTGTTATCTTAATAACAACGTGACGTGACTTCGGGTCAAAACCGGCACTAATTCAGAATCCTTATGCAGCAGGGTTGCATTTGCAAGGGCGTGGCGCCGCCTAACGTATCGGGAGCGCAAACGTTTTATATTCAAATAAGGATATTGCCTCGTCCTTCGGGACTTTATGTACATAGAGATCGCGGATGGCTCGAAGAGGTTCGGGTGTGGCGCAGGATTCTAGGTCCAAAGATATTACATCCTCGCTGTGTGCTTGCTATATCGCGGAATTTTGCAAATAAATATTTTACTCAGATGTGCTGATCCTTGCTAAATTCGGGGATTATTTGGTTGAATTTTAAGCTGACAGAGGCCAACAGCGTCTCAAGCGGTCTCTTCCCAGCATCCATAACTGGCTAAGAATGGTTTTGCCAATCTTCTACACTTCTTCTTGTATGTAGAACCTTAATTAAAAGTAGTTTAGATTGAAGGCATAGGATAAGGTGCCATTCACTAACGCAGGTGATTCTTTGACGCCTCCACCATTTGACACGTTAACTTATTTTTACTCCGGACTTCCAGATTTTTCAACCACGTTACGTAACATTTTTTTTTTAACAAACTGACCCGAGCTCAACATTTTGTAATACTTTAGTGTGACACGTTCAGGGTTAAAAAATTGAGACTAAATGCGTAGAGCCGCTCCTCACTGGCCGCTCCTCAAAGCGGAGCGAGGTTGCCTTGATCAAGTTTCGAGTTGCGTGAAACACAAACAATTGCCCAACTCCTAAAAATTTATGTATTTGATTCATGTTTTGCTCTTCGGCTGTTAGTTACTGGCCAAACCGGAAACCCCGTTCACTTGGCTACCCACACATCAATCACATTTCCCGCGGCAACGAGATGCTGCTTCCACCTTTCGTCGATTCCTCCTCTGCACATTCCGGCTACTTTGCTGACGCTCCAAACAACTAATCTTGCACGCCCCGTTACGTGAAAGGGCAGAGTGCTGAGGAAAAATGGCCGAGAGGCATAATGAACATAAATAATTTGTTTCCTTTGTTGCTGCTTTCGACTGCGGCGAGCACAGCATTACGTCTTCTGCATGATGAGACTGTTTCCATCGTGGTTGGCGATCCTTCCTAATCCAGAATTTTTCGCGAAAACTGGGCTAACCGTCCCAGGTGCGGCAGTTTGATATTGATGAAAGCACCAAACGTTAAAACATTATTATAACAAAAAAAAATCAAGCTCTGACGTTTTTTTTCCTATAAAACCTTTCTGTCGTAAAGTTGTCCTTTATTTCGTCGCATCCCCGCCGTCCTCTGTGCGGCCTGTTATTTTATTAATTAACCTCTTGTGCCGGTTGCCGGCAAAAATTTAGTGCCTCTTTTACGATTTCTGCATCAAGTTGTCCAAAAGTGAAGAAAATAAAAAAATATATAACAAAAATAAAATGAATTTGGCGTCTTGAACAAAGGTTTGAGGCCGGGTCGCTATAAAACCGACAAGTTACATCTACAAGGGTCGCGTCAACTTTTATTTTTCGTGTTTTGAGGGTGGTTTTGCGACTTTCCAACTTCCGGTGCGGGTTCTTCCAGGTGATGACAAGAGAGTTTCCTAGGACCTTGGGCGTGCGTATAAATAAACAAACCGATCGGATTCTGTTTGCTTCCGACTGAGTAATTGAACCGGAAGCCCGGAACCGATAATGAATTTACTAGATATGGAGAGTTTCCGCTTGTTGAAATTGTTTCTTTTTGCAGCAATATTGCGAGCTTTTGATAAATTTTCAATTATGCGTCCGGTGGTCCTCATTGAAACTGTTATTAATAAAGCGTTCGGATCGAGCTTAATTAAAAGTGCAGAGAGCGTTAATAAATTGTGTGTAGGTTGATATTAATACTTGTTCATACATCTGTAGGTTAAAGGCCAATAATTTTATTTTGAATATTTTTATTACAATAATGAATGAAAAAGCTTCATTAGCAACAATTGAATTATTTCGCTGCGAGAAATAATTTAACTAAAATTTTACCAATTTGGGAAATTGACAGGCAACCAGTAACAAAATTGCTGGCAGGACTTCATGCTTTTTCAGCAGAATGACGTTTTTAACATATTGCGGTCTTTTTCAATTACTACTGAGGACCTCGTTTAGGCGACACCAACATTATCCAATACTTCATCATTTATGACTTTATGACAAGCTAACCGTCTCACAGAACTTCCAAACTTGTTTGCCAGTGTTGCCAGCATAATTAAAATTCAATTAATTCAATTAATGATAATTAATTAAAATTAAAAATGAAGTTTTTACGTTTTAGAAACTTTAACGATCAATTGATTAACATTTGGAGAAGAAGCATAACTTTGGATCACTTCTCATGATTATTTAAATTATTGTAGTATAATTTTAATGAATGGCCTAGGTCCTTGACAGCCCAGGCTAAACGAGTCATTGGCATGGGATCATAATAATTATGATTTCTACTCTCCATTACAATTATGTAAAAAAAAATTTAATACCGTTTGGTAAAAGAATTTTTTTTGTAATAGTAGCTATAATATGTACTTAATAAAAATAAATTTTCTATGCAAACAAAGGTAATACTTTTAATTGTACGTTTCAAACCTTTAAGCAACTCAACTTTAGTCAATTGTCGGTGAACAATATAATCTTCAGAATATTTACAAGTAGGTACAAATTTCTGCAGATATCTTAATTTAGTAGCAGGAATTAGTAACATCACCTTCTTCAATAAGTCGTTTCAAACTTCTTTGTGAACAGCGCCATCTAATTGCTAGCGGCGGCACTCTGAGTACTCATTCAAGTTTCAATCCAGCTGCAAATTATTGACTTTTTACAAAGAAAATTTAATCACAACAGAAGTTAGCCGCAAATGCAAAACCACTAAAATCAATTTAATTCAAATTTACTAACATCGTGCTGAAGTGCTTCAAAGATGCATATGTAAACCGAATATTTTTCGATTGTGCAATCAAATTAATTCAAAATCAAAAAACGTTCTGTAAACCCGATGAATTTTGTATTAATTTTAACACAATATAGCTACCCCAGCGCCACCTAGAGGAAAATATTGCAATTAAATTCTACTTTTGCCGACCGAAACAGCCCACTGCGAATAGCAGTGGGCTCGATAAGGCTACCTTCGCGCCACCTAGGGAAAGGTAGCGCAGTTAAGTCGCAGCTTTACCGACCAAAACAGCTCACTGCAAATCGCAGTGTGCTGTTTACGCCTTCTTCATTGCGTCTTTTGCTCACTCCTCTCTTTATCTCTTTGATTTTTTTGTACTTTTTATCCCACTTTTTTCTACTATGCATCGGCTATTTTACTTTTCCTTCTTTTTAATTTAATTTTTTTAATCATTATTTTTTTTCTATTCTTATTCTTGTAAGACGACAATAAGTGGGTAAAATAAGAGAGGAGATGGAACCACCCCCAACTATCTAAAATTCTGATCCTTAGATTAATTTAATTACCGCACTTTCTTTCAACTTTTCCTCTGGTTTCTTAGCATCCTCAAACATTTTTTAGTCATGCTGTCGCGTTCTTTTTTTTTGCTCACTCAAACAATTTTAGAATTATCCACTACCTAAGTACAGTAATTATTATACAACACTTATAGCGGATGAACGCTGATTGAAGCGCTATTAATTAAATAAAAATTGCGTTTTATTTAAATTTCCGACATTGTCGTTTCTTATCCTTGTGTCGTAATTTTGAATTAATTACTCGCCCACTACCTGCGCTCCCGGAAGCTCCCATCCGTCCGATAATTATTGCTGGAGGCAGCCGTATACTGAAGGACTAAATTATAAACCTTTGATGTAATTAAGGAAGACAAACAGAAATAAGGCAATAAAGACTTTGAAAGCCGTCTAAGATATTTATTGTCCGAAACAGGAGTTGTTAAATAATAATTTATAATCCTACTTAGGCGAAAGTTCTCAACCAAATATGAAGTTTTTGCTATAAATCGCAGCACTTCAAAGTAAAAAAACAACGCGTTATCTTGTCATTTCCTCAACGTTGCAAAGAGGCCAACAAACCTTTAATAAATAACTTAATAATGAATTTTGGAAGCCAAGTTTTTATTAATAACTGACAGCCGTTACTGAAATCCGAACCAAACCGTGCAATTTATCTCCTATTTCACTATATAAAACTTTATCGGTAGGTAGTCATCCAACTTTTTGTTTTTACGTTTGTTAAAAATTGACGAACTTCGGACGTATCAGCGAAACACTTGTTTTCTAAAATAAATTTGCCACCCTCCAACAGTGGGTACCGACCCTTATTTTGACATTTGACGATAATTTGTTGGCACGCTAACACAAATCGCGGTGTTATCAGTACAATTACCGGTGAAACGTCACGAATTACAAAACCACCATGCATCAACTCTCTGGGTGAACGTCCTGGAGTATTATTTAAGCGAATTCGCGGTAAATATCAATAACCCCTGTTTTGACCGAAAGCATTAGTTGGTCGGTTGGCCCGACGCCAAGTAAGCTCGCCGGAAACTACATCCACTTCATAAGACTAATTCCGGGTTATTCGAGCACCTCCGACGAAATTAACGGGCAACCTCAATAATTTTAATCCAGCTTAGGGCTAAATTAATTGGCGACAAAATCCAAATAGTTATTATTGTTTAGGACCGTTGCTAAACCCTATTTATTGGTTTTTGGTCCGGGGTTTATCGACGACGGGCTTCGATAATGTCGACTATTTTGCCGAATTTTGCATGGTTTTATGTATCAATTTTCTCCACTCAAGTGGAATATAAAATAGATATTAGAGGAAAGGCATGGATCGTTATGTCGTAAAAACTTGTTTGGGAGTTGCTGCTGAATTTTCGTTCTAGGATTCGATGAGCGAATGCACTTATTGAACAGTTTGTTGCAAAAGTTACAAGGAAAGTTGAAGCAAATTGTCTCAAGTTCCATTATCTCCAGTCAAAAACAATTATTAGACTAGTTGCAATGTGTTATATAAATTCATAAACTTTACTCTTTAATCATTTTTTTAATGACAGTTCACGTGACTTAACAGTACTGGACTGTCTCTGTCTAATTTGCCTCATGATTGCGAAATATAATATTTAGAAAATGTAAGCGATTTTATTAGCCCCGTATTTTTTTATTTGGTTCTAGGGTCAATATTACGCCCAGAATTATTTTTTTAATTTTTAGAATGGGAAATGCACGGCGTGGTTCTAAATAAATCGTATGATGGCGCTTTACTCAAATTGTTTGCGTTCTATTTATAAATCGAATGCCAATCCGCTGTACACATTCCGCGCACTCTGGTAGCAGCGCTGCATAGTAGCCAAAAACAATAGTAGATTTAATATAGATGTGAGTTTTGGATACGGGGGTCCAATGCGTCATCAAAAAAAAAATTGCAAATATTTACGACAATATAAAATTTAAAAAAAAAAATAGAAAAAAAATATTTAAGCCTCTTTTAGTTATTTGCATGCATTTAGAGAATAAAAAGTGCAATATTTTTTTTAGGCAAGTACCCCATTGTGATGTTTGAAATCTACCTTGACGTAGATACAGTACAGGAGACAATTTTAGTTTCCAGCAGCCTACAAGTGGAATTTAATAAAATTTATCTATTTATCAGCATCCTCGTCAGCATCCAGATAGTCGCGGTTGAATTCTTGGTAATTAGCAGATGAGACAAGAGATCATAACTCAATTAAACACCAAATAAACACGTCATTTTTTGCACCTTATTTATTTATCCCCGTGGTTTAATTGAATATCGCAGTCAGTTCAACGAGTTTATGTTAGACTGATGTAGGTATATTTAGTTCTAAGCGCCAATTTATTATCGTTTTGTAAACTTCAAATATTTTGATCGACCATCCCAAAATAGAGGCAGGAGCGATCTCTTAACGCAGGAAAATTTTGTCTGAACAATTTCACTTTCAACTGAAACTATCACAATTAAATCAGGTCAAGTTATGAAACATCTAAACCTGATAATGTTAAGATAGTTCCATCTCTCGCCAATAAATTGCAGGATTATCGCAATCAGGGATAAATTTGGGCGCGATCCCATCTGTTCTTTGTTGTCACCACTCGAGATAACTGATAAGAAAAATTAAAATCGAGTTATTTTTTCAGGAAATGATCCCAGAGCTAGATATTGGCTCCAAAATTGGCCAGTGCGCAATCTGATGTGCGATTTTTCTATTATCAGCGCCTCTAAACGACGGCGAGCGTCTTTTAGCGCCAGTACTCTCCGGTCCTCCGTCGGTTGTTGACGCACTCTCGCCGAAGAGCCGCGGCACGTGGCCGCAGAGCGCGACTTTCGCAAAAGTTGTGAAACAATTTTCTTTTGTCTTTCTTCCAACTGTGCAGGGTTAGAGAAAGGGGTAAGTCGAGTTTTCCCGGATTTGCGACCGGTTCTGCGATTTTTTTTCGTTCAACATCTCGCTGATATCACTCATTTCGTTCCAATTACGTCAAATTAAATTTTACTTTCTTTAATACCGATAGACATCTAGATTGGGCTCCGGTGAATGACTAGAGGAAAGGTTCGGAAACGAATAATAACAGACGTTTCGACATCGCGGCCATTAGGTTCGTGGAAAAAAACAACATTTGCTCTGGGAAAATGGAGGATGACGAGCAATGATTTAAATGTGAAAGCGGCGACTCAATGTAAACATTTGGGAGAGATTATGAGTTTTTCTTAATGTGAAAAATATCGACGAGAATGAGCGTAAATAGTCACGAGACGCTATAACGGAGTTTTCGTTGATGGGAAATTTTTTGAAACAAATTCTTTTTGGCGAAACGCCGGATCAATCCAATGTGTTGCTTTCCGTCAGCGCAATATTTGCCCGGAGTGATGAAAATAAGTGATTGATTACAGGGAAAGTGTAGCGACCTTTGTGGGATTTCCGAAGCAACCCCCAAAATTGCCCAAAGAGACGGGCGCAGCCACTTTACATCCACTATATTGTTATTGTTAGTTTCAAATGACAGCAAATGGTTTTTCAGGTTTAGAAAAGGATTTGCCTCTACTTCGATGATTCTAAATGATTCTAAATTTCGGAAATTAGTAGGGATTGCTGGAAGAATTTTCAAAATTAATCAAGACTAAGTTCAAGGAATTACAAAATTTTTAGTCAGGACGAAGTGGAAATAATTTTCAATTTCTGCAAACTGATCAGAATTAAGTTAAAAGAATTTTTTTGCTTTTTTAACATGCATTTTGTTCATTGGTCTTTTCGTTTTTTTAATATTTATTTTGTTTGGTCCGTGCAGTTTTGTACTCAGCTCCTGAACTTCGCACTTCGCCGAAGTCCTACTTGTCATAGATTGTCTCTGATGTCAAACGCCGAAAATTTTCTCGTTATTTCCGGAGTTATTGAGATCTCGCCCGGCAAATTTGCATTTCCCACATGAATCCGGAGCTTTCTCGAAGCTCACCCGTAGTCACTTACACTTTGCGCCAAGCAACGAGACATTATTCAGGCAATAATGAGACTTGACGTACATTTTTTTGTCTTCGTGTAGACGCAAGATTTCCCAACAACATCCCTAAGGATTCACATCGAATTTCCTCATAACACGAAGCATTCCTGGTTTTTATTTGCTGTACCAGAATTTTACGTGCGCTCCTGCGTCTCGTTTGATTAGGAGATTTAGATGCATATACGTCATTAGCATCAACGTCCTGCTGCATGATGCATCGAAATGCGCATTGAAAGCAAGCAACCAGGAGTCCCTAGACTGTTTCGATTTTTTGTGTGTTGCCCGGAATTGGGGCAACGAAACAGTACTGGTCTGGAATTTACAACTGCAATTCCGCGTTGTAATTCAAATGGAAGAACGGTTCTTTTTATGACAGTGAACTTTAAGTTTGGACGCCTCCAACAAGAAACCAACTTATTTTATGATGGCTTATCAAAAAATTGGGAAACGCGTTGGCTTCTGAAACATGTTGGAATCTGGAGTGACAGCGCGTATTACAGGCAAGAGATGGATGGAAAATGATATTCGTGCCTAAACATCAATAACGTTTTTGCCACAT
Source organism: Schizotus pectinicornis (assembly GCA_951805265.1). Classification (NCBI taxonomy): domain Eukaryota; kingdom Metazoa; phylum Arthropoda; class Insecta; order Coleoptera; family Pyrochroidae; genus Schizotus; species Schizotus pectinicornis. The sequence goes on from OX638207.1 coordinate 6,639,267, forward strand.
TTAATGTATTCGAACGGAATGTTGCTGACGTTTCCAGATACCTATTTGCTGTTTTTTGAAACATCTCGAAAATAGGTTGCTGCTCCGAAAGGGCTGGGCAACTGCTGAAGGTAGAAATTGAATCATCTTCCAGCTTTCAGGCGCTCTAATTAAAACTTTCAACCGCATTATGGAGTGTTAGGTAATAAGTCGAGGAAGACTGATTATATAGACTCTCCTTACTACCTATAAGCAAAAATTGCTCGCTTCGATTCAAAAAATGCAATTGAAAAGTTAGTGCTCCACGGACATTAATAACACACTAGAAAACTTGAAGAAACAACGTCGAAATAGTTTTGACAAAAAAGTCACAAGGATTTAAATCTGGTTATTTGCAGTAAAAATTTATTCTACGTCTTATACCAACAATGCGTCAGTTGTTACCTTTTTTTCTAATAAATTCTAAACCTAGAAGCGTACGTTGTGCTTTCGATTAAGGTAATCAAGCAAATTATTAGTTAGTTGGTTCAAATTTATTGTTACTAGGTACTTTCAACTGGACCTTACGTCCTCTATTCATTGAATCTAACTTCTTGAAATTTTTTTCCAGCAATTTTTAAAACTCGCAAGCTACCTGAGAGTACTCTGATTTTTGTTAACTATAAAAGTTGCAACAGCCATGACTTTTTGTTCAAAATTTTATAAAACTTACTCGTTGTTTTGAGACAAAAAAGCTTCTTTTTCTAACTCATCCTTGCAGTAAAAAAAATTTTATGTTGCAAGTCGACGTGTTGTCGAAAATTTCTTTTGGTCAATCACCCGGCATCATTTCTACTGAGATCGTAATGTGCGGCATTTCCCAAATATTGTAGTCCTGTTTTATCATAGAAACCCCCTTTATCGTGAAATTCCTTCTTTGCTGCTATTAGCTGTCAGACGAGAACTCGCCACGCATGAGTTCAGCAGTCCTTCCAAAAGAACGTTTATTTGACATTTAGTGAAAGCACAACGCTGCTGCCTCCAAAAAACTGTACCGAAACGCTATTTGCTCTGTTTTCTACAAATTTACTGAAAGCGTCCATTTATAAAACTTCCCCATCCATCCCAATTTTTCTGGCAGCTCCAAAGGAAAGAACAAGGTGGCAACTTACTTTATTTCAACTTGCTAAAGACTTTCACAAACTCTTACATGGCGCGGCGAGAAACGAATTTTATGTGTAGTGCAGCAGATATCTGTCTGCAAATATTTGCGCAAAAATTAGATCGCTGTTAGCTTAACTCCGGTTAATTCATTTTTTCCGTTTACTTTCGCATTAGCAAATATTTTTTAATCTCAAGGTTCACGCAAGACCGCCAATAAAGTTTTATTTAAAGTTGCAATTTCCCAGTGATGTCCGAGAGCTTTGCGAGATCGGCGGTAGGTTAAATATTTACTCAGGACTATTTGGGGCTAAAACGAGGCTTGATTAACTACGCAACAGTTTCGCATAATTGTTGCGGAAGATTCGAGGATTTTTGGGCCTTGCCCAAATTTTTTTTGGTTATATAATTGTCGAAATGCGAGCTGAGCGTTATTGTTGTTTCATTACAGCTTCAAGCACGAGCATTATTATTCAGATTGAGTCACTTCCTTGCGCGTTATCCTGTTTTCTCTTGTTTGTTCCCGCAAAAAAATTGTAGCTCTACAAAAAATTTTGTGGATAGCTCTTTAATCTGGCATGCGAGTTTTGCTATCGGACAATAGGAGATAATTTTCATATTTCCGCATCCGTCCTGGCAAAATTATTAAGTTTGGCAAACCACCAAACGGAAAGAATATATCTGGATTTCTTTGACTGGTACGTAGGAATATCGGGATGCTGCCCCGATTTTAAAACAGGGAACTACGGCAGTGGATGGCCCGAAAAACAAACAAACAAAAACCCCAACGGCGTATGTTCGGAAATTGTGCAAGTTCTTAAGTGACACAACAACCGAGCCGATATTTGTTCCACATTCATATATTAATCCTAGATATAAATCAGCGAACTCCCGATACTTTTGTTGTGTTGTAAATCAACGTCGGGAGATTAAGTGGCGCGATCAGGGGGCGTAGAGGGAAATTGGACTGCATGAAAAACAGGAATTAGAGCTTCGGCGAGGTGAAGGGTTACAGGAAAAAATTGTTTCGTTGCAGATAGATGGGGTTTAATCCGCTAATGCGTGAAAGCTCGATCCTTCATTCGGAGCTTTTAGACGATTTGCACTTTAGACAGTCACAGTTAGTGGTGGACGCGTGTCAGCAATTCTGAAAGTGGGTTTTCCACAAACTGGTCATAATCACATCAAAATGAAAATTTATCGCAGAAATTGCATAATTTTCCCTCCCTTGCCTGTTTCGAGCTTCAATTGAGTCGTTCTCGAAATATTGCTCGCCGAATACACCGTCCAAGCACCTGGTGCGTCCAACTGAAATTACATTTGTAATTAGAATTCCATTAAGCACGAGTTTTGCTCCACCATCATCATTCTTTGTCGTGGCGTGATACGCTTTAATTTCCCACAAATCTGAGTAGGTAGCTCTAATATGCACAAATATGCGAGTGTGTTGCCTGCGCAAGGATTCCCCGAGAACGCTACAGTGAGTCCTGATAGCAACGGAGCGAAAAAGTCCTGTTAACGTCGCTCAGCCAAAATATTTATAAAATTAATGTTGAACCTAACGGAAAGTTACCATTCTACCGTTCATCTCGCATGTATCAAGATAATTAGTAAAACTCGCCATATTTTAACGTGACATAATGAGAACAGCCTCAGGTTCTCCGTTTCGTCGGAATTACGTAAAGAGTATCGGCAGAAACTCCCGATGGGCAAATAGCTAAAATCCTATATAGGTGAGCTTGAGGCAACTGTCAAGTCGATGCTAAATTTAGAGCTTTGTGAGCGCCATAGATAAATGTGACGTTATGAAAGTCAGTTAGATTGAATAATTTTTAAAAATTAAATCAAAAATTTGGTCATTGTTTACTTTACCCACTCTTCGATTTTCAAAAAACTAATTACACCAACGCATTCGTCACCTAGTATACATTACGAAAATCAATATTTTTTTTTGTGCAAACTACTTTTATTTTTACTCATTTTCCTTGCCCTAGCACATCTTTTTTTTTCTATAAATTTTCCATAAAATTATTTATCATTTGCACAACATTTCATTGCTCAAAATGACATTATAGTAATGTTTTACGATGGTTTCCAAAAAAACAGCACAAAAAGCGAAGAGTGGACATTGTAAACAATTACCAAAAATTTTACTAATTAAATTATTATGGGTCGTATTTAACATTTTGTCAAATTTACCCAATATTTTCATACAAAAAAATACTTTAATTTCCCAAAAATACTAAATGCTCACCAAAATTAAGAAAATACATAATCTTAAAGCGACAACCAAATATTGACATAATGCTGGCCTCTTGTATATTTTGCTTGCCAAAATAACTTTTGTTGACCATAAATACTAAATGTTCACCAAATTTTATTCCGCATTTAATTCTAACATAATACCCAGATATTTAATTTTCGTCAGTGTCTTATATTATTTAGCAGTTAAAAATACAATTTTTTGATCAAAAATACACAAGCAATAAAATGTTGTGCAAATGGTAAATAATTTTATGCAAAATTATAGATGTAGATGTGCTAGAGCAAGGAAAATAAGAGTAAATATAGAAGTAGTATGCACAAAAAAAATATTGATTTCCGTAATATATAAATGCTTTGCTGTAATTGGCTTGCATTATGTAAAACGTAAAACTCCTTTTAGTGGTAATTTCTAATCGTGCTTTAAAAAAAAATTACAGGGCCCTGAACAGACGTTGTACAAAACTTTTTTCGCGTGCCTTTTATCTGGTAGCACAAGCGGCAAGGAGAGATGCGCGAGCATATTTTATTTTTGGAGTATAGAATAATTATTTGACGCACAAATAATTTTCTTGAGAAACACTAAATATAAATGGATAGCGCGAATATTTATTATATACAGCACGGACGCGTAACTTGAGCGTTCTAAATTTGGTAAACATTTAGTAAAATTGATAGACATATAGAATTTAAAATGTAAGCAATGGTAAAACAATACCCAGCATAGTTATTTTAGTGGTGATGTTCTCATTTTCTGATGTATAATAATTTGGGTTTTATTTAGATTTTTTGATGCTCATTAAATTTTCTGGTGGACAGTGGATGTATGGTTTAATTTGGTGTAGGTACATGATATTTGTTCCCAATTATTATTATTATTATATTAATTTAATTATTATAATTAAATTATTTTTAAAAATGGCGTCAAATTAACAATTTTCAGTCCACAGCCACCTCAAAGTGTTAAATTTTGATTACAATCATGGGCAAAAGTGGGTAGGTTAAACACAAGGAGATTAGGTGGCCCGTAGGGCGGCGGAGAGCGAGTCGAAAAGTTCGATTCTCGGCGGACGCGGCCGGTTTTTTCATTTTGCCAAATTTGCGTTGTCTCTTCGCGATATGAAATTGAAATAAATTAATTAGATATGCAACTGTTATCTGCGCTTCGTTGCTCCACAGTTTTGTCACATTTCCCATGCGGGTTCTAAAAATAAACGTCAAGTCGGTGCCGTGAATTTGTAAACACGAATTTAAATGCAAACGTAGTTAGGTCTAGTAAACACGCGATTATTCTAATCGGAAAACAGGACCATCTAGCTGCACATAACACCGTATTTCTCGCTCTCACCCACCCACACCTCGAGCGAAAGCGAAAACTGTCTCCGATACCTGAAGGCCCTCCGGAAAATTCCATCGATAAATTAAAGGCGCCGATGTGGAAACGAGTGCAGAGTCCCCAATTAAACGATGTTAAATTCATTCAAACTAATTAACGTAGTTTCGAATCGAATGAATCGCTACCTGGCGGTGACAAGGGAAAAGAGACAATTTCTTGGTGACGCGGTAATCCGTTGTTAATCCAATTTAAACCGATCTACTTGTTCTCTTTTATGTTGCTGTTACAATCAAATTTGATTCGCTCAGACCCGGTGACGGCAAATTTTTATCGACCTGAAGGAGAGTCGTAAAATCGTTGCTGAAGACCATCGGAAAAGAAGCCTCTGATTCAATTGAATTTTACGAGAATATTTATTGATGCGACAGATAACTCGACAGTTAGGTCGGGGCAAATAAGGGAATCAACGTCCGGTCCGGTCACCCCAAGCGCTGCCCGACCCCCGAACCCGCCGAGAAAAAATGGCAAAGGTTCCAAGTCACACTGTGAGCCACTAGTTAAAATAAAGCCACAACTTTTGACGCTAGGAAAGGCAGCAGCTCCGTTTTCTGGACTGGAGTCTCTATCCAGGAAAATCTGAAGAGAAAAGACAAAATTTGGCGGCAACAAGAGGTTCTTTTATTTTTTATACCTGCAATCGCTAGCTTACAAAGAAAATAATTAATTTTTCTACCCCCTTGGTTCAAAATAAAATAAATTAATTTTTTGCTAGAGACTTCATAACTTAGTGCAGATCTTCTTTAAGCTAAAAAATTTGAAGGCGTAATAATAATTCCTGCAATTTTGCCATATAAATAGAAAAATGTCTTTCTTCAAAATGTGATTGATAATTTCCCAAAACACCTGGAGAAAAGAGGATCCGCACGAAGTTGGGTAAGAGGTCAATATTTGTGATACTGCAATAGAAGTTTAATATTTTTGAAATTGCAAGTCAGTAGAGTGGAGCTCGTCGATCCCCAATTTGGTCTTCATCTCTGATCCGATTAATAACCTTCTTGTTGCGGGTCGCTCTCCGGAAGCTGCTTCCTTGTGAACATTTTCGTAACCTTCGGGGTCTGGCTGACTCCATTTGTGGTCGAATTTGTCCGCAAATTTCGTTGCTTTTCTCGCCGGAGAATTAGAGTAAATATTTTCCAATCATTTAAAGCGCTTCGTCTCGGATGGAAAATAGGGGCTTTCCATGGTGGCTTCCGGCCGTAAACCCCGACGAAACAGCGTCTCGGTCGCTGTTTCGGCATTGCAAAAATGGCCGTGTCGCAGACCGATAAGACCGATGGCACATTCTGAGTGATTGCTGGCACGTTTAAAGTCGACGCCAGAAAGAGAAATGGCACTCGCCAGTCGACGTTGCTACCCGTATCTGTTCGGAGTCGTCTTGAACAATTTCGCTCGAAAATGGGGCAACTACCCCGCATTTTGGGAATTATGACGATTATTGATGACGCTAGGTGTAGCTGTCGCTGGGTTTAATAAACAGGATTCTCGCAGTGGTTCCCGAGATGTTTTAAGAGAGTTATGACAGACACGAAGTTTCGTCCCTCGATTTGATCTATCTTGATCAAGTTGTAACTCCAAAAATTCATAAATTTCAAAACTGTCACAGTTTCGGCCAACTCTCTAGAAAGCTCCAACGTCATTAGTGAGAGGAGTCGGATTGCGGTAAAATAATTGGGGAAGGTAGCGCATCGTTATTGCAGGACCTGGCAATTAAAGGAAGAATTCCGGTTTTAACTGTCGAGAATTTGATCCTTAATTATCCCAATCGCAAAAGTCCGGTTAAAGTTTTTGATTTTAACGACTTTTCTAACTGAATTCCGGCTTGGCTTGATGGAGAGAGTTCTGCATTCCCGGCCTTCCTGTTGCACTCTGTTTCCTTCCGTTCAGGCTAATTCAGTTTGGTGCGCTCCCGGCATTTTCCGGGTTGATTTGAAAAACGGCCCGTCCGGAACGGCTGCTATTTGTTCCGAGAGGAAGCGGCATCTTATAAACACGTATTTTCGAAATTTATTCCAACACAAACATTTGATGGTCTCCTGCGCTTCGCGTTCCTACTGCGGAATTTCCAATATCAACTCGGCAACTCTTTAAATTTACCAAAACATCCCACATCTTCCGACACAAATTTCCATTTTATTTGAATATTTTGCAGGATTATGGATGGGTAAGTGTTGGGATAAGCCGTCAAGCGTGCTCCAGAACGGTGCACTTTGCAACAGATTTGCAGCGTGTCTCAGGAAGCCGTAACTGAAGCTTACAGGTTTGTTGTTTGGTAAGACATAAGAGGCAGAAATTTCTAAATAAGATAATTTAAGTTTGCTTCAATCTGACGACGTCTTTTAACCCTTTCTGGTATTCTGCATTTGTGAACAAATTAAAGCAAATTTTTACAAAAATAAATTCTTTGCTTCCCGTGAATAATTGCGAAGCGAAAAAAGATCGCATTGCCAATCCCAGGCAATTAAGCAATAGTGCAAGTTGAGCTTCAAAGTCTTATTAACGGGTTGAAACTTCAGGAAGGAGAACTTGGGTTTAAACGGGAAGGCCGTAAAATTTTATGGAAGGACGCACCACCTGACTGCTCGCTTCTTTGCCAAACCTCTGTAATTTTAGTCAAATGAAATGCAATATCCAGTCATCCGGTAGCATTTAAAAAGTTTTGCCGCTGCTCCCCTTAAAGTTTAAATAGATTTTTGAAATTGTGGACGAGACTGCGTGTGAATTCAAATTCAGTTATTGAATTATCCCGCCCAACTGATATCGTTATAAACTCAAGAAACTGTCATTGTAACGACGGTGTTACGGAGTTCCAGGAAGCCTGGAAATCTGGCTTGCCCCAGCATTAAATTTGAAAGTTACGGCTCTGGAGGCTCGAGAAGGGGCTGCAATTGAAGTCAGTTATTTCCTCGGTGCCGTGAGTACTTACTTTGTAAAGTTTTTAATCTGACGTCCTCTCGGGGGTTCAAATCTGGGATGAACGCTGGATGAGGTAACTTAATAAAATCCGGGACTAATTTCCATAGTTAGGTACTAAATTTCGGTTCATGATATTTATGTAAAACGTCGCCGTTGTGGGCCACCCCGGGGCCCGCAACTTCGTTTTTGATCCTCTCACCCAATTTCGTCAACAAGAAAACTTTCCCTATTCGTCCAAAATCCGTGAATATACAAGAATTGCCATTGCTAGTATCAAGGAACCAATCAGTTTTACCATAACTCCCGAGGTAATCTACGAGACGATGCGAAGCGCCCTCACTACCACCCCGACAACCAAAGTTCGAGCATACACCAAGACAAAGTTTCATAATAATAAGTTCGGTGTGTAAGTTCCGGTTTTATCTCGAATCCAGCCAAACTAGCCCCAGCTGAAAGTGGTTGATAGGATTCCGGCTAATAAAGCTCGCTTCAGAACGACGTCGTTACTTTTAGCTCATTTCTTTTTATTAATTAGGTGAATCTCAACTTTAATTAGCATTGACACGGGGTGCCGCAAATGATATTAAGTTTCAAGTTTATGCAACAAATGTCGGCCGAGAATTGAACCGCGAATTGGGAGAGGTGGAGGAACGATTTCTGTAAATCGTTCCACTATTCGAGCTTGAACAGAAGCTCGGAATTACGAAGAGGATTAATTTTATTTTAGAAAACGCTTCTACAAAAATTGTTAAGTTGGGGAGAAAGGCTTCCAATTTTTTTCAGCTATCTACCGCTAAAGCTCATGCATGTGGAGCGCCCCCAAATGGATGTGATGGATTAGTTTCGCCGCTTCCGCGGCCTCGAAGACAAAAACGTCGACTTGGCGTCGCGGAGGGTTCCATAATATTTGCGACCTCCAATTTGGAAGCGTCGCTGCTCAAGGACTTCCAGGTGGTTTTCTGGGATAAATTGAGAAATCAGAGAAACGAGTTAGATGTGGATAAATCCAACTTTATGATTGGAAAAGTTGGAGGAAATTTAATTTTCGGACGTCGATTTCTGTGATCAATTTGGATTGGTGTAATTTGAAAGTAACATCGAGGTTGCAATTCATATCGAGAGTTTCAAGTAAATTACAAGACTGATCATTTTCTCGATAGCTTCGACATATGGCAACAACTGTTGCAGGTTTCGGGAAGTTTTAAGGGAAACTTATATTGCTGAGAATCTTGAGTTCTTCGGACTCGTCCCTTTATTGTTGATAACTGTCTTACGTGCTTGAAATCAATACGTCATCAATTGAAGGAGAGCTTTCGCGACGCGCCTTTAAAAGCTCACCTCACCCCGCACCGTTTCTGCAAATCGTTTTTTTTTAAACAATTTTTTGAAGGAAGAGAAAATACTTTTTATGGTTTTAGTCGCGACTGAAAGCCTGCGGCCGTAAAAAAATAAATACAGAAATAAAGCGGACCCCGAGTTTTGGACCAAATTCATATTCGCCAATAGTAAATGAGGCAGAAAATCGCGTTGGACCCCTTCGAACGTAATTCTTACAATCACCAAAACTTCTGCCGAGTTTGTTGAGTCTTGTAAGATGCGATATTAAATCAGGTCGCGAGTTTGTTTCCTTAATAAAGCGGACAAATTTTATTTAACTGGAGCCGCGGAAATTATCGTAAAAGTTGCCTGTTTACTTCGTCAAATTTTTTCAAGCAAGCTCCTTTGACCGCGACCATTTTTATTGCCCATTTTAGTCAGAAAGCTCTATCTTTTCATCAAGAGCTTTTACCTAAAATTAAAAAAGGAATAAATTCTTTTGTTCAATTTGCATTCAATATAATTGTTTCCTTTTTATCTGCTCTTACTTCAATTGCTCACTGAAACTCAAAAGCTTCTGATTTTTTTTTAGAATAATTTACGTTATATCTATTTTTGCATGAAAATTTAGGAGTGGTCGTGGAGAATTTTTAAGCAATTGCCTAGCAGTAACCCAGTTATTCCCTAAAATTCATAACTCACTTATCTCTAATTTCAGTTTGTTATTGTTTCTTCCCCTATCGCCCAATTGAGCGTGATACCACCTCACCTACATTCGGCTATCAGCAGGGCGGAATATCGTCAAATTCTTATCAATATGCACAGTAACGACCCTGTTTACCCCGGCATTAGATAATGCGCCTAATGCATACACATAAAAACAGTCTGAAATGCAAAGCTGGTTGGACGAAGTCGTTATGTAACGGGGTCAACGACAGAGTGCAACAACTCTGCCAAAGCAGTCGGCAGTTAATGTCCCAACACACTAGAGTGCCACTTACGCACCCAGCGGGTAACAGATTTTTCAGATAACTCTCGCATCGACCCTAAAACACAACAACGCCATGCAACTTTCATTTTTCCATCAACCCCTCCACGAACTGCAAGAAAGCGCTAAAACTAGTCCTAACGCAGCGCCGCCAGCTTTCAAAATCGAAGAAAAATTGCCGGTCGCACTCGTGCAATTTTCGCACTCGACCTGACAATGACACTCGAATTTTTTTGTCGTTATTTAATTTGTTCAATTAAAAATTACGTATCTAAGAGGAAATTTTTGTTGCAGGTCAGTAGAGCGATGCTCGAGGTGCTAGCGATAGTGGCGATGATGTTGTCTGAAACCAGCACTGAAACTTTCACGATAGGGTACCTGACGGGGTCGCAGCGCGGTCCGGGGGACCTGGAATATCCGCGTCCGGGCCTGACGATATCCGGGGCCATCTCGCTGGCCGTCGAAGAGGTGAACAAGGGTCCCCTGGCGCTTAAAGGTCATCACCTCGACTTCATCGTCGCCGAAACATACGGAGAGGAAGTGATAAGCGTGCAGAAAACAGCGGATTTGTGGACGAGGAACGTGTCGGTGTACGTGGGCCCCCAGGAGACCTGCGAACACGAGGCCTTCATGGCAGCCGCCTTTAACCTACCCATGATATCATACGTGAGTATTTCCGGCTAGCTTTTCCCGACAAAATTGATGCGAGCTCGACGACATTAAATCGAGACACGCGCGAGAAGGGGGTGAAATTAATTTTTTTACAATGACAAAAAATTTGAGAATTACTGTTAGAAACTTTGAGGTAGTCGGGGTGATGTCTCACTACCCTCATTTGAGCCCTTTTGCCAGCTTTGTTATCAGGCCCCGGAGGCCGATCGAGTGGCGAAGGTGGTCAAATGCGTAGTTCCTATGCTGATGAGGGTCGTTTTTTCACGCAACCCTCGCCAAATACCCCCTAAAATCGCCGAATCGCTATTTTTCCGGATTAATTGCTCTTCCAACAAAAACTTCTCTAATTCCCGTTTTCGCTCTCAACGTTGTTGTTCCAGTCTAACTAACTCTTGTTTATTTACTTGATGGAGCTAAGTTACGTCCATCAGCGGTCCTGCATCGAGTTTTACGTCCAATAAACTTGCAAATTGACGAGTCCGTCCTTTCAATCATTTGATTCTGAACATTAGGATTTTTACGATGAGAAGCTGCTACTATAAAGCGTTTGGACGGAAATTTAAGGCCGCTCTTTTGTTAGCCGAATGCAGCTTTACAACGCACTATCTGCTGAATTATGGCACGCAGAGGCACATTAGCTGTATCAGTTTGTTTGCAAGAAACCGGCGCGAAAACGAATGGGCTGCCGACCGTAAGAGCTTCCACTCCGGTTGCTGCAAAAGCTCCGGCGCTTCTCTTCATCCAGTCATGAACAGGTGCAGAATTGTTGCATCAATTAATTTTTTTTTATTCTATGAGAAATTTTTCGTCTTGTTATTTGGCATCGATTTCTTCCAACAAACTTTTCGGCCAAATCCTCATCTCTCTTTTCTCAATAAAGTTGCAAGGGACCTATTTACATGAAACTGTAGCTGTAAAATGCACATTTGGCCGCGACGTCGGGCTTTTACAACAAAATTTAATCGGCGCACTCTCTGGAACTAGTAAATAAGGCCAATGCCGGCCAAGGGTTTGGAACAAAGGCCGGCCCTAGTTATAAACAACTGATTGTTCATCAGACGTTGTTAAAAATAATAAAGGTGTAAAGGTGTAAAGGTGTAAAGGTGTAAAGGTGTAACTTTCCCCGAAACGACCTTTATTATGGTTAAGTTGGAGTTTAAGAAACAATTGCGAGTAAACTTTCTATATCTGTGTTTCAGCAGGAAAAAGTTTGTTTCAGTACTTTTCACACTTAAATTTCAGCAGGAATGAGTTTTTCGAAATGGCGCAAATTGCGGGTCTTAGCTTCAATTTAGGAATATTTTTTAAACCACCATCCCTTAATCGCCGCCATAACAAGGCGACGTAATTAAAATCCGTTGTTTTCCTTAAACGAAATCGGCGCCCTCGCCGGATTTCGTCCTCGGACACAAGTTCAATGCTCGCACTAATCACGCGCGGTCGCGATGTTAACACGAGCATTGCGTGTTGGTTTCTCCCTTATCGTTCCCTGCTGCTTCCCGGTTAAGTAGAGCGCCGTTTTTTCCCACCAAGAACGAACGAGCAAGACGTAAGAAAACAATCAGGACAGCCGCCAGAAAAGCGTGACGTGACAAACTTCCAAATGAGAAGGCGACAGGCCGAAGGGTGAGAACATCTCACGGTCTTGTTCATGCCAATTACGGACAATGTCGGCTCGTTTTCAGGACCTCACAATAACATCGGGAGAATCACAGATAAGGACGATCTTAATTCAAAGAAATCGTCCAAGACGTGCAGCCAGTGGCGAAGCATAAAAGTTTATCATTAATATCTACAGAGTGTTCCAGAATAACGATTCTTAATGGCTAATGGCTTTAAAAGAATTTTTGAGAAAGCGACAAGAACTCTCTCTTTGTTGTGTCCATTTATCTGAGCAAATCTTTCTATTTCAATTTTTAATGGACTTGAAAAAACTTTGAAAATAACTTATTATCAACGTAAATTCTAACTACTAAGACTGCTATTAGTAACTTTACCAGGAGTTGCGAAAGCGAGAGTTCCCAACCTATTTGCAGATAATTGTTCAGTTGCCACCCCCACCTGCAACTCGAGAAAATATCCTGGAGCATCCCACTAAACAACTGCTTAATTGATCTTTAATTAGTTGATCCTCTCCTGTTTCTTCCAGTTCTGCACTCATTTTGCGACGTCGGACAAGACGAAGTTCCCGACGTTCGCAAGGACGCGCCCGCCCGACACTCAAATCTCCAAATCGGTGGCTTCGGTCCTAGTCGCGTTCAATTGGACTCATGTGAGTTGGATGTTGTTGCCGGTACCGAAATTGATCGCTCCTCTTTCAGGTTGTCGTCTTCTACCTGAAATCTGCCGATTTCGAGTTCGGCAATATCGCAACGATAGTCCTCGAAACTCTCGCTTCAGCAGGGATCACTGTCATCACCACGAGGTATTGGGACACTCCGTACCACCACGGCTACAGCGACAACCCTTTCTACGACCTGGTGGAGCAAACCTACAGAGATACGAGGAGTAAGTTCCACTCACGCTAGCGATTCACCGAGCCCAAGGGGCGTAAGTTACCCGTTCAGGAAGCCGAAATCTATAAAGAAAGGAGTCAACAAGTCCTTAGTACCCTTTTGAAAATTTGCAAGCCTTAGAGTAAGTTTTTAGTCAATTTGGCACAAAGAAATTTGGTTGGGGTAGATTTCGAGAAAAAATTGTTGATCGAAAATTATGCGTCAGGAAACGGCTTGCTGGGGTTGCATTTTTTTTTTTCGAACGTAATTAATTGACTGAAACGGCCTACAAACAAAGTAATAAAAGAGAATTGTGAGGGTCGTAAAGAACTCGGCTCGATTTTGGCACTTTGGCGATAATCGACCGATTTCGCTTAATTATTCGGGAATCGTTGACTGGTGATTCCAGGCGTGTCGTAAATAGAAAGAGAAGAGACTGCAATACTCGCAGGACTTGCGTCAGTGGCTGGTGGTTTTTGCTAGAGATCAAAGAGCCAAAGCGGCTTTGAACTGATGTTGCATTAGGTCAAGAGAAAGAGTGATATTAATCAAGGACCGTTAGTAGAAGCACGATTCAGAAATAGAAACCGAAAAGTCAACAACTAATTGTAGGAAAATTATAAGGTTTTTTAATTCTGAGTTTTTCGCTTTACTCTTTACTTAGTGTGAAGACCGGCCCTGGATCTTCACTCGATAATGTTGTTACGTATTAGTTCCATAAAGAAACGTAAACACTTTTTCTATAATTTAGCGATAAAGATTTACGGTTATAAAATTAGTTAGCTCAATTGCGGGGATGAAGAGCACATTACAAAGGATTATTATTACGTACTTGTGCATCTTTAGTACCACACTTAGATCCTGGAGAACAAATCCAAAATTTTGGAATTTTGATCGAAAATATTGAAATTTTTGACATCAATTTTGGGACTTAATCTCGTAGATTTTGAAACGTTTAACACGAATTTGGCATTAATTTCTATGTACAAGACGCAATTTTTGAAAAATTAAACAAATGGATTTGTTGAAATGAATCAAGCTCAATCAACTTCTTTACGGTGTGTGCATGAACATGAGTAAAACGATCCATTATTTATTGGTAGCGGTGTTGATTTGTCGAATTATGCGTCCGATTCGGTTTGAAATTGGATTTCATTGACGTCAAAGTAATGACATTTTCATTCGTACAAACTGAAAAGTAATAATCGCATTGCAGTCTCCCAGCTCGAAATGAGTTATCGCAAAAACAGCGACAAGACGTTTTCACCGAAAAAATCCGGGCTTTCTCCTCGGATTTTCGAATATTATATTTGCGCAACAACTTTATTTACAACAAGAAGTGATTTAGCGGCGAGTCATGGCGCGTTTAACAAACAAAAAGCCCAAACGCCTCCGAATTATGAAAAATGACCGCCATATATTTCCAACAAAAATAGTTTAACGATGCAATTCATCATTGAACCCGATCGAGTTAGATTCGCGACGACGAACTGTTAATATTCTCCGGGTCAATTTAAAAGTTTCCACCGTAAATCTCGCAATCACCCGAGCTTTGAGATTTTAACCCCAACTGAGGCGTGTCAGAGGGTAATGTCGATAGTTTTACTGAATCGAGCTTAATTGTTGCAGTTTTCGTGATTCTGGGCCATCACTACGAGCACTTGGGGCTCATGGTTGCCATGGAGGAGAAGAAGCTTTTCGATAAAGGTTGGTGACTCTTTTAATTCCCAGTTTTGACGCAATCTCCGTCAATTTATTACGCGGTTAAACCCCGAGGATTATGATAATTTGCAAAACGTATTCACAGAAGTTTCAAAATGTGTAAATTTGCGAAAAAATTGAAAGAGATGTTTGAAACTTTGAACGGGTAAGTCAGATGCTTATCTCCGCTGTCAGCTTCAAAGGCGACGGAAGCGCTTTGTTTCAGTTATTTCTGTTAATTGAATCCAGTTCATTTGGCTGGTTGATGGAGGTTTTATGTTACGATTACTTTGTTTTCTTTCATATAACCTTAATAACGGATCAAGGATCTCTTTTATGCTGTAACGTAACTGAAGATTGTGATCTCTGATTTTTCAACGAGAATTAGAGTCTCTTGATATTTACTTCTAATTTGTTTAAATATGTATTTAAATATATATTTGGCAATAGTGCGTCCGACTTCGATAGCTCGAGTTCTATGATAGGTTAAAATTTGATTGAAGAACAAAAATAAACTAGAGAAAGAAGTCTATAACCGGAAATTATTTTTCAACATACAGGGTGAGCCAAGACAATTATACAGGGGCCAGTGACATTTTTTTAAATGGAATGTGGTGTGTAAAAAAAGATTTTTCGGAGCCTTTTCCTAGATTCTTTTCAATCCAATATTATTGCTGACGATTTCCAAACCACTTGGATGTAGCGATTTTTTTGTTCAAAAAATGGCATCTGCAGATGTATTTAAAGAAAATCACTACAGTCACAATTATGAGTTCTAAGAAAAAATTATGTAAAGACTAGCTAGGAAACATTTGTGGAATATCTTTGAATTGTTTTAACTTTTGAAAATTTATACAGGGTGGCTAGATTTAATTTTTTAATTTAGAACTTTTTGGATTTAATTTTCTCCATTTTTTTCTAATAGAACACCTTGTATATTTTTTAACGATATGATGTAAAAACTAAAAACAAACATTTTTTGTATGTACATTCCTTTAGCTATTTGTAACCATTTTCGTTTTATCGCCTAATAATTTCAAAATTCAAAAATAATCCTAAAAAATTAGATTGTTTTTCAAATTACTCGACAGATAAAATTGTAATAAGTGCTCCAGATGTTTTGTTTATAGAAACAACATAACATTTTTTGCATTTTATATTATCTGACCAGAAATACACATTTAGCGCAGTTACCTGTCGTCATTTTTGTGTCAATTTTGAAACATTTGAAGTTTTTTGTCGAGTTATTTGGAAAACAATCTAATTTTTTAGGATTATTCTTGATTTTTGTAATTATTTGGCGATATTTTGAAAATGGTTACAAATAGCCATAGGGGTGTGCATACAAAAAATGTTCGTTTTTAGTTTCTACATCATATCGTTAAAAAATATATAGGGTGTTATATTTAAAAAAATGGAGAAAATTGAATTCAAAAAGTTCTAAATTAAAAAATTAAATTTTGCCACCACATTCCACAGATGTTTTCTAACTAGTCTTTACATAATTTTTTCTTAGAACTCATAATTGTGACTGTAGTGATTTTTTTAAAATACATCTGCAGATGCCATTATTTGAACAAAAAAAAAATCGCTACATCCAAGTGGCTTGGAAATAGTCAGCAATAATATTGGATTGAAAAGAGTCTAGGAAAAGGCTCTGAAAAATATTTTTTACACACCACATTCTATTTAAAAAAATATTACTTGTCCCTGTATAATTGTCTTGGCTCACCCTGTATGTTGAAAAATAATTTCCGGTTATAGACTTCTTTCTCTAGTTTATCTGTGTTTTTAAATCAACTTTCTATCTATCATAAAACTCGAGCTATCGAACTCGGACGCACTATTGCCCCACCCTGTATAATATTTGTTTAAATATCTATTTAAGCAAATTAGAAGTAAATATGCAGCTTATTTAAGTTGCAGAGCGTTGTAAAAAAATTGTTAGGAACAAAAACTGTTAGCAACTATAAGTGAAAGTTCTAGGTAGAGAATGGAAAAGACTTTGACGATAAAGGCGTAAAAAAAAAATTTCTCAAAGCGCCCTGTATAACTATAACGTTTATTCGATTGTCCATTTGGCTATAAAGAATACCTAACAAAGTTAGCGCGTAAAGTCCGGTCCCTGTAGCTAACTGACTTTTCTCCCGGCGCCTCCACCAAATGCGATTACTGTCAAGGCCGATGAAACCGTTACCCTAATAAATTCCTGATATCGATACCAGCTCTACAATTTTTTTGTCAATTTTTTTGGGGGCAGAGGGAGGCCTTGTCACCTCGCCCACACAGCTTTAGCTTACATCTCGACGCCTACTCCTGACTTAACACCACTAGTCTGCATATTTTTGCATAAAACCACCACTACAGCAGCGACGGTCCCACCGCCAAACTGCCAAGCTGACAATTCCTGCAGGCCTGAATACAAATTTACGACATATTCAAGGACCCAACATAATAATTCGCTTACGCGCCTAACAGTCTCCGGATACCGGAAATCGCAACGAAAAGCTAATGTCCCGATTTAATCCAGCATCGATCCGGCAACACTCTCTTAAAAGCGTCGATTTCGTCCAAAAACACGTCTCTAACTTGTTTTTGTTTTGAAACTAACACGTGTTGACAGGACGAACCCGGAAACGCGCCACAATTATATTTCCACTCTTAACGCAATTTTCTCGTGATGGATCTTATCATCAGAAAGGCGATTTATTAGTCGCGAAACGTGCTAAATTAATTAGATCAAGAGTCGGGTGATTAAGGGCCTCGTTATTCAAGGCAGGATCCTTCAAGTCCTGTCAGGAAGACGACGGGGCCAGTACGGAGCGATGAAGTGGCGTGTCGCTGCATGCAAGTGGGCAAGAACGGTTATACCCATGTACGTGTATAATTTATTACTGTAATACAGCTGGAGACGTGACAGTTTTGCAGACGAGGTGCTCCTAATTGATTGTTGGGAAATTTTGCAAATTTAGCGCCGCCTCAGTGAAAAATAACCAAAATTGTCCTCACAAAGTTAAAAGGAAATTAGCCTATCGACCTGCTAATAGACTCGACTTCCCACTTTCTTTGCTGGAGGTTTCAGAAGAAAGCTATTATTGAGAACCTTTTCTTGGTGGCCTGAATTTTTTGCCGAATTTGTAGGTGGGTTGTCGAGCCTTATTTGGGGGGTGCAACATCAAAGTCGCGCAAACCACCTTACGTCCCATAACGATTCGTTTTTGTTTGTTGTTCCAGGCGACTACTTCGTGGTGGGCGTGGACATCGAGCAATACGACAACGAAAACCCGTCGAAGTACATGCATGGTCTTCTCAAAGAGGAGGCCGATCCCGTGGCGGAGCGCGCTTTCAGGAGTTACTTGGGAGTGGTGCCGTCTAGCGCGATCGGTTTTGAGAACTTCACCGTCTCAGTCAACTCCTACATGGAGAAGCCTCCGTTTAATTTCCCTAATCCTCTCATATTCCTCGGAGGGGCTAAGCGGGTAAGAAGCTTGTCGACTGGAAGCCCGATTGCCCGCATTTTTTTTTTATTAATAATTTTTGTTTGATATTGTTCTTCCAGATTCGGGCTGAAGCGGCTTATTTGTACGACGCTGTTCATCTTTATGCCCAAGCACTGATGGAAGTTCTTGATGCGGGCGAGAATCCGAGAAACGGAACGGCAATTATCGAACACATGAAAGGGACTCATTATAAAAGTGCCATGGGGTAAGTTGGTGTTGTTGTAAAAGCACGGATTTTAATGCGGAAATTTTCTGAAACTTATTTACGGCCATCCCCGCTTCATGTCAGGCGAGGAAGTGTCCAAATAAATGGAAGTAGATTATCTGAAATTGAAAGACTGCTGGACACTGAAGCTGAAGTTATTTTTGTTTCATTTATTGACATCGTTAGGGGTTTAATGACGTTCCATTCTTAACCTACAAACTTTACGTAGATAACGATGAGATATTTGTGCGAGTCGAAATTCTGACCCTATTACAACCTACTTGGAACGAAATGGTTCTGTTAGAAGCACATGATAAAAATTCTTTATTGGCGGAACCTCTACAACAAGTTTTCCGTCTCAAGAAGCATTAAGATAGAAACTCACAAAATGATCTTGAAGTAAAGGTATTTAGAACAAATCCATGTTGACGCAGACAAATCTTTACAACTTCTGAGTAATTAGATCTCTTAGACTAAATGAAGAAAATCTGAAGTACAAAATTTGTTGTCAAATTAATTTAATTAGTAAATAATTAGTAAATAAGTAAAACTAGAATTTTCTGTAAGCGCTTTTAACTTTCGCTCTAATTTAACCAATTGAAAACTATGTCCAAGAAAATTTAATTGAATATAGAAGATTAACTAAAAGTTTAATAATTAACAAAGAAAAAATGAATTTAATTTTTTCTAGAGCCAATCCGTAGCAAATTCGCATCAATATTGATAACTTTGTTAAAATATTTGAGTAATATATTGTTTTAGAAACAATCTAAACTTCCATTCCCGCAAGACGAACTTTCAAAACTTCCAAAATTACCAAGTTTCAACAAATTACGCATTGTGAGTAGATGTAAACAGCGACAAAAACTTTTAAAAACCTTTCTTGCACCCCCCGAGCCCTAACCGTTACTATTCTCTTTCTCGTCTTCATTTCGCAAGTTTCTTAAAAAAAAAAAATCCCAGAGCTTAACCCCAATAATACATAGACAGTCGTAACTTTAATTAATGGCTCACCTCACTGAAGGAATTCCACCAATTTAATTTCTAGAGTTA
Organism: Schizotus pectinicornis; assembly: GCA_951805265.1. Classification (NCBI taxonomy): domain Eukaryota; kingdom Metazoa; phylum Arthropoda; class Insecta; order Coleoptera; family Pyrochroidae; genus Schizotus; species Schizotus pectinicornis. The sequence continues at coordinate 6,658,888 of OX638207.1, forward strand.
CGTTACAAGCTGAATTAGTGCGGATAGGTAACTGCGCAGCTTCACAACAACTAATTGCCAATAAACTTAATTACTTTTGTGCCTCTACCGCGTCTTCATAACATTCAACATCTATTGTCAAAAATCAAGTAACGTAATGAATAAAGCGCGATTAGTCTCCCCTTGTTTCGTTTGAAGCTGGGAAAGGTGGCGGCTTCAATCAACTGGCGAACGACTAGTAAGTCGACTAATTAGTTTCTCGAAATCAGTTACCTGAAAATGCTTAATTGGCCCTCTCCCGATTCACGACTGGAAAATTCCACCTGAATCGAAATTCTCCCCTCGATAATCCCGAATCACGATCAATTTTCCCCGAATAACCGGCCAGCATTGCAGGAACCATTTTCAATTAAATCGGGAATTTTGCCCTACACCCTTCCGCTACAGTTCTTCTCATGCATGCTAAAACCATCGCTGCGGCACCAAGTGTTAATTCGACGCTGATATCGAATCGTCTCGTAATTGGTTCGGAAATTTTTAAACTAATTGAACGGGGTAATTGGACGGAAAAACGCTTTTCAGCTACATCGTCTACATGGACGAAAACGGAGACGCCGAGGGTAATTACACTTTGATCGCTAGGAAGCCGTACAATGACGAAGAGGACGAATTCGGACTGTTTCCGGTTGGGGTTTTTGCGCTGAAGAGGAGCGACGCACGCTTACCGGTAAGTCGTTGCAATTATCCGGAAGTTGTTTTAATCAAATTTAGCGTCGGGACGGCGGTTAACGCCGTCCAATTATTAGAGATTACACAGGGACGTTTTTTGTCAGACCACTTCGGCAACGTGCTCAATTACGGGATAATTAATAAGCTTTGGTACGCGAATTGGCCACTCTGGGATGCTGAGCAGCGGAAATTACATCCACCTGTAACAACTTTCTATGAGCCGCCATTTAGAAAATTGCACATGTCAACCCAGCACTGGGATCCTTGACAAAGCGTTTCGACCGCGTCGCTTCCAAAGCGACCAAAAAAAGCGATAGCCTCTCGGAACTCTCTGTTTAACCGATAGAAATGCAAGTCGACTCGGTCGACATTGAAGCTTTTCAGTCGCTTTGGAAGCGACGCGGCGAATCTGAACAAAAATTTTATTTTTTTAATGTCAGTTGACTTCTACAGGTTTTTAATGTTTTTAAATCATTTAATAAAAAATTTAATAATTTTTAAGTCTTATGAAACGGTTGTTTCTATTATATTTTACTTGGGATATTAAATTGCGGAACAATTTTCAAAGTTTGGGCTATTCTAGTAAAGAGGAAAAATAATAGAAAAATAGCTACGGAAGACCAATTGTTAATCTTCTTCCAGTAACTGAAACTCCGTTAAAATTGTAAAAAAATTTATTGCTGATTTTGACCAAATCGTCACTTGCAGCTTAAAGCTGCGGTTAAAACTTTTGCGATTTCAGTTTGGTACCTCTCCATGATGCCATCAACGCACTCATTTGCGCCGTTCCGTATCTCAATGGTCCTCAGATGCGCCTCCATGTGCGCCGCGATAGCCCCCAACAACATCTTCTTGACCGGCAGCACGTCCATGGCTATCACGTCCTTGTAGCAGGAAATCACGTGCAATCCCAGCTTGCGACTGCAATTATGCAACTTATTCAAGAAATCCTGGCCGCCCTGTGTCGCCGATTCAGTGACGTTCGTTAATTGGCGTGAATTAAAGACGACGTCGTCGGAGCCCTTTTCCAAGCATCCCCTCAACTCCTCACAACCCTTTCTAACTAGATCCCGGATAATCGGCTTCGAGTCCAACATACACACGGAGTTGCTGTTGGTCGACATTTCTGCAATTAATTAAAATGAGCAAATGTTGAATTGCGTATGTTTGTTGCTAAACTTACTTGTCAACGTTAATTCCTCGACTAATGTCAATTTGTCTTCGGCCCTTTCAACCATTTTCTTTATGTCGCTCGCTACGGATTCATCTGTTGAGTTGCCTTCGACGTTAACTAGAACTTTGACTTGTTCGAAAACTTCCTCGACATTTGTTAATAGATTCGCCTGCTCCTCTCTGGTCGGGATCACGTTGGAAGCACCGCTAAGCATCGTCTGCAAACAAGCGGATGGTGGAGGAAATTTGCGAAAATTTAAAAACTTACGTCGAAAAGACCAGCACTTAGTAGGAAGAGCGACATCGCAAATTGCATGGTACATACAAAAGACGCGACTGTATGGTCGGAGATACAGTGGCGACGTTGGGCTATTTTGTTTATTAATAGGTGAAGACCGCGCTGAATAAATGTTTATGTTATTGTTCTTCATGGGCATCGCTCGAAAATATTAGTTTTTTTACATGACAATAACGGAACGCAGCGTAGAGAAACTCGAAATTGCTGAGAGGGAGTTTCGTTACTTATTTAATTAATATCAAGGATTTGCGATAGAACGTGCAACTCTTAACAACACAATTGTACTGAAACAATTGTCAAAGTTTTAATTAAATTTCAACAACTCATGTGGCAAATTGGTGTAAAAGGTAAAATTTTGCTAAAGTGGGAGTTAAAAAATAATTTTAAACTAATTTTAAGACAGTAACTATCGATTTTAGCCCTTATAGCACTTGAAAGCTTTTATGCTATCTCGATCTAATTACAACTCTGTCTCCTGTTCAAATATCGATAGAATTTTTTTTTAAGATTCTGCACATGACTGACACCCTCGATTGGATTTCGGGGGCGCCTCCCGTCGCGGCTCCCTCTTGCGGCTTCCGCGGCGAGAAATGCATCAGTGAGTATCCCTCAATCTTTCAAACCAATAATTATTGAGTTCGACCAAATTTCCGTGAAATCCCGAAGAAAGCGAAAGCTTTATTAAGTTATTAAAGCGACTCGGTGTCATCCCCCTTAATTGACCCCACCATTGGAAGTCTCAATATCAATATTTTTACGATCCCCAATTTCACCCCCATATTGCTTGCGATTCGGAAAAATTTGTTGACTTTTCCAGGCCACACCATGGAGATTACCAGTGGAGTCACCGGCGGCATTTTCTTGGTCATCCTAATAATTTTCCTCGTCCTGTACAGAAACTGGAAGTACGAACAAGAACTCGACAGTTTACTCTGGAAAGTCGATTTCAAGGACATCCAGATAAACGAGGAGCCCAACGCGAATCCGTTGGGTACGAAAATCACTCGGGTAAGTAGTGAATCATTTCGCCGGATTACGACGGTCCAACTTCCTTCGTTTCCGGTTCCGTGAAGCTTCGCCATTATTTTAATTGAATTAGCGCGACGGGAGAATAATCGCAACTTTGATAAATCTTTGCAGTCGATCCATCCCCTAATAAGGACCAGTCAGGTGTCCTTGAGCTCGAACCCGGACGCCGACTTCCGCTATTCCACCATTTTCACGCAAATTGGGATCTACAAAGGACGGGTGTTCGCCGTCAAGAAAGTCCACAAGAAGTCCATCGACATCACCAGGGAAATGAAGAAAGAGCTGAAAATGGTGCGGAAACAAAAAGTTCGGCGAGGCGGCCGCTAAAATTTAGGAAATTAATTAAAGTTTAGCTCGAGACGGCTTAATTCGCGGGGGTTAAATATTAACGGCGGTTTGCTTTAAGGGTAGCTGCGACAGACTTTGAGCAGCGCTCCCGATATTGCATCAAATTAAGCGACGCAAATTTAGTACGTGTCCGGAAAAAAATGTTTGAACATCCAAAGTCCTTTTTTCTAATAAATTATTTTTTTATTATGTTGCGTTACTTTATTTTGTTCTCTTGGCCATATGTTCGAAATATTAAATATTTTATTCAAGAAATCGCAAACATCAAATGGTGAAACACTTTGTCAAACGGGAGAGAGACTTTAAAAAATTTTATGAAAACTATAAATATGGCCAAGAAAACAAAAAAATAATAACAGAACATAATGAGAAAATTAATTATTATAAATATTATTTATAATAAAATCAGAGGGGTCAAACAACGAAAAGAAAAGTTGAAGAAGAAGACAAAATGTTAACCCAAAAAGGTTTAGTAATTGTAAAACGTTCCAAATAACACTTGAGATTTGTATCCTCTGACTGTACATCAAGTACGACTTTTTTCCTTCTTTGGGGTTCCAGCGGCGTCTCAAATGTTTAGTACTCCTTCTTGTTGTGGTAATTTAAAGCACCATTTGGGTTGCACTGCATCTCTCCGGATCCGTATCTCGCATTTACTGGGGCAGAACCGTAAATTGCGCCCTCTCGCGTGTAAACTCGAGTGACCTAAATGGGGCATTCGTGCCTCTCCCGCCGCGTTTATGGCCCCAAAACTTCTTTGTGTCATCCCTGGATTTGTCCACAGATGCGCGACCTCCGCCACGACAATCTCAACGCCTTCATCGGAGCCTGCACGGACCCCCCCAACATTTGCATCGTAACCGAATATTGCACCCGCGGAAGCCTGAAGGTGAGCCCCTCGTCAACTCCACCCAATAACTAGTCTCAACTCCAAAAACAATTCCAGGACATTCTCGAGAACGAAGACGTCAAATTGGACAACATGTTCATCGCTTCGTTGGTGGGCGATATATTAAGGGTGAGTTCACATCGTTGGCGAACCCCTAGGACTCAGTCCTATGTCTGTACAGGGCATGATTTACCTTCACGATTCCCCCGTCCGATTTCACGGGGCCTTGCACACCGCCAACTGTTTGGTGGACTCGAGATGGGTTGTCAAGTTGGCCGACTTCGGATTGAGGGAGTTCAAGAAAGGCGCCGAGGAGCCCGGCATCAAAGATCCGAACAAAGTCAGGGAGAAATGCTACAGTGAGTTATGGCTCGCAGTTCATTGATGGGGTTTCCAAAAAATACTTCCGAACGGCGGCCAAATGGGCCGGAAGGGCCGCCGGTCTAAACGGAATCTATTAGTTTTTACCTACCAACCCCCATTACCGTCGATCTAAACCGGGCGGCATAACGCAGCGTAAATTCTAGCGAGCGCTACAAACGCGCCCTTAAAATTGCAGGTTGAGGCCGGAAAACGCAATAAATTAACGAATAAGGTTTAATATTTCAGTGCCTATCCTAAGAGAACGTAAGTAGCTGGGAAAATTGCGGAACGTCATGTTAGCCGTCGCGGATAAATTACCATTAGAGCCAGCCAGAAATTTGTAAATTTTAGCAGAATCGCCACTCTTTCTTGGTTAAAGTGACAACACCTCCAGAAGATAAACTATTGGTATTTTTTAAGAACTTTGAAAAAATTACTACTTAATGAGACCCGAATCATTGCTGGAGGAAAACTCAATGTTTTAAAAAGAATGATTTTGGGCATTACCTGAAATAAATTTAACTTTTACTGCTCCTGTATAAGTATTTATAATTTTTTTCGGCGCCTCCGCCATTTTTGAATCCCGCACTTAAACAGTTCTTTGGAAGTATTTATTGGAGGTTAAGCTTTCTGCGAGTGGTTTTCAGTTCGCTGTCGTCCCTTCGCATTGAGCGATAACTCATGCTGAGGCAACAGGAATAAAATGATTGTGCAGTTGAATGAAGATTTCGAATAACTAATTGTGATGTCATCGAGCTATTGAAAGCTGTTGTCTGAGTATAAAAAACCTGAACCGTAAATCGAGTCCCTCGTCGCATTGTCTAGTTTATTCCCGATCTTGTTAGTTTGACAAATGTTATGTTGCGTTTTCCCACCTCACTCGTCCCACAGGACTCGCTGCGTCAAACGATTTCCGATTCAAGTTCCACTTCAGGTTACGTCCCTAAATTTACGGTTTACTATTGGCGAGAAACAGCATCTCGCTAAGTGAAGAAACATAAACTTTTACTCTTAATTAAATTTTGGTACCTCGAGATAAGTTCTCCCTACCTCCTTTAACTTCAAAAGTCTTCCAAGCGACTCCAATCATGGATTTTGCTTTGACAAAAGTTTTTTGTACCAAAATTTTTTTTTAGTAGGGTGGTTTTGAAAATTGCAAAATTAAAAACTATGCTTTGAGGTCGAGTACTACCTACTGCTAAAAGTGGATTTATTACTATTATTATCTACCACTTTGAAACAAACGGAAGAGAAGTCCAACCATTTCCTCTGTCACTATTCCTATTCATCCAACCACTTTGAAACATGTGGAAGGGAAATGTAAGTCGGCTTAGTGGATGATCAAAAATTTTGAATCAATTTAGAAATACTCTTTCTTTTCCTATTCAGATTTGCTGTACAGAGCTCCAGAACTGCTGCGACTGCACTTTCCTAGTGGCTCTCAAAAAGGCGACGTTTATTCCTTCGGGATCATCCTGTACGAGCTGCACAGTCGACACGGAGCTTTCGGCAACATCGAACTGTCCTATGCTGAAATCCTGAACCGAATAATTCACTTTACTGGAACCCAACCTTTCAGGTAGGTACTTTGAAATTCTGGAAGGTTCGGTGTTAAGAAATCGGGTTTTAGGCCGCCATTGGAGGCCCTCGAAAACAGTTTCGATTTTGTTAGGGAGTGCCTGAAGGAGTGTTGGGCGGAGGAGCCGGACGACCGGCCGGATTTCAAAAGCATACGAACCAAACTGAGGCCTTTGAGGAAGGGGATGTGAGTTAAGCCTCCAATAAAAAATTTTAAGCGTCTCTTGCTACATCAGACTTTTTCTTACATACAGGGTGTTTTTATGAAAATGCAAAAAAGATTCGGTTGTTTTTGAGCCACTAATAAAAAACGTTCTACTTCAGCCGGAAAAGGAAAGATGATCATGTAACTTTTCTCTTAGTTGTACCATTTATCTGCTTTTTTTGGTGATTGTTTGGTTGATTTCTATTTTTTATTACTCTTTCTATTTAACTTGTATTTTTCCAGTAACTCCTGATTGTCTCTTAATACCCTTCTTCAACCCTTCAAGTTATCTTGGTGTTCTCCTGATCGTTCCATTCAAATTTTCTTTCCTTATTTATTTCTCCAAGTCTCTGGTTTGTGGTCTTCTGGTCACAACTAAAATGTTGGGGGTGCCCCATGATGTTTATTATTTGTCGCATTTAGGTTTTCTTGCCACACGATATTTTTATTATTTCTTCTGATCCATTTGTGGTCACAGCTAAGAGGCTTATCATTTTTATTTATTTTTTATTTATTTTATTTTTATTTAGTTAATATTTTTCTCAAATACATGCTGATTATTTAAGAAAAAACTTCAAACTTCTTTCTTTGCTATGGCTCAAACAAATTTTTTAAAATTAAATTTGTAGACTTAAATTCTTGATGCAGTGCCATAGAAGCCAATTTGTTAAAACTGTAGTTGGAGACTTGACTCTTCGACGAAGCCATTTTTCATGCCCGCCCAATAGATTGTTCTTCAGGATTTTAATAACGCTGTAAATTATTGCTCCGACATTCTTTTTAACTTGGTCTTATCAATTCTGCATTATCTTATAAATCATGTCGCGCAATAGGGATGAAATATCCCCGATAATTACCGTTCCTTCGTCGATTTTTGATTGGTTTCCATCTATATCGACGGCTTTTTCAGCGCCGTGTCTCTTTCAGCGCGAGGCAAACTCGGCGAATTAATCACTTTCTTTCGCTTCTCCATTGTAAACTTTGCATGATCATTTTCCCTATTAGCAAGGGCGAGTGTCAAGTTGGTTCAGCAACGACGAGCCATAAATCACTTGTATCCAACATTAATTACCGCATTTTCATCCCAGGAAACCCAATATATTCGACAACATGATGGCGATGATGGAGAAATACGCCAATAATTTAGAAGTTCTGGTCGATGAACGCACCGATCAGCTGCAGGAAGAGAAAAAGAAAACAGGTACGAAATCAACGGTTTAATCCGTTTAATCGCACTTCCGAACGGTGAATCCGAAGTTCTAAAGTCGAGTTTATTACGGGTTTCAGAGGCCTTGTTGTACGAGATGTTGCCCCGGCCAGTGGCTGAACAACTGAAAAAGGGGAACAAAGTGGAGGCAGAGAGCTTCGATTGCGTGACCATATATTTCAGCGATATCGTCGGCTTCACGTCCATGTCTGCTGAAAGTACGCCGTTACAGGTGGGTGAGGGCGACGATAATGACGTTAGGGGACACTTGTGAAACAACAATCGGACCCCTTTCAGTTGCGCCTCCGGGAACTTGCTGTATCACGTAAGCGCCTCCAGGCGAAACGATTCAGCAGAAATAACAGCCTGTTTCGGCACTTTCCGGAAATGAAAAATAGTTTATGTCCGACCTTCCCCTAATTTAGGATCGTAGCATCGACGTGCCGCTTGACACCTTTTAGAAACGGCGGCAATTTTTGAGAAAACTCAGACAAAGCTCCTTGGAGCTTTAACAACAATATTCAATTGCAATAGTAAAATAGGTTGAAACATTGAAAAAAACTACGCGTGTTCTCTCTGTACTTTTTTATAAAAGTATCGGTCGTATTTTACAGTCTACCAAATTTACCCAATATTTTCATACAAAAAAATACTTTCATTTCCTAAAAATACTAAATGCTCACCAAAATTAAGAAAATACATAATCTTAAAGCGACAACCAAATATTGATATAATGCTGGCCTCTTATATATTTTGTTCGCCAAAATAACTTTTGTTGACCATAAATACTAAATGTTCACCAAATTTTATTTCGTATTTAATTCTAACATAATACCCAGATATTTAATTTTCGACAGTGTCTTATATTATTTAGCAGTTAAAAATGCTATTTGGAGATCAAAAATACAGAAGCTATAAAATGTTGTGCAAATGGTAAATAATTTCATGTAAAATTATAGATGTAGATGTGCTAGGGCAAGGAAAATAAGAGTAAAAATAGAAGTGGTTTGCACAAAAAAAGATATTGATTTCCGTAATATATAAATTATTTGTTGTAATTGGCTTGCATTATGTAAAACGTAAAACTTCTTTTAGTGGTAATTTCTAATCGTGCTTAAAAAAAAATTACAGGGCCCGGAACTGACCTTGTACAAAAACTTTTTTCGCGTGCCTCTTGTCTGGAAGCGCAAGCTGCAAGGAGAGATGCGGGAGCATATTTCATTTTTAGAGTAATAGAATAATTATTTGACACACAAATAGTTTTTTTGAGAAATACTAAATATAAATGGATAGCGCCAATATTTATCGTGTACAGCACGGACGCGTGACTTGAGCGTTCTAAATTTGATAAACATTTAGTAAAATTGATAGACATATAAAATTTAAAATGTAAGCAATGGTAAAACAATACGCAGCATAGTTATTTTAGTGGTGATGTTCTCATTTTCTGATGTATAATAATTTGGGTTTTATTTAGATTTTTTGAGGCTCATTAAATTTTCTGGTGGACAGTGCAAGGGATGTATGGTTTAATTTGGTGTACATTATATTTGTTCCCTAAAGGGTGTATTGAGAAAATTTGGCATTGACCTTATACTGATGGGCGTTTGGTAGATTTCTTACTGGTGAATGCTCAAGACGATGGCTGAGGATTGGTTGTGTAATTGACGTTTTGGGGCTATTAAATTACCTGCATAAGTCCCGGAGCCCTCATTAGCCTGTCGATACGTCAAGATCGCGAATCGGCCTTTGCAACATCCGGCAAATTGGGGCATTTAAATAGAGTGGCGTGCAGAAAGCCATCGCGATCTCCATAATTCGCCTCATTTGCAAGTTGGGGTTGCTCGGTTCGCGTAATAGCAAAAATCACGAAGTCTTGAACGCGAACAAGATTTAAGCGAAGCTCGTAATTCAGTGTTATTGCGTCAGGAAGTGTAAAATTGGCGATTTTTCAGGTCGTGGACTTCCTCAACGATCTTTACACCTGTTTCGATTCGATAATCGAAAACTACGACGTCTACAAGGTAGAAACCATCGGAGACGCGTACATGGTGGTGAGTGCCTCTACCCACTTCATCCCCAATTTCAATATCGGGATACTTCTGCAACTGATTCGATATCCAATTTTTACGAGTTGCTATTGAAACCGATATTGGGAGTCGCGATTTCCGCTCTCGCAGAGCTATTTTTCGATTTAAATCTTTTTGTGGCGAACGATTCGCCGACATCACAATCAACGCCAGATGCACGTCGAAGCTAATAATTATTATTGCGCTTTTCGGTGGTCATCTCGATTCGGTATTTTAGGTCAGCGGATTGCCTTTGCGAAACGACCACCAGCACGCAGCTGAAATCGCCACCATGTCGCTGCATCTCCTGGCTGAAGTCGTGCAGTTCACCATCAGACACCGGCCCAAAGAGAAATTGATGTTGCGAATCGGGATCCATTCAGGTAGATAACTGGAAAATTTCTTATTTCGGAGGACGCAACAAAAGTTGCAAATTTTTGGGGAAGATGAGAGGAAGGTTTTAGAGATGAAAGCGATTTGCGCGGCGTAATCCCTTGTTCTTCGCCTTGTTTACCCTTCCAATTTTAAGCGACGTTTCCTGTTTTGTCCTTTCCACCAATTCGCAATAGTGTTAAGAGGTACAAGGATTTTGAATTTAAATTTGCATTTTTATGAACTCGCTATTCGCGGCGTCTCTCCTCCGAACCGCCCACCCTTTAACTTTCTTTGCCCAACCTGTGGAGCCCAAACTCAAATCGGATTCGCCATCTCTATGCAGCAGTGTAGCTTCCATAATACGAAACGTCGACATTATGGTGGAAGAGCCAAGTGAAAATCTTTATTTAAATTTTGATAAAAAAGTAATAATAAAATAATAATAAAAATAATTTAAAAAATAAAAATAAAAAATAATAATTTTCTAAATAAATTTTCCGACACAAACTGCCTTATTTTGTCAAGAACTCTGTTACTAATTCAAATCTTTAAGTCAGTGTTGAAGTGTTGGTTGTTTTCAGGGCCGGTCTGCGCGGGGGTGGTGGGCCTGAAGATGCCGCGCTACTGCTTATTCGGCGACACCGTCAACACCGCCAGTCGCATGGAGTCGACCGGGATCCGTAAGTGGCCCACCCCAAAGCCTCACGTCACTAACTTTTCCTTCACAGCCTTGAAGATCCATTGCAGCCAGCAGTGCAAAGATTTGCTATCGCGTTTGGGCGGCTACAACTTTCTCGAAAGAGGAATGGTGCCGATGAAGGGCAAGGGCGATCAACAAACTTACTGGTTAATCGGTGAAGATCCCTATTTTCGCGCCATGCGACGAGAAGAACGAGAAAGACGACGTGCCAAATCCGACGGAAGATCGATCAAAAACGGCCAGTTAGACAGCAACGGTCATTTGATCATCACCAGAAGCTCTTTGAAGAACAAAAACAGTATAGTGCGCAGCCCTATCCCGCGATGTTCCTCTTTCGAAAGCCCCAAAAAGCTGCGATTCGCAAGTGGAGACAATCTCGAGAAGAAAACCGAATCGAAATTTCTCGAAGTGATAGCCGACAACAGTCCCTGCAAGAAATCGGTCAATTCTTTGATCGAAAACTCTCTGGATTGTTGCAGTGAAGCGTGGAAGACTTCGAGCACTTCCTGTCCTTGTATTGAAAATTTGGCGAATTCCGCCGCAACTCTCGCCCAATCGCAACTGTCGATTCTCTACAAAGAGGAGAAAAACGTCAAGTTGACCAGACCGTCTTGCTACAGCGTACCGACTCTATACTCGCAACTGTCAATTCCTCATTGTCCCATCATCCACACGATTTCAGCTCCCACCAGTCCCAGACACAAAGACGTCGATTTGGCGAAGTTTCCGGAATGCGAAGAGGTGATTCCTTGGGCCGATTCGACGCCACTGCTGAAAATCACCAAGCCGCAAGACTCGGAGACGCGTGTTTAATGTTTTTTGTGATCGTGTATTTATACAAAAATGTCTAGTCAAAAATTATTATTGATAACTATTCTATTGATAACTATTCTTGGGGGTCACGTGGCAAGGAAAGAAACTGTCGGATTTTGGCGGCAGTTAGTTAGACTTGAAGTTTCAAAAGATGCAGTTGGAATGAGGCTGAGAAATGAGAGTTGCTAGGGAGTTTCCACGTGGACCTAAGTCTAGTATTTGGAAATAAGGCTCGTGTATTTTCAATATTTTTATCGCTATTTATTGATGTTCATTGTACTTGATGAATGGTTTTAATATATGTATTGACGCATTTAATCATCTCAACATTTGTCATGCCAATAACTAGCGCGATTGCGTATTGTGGCCCTCATCTCGTAACCAGCACTGAACGTGTTTCATCAATAAGATTGCGAAATGACACTTGAAACGTCCAAAATACTATTATTACTGCTAATTATTCCTAAAAGTACAGTTTACTGCGATAACTATGGATATGAAGTACCTACTTAAGATTAAGGAAGATTAGTGAAATGTGAAAAACGTTTTTCTACTGCTGTTTTAACTATTCTATAATCTAATGCCTGTTATGTTTGACTAGAAGCACACCACCAATTTTCTTATATGAGCGTCCCACAAAGGAGCATATTTGGCACCTCCCTGGAATGTTTGGGTGGATCCAATTAAACAGTTAAAAATTAAGGAAACAGAAAGGCCAAAGATTCTCCATATGTTAACGAATCAGAAATGGTCATGGAAGTAGAGTGCGATAGTTGGGGTTTGATTCCGCGGTGCTACAGACACCGCTGCGTGGTTCTGCGGATTGTCGCTGGTTGGCGCTCGGTTGTTGTTCCTGCTGCTTGTATTCGAGCAGTATTTTACAAGATGTAGCCACTATCTCTTATTAAATCTTAAAAAAGCACATTCAACAGGCTGGTTGGGACATCGCAGTCGCAGTCGCACGGTCAATTCAGCTGCATACGAAGAGTTCGCGTTCGTAAGTTCAAAGACACGCTCGCGTTCCTTTAAATGAAAACCGAAGTCGAGAATAGGTTCCTGTGGGACCGCTCGTCAGTTAACCGGCCCTTGATCTTAGTTAAGCCGGACTTAACCCAGATCTAAAAAGTTGTCAGAACTAGTAAACTGTTGAATGTGTCGCTATTTAAATAATGGTGTTTACTAATAAACAAGGAGATAAAGTATAGGAGTAAGAGTGCGAAAAGCGCGTCGTCGGAAAAGTTGTTGTTGTTGTTGATAAGAAAAGGGTTTGTGTGTTCCGGAAAGTGGTTTGTGTGAAAATCGTGTGCGTGTGTGGTTGGTGTTTGAGTAGATAGAAAGTGCAACAGCCACTGTCCGGCCACTTAAGATGCTGATGTATTCGCTTTAGGACGTCACCAATTCGCCCAAATAAGACGCTAAAACATCACTGTTTTTTCTGCTCGCGGTTAAGTTAACCGCGCGGTTAAAAATAGCGCGACCGCCGCGTTTCCGCCGTGTGGTGCTCCACGTCCGAATTTAAAACACGCGGATCACGTGACCCAGCTCAACAACAACAATAAGAAATAATCGTCGCAGCCTCGATCTGACCCAGTGGGATTTTTAAACACATGGTAAGTCGCTTTTTCACTGTTTATTAACTCCTGTTTTGGGCTATTTCCGTCGCCAAGGTCGCGCGGGCCTCCGCTTTTTATCACGTATTGTTGACCTCTCCTTCTCTCTTTTCAATTCTTCGGTGATTTCGTTGACACGTGTGCGTTTTCATTTACATAAAATGCGCTCAACTTCGACTATTTTTAGAGCGGCTATTGCAGTTTCGCGCTGGAACTTGACCGCCGGTTAAACTCGCCGGTTAAGGGGTTGACCGCCGGTCTTGCCGCCAAAATACGAAAACGCTCGCCGATCCAGTTTTAATGGAGCGATTACGTAACGGAACCGGCTATTTTTGGACGCCAGGCGCCATACTTTTTATCGGTGAGGACAAATCTCCAAAACAGGTTGTAAATTTGCCATTTTAAAATGTTTGTTCCCAAATTGCGGCTTAATCGGCCGCAATCAACGCATTTGCGGTCTAGATCGCTCCGAATTACCTGAGGCATCATGTGTGCCGGTCCAGGCTCTTCCTCCTTTCAACAGGCCACTTGACCAACCTCCGCATTCCTCTCTTCCGTTTTTTCAAATTTATCTCTAATTAATCCCACTGTGGACTCGCTAAGTGGTCCAATTTAATCCGCACCTTCGACGCCTTCACCTCAGTGGAAACTGACTCCACGCGGGACATGAAACGCAAAGACGCATTTCTAGAAAATAGAAGAGAAAATAACGGATGGTCGCCCTTTTGGATTCGTATTCATCGTTTTCTTGAGTTATTCATTGAATGTTGTCGTTAATTTTCATCTCTTGGAAGATCATCCGGAAGACTTCTGATCTATCTTCGGCTGCGACAACAGTTGAGCTTAAATTGGTTGGTAATTGTAGCTTTCATGTTTGTCGTTTCTACCCTTTCAGCTTTGGAACGTTTGGACACATGTCACTTGGTCGGGCATTTAAATCTCCAGCACGACTATCATCTTCATTATCCTTATTACAGTTTCTTGCCAATTGTTTGCGTGATCGTCGTTTCGTGCAAAATCTTCTGATATTGCAAGTAATCTTTGTCGCTAAAATTATTTAATTGTTGTTAGTATGTTGTTTCAAGTTGGTGTACATTGATCAAGTCTGTTGTCGAATTTTTATTTTAGCCCCTGAATTAAATTATTCTTGATTCTAAGGACTGCATGCTTCCTGCAATTTCTACAGTATAAAGAAGTGGCATTTGACTCCCTTTAAGAGCAAATAAAGCCTGAAAGCTCGTTTCGGAGTTTCCGCTTCGCAAATTTTCTCAAAGCTGCTATTGCAATAAATAACTTAATTTTTATTGGAGACTTGAGTTCTGATACTTAAACACCTTCTTTAGCAAAACAGTAATGTTGACGGAACAAGCTGCTCGTTTGTTTTGATTGCTATTTAAACGAGGAGCAGAGTTCATAAAACACTTTTTGTTCTTGTAATATCCAATGGTGTAAACAAGCTGTAAAGTAGGGATTTTATTAACTTTTCACTTGTTAGGAAACTCCGCGAGTGCCAATTCCCTTAATTAGTACAATTGCACTGCTTCAAACAACATTCTAGGAAACTGTATTTTTTCTTTACTTTTTACTAGCACAACCGGTGACAATTTCAAAATGCAGCCGCAATAATCGCCTGCAATACAGTTAACGACCAATATTAATAGACCGCTTTACCTGGCACAATTCGCTGATTATAAACTTGTTCCGAGCAAATGGCGATTACGCAGTACGGAGAGAGATGATAAGTTTAAAAACAAGTTTTGAGAAAAAAAAAGAACAATTTTTCTTGTTCCACTAATTGTCCTCTTGCGATACCTATTTCTAATTCGCTTTATTAAATCCAGGAGTTCATCTAAACACAAGAGGCTGTAGAGACAAATATACTTATGATTGAATAAAAAATTAAATTGTACAAAGAGAAGGATAGTAACAATTAACAACAATATTAAGAGAACCCGAAACGATGGAAAATACACGTAAGAAAAAGACTAAAGAAGAAGAAAAGGGATTAAAAGTTAAGCAAAATCAGTGAAAAGAACCCAAAGCGTAAAATAAGAAATGAGGAGTAGCGCAGTATCTGGAGAAACTTGGAAGAAACATAAGAGAGCTCGAGGATCTACAGAAAGACTGAAGAACACCCTAACGAAAAACTAAAAAATATAATCTTTTGGCCAGGTTCATAATGCCTTTGGGCGACCCTTCCTTCACTTCGTCGGCGGCAGATCCACTTTGCTAAAGTGAGGCAGTCTACGGTTTGCTAGGCCATCACAGTACATGTTCTGAGGTTTCCTCTTCCACTTCACATAGTCTGCATATCACACTGTCTGTCTTTTCCAGTTTCCTGAAATGTTATCTCAGGCAGCAATGTCCAGGAGGAGACCAGTTCTTTCCTCATCAGTAAATCGAAAAGTCTTATGGTATTCTTTAGCGAGTAATCTATAAACTTCTTGGTCTTGGCGAACAGTCTATAAATTTCTTTGCCTGTCTTCATCTTGGAAGTAGCTTCCAGTATGTTATTCTAGTATTTCTTTCCCACCTATGAGTTTTGACCCTTCTGCGGGTTTTGCTTAGCCCACAGAATGGTTCTGGTGTTAAAAATGGAGCCACCATGGTCCGTTTGGCTAGTTCGTCGACTGCTTCGTTTTCTTCTACCTTGATGCCCTGGCACTCACATGAGAGTGAGCCCAGTTGCTCATTTCCAGCCAATCTACGGCTTTGAGTCTAAGAAATCTGATAAACAAATAAGAAACAACATGAAGAGAGACAATAGAGGAGAGTCTTAGAAAGGAAGAATAAAAGAGTATACTTCTAACCAGTTGATTTAAGTGTTAACAAGATTCAACTTTTAAGAAGTAAAATTGTAGGGAAATTAACAGGACGATAATAGATGAGGGATGAAGTGACAATATGAGTGTTTTGTTAATTAAAATTTTTGAGAAAATCGAACACCTGTTCGAGAGGGTAAAAAACTTATTATGTTAAAGACAGTCAAAAAAAATGTGGTTTGAAGAGATGGACTAAACTCGATGGTGATAAAAAAAAACTGGAAAGGAATTGAGAATGACCGCTATATTTGTTGTTTATTAGTTGTAAGTATGGCAGGAATTGGTGGTCGTATCTGAGCCGAAAGGCAAAACCACTCATTGATTGATTGATTCGCAGGCTAAACGCTAGCAAAAACCTTGTGCTATGTCATGACTTCAATTAACAGCTTTTCTAGCCGGAGATAGTGTTACTTGATATCAATATCGCGCTGTACACCTACACGAATGCAGCCGCGATAATTCACATTTAACTACTTTATTGCGTACAATAAACAATAATCATAATGTGCACTGGGCCGCTTTTCTTATCTGTCAGGCGACGCGTGGAACCATAAATCTCCACGTGGAACCCGCGCTTGCAGTTTTTTTTTGGTTTGTTTTTCGACAACAACTTTCGATTTTTCTCCCTTCGCCGACGACAATTTGCGCGCTTTGCATCAATTTTCCGGACAATGGTGCGAATAAAGAGTTAATCGCCTCGCAAACTCGACATAATATATAGAAACAGGATTTATTGAAACGCGAATGGCATAATGTTATAAATCCGGTGTGCCGGTGAATAATCAGTGCACTAATAAATAGCAAGTAATGCGGGCCCCGGAGCGGTCCGGCATATAAATGAAATAATAGATACGTGCACAGGTGGCTGGCAACAACAAATTGTGGAGCCTGTTTGTCTGTTCTGTAACAACCGGAGGCGGTTCGAGATGAAAGCGATCTCGAACACGAAACTCGATATATCTCGACGGGAAACGTTCCGGATTAAAAACCCGCAGCGATAACCCGCCAAAAATCGGGATTAAGACCGGATTAGGAGTGAAGCGATGTCGCCTCTGGAAGGCGCGGCTCGTGAATTAAACATCTGGATTCGATGCCAGGTGCTCGTAATTTCATAAAACCGCCTAATTACATCTGCGGCTTTGATTCATTCCGTGAGGCGAATTATTGCGGTCAAGCTCGTAAAAAAACACCGTGAATTACCGGGGCTCTAACGAGACCCGTTTTTTCGGGGTGTTACCTTTTTCAGTAATTAGGCCGGCGGGTAATGGGAATTGTGGGTTGATGGCCGAGCTTAGAGAAGATTTAAGGCGTGTTTCGCCTATTAAATAGTTCGTTGGCGGTTTCGGTGCGGAGTCCGGAACTTGGTACTCGCGGCCTTCAAACTGAAGCGGCCCTCGTGTTGCGGGCCAAACTGAATGGGACGAAGCCCCAACAACAGGGAGGAAATTCACGAAACGGTAGCGGGGGAGTTTTGCGGTTTTTCCGATATTCTCCAATTTCCGGGATTTGTTTTTGGACATCTCAATTCACCCGGCGCCTCCGCCATTTCCGACCACTTAGCGATTCGCAATCACTGAAGAATCCAAAGTAAACCAAATAAAGTAATTTTTTTTTAAAACTCTTCTGGATCAAATAGGAGGTCATTTGGGCAATTTTTGAGTGGTCTCGTGATTTTAATTCTTTATTTTTATTTATTAATTTAATTTAATTTAATTTTCCTCGAACGCTCTTCTGGAACAATTTGAGGTCATAATAAATGCAATTTTGAGAAGCCGCTAGAATTCTAGAAGCGGAAACTACAAATAGACTTTCTACAAAAAGTTGTAAAGATTTTGAGGTGATGAAGCGTGGTTAAAAATTTGCGCGTCATTAGAGGCTCGCAATTAGTTCGTTTTCACTTCAAATGAAGTTAGCCCCGGGGCACGGCGGTGAGGTTGCACAACATTTCTGCTGATGTCTTATTATGTCATTATGAAGTCCTGAATAACCCCAAGCCGCTCGAGCCGCTCCCTTTCTAGCGATTCTATTTGTTCTGCAAGCTCATTTAAACCGACGTTAGATAATGTTTCTGAAGGAAATAACGAAATGTTAGGTAAGCCGGAGCCAGGTGGTTAAAGAAATGAAATCGTAATAAAAGAAAAAATTCTCTAGAATTTTCTTCGCAGTGATGTCACGTAGGTAACTTCCAGTTTGTCGGGCATAACTTAATTTGCCGGTAAACAAATCGAATGTGCAGCCTCGTGCCGGTGGCAAATGGCCGTTAATGACCATTGAAGACGGTCCATCATCATCCGGTCCTAATTACGTCCTTACAGACGTTATTGAAGGCAAGCCGCGTTTTGTTGGCGGGAGCTTTCGTGGAATGTTTTAAATTTAACCGCCCAACGGTGGATGCGCTCCCAATTTCGCCGAGCACTCCCTCTCGCTGATAAAAAGATAAAAATAACCTAACGTTACACTCGAAATTTCCATAATAATTATTAACTTTGTGTTCAGACACTTGAAAACTCGATAATCTCCCGGTATCTGATTCAAACGACGCCGCCGAGTTTGTCCAACCACTCGTCAACTCGACAAACGGGAAAATCGCTAACCCCATTTCCCTTCCTCACAACAACCGTCACTAGGAAGGAGACGCGGCTTTTCTCGTCACGTGACGTCGACACGTGTTTTATTGTTATTTTACTCGTTTCCACCAGGTAATGGAAATGGAGTGACGCGGCGTTAGGGGCAAATCGCGTCCCGAAACCAATTTCGAGTTTATTTTCGACCGAAAGCTTCTTAGCAATGGCCTGAGGTTATTTTCTGCTCAAGCATGTTATATTTAGTGGCGTACCGCTTTTCGCAGTGTAAACTGTGTATAATACCAAACCGCCGTTATTGTACACAACATATTAATCACGGGGAAATTTGGAACACGCCTCGCAAATTTTCGTCTCTGCAACAACGCACCAAAACCGAATGACGACCAATTATTACCGGCAATGAATGTCTTCGCGACGACGAAATCTGTCGGCGATCTGGATAAGTTGGAATTTTGTTATGCAAACTTGCCAGAGTTTTTCAAGTGAATGTTGCCATGATGCATTACTTCATGACTAAAATCAACAACAGATGTGGCATCTGCAGTTCGGAACTGATAGGCTCGAATCAGTTGTGGCGCTGCACTTTGCACCATTAAAGGACTACAACAAATCCCCGATCGTTGTTTGCACTTCTAAAAAAATAATTTTATGTTTTGGGTCAACGCAAAAGATTTTGGTAACGTATCAATAGTTAGAGAAACCACAAACGATGCAAAGAATTTAACTCAAAATTATGTTTACAATTATTCCATCACTGAATCCAACAATGCCAAACTACTGATTCACCTTTCAGATACAAAAAAGTCAAAAGAACTCGAATAGAGAAGTGTGCACTCTAAGCAGCAATATACCTAATTTTGCTATTTTCCGTTTTTGAAAAGACGTGCAACTTAATTTTTTTTTTTTGGCGAGTCGTGTGATTGGGCCGGGAGTTTCTTTTGCTTAAAAGCGTTTCGTGTGGCGAAACGTTTGTTTCAATTACCCGGAGATCAGCTGCCAGCCTCAATAATGCAATCCGCCCGTCGACAAGAACGAAAAAACCCGGGATATGTGCTCTCCTTAACGAGAAAAGTTCGTCAAACATGGCCTCATCACATCACTCATCGCAACTTTTATTTGCCTTAATCCGAATTTTATTTGTTCAGCCGATAAAGCCGTGCTCTCTCAACAAGGACACTGGCGGCCAGGAATATGATACATGTTAACAACTTATATCGCAATTGTAGCTCTATAAATAGGCAGACGACACTGTAAACATCTATTTACATAACTTGCATTGTGATACGAAATTTGCACCGAATCCGGACCTGGAACGGCCGTATCAGCAAAAATGCGTCAATTTTTTTTTTGTATCGGACACCGGTAATTGAAACTTTGCAAAATTAAAAAGGTTCATTGTTTCCGGCGGAAATGGACGTTTTTTAAACGATGAGGTCCGGAGGATGCGACTTTTGCGTTCGCTCCGGTAGCTTTTGTATCGATCGAATTTCAAGGGAGTCTCGCGAGATTCCCCACGCGGCATTAAATTATCTAATTATTGTCCGGGGGGCCTAAAAGCAGAAACAACCACTTGCAATTGGATGATTGATGGCGTTCAAAGCGCTTCAATAGAAACGATCGCCAGACCGCCAAATTTAAAGAAAATCGTTAGGGGTTTAAGAGCAGGTAGGGAGGGCGGAAAGTGGGGGATGAAAGAACGTCGAATGTCGAAGAAATATATCGAGGGGCTAAGTCAAATATTGGATACCAAAAGGCGTGCAGAAAAGAAATTTAAGGTGATTATAATTCGGGAAGCTCTAACGGGTTAGAGAGAGCTTAGGCAAGAAGTTTAAATATGTTGACCAAACTCACAAAAGCTCTTAGAAGGTTACAAAAACGGTGGTAAATTTTTCTTATTACCTTTAACAAAAACGAGTTTTAAGGAGGCGAGTAGGTAATGGGACGATATTGCCAGACATTTCTAGGGAGTTTCTTTAGTAACTTTTACGTTGGTATCGTACCTAATATCTAATAGTTTCAACAAAAAAATCACTAAAAATATTACTAAAAGTGTCAAGTGAAACTGGGGGGGACAATCTTGGCCGCGTTTACTGAGTTCTGCCCACAAGCTACAGAATTTTGGGGATGGACGCGATGTGAAGGTTGAAACGTCAGAAACAAACGTCAACTAGCATAACTGCGAACGGTATCAAAAGGGGCAGTATGCACCAAAGTTTTAATTGGCTACCGATGTTATTTTCACCTGTAAATAGAAAATTTTGCACTACCGATGTTATTTGCATCTGTAATCAAGAAATTTTGCGCATAATTAGCTGTACGTAGCAAATTTCCGAATTGGCAATTGTGTGAGACGTCGGCTTCGTTGGTGATCACCGGACTTATCACCGACTCTCTTATAATGGATCGTCGTTGATTCTACATCGAACTAACATTTGGTCGTAGCCAAATTGCGTCCCGCCATTTTCTCGTTACGCCTCTATCTGACAGCCGCAATAAAAACCACACACGTAAAATTGACGTACCGTCACCCGAAAAGGAGTTCCTCAACACGTCAAGCCATTTGCAAATTTGCCATCATCAGCAGGACCACCAGCCTTGACCGTTGGTGCGTTCTCTTGATCTTTGTGGAACATCTGGGACGGTATTGACGAAACGAATTCCAGAAAGAGTCGCATATGCAAATTTAACCCCGAACAACCTGCTGGCTATTTCCAGCGATGTGGCGGAAATGCAAAAAAGTCGATGGACAGGAAACGAGTTGCGGGACGAGTCAACGATTAATTTTCTAGGGACGATGCAGGAAACGAGACTTTTCCGCTTTATTGATCGCTTCCAATTGGTCATCGACTATATATGACTTGAGTGGAACACTTCATTTGGTTGTCGAACCAGATCTGATCCATATCTGAACAGGTAAGAGTTGTCACGCTCGCCCACCACGACGCAATTTTTTTTGCCACGCCAACAATTAGGAGTAATTAATAACCATCCATTTATATTGACAACGCTACAACCACTCCACTTATGAATTATTTATGTGTTTGACGTCCGCCATGCGAAACGTAAACTTTGCACCGCTTTAGGGTTGAGGAATTTTTATCCCGGTTTCGGTTGCAAGTACCTCTGAGGGTCAGCAACTAAATTTCGTTGCTCACTTTTCGGCAATTGGGGTTTGCAGCAGTCCGGCGGCGGTGCTGCGATGGTTAATGGGTTGCGAACATTCTCTTGACTAAAATTGATTGACAATTTCAGTGTCTTTCTGACTTAGCATGATGAATGTAAGTAAATAACAGAGATTGCGGATCGATGGCCGCCTGCTCACTCAAGTTTCCGAAATCGAGCTGCACGCAAATTTCATTCATTACAAACGCATTTCCTGTCACTTCTCTCTACAATCTCAATTAAATGTCATTAAGTTGCTATAATGTTAACTACTATTCTCATAATAGACGAGGAGCGTAATCGTTAGTTGTTAGAGCTTTTTCAAACACGGCTTCATTTTGTTTTAATAATAAAAATGGCCGGGTTCTAACGAGCAAAACCTGAGCTTAACAGGCGTCCTATTATTTGTACCCTTATCGCGCAAAGCTTTTCCGCTCTGTACGGTGACTCAGCAAACGTGAAAGCTCAACCTCCTGTAAGATGTGTGCAAGTCACGATTTACACAGATGTAAAGTGCTGCTGCTAATAATAACTGGTCAAGTCTTGACGCCTTCCACCCATGCAGCCTGCACCGTTTAAGTGGGCGTCTGGGAACCAATCGACGTATTCCAATTTATTCGCCAATTATTGTGGCTTCAAATGTTTTTTTTTTCGTCACTTGCAAGTTGTTTGAACCCACCAGAAAAAGCGTTGCCGGTTTCACCCACATTTCTATGATTTATGGCTGACGAAGTTTAGCCTCCTCAACCCAACCGATCATATCTATGAATCAACTTCCAAGGAATTTAACCGCTCCTGTCACGCGAAATGGCATCCTCACTCGTCATTGGTTTCAACAAATTTTAAATAAATCACTCAAGGTTTGCCACAAACCAAAAGTTTTAACCAAGATGCGGTTAACTAAGACCTCCAGGTTTCATAGATTGAGAAGAGTAAAAAATCACCATCGACCTATGCCATAAAATTCTATTGTAACTTGACTGAATGGTAACTTAGATTCGTTGCAACTACGTCTCATCAGTTAAGTTAGTTAAGTAGGATCCAAGATAGTTATGGAGATGATTTAATCAGCAGTCCATCAGGAACCAGAAATAGTTATGGAGATGATTTAATCAGAAACCAGAGCGAAGCCAAAAGCGCAAAATTTCAATGACACCAAAAGGGACTCTTCCACCAATACTTTTCCCAAGGCCAAGGTTAAGTCTCAAGGCCAAGACCTTGAGGAAAAGCGGTCGGGGGTGCCAGCGCTTCTTTCTTTATATAACCTACTGTTGATTAATTAAGAAATTATTCGGCGATTACAGTTTTATACGACTTTTAGCTTTAACTTTTTTAGCTTTTGTAGATTGTTTTAGGGTATAATCCTTCATCAATTGTCACTGTCGTTGGTGGGAAAACCGAAAATTGGCTGTTGATTGGAGTTGAATCTGCCGCTGAATTGTTTGGGAAACTGAAATTATTTATAGGAGCCGAACTCCTGAAATAGTTTGTTGGAGAAGAAACCGCCTCGATTCTCAAGGTTTGTCTGGTCCAGGTAGCCGTGGGTTAAAGTTTGTTTTGTTGTAGTTTCGAATCTCGCAACTAGATAATAGGGATAAATTAGCAGTCTTGCCTCGTTCCAACCCGAAACAAAATTCTAGCAAGCAACTCGACTGCAAAAGAATGATGCCGTATTGAAGCCAATTTTAATTAAATCAGTTTTCCATGGAAACTTACCCGGAGATTCCCTGAATTTTCACTCGTTATTTCATTTTTCCGAGATGCACTTTATGAGCTTTAATGAAAAGTGCTCGAGGTCGGAGCAGAGGCGTCTTTTTAACGTGGAACGAAAATGCCGAGTGACTTTGTCGACAGTTTCGGCTGAACTTACTAAGCAGATTAGCGGTAGTTCGGAATTTGCAACGAATCTGCTAATTTCCCGATTTCCATTACAGTCATGAACTGTCAGAGATTTGCACTTAGCAGACGTGCAGCTTCAATCAACTTCCAGCGTTGCTAACGCCCTTAGGGACACCGCCTACACATATCAGGGTTTTCGGTGTAATCAATATCGGCCCCCTCCTGTGAATCCCGGTTATTATTAACTTGTTGCAATACTTTTTTGTATTTTCTTTGTATATTGTTTTTCTTTGTTACATGCCTCCATCAAATTTTTCTTCTGATTTTTCAGAATTTTATTTATTATTTCTGTTTTCTCATTCTTTTATACTCCTCTTTTTTATTGCCAGATCTTCTTTTTTCTACGCTCCCAATTCTCGCATTTTTCTCGAATTCTCGATTTTGTTAATAGGGAACAAATATAATATACCTACACCAAATTAAACCATACATTCCTTGCCCTGTCCACCAGCAAATTTAATAAGCATCAAAAAATCTAAATAAAACCCAAATTATTATACATCAAAAAGTGAGAACATCACCACTAAAATAACTATGATGCGTATTGTTTTACCGTTGCTTACATTTTAAATTTTATATGTCTATCAATTTTACTAAATGTTCACCAAATTTAAAACGCTCAAGTTACGTGTCCGTGCTGTACATAATAAGTATGTGCGCTATCTATTTTATTTAGTGTTTCTCAAAAAATCTATTTTTGCGTCAAATAATTATTTTATTACTCCAAAAATGAAATATGCTCGCTCATCTCTCCTTGCCGCTTGCGCTTCCAGACAAGAGGCACGCGCCAAAAATTTTGTACAAGGTCAGTTCAGGGCCCTGTAATTTTTTTTTAAAGCACGATTAGAAATTACCACTAAAGAAAGTTTTATGTTTTACATAATGCAAGCCAATTACACCAAAGCATTTATATATTACGGAAATCAATATCTTTTTTTGTGCAGACCATTTCGATTTTTACTCTTATTTTCCTTGCCCTAGCACATCCCCATCTATAATTTTGCATAAAATTATTTACCATTTGCACAACATTTTATTGCTTCTGTATTTTTGATCAACAAATAGTATTTTTAACTGCTTAGTAATATAAGACACTGTCGAAAATTAAATATCAGGGTATTATGTTAGAATTAAATGTGGAATAAAATTTGGTGAACATTTAGTATTTATGGTCAATAAAAGTTATTTTGGCAAACAAAATATATAAGCATTATGTCAATATTTGGTTGGCGCTTTAAGATTATGTATTTTATTAATTTTGGTGAGCATTTAGTATTTTTGGAAAATGAAAATATTTTTTTGTATGAAAATATTGGGTAAATTTGGTGGACTGTTAAATACGACCCTTTGATAATTAAGTATTTCTGTCACTTTTATTTTTTATTTTTGTCTTTGTTGCTGCCTCCTTCGTCTTTTTATGCTCTCATTTTTATATATTTTGCTCTTCCAGTTCTTAACTTTCGAATTAGCCCACGAATGCGGTGAAACTGCAGAAATACCTGTGGGGTGGTCGATTGTTCGTGGGGGTGGAAGTGGGCGGCCAAAAATTACGTTTCTAGTCCCGCTTAAAACGGGGAGTCCGCGAACCCAATCCATGAATGTCTGAATAATTTCTCGTTAACTTCCTCGCTTTCTTTATCCTCCAAGAACCGGATCCTGAATGATTTAGATACTTGTGGAAATTGAATTAAACGGTATCATTTCACGGGAGAACCGTCTCAAATCGTGCACGACCACAATAACCCAATTACGAAGGTCCTGGCAACATTAACCAACAACGAGATTGCCTCGCAAACGCCAAACAATCAAAGCTCGTTCAAAACTTCAAACCCTCTTGTGCTCCTGCTGAAGTTACCAACAGACAGCTAAAGTTATTTCAGCTTTTTACGTGCCAACTTAACGTCAGACGCACGACCACGCTAGCGAACACGCAATTTTCTTCTTCTCGCAAGGTAAACGATTGTTTGACAATCGAAACTGGAGGATGTGGCGAGCGAAATGGGATCGTCACAAAGACAGACGTCGAAGGCGGTTGCGGCCAAAACCGCCAATAATTAATTGCGACGTGAGTGAATTATTTAGTCGTCCGTGTTGGCTTCCTGTTGCTTTCATCTCGATTGTGGTGGCGGACGTTCCGTTGGAAAAATCGAAAAAGGAAGCTTTCGGCATAAAGTGCTTTGTTGTCTTTGCTTGTTTCGAGAGGAAGGTATTGTTGAAAAGGCCAATGGAAAAGCCGGAAAGACAAACAATGTTTGTCGGCGCGTTTTCGTGTCAATTTCCTTTGGAAGCGGGATAAAGGATTTCTTAATTAAATGGCCTTTGGAATAATTACTGGGTTGAGCAAACAGGACCCGGGGCGCGGCGCGCTAATGGCTTGTGCAATACTGGCGGAAAATTACTCCAGATTTGGCGAAGAACCGCCCCACCTGCCAGCCACGAATTAACTTTGCCACTGTTTGCTGGGGGAAATTCGACCACGCACCCACAACCCAGAGCAATGACACTACAAAGAGATTTTTTCCTCCGAAGCTGTAGACAGCCGCAAATGGCGGAGGCGCCGGGAGAGTCGTCTCAATGACAGACCCAAGTTCTAAATGTGGCAATTTTTTTTAATTTTTAAGCAATTCTGAGAGAAACTGTTTAACTCAAAAACATTTTTAGTATCTTCGAAACACTGAAGCTTCGATTCTTGTACTTTTTCCCTTATATTTTCTTTAGTTTACTGTTAGTTACTATGACACTTGAAGGAAACTCTCCAGCGTGTCGATGGTGACGAGGAGATCGATGCTTCAAATAAAAACTATTTTTTTCTAGTTTTTTCTCTCGAGTTCAGTCAAGCAATAGCTGGGAGTCTGGGAGGAAACAAGTGGGCTGTGTTACAATTTTGAAGCGCCAATGCTGGCTTCTTAATTACTTGTTAATGCATCGGGTGAAGTCGCCTGGGAATGAGGGTTGTTTTCCGGGCGCAAAACCGCGTCCACGGCCGGTCTCCGGGGCGCTATTGCTATTACCCCTGCCCGGATTGCCGGTACTTCGTCATTTTGACGTGGGTATTGTCGTCCCTTCTAAGTTGTGACGATGATCTAGTGGCGGGATGACACGATCACGTCAAGACCATTGGCGTGTCCATCACATCCTATTCCAACATAAAACAGGCCGGTCAAGTGGTGTAGTAAATAGTCTTTTCCTAGAACTCGAACCAGGTGTGTTATTTACTAACCTATTTATCCGAGTTAAGAGCTAATTTTAAAAGTTGCTTCGTTGCATCACACCGCACCGCCACAAAACCGGCTCCCAACCAATTCAACTCTTCACAAAAAAAGGAAACAATACAAATCAACCGTTCTGTTGTCACAACTTATAATTTACCAGAATAACAAACAGTTTTTTGCTGGTGGCTCCGCGGACCACCAAGAGTTCGCTAGATTCCAACCACTAACTGAACCAAAAAAAAAAAACCATTGATTAAACAAACATTAACTACCGTTCAGCTTGTAGGTAATTAATTAACTATTAACTGGGCAAATTTTGTGAAGTAAAAAATGATTTTTTGTGACGCATTTGGAAAATCCGACAACGTCACTTAAATTTTCATCAAGCACTCCACGTTTCAACTAGTTCCTGGTTAATCCGATGCAAAGTAGAGAAAAGCCGCGTGAAAGCTCGTTTCGGATCCTGGAGGTCCTCGGACCCCTACCGAGGAGTTAATCTGGCTCGATTTCGGCAGCTAAGCGCCAACGCGATTTTAAACTGAAGTGAAAGATTTGGGGGTAAATTCAGATCGAAACGGCACATGGAGACAAGTCGAATCGATTGTTGGGTCCTATTGATTTGAAGCTTTCAAATATTAACTTGCAGTTCTAAACTCGGGTTTGAGTTAGGTTATAACTTCAAGGATCTGGCGGCACGACTGTTATTAAGTTAGCTTTTTATTAGTTCATTTTTTGCAAAGACCACGGCAATTAAAGGTCCCCGAGAATCTTATTCAGCTTAATTGCATTGGTATAAGCTATCAAACGTCCCCAAGTGCAAGGTAAAGAATGCCATTGCCGAGTGTTTTACTTGATATTACCATTAGTGTTCTACCAGCAAATATAAAGCTTGCGAGTGAAAGGGTCGCTTAGTAAAATAAAGTTTAGCGTAACTTTCATCCCCCCAGTTTCATGACACAAATAAAATAAAGGTGACCTACAAAATTACCGATTACCACAATTATTAATTTAAGACGATGTTTGTAGAAAAAGTATAGTGACCAATTTATTGGTTTGGTGGCGCGAGGTCCTGGGTTCGAAACCAGGCTTCGTCCAGCTCACTTATTCTGAACTATCCATTTTTAACAATGGTTAAGTTGATTAAGCAGAAATGCAGCTCCGAATCCGGCGACGCAACCCACAGCGCCACGGCTCACCTAATCTTTCTCTGATATTTTCTTTTCATCTCTTTCTCGAATTTTCAATAGTGTATTATCCACTTCATCGAGTCGCATTGACCAGTTTACTTTATTTTAAATTTAAAAAAGAACACCACGTTTTTTGTTGCGTGAAACTAATTGTACTTTTGAACTACTGGAAAACTTTTCTATTGTGTTCACACCTTTATGATGTGTCAAAGTAGACATCCTTTGTGCAAAGTTCATAGCCGCGTTAATGTATGCCAACTCTGTATTTTAGTTTGTTTAACGATTGCTCATAGAATAAAATTTTGGTGTTGTTGCCTCCAAAATTCGCTAAATTTTTCTTTTGCCTTTTTGATTGTTTTGTGGCGACCTTCCTTGGGAGATGTCTTTTGAGGCTGAAAAATCTTTGTGGTAGTGTCTTCTACTCTTTTAATGCTGTTTCCGGGAATCCAGCCCGTCAAGTGCTGTATTAGTTCTGCGAGTGGTAATTGAAATTGAGATTGCGGAATGGCAAATAAAACTAAACAGTTTAAATCCACCCACGGAAACATGTGTAACCTCATAATTATCATTACAACGTATAAGGAGGGTCTAAAAATAGAATTGTGCGAAGCATAAATAGCCACGCTTATCGTTTGCCAATGTTACCTTCAACCGTTTTATTTCTTTACGACTATTGTTTTATAACTGTAAAATTGATTAATACCAAACGTGGGTTATTATCACCAAACACGCGGCTTACCAACATTTTTGCAACGCCCCCGCCCAAATTCAAAAATGTCCCGTTCTATGTTCTATGTTTGTTGCTTCGGTTCGTTACCTTTGAATTTCGTGGAAAATTTCTTGCAATTTTCGAACGCGCTCTATTTCGAGCAGCAAGAAAACAGGAAAACGATTTCTTGGAATCCCATGAGAAAAGTGTAATTGGAGGGCGGCGTAGGCGTTGCCAATTTGGCATTGCCGCATGTTGTTTTGAGGTGAGCTTTTTGTGATCGTGGCCTCTTCGTAATAATTATTGCAGGTTGATCGGCAAGTAATGAATGCAAATTCACCGCAATTTTGCTTCTAATTCATTTCCACAGATCGTTATCGATAGGAAACGGAAACCAGAAGCCAACCACGAGCGAGAGCGCGTCATCTTGCCGCCTTATTGTTTCCGGCCGCAGCAACAGTCAGAAGGTCCATTCCAAAATGGAGCTGTCGAACTGTTGGCACAAAAATTCTTTTTATTTCTTTCCTTAACTTCGCTAAAGAACTATGTGGCAGATTACCCTCGCTCCCGGTTCATCAACACGCGCGACAACTGCGCTGCCGCCTGATTTAGGTACCCCCACCTCGCAAACTACCGGAAGTTTACCCCGGCGTGCGAGCGAAAGATACTATTGGCTTTTATAATATAGTTATTTATTTTTGAAATTTGATTAGATTTTCTTCATTTTTTCTTCTAGCTCACTCTCTGCTGCATTAGGCAAACATTTCTTGGACCAACCAATTGCCATGTTGATTCAATGGGAAAAAATGGTAAAAAATGAGCTAACTAGACCTTATTCTTTCTATCATTAGAAGTGGCAAAAAATTCTTAAATGCGTGACATTGATAAACGTTGAATTAGTACGCAAAAACTCGAAGCATTAGTGGACAATCGGTAATAAGACGGTCAAAGGCTTCAGGTGAAGCTTCCAATTTTTTCGGGCTTTATCTTTCGCGTACCGCAAATCCCCCAGATCCCGGTTGAGAGACATATAAATTTTTCTCATCTTCCAACAATAATTACGACTTTTATTGAAATTTTAACATATTGCAAATAAAATAAATTGTTGATGCCGCCATTCCTCCAATTCCATTCGCCTTATTGTGTTAAATTATAAATAGCCGGTAATGCAGTAAAAAATATGTTTATTGACCTTCGTACAGATACATGCTATTTTTATCACCAACGAAATGTTTAAACATTTACATTAGCACCATTGCAACGTTCTTTAGAAGAAGAAAGGACACGTAACAGTCGCAATGAAACATTGCTTCGTCTCTCTATTGTCTTGTAGGTAAATAATGGAGGAGGTTTCGTTTACATTATTAATCGAGGAGTCCCAGGACTCCTCGATCTCTTTCGACCTCTTCCTGCATAATTTACTCTACTTAAATGTTGTTTTACAACAACTTTTTCTAGTAGCTAATGTTGTTTTTTTTTCAGGTAAGCACTAGTTAGAGGCGACTTTGCGGTGAGTTAACATCAGCGGATCCCACGCCTTCCTGCAATTTTTATGTAAAGTAATTGTGACGACAACACAATTAAAGCTCCAACTGTCATGTGAAACGTTTGAATTAGCAAGTAGTTATATTGATGTTGTTAAATTAGTTGAGTTATCTTTTAATTGAAGAGACCATTGGCCGCGTCAGTTAACAAGTCTGCGGATAATATTTCCATTACATGTGTGCCGCAATTATGGTGATTTTTCCGTCGTCTAGCTGTGTCGCAACTTTTAACGAATAGAAGAATGTCGTTTGCAGAAATTAAATCGGCCAAACTCTTCTCGAATTTTTTTCTGTTTACGGACAAATCCAGACGGACAAGACGAAGTAGTGTTTGTTTTTAGCGATGATAATCAGGCGCAAAAACGCCAAAAAAAGTGGCTGGGTGGAAAGTTTAGGAAATCCCAGCAAGTGGGGACAATTTCAGATGTTGAGATCTAATAATAGCACGTGACAGGTTAATTCGATTTCTGTATCCGTGTCGGTATTCAAAATGTTTAAACAATAGCCAAACTCGATTGACTTTTGATCGTTGACACTGGTTAGATTGAGATTTGATTAAGTGTTGACTTTGGTTGGGCAATTGGCTTTAACGCGCTGATCAATTCAATTTTGATTTTATCAGAGGCACGCCGGGTCAAATTCGAGAACTCAATCTGACGCAATCCCGTTTCATACAATTGGAAACCCGAACGCGAAGCCCTCTAAAAAATCTCAAGGAAGTAGGTCCGGTGACTTAAATCCTCATAATAATGAAACTTTCTCGTATTTGTCATTAATGTATCCAAGAATTTAGACTCTTTCCAAAAAGATTTTATCAGAAATTAATTTTTTTTACACCTTCCAATACTTTCTGGCGGCTGAGAAACTATCTGAAAATTTTTTTTTGACGAGATCTGACGTCAGAACAGTGCAAGGACTCCAAGAAAAGGTACATAACTCGCATAACATAAAACATCAGGACAAATTGATTCGGTTAGGGCCAAAAGACCCTTCGTTATTTTATTTGTGTATTTTGAAGCTTGACGTTATCACGTGCAACTGGCAACGTACGACCTCCAACAGGTCGTTACGTGCCTCCGGATCAAATTGTCGCTTAATGGAAGGCCTCCAACTTCGAGGGAAGACGCCACTAACGTCCATGTTGTTCCTTTGACCGGATTAGTTTCCGCTTGCACCGGAAGCTGTCGTTTCTGCCCGCTGTTCCAGCGACGAAATCGTCCTTGTCCAGCGGAAAATCGCCAAGTTCGCAGCGAGCTTTCCGATCGAAGGTTAAAGCTCCTTGCCGCCACGTAAACCCGTAAAATGTCGCCTAATTGCGGCGATAGTCAAAATTGCCCCGTAATATCGGGAATGTATGGCATTATCCGACGTCACACCACCTCAATTACACTATAAATTACACTGTTTGCTTTATAACTCTCCGTGTACACACGGCTAAACCCCGGAGGCTCGGACCTGCCTGGCCCCATTACGCCAGCGGTCGTGTTTGCTTACAGTCTACCACTACTTTATGCTTCTGGTACTCGGTAGCTGTTCCTGCAACATTTACGACTTGTTTCATATTAACCGTTTCATTATCGGATTAATTAACGGCACACCTACGCCATTTTGGCGATGAATCGGGACGAAACGCCGCGGCGGCAGGATGGCCTTTTTGGTGGGACGCCGGCTTCGGGGGACTTACGGCGACACGAGTAAATGGGAAGTTTTATTTGAATACGGCAGATTCTGGAAAAGTTACGGCGAATAAAACTCGTCGAGGGGAAAGATTAGGTCGTTACAAGGGCTCGTTTTGTTCAATCAAGAGGCACCGACACCGAGAGTTTCGGAAAAACCGGTGGCTGAATTCAATACGGTTCAGGTTGTCAACAAAATTATTAATTGTGACTGTTGAATCCCTTAAATTGAAAAAAATTGTTGTCAAGCATTGCTTTCCGCAGCGATCTTTGGGGAAATTATTTTTATTGCCTGCAGACACGTGTGGCTCGAATAGACATTGTTTTTGGAGCGACTGTACCTAGATACGTGTAGAGGTTAATTGGAAATATCTATGCAAATTGTTCGTTAGTTAATATTCAACCAGTTCGGTAAAAAACTAATTTCCGCTTGAATTCTCCCGGCGCCTCCACCAATTGCGCGATTCTCCCGGCGCATCCGCCATTTGGCGCACCGGCCATCAGCTGCAATTGCTTTTATTTGTTGTTTAATTAATTATTTGTAAATTTACTAACCCTTTTAAGAGTCTTGAGTCCCTCGACGCTACAAATTGTCAGCAACTGTCTTTTTAGGTCCCAATTTTTTGTCGTAATCTATTTTTTTACCGTTATTATGATTATTGGGTCTCAGGTGAAGGTAGTGACGTGAGCTGGCGGGACTTGACTTTAGTGTCGGGGCTGGAAGAATGCTCCAATTGATTTCCTCGGGGTACTGTTTGTGCAGGTTTTAATGCGCGACCCCAACAAGGTAAGACTCGTGCCCATTAACACGAACTATCTCGTTTCTATCAACGATTTCATTTATATGCTGATTTTGTTGGAATTTATTACGGCACATCTTCAAATGGCGGCGAATTGACTTCTTGCGTAGACGTAGTCCTCCACTTTCAATCAATAAGTACCCAATAACCAGACAGTCAACGTCGCAAAAAAACGTCCGATTTTTGTTCAACGACAATAAAAAGTTTTGCTTCGGCTCATCGCATCCGATAGTTGAAAACTCATTTGAGAACGATGGGGGTGTTGTTGTACTGCTAAGTTTTGTAGGTCGCGACAAATTGCTTCATTCGAAGAAATGGATCTATTGAAAAACTTACAAGTGTTCATTGGAGTATTCATTTAATTTTTGTACGAAGTTGCAAAATTACGTTTCGATTTGAATAGAAAATTGTAACAAAATTGCGAAAAATTTTTACCTTGCGACCATATGACTGCTGCGATGCGTGTAGATAGGTGCACTCACTTATTATTACATTTTTCAGTCGGAATAGAGGTGTTCGGAGCAATTTCGTGCTAATAAATTCTCTGTGCTTTTACGTTACGTGCAATAGCGAGAATTTACTCGAGAATTCATAAAATTTTATCCGCATGTCAAAAGATTTAAAATATGAGTAGATACGAAATATACAGCGCGTCCCAAAATAATTAATTGGTCCTAATTTTTTTATTTATTTTTTTGGTAAAAATGTCAAATAATTTTTTTCTGTATTTGATTAGACACTAAGTCAAGATGTTTTCAGTTGCGTTAAAAATCTTATAGTAACACGTAAAAAAATAAAAGTTGGTTACTCATGTCTTTAACTCCCAATTCACTCCAGCAAATCTCTTGTTGCTTTCAGGAACAACACGGAGTGAAGTGTTAATGGTAGTTATGTATAGTGACTGTTCCAAATTTTGAAACAACAATTAGTAACCGTTGCGGATTACAATTTTGGACAAAAAGCTGTGAATTTCTGGCATTCTGTTGATGTGAGGATTGTTTCGTTCTTCTTCCCTATGCTCGAGCTTCTTTCTACCCGCACAGCTGAACCTCTGATTACTTTAACTCGACTAGCATTCGTGGTGAACCTCTGACAGCTGATTTATTACGCCAATGTTAGGTTAATAATGAACCGGGATTAGAGCAAAGCGGCCGTCGTTTTTTACAGTGAATACTGTGATGGATCAGCGGCAATTCCAGCGTGTTATTAATTAGCAATTTGGGGGAGAGAGAGCTCGATCCTATTAGTTGAACGAATTTTCGTAACTGATAGTTGCATAATAGCTTAACAAAATTACTGTACGTTTTAAAATTAGAATTTAGTTGTATGCAAGTATTTAGCGAGACGATAAGATAATTCCGAACCAAGGCAAACAGTTACTTAGACGTTTGTTCATTCTTTACTTTGTTGATAATTGTTTTTCTCTGTAAAAGGTATTTGTTTGCCACGCAGCCAACATCGAAACAGAATGGAAGTTGATTTAAATCCCACACGTTTCGACGTGATCTTTCAACAACCACCCATCCATGTTTGCTGTACCTACATTTTCGTTCGCTTCGGCTTGTTTTGATTAATCAATTAAATTCCAAATGTCAAAAGGGCAAAACTGGGTTAACATCGCCAGAACGTTCCGCCAAACATAAAGCTTCATAACAATTTTTGTTATGCTCTAAGCGATAAGCGTAGGTTCTGCCAAAACACAAGTGTTGTACGTGGACCTTTGACCGCTTCTGACGTTATACAGTTATTTTCATCGGAGGTTCCCCCGAACGGTTATCTCGTTTTCACACGCCTTGGTACCTCTGACTTAACCAATTTCCCAACAGTCGAAAATTACTCGAACCATCTGGAACGGGGCGATTTTTTGTCGGCGAAAATTGCCGTGGACGGTCCTTTGTTGGGGAGTTCAGAGAAAAGAGAGTGCGCAATTATTCCGTTAATCGACGTTGAGATGATCGTGGAATTATGGGATCCAATTGAACGGACACGGCCGACAAATGCGTGATCTGAATTGATTTCATTGCCGAATCCGGCCAATTTGTGATCAATGGACTAAGTGGGTTAGGCTGCTCGCTACAGCGCCTCACAAAGAACGGCCCCAAGAAAATGGGGAACGAGGGCGGCCACAAAGAGACCGGATTTTTAAGGTACGGCCACAAGGCGATGCGCCCTCAAGGAGTTTCTTTACTTAACCCCTTAACCAAGAATTTCACCAAAAGTTCTGCGAAAATAAATCTATCGAAGCTTAATGAAGCCAATTTATGAGCCAGTCTACTTAAGAACTTGCGTTTGCAGTCCCCCTAGGGTGGGACCCACGTGATGTGGTGAAGGGTGGTGGTCAGCATCCATCTGGCTCTTTCCTTCCACCGTTAAGTCACAACTTTACTTCTCTTACAACCCTCGCAAGAGACAGTCATTTCGAGTCGGTTAAGGTCCTCTAGTTTTGTGCGAAACAAAACACCCCGTCACCCGAAGCCGACTACACCACACAATTCGCCACTATAAGGTAGGTTCAAACCCTAGTGGGTATTTTTCGTCGTTTTTATTGCTATTTTGGCTCTTTATAAAAGCAAGCTATTGACTCTGTCTGGAGACATATTCGTAGTTACATATACACTAAGAAACATATTAAATGGAGAAATTTGCAAAATCCACTTTAGCAAAGGCTCTAAAAGTTGTTTGCTGGAAACCTCTGGAGAAGAAAATTGAATAGTTGTGGGAAGACTCCGGAAGAAGAAGAGTTGGAACTCTTGCTGGTAGAAGGCGGCCAAAGGCTCCAAGTGCATAATTCCAGTCGTTATCCTCACGCGCTTTATTGAGACCACAGCGAGACGGGCTGGCAATGTGAGCAGTTCGAGATGTAATCGGTAATCAGCGATCCGCTAGTTAGGTTCAGGGTCCTATTAATTAATTACACTTAATTAAAATAAATTACTTATACACGAGCTCTAATTGCGGTCTTATCGTTCTGCGAATTTCGACCAACGATTGCCGCCCTTCCGCAAATTTGGCTAGTAATGGTAATTTTTCGTCGAGATTACCGCGAAAACAACGAAATCGCTCTCAGTGACCTAAGAAATTGTCGCGTTGCCCTCCACCGATCGGCGCGTTCTTCTTTATTTAATCGGAATACTTCCTATCTGTTGTCTTCGTCAACAATGCCAATTAGAAGGAAATCGGACTGGAGAGGAGGCAGTTAGAATCTTGTTTCGCCGTTGAAGTTTGCAATTTTCGAATTTCGTTTGATCTCGACGAGATTCGCTCTTGGACAGGTAGGTACGCGTACTTATAATTTAATGGATCACATCAAGCGAGTCGTCTTTGGCAAGTAGCGACTTTGGTTCATGGTCAGTATGTCGCTATAAATAGCGAGTTCGTTATTTCACGGTTGTCACACCGACGGCACACCCTATGAATATATATTAAAAATTCAAATGTGCATACGCTTAAGAAGATGTGAGGATGTCTGTTCCGCGCGGAACCCAATCTAAGAAATGTCTAACTATGTACATCTACTTACTTATCAAGTGTGATAGCTTTGTTTTTCTCGTCGGTTCGCAACAACATCCATAGTTTATGCTAAAAGAGCCGTTGCCATTTTGAAACTGTACGTCGACACACCTGGATTCTTATTACACGGTCCTTCCGGGCCAATTGGCAAACGACAGAATTCATTTCGCTCGACTTCGACGCGTTCTCCAAGTAAATCTCCAAGAAAACGGGCGCAACTTGTTTGGTTACATTAAGGAGAAAATCCCTCTGACAAGTGAATGGTCTTGAGCTCTTGTAACATTGATTGTAACCTTACACCTACAAAGAGTGGTGTAATGTGTTTTTGTCGCCTTTAAATGCCGCGTGGTGTGGTGGCTTCCATTGAAGGAGAAATTTGTTTTTAAAAGTGGCGAATCAATCGCAAATATGGCGGCATCGATCAGTGGGAGAGTGATTAATCACTGTCTATTAGTAGTTGTTGCAAAATTGTGCCATAATCGGTCTTGCTGATCTGGTGACGTTTCGTTACCTTTTCCACGCTTCCGCCTATCCTTCTTAGCATCTAACGAGGAAAATTGATTTTAAAAAAAAAACCGCTTCACAAATTTTATAGCTGCGACACTTAGTAAAATTACTCTTAAAAACAAAATCCATACGTATTGTTCAGATTTTTGGAAATTTACAAAAAATCTGTCGATTTTAGGGCAAAATTGAATTCAGAACGGTCAATTACATAAAAGTTCAGCAATGCCGATTGTGAGGGTTTTTCGAATTTTTATCGATTGGGGTAGTAGGCCTTCGATTGGCTTGACGTTTCAGTCGTCATATTGCGGCCTTCCTGAAAAGTTTTTGCCTTGAGACGTTGAGTAAACCACGCGCCGTCTCTGAACCGAAAACCAATTCCCACTTAAACCATACGCTCATATTTTTCTACAAGGTTTAAATTTTGAAGTGTAAACATTTTCCATATTACAGCATCCTTGATCTGTCTCGAAACGATTTTACTCGAACCTGTTGCTGCAAAGGGCATTTTTGGCCGGCGTCCAACCGTATATTTTCGTTAATTATGTAGTCCGGTTTATGCGGCCTGATTCACCAATATTGTTTATTATTGGAAGCCGCCAACCAACAGTCCGTTTCTATTTAGTACATCGATTTACTTTGATTAATGAACAACACTCCTGCAGACATTACTGATATAATATTTGGCCGTAATTCCACCTTTGATATAGGGTGATTAATGGATTTACATAGAATACTCCGAATTTCCTCAAAGCTTAGCGACAAGCCTCAAAGCCCAGCAACAATTATTGCGGCACCACAAACCAACCACGTATTGTGGCGTACTCAAAAGCTTTCAATCCATCTGTTGAAGTTAATCACTCTAATGCCCGATTAGAAAGAAAACACTTGCCAACTTAAGCAATCGTTTTCGCTTGTATAGCAGACACTTATTTTGCAATTCAAATATCGGATGAGCTTCTTCATTAGCAAGGGATCAGCGAGCAAATCGGAGTACGCATGCGTGATTACGTTATTATCCCGCAAATCCTCCAGCGTATTGCTTGCAAAATGTCCATTATTGCCGGTCGTCACTCCGCAATATTTTTTTTTCTTCCTCCAGCGTTTGCTCATAACGCGAAGCCGGGATTGAATGAAAGCGCAAAACTGGTCCGAGATTTATCCCCTTCATTGGTGGCGTAAAAGCTGTAAAAGATGGCCGCGTTTTCTGCGTTTACGACAAGCCTCGTATAATTTATTTTCGTACGACAATGCTGCACCTAAGTTACGGTCGTTGAATGGAAAAAAAAAACAATTTATACACCTTTCAAGTTATGGAGCGGGAAATGCGGAGACAAAGGGAAAGTGCGAAGCGAGAGAGTTCAATTTCCTCGGCTATAGAGCGATGCGTGGGGTCAGTAAATCGCGAACGGATCGGGCCACAACGCTCTCATTTCTACACAAAAAAAAAAATATATCGCAGTTTCTTTTCGAGGAAATTAGATCGACCGGTGTCGGTGTCAAAAAATTAGTTTTTGCAAAACTTTTTTTTTTGGAACAGATGTTTAAGGTTGTAAAAAAAGGGTCGTATTTAACAGTCTACCAAATTTACCCAATATTTTGATACAAAAAAATACTTTCATTTTCCAAAAATACTAAATGCTCACCAAAATTAAGAAAATACATAATCTTAAAGCGACAACCAAATATTGACATAATGCTGGCCTCTTATATATTTTGTTTGCCAAAATAACTTTTGTTGACCATAAATACTAAATGTTCATCAAATTTTATTCCGAATTTAGTTCTAACATAATACCCAGATATTTAATTTTTGATAGTGTCTTATATTATTTTGCAGTTAAAAATACTATTTGTTGATCAAAAATACACAAGCTAAAAAATGTTGTGCAAATGGTAAATAATTTTATGCAAAATTATAGATGTAGATGTGCTAGGGCAAGGAAAATAAGAGTAAAAATAGAAGTGGTTTGCACAAAAAAGATATTGATTTCCGTAATATATAAATGCTTTGCTGTAATTGGCTTGCATTATGTAAAACGTAAAACTTCTTTTAGTAGTAATTTCTAATCGTGCTTTTAAAAGAAAATTACAGGGCCCTGAACTGACCTTGTACAAAACTTTTTTTCGCGTGCCTCTTGTCTGGAAACGCAAGCGGCAAGGAGAGATGCGCAAGCATATTTCATTTGTGGAGTAATAGAATAATTATTTGGCGCACAAATCGTTTTTTTGAGAAACACTAAATAATAATGGATGGCGCGAACATTTATTATGTACAGCACGGACGCGTAACTTGAGCGTTCTAAATTTGGTGAACATTTAGTAAAATGGATAGATATATAGAATTTAAAATGTAAGCAATGGTAAAACAATACGCAGCATAGTTATTTTAGTGGTAATGTTCTCATTTTCTGATGTATAATAATTTGTGATTTATTTAGATTTTTTAATGCTCATTAAATTTTCTGATGGACAGTGCAAGGTATGTATGGTTTAATTTGGTGTACATTATATTTGTTCCCGTAAAAAAATGTTGGTGGTCGAAATTTGGTCAAACTGCGTTGGGGTCGGCGGCGTGTCGGGCGAGAGGCTGCAG
Organism: Schizotus pectinicornis; assembly: GCA_951805265.1. Classification (NCBI taxonomy): domain Eukaryota; kingdom Metazoa; phylum Arthropoda; class Insecta; order Coleoptera; family Pyrochroidae; genus Schizotus; species Schizotus pectinicornis. The sequence continues at coordinate 6,698,459 of OX638207.1, forward strand.
CTTTTCTCCCCGGGCCAGTTCAGGAAAGCTCGTCGCTGGCAGGAATTTTAACTGCGGAATGAATTAGCTTGTAATCGCTGTTAATTCAGCGCCGTTCATAACAATAAATCTAATTTTTTCGCTCAATTGAGAGAAAGAACAGGTTATGTCATGCCTCGTGGAAGTTATAAATAGAAATACCTGCAGCGTTATTTATAGAACGAAAAACGTGCAAAAATCCGAACCGGTATTATCGGGGTTGCGCCTGCTGCCACATGCAAACCAATTGCCGTCGTCCATCCGCAACAAAACCAAGAATCAAATATCATCTTCTATAAATAGAGCTGGCTCTTCGGTCTATGGACGCGACGCGACCAGATTGCCCACCTGTTGGCCGGACCGGGCACGAAAAAGCTCGGCGAGATCGCAATCAATGGAGCCGGCAAAATTAGGGTCACGCGCCTTTCATGACAACTCCCCATGCAGCCCCACTTGTTTTCCGGAGTTTTGTCCAGCACCCTTTGAAAACCTTCCCAATAGAATACAACTCCCGAAATTAGTCAATTTTTGAAAGCTTTCCGCCGAAGCCAGCAGCTTGCAAACTAACTCTCTATTTCTTGAAAGCTTCTTCGGAAGCCAACTTGAGGCCATGCCCTGGTCTCGACAATTTCTGGGGTTGCCCGGCGCTTCTTCAGGAGCCATCGCGCCCCATTATTGGCGAAATCATCCGAGTGTTGAGAAATCGTGCGGCCCACGGAGTTTTTTGGGCGTGAAATCGATCAATTTATCTGAAGAAGCGTCGGGACGTCAAAGAGACACTTTTCGTCGAAATTGCTAGGAATGCGTCGTGACGTTGGGCAAAGAAAAAAGGAAATGTCAAACGCCATGCAAGATTCATAAGGCCATGAAAAATGTCGCGCGTTGTTGGAAAGCCGGAAAATGACGCGATCGGTGTTGTTGCACATCGAAATGCCAGAAACGTGAGAACTTTTCAGGATACAGATGCTGGTTGATGGATTGCTCGCCGATCTCTAATAAGCTATGTGATGGCACGGAAATTAAAAGTCAATCAGCCATCGAAGCAACTCTGATTCGTACAGTGATGTTCTAGGAAATTGCGTTTTCATTGCTGCAAATTGCTGGGAATGGCGAGTTTCACCCGGCGCCTCCACCATTTGCCGCAGCTTTCCCAAAAAAAATTAAGGAATTCTAAGAACTGCGAAAATGGTAAATTTTTCTTTAAGAGGTCATGATTATCTCTTTCCTCACCATCATTTACGATTTTACACTTTCCTCAATCTCCTGCTTAATTGTTTAAAAATTAGTGGCTTGGGTGGACGTTTTAGAGGCCGGTCTGAGAACCTAAAGTCGTCGCTTCGAAGAACTTATTTGCGTCAACAATCGGCGTCCTCCTGGCTATTGAGCGGGTCGGATTAGCGCAAGGTAAAGCTCGCTCAAGGAGCTGCTGAAAGGATGCCGTTATATTAAGGATTCACTTCATCAAATAAACATTTGCCTTTGAATTAATATTCATTAAACGCCGAACCGTTCTTTGGTTTTAATTAAGAAGCAGCGGAAACTAACAAGGAGATCATGTTTTCCTCGGAAATTATTCAAAATGCTGCAATATCAAGCTTAACAACGTATTAATCGAAATTACTCCTGAAGATTATTACGTTACTAATTAAAGCAATTTCGAAACCAACCTGTCTTCAATTTAACTTAACAGCTCTCGACTCCTGTCGGTTTAGAAGTAGCCTACCAAAAATGCTAATTACAAAAAAAATTGCTAATTGCTAATTATCGCTGCCTTGGCACAAAACTTGAAAGTCTCGAGTATTTTCCAAGAAACAAGCTGCGTTGCGTCTAGAACCCTTATTTCTTGCGAGTACACCGGCCCAAGGGTTTTCAAAAGCTCCTGACAGCTTGAAAGTCGAAAAACCTTGCACGTTTTTTCCTCCAGCCTCTCTCCAGGCTGCAACACGAGAAAATGTTGAAGGATTTCGTAATAATCTCCGGTCCGGAAAGTGCTATTTTTCCCCTTTTGTTGTCGCTGCCTTAATAATTTCGGCTCAAGAGTTTTTTCATCGAGGATCTGATTTTAATTACGAATAATCCGTGGGTGGGTCGTTGAGGGCGTAGCAGAATCGGTTCTAAATTTGGAGGAATTTGTGCTAACGAGAAGCTGAAGTATGCAGTCGGTAATTTAGATTGTGTAATTAGGGACTGGAGCAGCTGCCCCACTCCATTACACTGGATTTACATTGTTTTGGCAGTGCAAATCGCTTCTTGGCGGTTGACCGTCACGAATAGAGATTACTTTAACGCAATTTCAATTATGCGTCAATTCAGGTCTCTGTTATCTCCTTTGGCGAAGCGCGACTCTTTCCGAAAGTAGCATGGGCTTGGCTTTTTCTGCAAAAAAGTTGATTTATTATTAATGTTCGTTAATTAAAATATTGCCAGTCAAGGACTCCATGATTTAATGAATTATGCTTGTTATACGTTGCCACGGAGAGGGATTCCAGTATTTTCCAGTAATTATCTTTTTTTATGGCGAAGAACTTCGTTTCAGATTCGGACGAGGTGACATTCAAGCCACTAATCAATCTACCGGAATTTTTTTTCATTATTATTACTTTTTTGACGCGATAATAAATTATCGATATGGAAAACAGGCAATTTCGAAAAGAGCCGGATAATAGGTTGTAAATGTCTTGAAATTTCTCGGCGTGAAACCGTCGAACTGAGGCAAAAAATTAAAGCATATTCAGTAACGACTCCAGGTTCAGTGTTTTAAAGCATCTCCCATTGATTGCAACGCCCTGGTGATTTTAATAGCTTTTTTATCTTTGTAGACAGTAATGGCCGCTCTTTGGATGGGCAGATTCAGCTAACCGATAAGGAGACCAAAAATATCATTAATGAGCTGCAAATTAAATAAACAATTTAAAAATTGTCTTTCCAGGAATTCTAAACTTTATTAGTAACACTACCCCTTCGCTTATCTTCACCTTATTTCCTCTACACGTTACGGTTTTTCTTTCCCTTTCCTTCTTTCGTTGTTCTTTCTTTTATTAACTTGTTAACTATTAGGATAACTTTTGTAAATATCAAGGGATGAAAGATAGAAATCAGTTTTCACGTTTTTCTCGTCGTACTACTTTCACCCTCGCTCAGACTACAGTTGTTTCACTTTATCTCTCTTTTTTTCTGTATTTATGTACTTCTATTATTTTTAATACAATTTTATTTTGCACTCGTTCCAATTTTTTATTTTTTCTCATTCGTTTTCCTTTCTTCCATCATCTTCTTATCCCCTGGAGGTAAAACCGTTTTTTTCCACTTTCTACTGCTTTTCGATCTCTACTCTTACTTTCATCGTTGGCTTCGTTTATAGATTATATTTGCTATTCTCATCATTTTTTCTCTCGGTCTTAAAAATAGTTCATTTGCCCTGTGGGCTAATTTCTTTGTGTATTCTTCCCTTCTTGCATTACCACTATTGTTTTTTTTTCACTCCATTGTTGTACCATTTTTTCCATATTCTTTCCCTTTTTTTTTTCTACCATAACTGTCTGGATGTTCTTAGTTCTTTTTGCATCTTTTCCTTCCACTTAAGCATTATTTGTTTTCTTCTCTTTAATCATTTACGGAGGGTAAGAGGTAATACATCCTAAATCAAAAAGTAACTAGAAATTGTTGCTCATAATGGAAACCAATCTTTCTTTCTTTTTTTCGAGCCTTATCCTTACTTTCATATTTACCTAAACTACTATTTTTCAACTTTATATAGTTTTGCTGCCTTATCTGACTTCTTTTATACCTTAGTTTTGTACTTTTTTTGTTTTTTATTTTGTTTTTGGATTTTGAAAAAGTTTATTTCTTCTATTTGTCCATTATAACAGTTACGTTATCGCCCCTTTTCGCTTTTTCCAAATTATCCTTAAATTGTCAGTTTTATCTGCACCGTGTTTTCTATCATCTCCCTTTCTTGCCAGTTCCTCTTCATCTTCTTTTCCTGTTGTCACGCTATGAAATCTTTTTTCACCTTTTGTTCCATTTAATTTTCACTGCCTTCCTCCTTCTTATTTCTTTCTACCTTGCGTTGTTCTCTAAAAATTTAATAGATTTATCATAGAGACGGGTAACTGACAGTTACGGGAAACACCTCGGCTCCACCTTTTGGAGATTAATTGGTTATGACCCAAAAATTTGCCGGATTCTGAGGAGTTTTCGTATCAATCAATTACTGTTTCGTCGTTAATTAACAGTTATTAACAGGTGTTGGGATTTCTGGCGTGTTATTTAGAGTCCTTGCAATAAGTAAACTTGACGCTTTGCAATTAACACAATTACACAGCCACTACCAACCGTTTCAATTGAACAGTCTTTTTACAGTCGAAATTTAACCAAAAAATTTTTGGACGAGTGGTTGCGAACCGGCCAACAAACAAAATTCTTTCCGCCCTTCTCGTTGTGCCAGATGTGAAATTTTGTTTACTTCCCGCAAACGAGTGTAGTAAAAATTGTTGGATGCCAAGAAAGATTTGCGTTACACAAGGACCTGGATGTCCTGTGCCAAGCGAGCGGGTTCGTTGAACCGTCAATTGGGAAAAGCTGTCGAAATTTATTGATGGCGGACCCACCCCCAATTAAAAAAAATTCCAAAGACTAGCATCGATGACGTTTCAGATTGGTGGTAATTAGAAAAATTAGAACGGTAGCATGGAGAGCTATCGAGCAAGTGGCAGCAACAGCGATAATTTGTCAAGAGGCCAGGCTCGAGCTATATTGCTGGCCTTCATGATTTTAATGTCTGAGAGACCGATTTATTTTTAGAACAGTTTACAGTTTATAATGTTGCTGCTCGTGGTTCACATGTATGTTTGTTTTGCCAGTGTGTATCGCTGTCCCTTGCGTGCTTGTCGCATTTTTTTTTCTTCTTGCGATTAACTATCAAGAGTTGATACAGCAACGCCTCCCGTCCATCGCCATTTTCCCCGAGTCCTCGAGTCGAACAAGAAAAGTCGAGTAGAACATGGCCCGATAACATCTCGAGTGACTTTTCGATGACGTTATTAAGATACCCGTAAGTGGTTGTTTGTTTTCCTCGATGTTAATTCTACTACTCGCAGCGGCTTCTTTATCTTTCTCCGCCTTCCTCGGCTATTTTTAGAATGGGGGTTTATTAATTTTGGCCCGCATCTCCGGTAAAACGCCAATTAGCCCAATTTTTGGGGACCAAGCACGAATTAATTGCCCATCTTGGTTCCCCGAATCGACCTGTGACGCTACCGCTGTAAATTGAATTAAGAACTCTAACTAAATATTTAATCATTTAATATTTATTTTTTGGCGTTAACGCTTTCGGTAAATGTTTATGAGTTACGTTGCACAACCCGTCTTTGTTTTAATTGTTCTAATTAACGGCCGAAAATTTTCTCGTAACGACAAAAAAGAAGATTAAACAACTCGAGTGATTCACGAAAGCGCTACCGAAACCGATTCAGTTCCGAAAAAGTTGCCTAATTATAGATCGCGGGTGCGGCCGATAAAAGCATATTGATGCCTTGAACCATTTTGGTATTTGCAATAACGACACTTGGTAATCAGTTTTTTCTTGAATTAATTATCAATTATAATAAATTTCAACAGGATCTTTACTTCGCACGTTATAAAGATGTCCAAAGCCACAATTTGTCTCTTCCATCATTCCCATACAAGTTCCTGCGTCCGGCTGTCACTGGAAATATTTGAAATATGGTCAATGAGGAAGGTGAATAAGAATATCGCCAACATTTATATGCGCGTGCTTGCAAAAAATCCTACTTTATAGTCAAAAATTTGCTTATTATATCCACCAATCCAGCCTCAGTGTATAATCCGACAATCATTCTTAAATCATGTCCCGTTATATAAACAGGACCTTTTTAGTTCATTAGTGGCAAAAAGACTCGTTCACCTCCAACCTCCTAACGTCATTAACCAGAAATAAGAACAACGCCACCCTTGGGACCAATGAACTACCACTTCATCGGTACACTAGCAGCGGCGACGCCGCTTCAATCAAATCTAAACTTGAAACCGTTTCGATAACGCCTCGCATTACCCCTCCTCTAACGAGAAAAACAGTAGCAAAGTTTTAGCTGACGCATCGCGTTACTTTTTTAGTGAAAAATAGCAGTAGCGGAGTTTAAACAGTAAAAAGTCTCTTCTCGTAATACCCCTCCCCTAGTGAGTGTTAGATGAGGGTTGTTGCTTGTGGGGCGAACGCTGATGTTTTTTTTTCTTTTGCAGGTGATCCTGGAGTTCCGGTGAGGGGGGAGCCTGGCCATGCGCCTCGGCCTGGCTTCTCTGCTGGTCGCGCTGCTGCTGTTCTCTCCCTCCCAACCGGCCTCAACCACAACGTCCAATTCAACGATTCCGGTGAACGACAATGCTTTGGCGCCGCTGTCCGTTACCGCCGTCCCCAATTCCAGCACGACCAGCATTAACAGGAGCTTATTCGTCGACAAGCACGTTTCGTCCGAAGAGGACGTCAATCACAACCATCTGGAGGAGTACAATGACGACGTTACCATCGACCCTTACATGGCCATCGACATGTACACGATCAAAGAGAACCTCACAGTGGAGAACCTCAAAAGCGAGCCGCTGTACAAGAAAAAAGAGATCACCGTGGGGTATCTCACGGCGGTCAGGGGCGAACTCAAGGAGAGACAGGGGCTCGCCGTGTCGGGAGCCATCACCATGGCCATGAAGGAAGTAAGAGTTTTTGTTTTGTGATTTTTCTTTAATACGCCAACATTAAGAATCAAACGACGTACCTGCATGCGAAAGATAATTACTAGAAGTTCTTGGAACTATTCCACAGCTCTGCCAAGGGTATGCAACTCATTATGCAAAATTGGAAATGCCATTCTTAACACTTGCGCTATTGTTTTATTGTTAATTACTGACGAAATCAAATTGTTGGACATGCATTCGAATTAAACAATTCCAGTGCAATGATCTTAGCGACAATTGAGGAACTAGTCGCCATTTTGTTTGTAATTGAGGTTTTATCGCAGAAATGTATTTACATCTGGTAAATTACCGTAGATAAGTAAGCTAGTTGGCGTCCTCCAAGCACTGTACAAGTTCAGACATTTCAAGATGCTTTTATTCAAACATCCGCTTGAGGGCGCTGAAATCAACTATGGAAGTCGCCTATTGGACGTCTTCAAGTGTAATCAGCTAATTGCCTATTTTGGTTTTTCTAGTTTTGGATAGATGGCGCTCCCATGGTGTCATGAATCAGAGTTTGAAGGTTGAGAACTCAAAGTTATCAAGGAGGGTAGTTATACTTGGCTTCACAAGACTTCAGTGGCGTGCCAGAGAGACTCTGACGTCAAAACCTATAACATAAAGCCTCTATGTTATAGGTTTTTATAGAGTTAGTAAAGGGTGTTGAGCCAGGAACTTTTTAATAGACTACAATAGCTTTTGTTAAGTTTTTCCGAGACTCCGTCTTTGCGCCGCTTCCAATGTTGTTAAATTATTTAAAGCCCATTTACGGGGCCCGAGATTGCGTCGGGTGTAAATATTTATTGGGATTCGTCAACTCAAATATTGTTGCACCTCCAATCTGAGCGACTAGTCCCGACTATCCCGAACCTTTTTTTTGCGATTTGCTTTTGATCTCCCCGGATGATTGATGATTTACTTTTATTGGACGAGCGGCTCTTTTTCACGATTTTTTAATAAAACCCAGCAAAGCGGAAAAAAACGACTTGTAAGCATGTTCGATATTTTACTGAAACTAGTTTCGACGCCGGCGACAGCAGCTAGACACTCCTGATTCAGTTCGAAGCCAATAAATATCCCTGCTTCCTACGTGGACGCTTTTCAAACGATGACTAAATAAACGAGCCGGCCCTTGGAACCGTTAAAGGGACCGATTCGCATTCGGCGACGCACTCTTAATTTCGCCATAACACCCCAACGAGGCTTTTGGTGACACTTATTTGATTTAATTCCGAAGGGTTTGGGCTTTCGCCACCGGACGAGAAGAGCGCGAGCATCGCCAATTTTGCTGGCAAATGCAGCAAGGTGATGGTCGTTCTACCATATACTACACTCCCACGCACCACGGTTCACCTCCCAACTAACTAATGTTAATTGGCCCTGGGTCTCTAATTTTGCACCATTAACGCAGCTACCGTGAAGTTTGCAACGTAATGACTGTTTATCTAAACATAAGTCGGCAAGAGTGATCACCTCCGCCCCCGCTGCACACCATAAGTTTGCATAAGAGTATTTACTTCAGTACAACTTGGTGTTTATGCCCCATGAAACGTCTTGATTTAAAAAAGCTATGACTCTTAGCCGGCACCGACCTAAGTCCCCATTTTGAGAAGGAATATAGTGTTTAATGTACCATGCACGCCTGCTACCTCGTTAAGGTTGCAACATACTAGGGCAGACCGGCGAGCTAGATATTTAGTATGGAACTAGGTTTTTACAGCTTCTTGTCTTTGTATCCTCGTTAAGGTTACAGCAGTGAGCTTATAGTATCTATGTATGTACTATATTGTATATAGCATATAAAACTATATGTGGATATAGCATACCAGCGCTGCTCCATTAACTGGTGAAAGATTCACCATGTGGAAGTTGGGTTCTCAGGGTTGCCCAAAAATTTGGCTTCTAGTTTCTAGTACTGGGCGAAGTCTTCGGAATAGAAGTTGAGTTCCGTAATTTTGCAGATAAACGCCGACCCGAAGATCCTGCCGAACGTGACGCTGGTGATGAAGTGGAACGACACTTGGGGCGACACGGTGACAGCAACTAAAGCCATGACAGAGATGATCTGCGACGGAGTTTCCGCGTTTTTCGGTCCCGAAGGTACTTGCCACGTCGAGGCCATAGTGGCCCAATCTAGGAACATTCCCATGATCAGCTACGTAAGTATCCAGAATTTTTCTTGTCATCCCTGATCTTATATGAATGAAATTTCAGAAATGCTCCGATTACAAGGCCTCAGAAGTACCGACTTTCGCCAGAACGGAACCTCCAGACACCCAGGTATGATAGAATGACAACGCATCGCTTGTTTGCTCGTTTCGATCACATGTTTTCTATAAAATGCCCAATTAACACTTGAGGTCGCGTCAAATATTTGTCGTTTTACTTACCGGACTTCGACAGAGTTCGACGGGCTTGCGATTTTTATTGTTGCGTCACCGCTTATTGATTTTTTTTTTAATAATTAAGAAGATGGATATTGCGGAATCAAGGCCGGGCCAGTTACTATCCAGTTGAAGGCCTCCATGTCATCAAATCTCCAGGTGCAATTCCAAAAGGAATAGTTACAGTCATCTCTTCGCAGGATCCTGCCACTGCTAGCAAGAAAAAGGTTCTAGCTTAAGAGCAACGACAAAGGCCCATTTTAAACATCTCTTCTCCAAATAAGAAAAGAGTCGTAAATGATGTCTATCAGTGACCAGTGGCTTTTCTTACCCAATGAGCACTGATTAATGGTGAAATCAGTGACCAGTGCCTTTTCTTACTTAATGAGCACTGATTAAGGGTGAATGAGGACTAGGTTTCAAGGGTTGACTGTGTCCCTTTTTCAAAATAAATTTTGGCGTATATTCTGTCGTCTGCAACCGTTAACACGAACGGCTTGTGCTCCTGCGAGTTTTCATCTGAAGCTAATTGGCAGCGTGAAGAGCACTTTTAAGCTGTCACTTCGCATGAATGGAAGTGGGTCCGAAATTCGGTCGATTTAATACAATTAAGACCTCTAATTAGGACCGTACAACTTCTTAGTGAATAGTAATTGACATTCAGCGACTTCGTTTCCATAAGCAGCGACTCACTTTTCTATTTTAGAAGTGTTACTCTTACAGACACGTGGGGCTCACCAAGCCCACCCACCAAACTTTCCTTGTTTCGGACGTTTCCTTTCGGTGTTCTCTTTTAATCGCATTTACATAATTTTTTCGCCTCAGACAAATTCGATTTCACCTTACATTACATTTCAATTTTTTTTTTAATATATTTTTTGTTACTTCTATTACTCGTTTTCTTTTTTTTGCTCAAGTTGCCCAATTAATTGGTTCTGGTGGTTGCAGGTCACCAAGTCTGTGCTGTCGCTTTTGGAGTACTACAAGTGGTACAAGTTTTCCATAATCTACGAGGAGCCCTGGCAGACGGTGGCCCAGTCTCTGGTCCAGCAGGCCAAGAAGCGCAACATGACGGTAAACGACGAGAAGAGCGCCCTGGACCGCCACTATTGCTGCGTGAAGAACTTGAAATGCTGCGGCGTCGGCTACTGGTACCAGTTCATCCAAGACACCAAGAACCGAACCAGAAGTAGGTCCTCAATAATTTTCTTGAAACCCCAGTTAATGTTTGTTAGTTTACGTTTTTTTGGGCCCGGCCGTGTCGCTGGTGGAGCTGATGAACACCATGCAAACGGCTCAATTGTTCGAAAACGGCGAATACATCGTCATCTACGTCGACATGAACACCTATTCGGACAAGGAAGCGCACAAATACATCTGGAGTAAGCACAATACCAACAGATCTAAACCCAAAAATTCAGAAGTTTCTTCCAGGACCGGAAGTTTTCGATAAGTACAAAACCTGTCAAGACTTATCGGACTTCAATGGTTTCGTGAAACGTGGCAGATCCCTCTTCGTGGTAGTACCAACGGCTCCAACCGAAAACTACGAGAACTTCACGGAACGCGTCAGACTCTTCAACTCCATGGAACCGTTTAATTTCGAAACGTCCAAGTTTCTCCTATCATTCGAAAAGGTGAGTTCCGACAACATCCTCAAAATTTTTAATAACGCAATTGCAGTACGTTTCGATTTACGCCGCGTACCTCTACGATTCCTTCAAACTGTACGCCAGCGCTCTCGATAAGTTACTGACGGAACAACCGTTCCTCAACGACAGCATCATCGATGAGATCGCCAAGAACGGCACGAAAATTGTTGAAACCATCATCAATATGAAGACATACAAGAGTACGTTTCAGTTGGTTTAGTTGTTGCGTTATTAACGGAATTTGCAGGTGTTACTGGCGCTACCATGAAGCTGGACAGTCACGGGGATTCGGAAGGAAACTTTTCGGTGCTGGCGTTACGTAGAGTTAGCGATGACAAAATCCACGTTAACGGCAACTTTTCTTGCGTTTACCAAATGCGACCTGTGGGACAGTTCTTCCAACAACAGGACGACTCTCATCCAGTAAGTGAGTTTAGTTAGACGTAACGTCTCTAACCGGGAACATTAATCGTGCGATCACAAATTTACAAACAATGTTAAGTCTCCAGCTATTATCCAAGAGAGTCAAGTTCACTGGATTCTGGTCGACGTGACTTTCGCAAATTCCTATTTTTAGCTCGCTATTTAAATTTTTACCTTAGCGTAGTAGCCATTACTGGAAACCACGATTGGTGAGCGCTGCCAAAGTGGCTGAACCTTCGGAAGGTGAATGAGCAAAGAACAACACTTGCCACGCTTGAGTAGAATATCTGCCACAAATGAGTGGTACTTGTCACGCCCGAGTAGAATACCTACTGGAGGTGAACAACTCTTACGACTCGAGAAAATATTGAAAACACTTACCATAAATAGTTAAAACGAGTATCAAGTCGAATAGCAAGCACTTACTGCTAATTAGAGTAACAATAGCACTTACGTTATCAAATAAATGAGTCAAGTTTTACCACAGCCAAAAGGCACACAAAAGAATAACACTTGAGGATAGCTATACTTGCTACAGTTGGTTGAATATTCATTGAAAATCAAGACCACGAGGAGAATAATTAAGTTAATCTATCTGTGCATAAATAGGTATGTTCTAAGTGGCGAGAGCGTGTCGCAGATGAGTGGACTGCTCGTCACTCGTGGGTAGAGTGGCCGCCACCTCTTCTCCGTAACTTACTATTCCCGTTTCGCAGGAGTACAAGATTTATTCTAACACCCAAATCGATTGGGCGGGCAGCGACAAGCCTAATGACGAGCCTAGTTGCGGCTTCAACAACGAGCTCTGCCCCAAACCCAACACCCACTTGAACAGTATCATAGCGGCGGGGGTGCTGGCGATCCTGCTGTTCTGCGCTGGCGTCATCACCATGAGCATCTACCGGAAATGGAAGATCGAACAGGAAATCGAGGGTTTGCTGTGGAAAATCGACCGGAACGACATCCAAAGTTACTTTGAACGTGATATCGTTTCCAGTCCTAGTCGAGTAAGTAGAATCCTAGATGGTTACAATCAATGTTGACGTTTTCTCTCCTGCAGCTTAGTTTAATAAGCGCGAGCGTAACCTCGTACGAGTCCAGGGGCGGACTGCAAGTTTTCGCAACGACGGCCCAATATCGAGGCGTGGTCGTGCGGATCAAAGAACTGACATTCTCGCGCAAAAAGGACATCTCTAGAGACGTGATGAAGGAGATGAGGCTGCTGAGGGAGTTGAGGCACGACAACATCAACTCTTTCATAGGGGCCTGCGTGGAACCCACCTCATTGCTGCTAGTCACTGATTACTGTGCCAAAGGAAGTCTCTACGTAAGTCGACGAGAAGGCGGCACGAAATAGTTACAGCCCCAACAATTGGAGGCTATAATTATAGGTTGTAGAGGTCACCAGTGGAGGCGGTGTGGGTTTTGTAAATCGATCATAACGGGCACCTAAACATATCTATTTGATTAGCGTCAGCGTTTGAGTCTTTTACCTAACTCTAACTTTCAACTTTTCAGAATTAGCCTCGCCTAACTCTAACTTTCTGGTTTTCAGGATATTATAGAAAATGAAGATATTAAATTGGACAAGATGTTCATCGCGTCGCTAGTGCATGATCTCATTAAAGTAAGCTAACTCACCCCCAACTGCCCCCAAATTGACCTCGGTTCTTGCAGGGCATGTTGTATATACACAACTCTATGCTGTTATGTCACGGGAACTTGAAATCGTCCAATTGCGTGGTAACAAGCCGATGGGTCCTCCAGGTGACCGATTTCGGGTTAGCAGAGATGCGACATTGCGCAGAGAACGACAGCATAGGCGAACACCAGTATTACCGAAGTAGCAATCAGACTTTTCACCCTTTTTTTGGACTAAACCGTTTTCTTTAAGGTTTGTTTTGGAAAGCACCGGAAATTCTACGGAGTCCCAGCGCCTACATCAAGGGCACCCCCAAAGGCGATGTGTACGCTTTTGCCATAATTTTATACGAAATTCTGGGGAGAAGAGGGCCTTTCGGCAACACCGGCTACGAACCAAAAGGTACTTTTTTTAAAAATTCAACATTTTTTTACAATTTTTTTTCTAGAACTCATTGAGTTAGTTAAGCGCGAACCTTTGGAGGGCGAAGAGCCTTTCCGACCTGACGTCGATTTGCTGCTCGACTCCGAACTCACTTGTGACGACTACGTTATTCAATGCATGAAGGATTGCTGGGCTGAAAATCCGGAATTTCGTCCTGACTTTGTTGCCATCAGGAGCCGACTGAAGAGAATGAAGGACGGAAAGTGAGACTCGCGCCCTCGCAATTAACAGGACTTTCATAAATTTCTTTTAGGAGCAAAAACATCATGGATCAAATGATGGACATGATGGTGACGTACGCGAATAATTTGGAGGAAATTGTGACTGAAAGGACGAGGTTATTGTACGAAGAAAAGATGAAAACCGAAGACTTACTTCACAGAATGTTGCCGCAACCTGTTGCTGAAAAACTGACCAGAGGCTACGGGGTCGAGCCGGAATCCTTCGATTTTGTCACCATCTATTTCAGTGACATCGTCGGGTTCACCGCGATGTCAGCAGAAAGCACGCCACTGCAAGTGGTCAACTTCCTGAATGATCTCTATACAGTATTCGACAGGATCATCAAGGGTTACGACGTTTATAAAGTGGAAACCATTGGTGATGCTTACATGGTGGTAAGTTTCTTCCTTTATGTTAACGCTAATGCAGTTTTGATCAACCTACCCTTATTCTATTTTATCCTCTCGCACCTTCAGGGATATGGCTACGACCTTTAAGCGTTTGCACGACGTCTTAAATTACCCTGCAAGGTGTGCAAGTCTACAATATCTCTTGAACTGTTGGCAATTCTGAGTACTACCGCCATGCTATACTTCCTTAATTGTTGCAGGTTTCCGGCTTGCCTATAAGGAACCTCAACCAGCACGCTGGCGAGATTGCTTCCATGGCCCTGGACTTGCTCGCTGCTGTGAAAAATCATTCCATAACGCACCGGCCCAACGAGGTCCTCAAGCTTCGAATCGGCATCCACTCGGGTAGGTTGTGCAACTTCGGGGTAAAATTTGACTAAACTGCGGGGGTTGCAGGTCCGGTGGTGGCGGGAGTGGTGGGTTTGACCATGCCTCGTTACTGCCTCTTCGGCGACACTGTCAACACGGCGTCGCGCATGGAAAGCAACGGAGAGCCCCTCAAGATACATATCAGTTCGCGTTGCAAGGAAGCCCTGGACGAGCTCGGTGGTTACGTCATCGAAGAACGGGGTTTAGTCAACATGAAAGGGAAGGGAGAAGTGCGAACTTACTGGTTGACAGGCGCCACCGAACAAGCAGTACAAAGACGCGAAGTCGACTTAGGGGAACTCCCGCCGCTGTTCTGCAGACCACGGCGGAGTCCCAAACTCAATACGGACTCGAGACAGGCCTCGGTTTGCGGGGGCTTTGGTGGAATGACAAGTCGAAGACATTCGAGCGTCCCTCGAGGTAATTTTCTTTTTGTAGGTGTTTTGGTGTTGCTTTCCGACTTTCTTTTTTCTTTTTCACTTGGTGTAGGATTTAGAGTAGATTTTTGGGTTTTTAATTTCTGCTGGTTACACTTGGAAAATACCGATTTTTCTTCCGCCAGGTACGAGTATCGAAGTGGAAAGCACATCGACACTGCAGAACTCGAGTCCAGTCCCGTCGCGTCATCTTAAAGTAAACCGTCATAACTTGCATGTTCCAGAACAAGGTTCCAAATTGACCATTAACACGTGTTTCGGGAGCCAAATCATTGAAGTCCCCGAGGAATCCAGACGCGGCTTACGGCCCCGCCGCGTTTTATCTAGCATAGCCTCGAGTTCTGACGAACAGAAGAAAAGCCAAAACATGTTGAACAAAGTGCGCGAATCCAAGAGCCTGGACCCTTTACCTTGGATGCGGAATATACCTCCAGAGATTGCGAGACAGTATCTGGAAGTCGCTAACAGGTCAACTAGGTCTCTAGATAACTGTGATAAGTGCGGAGAAATCCAGATAATCGCCATACCAGAAGATAAATTAATTAACAACAATTTTCCCAACGGCAATCTCGTCGCTTTACCGCCAGAAGATAACTATTTAGAAGACGTCCAAGCCCCACTGCTGAACCTTCCGACGAATCCGGCTAAAATCAGGCGAAGAGGCGGGAGTGGGGTAGAAGAACCGCTCCAGGATAACACGTCAAAAAGGTAAGAAACCGACTCGTCTGGAAGTAGAGCGCCAACGAAACAACTTGATATTTGTATCTAGTGTTTATTCTGTTGAAGATGGCGCTCTTCGGAGTCACTACCAGTCAATTGCGACCAATTAGCGGAAAACCAGAACAAAAAGAACCCCACGAAACCCTCGATCAAGAACTGGCTAGTAGGAATCTTCGGCAACGGACTCAAAACTAGCAACACTTCACTGCGAAAAGGCGTCATCAACGACTACAACCTAACCGAGAAAGAAAGTATTGTGTAAACGGTACTGTAATCGCGTATTGTGGAAACATTAATAAAACTAGTCCAATGTTATTAATGATAATTGTCTTGTTTGCTAGGAATACTTAGCGGCGTGTGTGCGGCCATCAACTTCGCCCCTAGTTGCACACCGTAGTATTATAGAGAACTTTATTTTTTGAAGAGACTACTTATTGGTATATTTTCTATGCCTTTTCTGACTATATGATAACTGTTGCATTTATGTTGAATCCACGAGAATTGTGATTGAGATCGAAAGACAACTTGATTGGTGACTTTTTTTTTTGTTGCGTCGCTGTTTTATTTTTTTTGTAACTATCGACGTTTCGTCATTTTTGTGAAATTCACAATTTAGTTATGTCAGTGTCTTTCGATTCGAGTTATGCAACTGAGAACTTCCAGTTTAAGTTACTTTATTTTCCTTATAACTCCCAAAAGTTAGCCGAGGGATGATCGCCCGATTCAGTAACTGAACCGCTCGAATTGACACGCTTTGCAATGTTTCAGTATTTTTTTCTTTGGTTTAAGCGGTCGAAAGGGTGGAGACGTTGCGGGATGGCTCGACACCTTCGTCGATTAATGTGATAGCTATTGAAGATTTTGAACTCTTAATATTTCGATGTAGTTTTTATCAGGCATTAAGAAACACAATGAACGCGATTTTTAAGAATGTGAGATATAGTTTTAAGAAGTGTTTTATATGTAAACATCCGTTACCATTTGCAAGATAGTTGGTATATGTAAATCGAGAACATTTCATTACGAAACTATTGTGATTATATTTTTATAGTAATAAGGTGTTAATTTTTATTGCTGCCTAAATGTTTATTTATTCAGAAGAGCGCTGGGAATTGGGCGTCTAAATGTGAAACGTGCAGGGCCGAATAGATAGCGACAGCATTAAAGGCGTTAACAATTCGGAAGATCTGACTGATCATGGTTGTCGATGGTACAGTACAAGTCAGGATTTTTGTGTTAGAGGCTGTGAATATTTTCTCCATTGTGTAAATAAAATGTGTATTTTCTCGGAAGAATCTAATCTTCGCACTATTGATTGTATGTGCCATTAACTTATAATAAAGTTTATGTATATTGAAGTAAATCACGTGTACATATAGTCTTACTGTAGGTATTGTTTGATAAATATACAATATTTATTTATTAACGTACATGTTTCATTTATTTATCTCCAGTCATGATTGACGTAATTGCGCAATGATCCGGGGGGCATCTTGGCGCCTTCGGGTCTGGATCGCAAACGTCACAAACGGCCCTATCCTTCTTGCCGCCGTACTCCTCCCCTAATTTGATATCCTCGGCCAACAACAAAATCGCGTTTTCCAACAAACAGCTTTCGTAGTCACTCAGCTTCGGCACTCCAAGATTTTTCATCACTCCCCCTGAAACACCACCAACCACAACTTTCTTGTATAGTCAAGATAGAGAAGAGACACGAAGAAAACAAACAACTGCGAGGTAGTTCCTCATATCATGAAAGTGGTACCTGGGCCTAGCACCAGTGGTGCAGCCATGTAGGTGAGTCGGGGGTGCGCCACCGACTTGACGTAAGCGCACTCCACCACATCTGGATGTCCGCGAAGACCTTTGACTAGAGACACTACGAATCTGGCAGCGGCGAACGCTGCAGATAAACAAATCCCGTCGCAAGCTCTGACTCTAATCAAATTATCTCGAGCTTGTCTAACACTCGTCGTGATGTCCTCCAATTCCTCCTGAAACTTCAAGTTGTTTCCTTCACGAGTCAACAATTATTAAATTACGTTGGTGAATTCGGCGCAGGGGGTTGCTTGCGACAACACCGGCACAATGGTCATCTCGGAATGTCCTCCAATTACCGGAACCACGACGCATTCAGGCACCACCCCTTGCACCTCAGCTACGAACTTGTTAGCGCGAACCACGTCTAAAGTGGTTATTCCGAAAACAGCGTAAGGGTTGTAATGGCCGATTTTTTTCAAAATTTCGCTAGCCATAGGTACAATGCTGTTAATAGGTTCGGTTGCTATCGCTATTAGGGCCTGGAATTTTTATTTTTTTTAATAAATTTTCCGAAATTATTAACTTACTCTGGGACAAGTGGTGGCAATGTCTGTAATAACTTCTTTGACTATTGGGGCGTTTTTGTCCAATTGGGCTTTATCACCCAGAGACTCACTTGAAGCGGCACTAGCCAACACCACAATCACGTTCGAGTTCTGCGAAAAATTTCAAATTTTTAGAAAATAAATTTAGGGACTTACTTCCAGCGCCTTTTTGAGCTCTTTCTTGCCATTGAACGAAAACACTTTGCATCTTGTGTCGACGAAATTAAGGTCTTTAACGAAAGCGTGTAAGGGTTTCGTGTCGTAGAGGCATAACTCGTCAATGAAGGCGCATTGCTTCAGCATTAGGGCCAATGATTGACCGATGTTGCCTAAAGTGGATGATGGGAAGTTGAAGCTTTGAGTTATTGAAACTCACCTTCAGCCCCAACTAGAGTCACTTTCATTACATTTGAAACACTGTAGTTTCTTGCGAGATTTGGGGTGTTTCGTGGTAAGGAACTGAAGAAACCGGTTACATTTAATTTTTGCATTAACGACGCCACTTTGGTTATCGTCATGTTGATTTACTTCATTAATTTTGTTGTGCTTGACTCTAAAAAACGTCACAACTGACGTCAGTGTGTTTCTTGTCATTTTAAGGGTTTAACCGGGTTTAACTTATCATATCAGAATCTTACAATTATTTTGATTTTGTATTTATAACGAATCTCTTGTTGATTTAAAAAATCGGAATCGAAATGAACATCGGGAGGGTCTGTGGTCTGCGGCAAAAGAGTTGAAGAAGTAAGTAAGTAGTTGCATTTATTCTCTCAATCACATAACTTAACTTTCAATAATAATCACATAATGAACAAAGATTGCGTGAATCCCAGGGGCCGCGTTCAGCTCCTCCCTTCGGAACACGTTCTCACAGGCTTATCCTACCCCCCAGAAAAAAGTCTGATTTTCCACGCTACCCCTGCAAACACCAAGAACAACAAATATCTCAAATTTAAAACAAAGTAAGAAAGGACTATAAGCATAAGAATACTATATAACGGGTGTCCCATTTGCTGAAACATCATAAGGAAATATTATGTCAAACACTCATATACAGCATGGGGCAATAGTGCGCCCGACTTTGATAGCTCGAGTTCTATGATAGGTAGAAATTTGATTTAAAAACACAGATAAACTAGAGGAAGAAGTCTATATCCGAAAATTATTTTTGAACATACAGGGTGAGCCAACACAAGTATACAGAGGCAAGTGAGAGTTTTTTAAATAGAATGTGGTGTGTAAAAGAAGATTTTTCCGAGCTTTTTCCTAGACTCTTTTCAATCCAGTATTATTGCTGACTATTTCCAAACCACTTGGATGTAGCGATTTTTTTTGTTCAAATAATGGCATCTGCAGATGCATGTTAAAAAATCACTACAGTCACAATTATAAGTTTTAAGAAAAAATTATGTAAAGACTAGTTATGAAACATCTGTGGAATGTCTTTGAATTGTTTTAACTTTTAAAAAATTATACAGGGTGGCTAAATTTAATTTTTCAATTTAGAACTTTTTGAATTTAATTTTCTCCATTTTTTCAAATAGAACACCCTGTATATTTTTTATCGGTATGATGTAGAAACTAAATACAAACATTTTTTGTATGTACACCTCTATAGCTATTTGTAACCATTTTCGATTTATCGCCCAATAATTACAAAAATCAAGAATAATCCTGAATAATTAGATTGTTTTTCATTTTACTCGACAGATAAAATTGTAATAAGTTCTCCAGATGTTCTGTTTTTTTGCATTTTATATTACCCGACAAGAAATACACATTTATCGCAGTTACCTGTCGTCAGTTGTCATTTTTGTGTCTATTTTGAAACATTCGAAGTTTTTTGTCGAGTTATTTGGAAAACGATCTAATTTTTTAGGATTATTTTTGAATTTTGTAATTATTTGGCAATATCTCGAAAATGGTTACAAATAGCCATAGGGGTGTGCATACAAAAAATATTCGTCTTTAGTTTCTACATCATATCGTTAAAAAATATACAGGGTTGTTCTATTTGAAAAAATGGAGAAAATTAAATTCAAAAAGTTTTAAATTAAAAAATTAAATTTAGCCACCCTGTATAATTTTTCTAAAATTAAAACGGATTAAAGACATTCCACAGATGTTTTCTAAGTAGTCTTTGCATATTTTTTTCTTAGAAATCGTAATTGTAACAGTAGTGATTTTTTTAACATGCATCTACAGATGCCATTATTTTAACAAAAAAAATCGCTACATCCAAGTATTTTGGAAATAGTCAGCAATAATATTGGATTGAAAAGAGTCTAGAAAAAGGCCCCGAAAAATCTTCTTTCACACACCACATTTTATTAAAAAAACTCTCACTTGCCCCTGTATAATTGTCTTGGCTCACCCTGTATGTTCAAAAATAATTTCCGGTTATAGACTTGGTTCCCTAGTTTATATGTGTTTTAAATCAAATTTCTACCTACCATAGAACTCGAGCTATCGAACTCGGGCGCACTATTGCTCCACCCTGTATATCGGTGTCCCAGCTGCTGAAACATAAGGAAATATTATGTCAAACACTGATATATAGTTTTATACATACAATTATTAATGAAACGCTTTGTATACTTGTACTTTCGGTCCGACCAACTCATTAAGTACTAATGAGGTGGTAGGGGTCCTAACTGGGCAACATCGACTTGAAAATTCCTATTGGGGGTGCAGCTGTCAGAGAACTGCTATTGACTTTTTTTACTTTTTAAATTTAATTTTTGCATTTATATTATTATTCCTTTAAAACTTTTATTATTATTTTTAATTTTTTTTAGTCCTGATAATAATTATTTGTACCATCACTAGCAGCCTTTTTGGTCTTGTTGACGCAACTGATTCAAATCGTCCAATTTTACCGCTATTTCGGAGGTGCCAACCAAAGCCACAACAAAAATTGTTTTATTTTTTCCTGCTAATTTCGCATTCCTGCAATATATTCCTGGAACCTGGAACCTCACTCGTAATGGTATTAGTTTTACCCATGTTTTACCTGCCCTATCTTAATATTACCATCCCTAATTTTGTATTAGCTTAATTTACCTATTTTTATCCCCGAACTGTCACGATTCCGTCCTGTGGCTAACGAGCGGTGTTGGTGTTCTCGTCCTTTCTTTGACCATTGCACATCGCACGAGCTTTTAGGTTAAGTTACAAACCGTGAATAATATAAAAGTTACTTATAATCGTGGAAACTCGCTAGAATTTTCTCTTTTATATTATGGCAGACACTACAAAGGTGAGTCCAGGGATGGAACCCTTCTCCCCCTCGAAATCGGTTTTTATCGCACTTGCTGCATGTGTTTTTCTTGACAGTTTTCAGTCGTCATTTTTTCATATTTTCACCCCGAAACTTCCAAATTCTCAGCAATTAAATGTCTCAAAGTGAAATTTTTGATGATTGGGAAAGCTCCTTGGAGTACCAGCAGGTTTTTGCTTTTGTTCTTTGAGGACTGATTTGACTCCACTGTTTTCAGGTGTTGGAATATAAAGATAGTTTGAAGCAAGAAGCGGAGGAATTGCTGCTGAAGGGCTTCCCTGCAACGATAGTCAAGCTCAACGCTTTACTTGAAACTCCCCACTTTAAGCATAGAAAATTCACGGATGTGCATCAGGAACTGAACATTCCGGTTCCAGATCCCATCGTGCTGAACAGCCACTCTGACCTGCCTCCAGCTAAGAAGGCCAAGTATGACAATAGCATATCGCAAGATGGGACGAAAGTTATGATTTTACCGACCGGCTCGGTATCCACCAACAGAAATCTAGTGGAGCTCGTCGAGTTGGTCAAACCCCACATCCGCAAACTCGTCGAAGACTCCAACACGGTAAGCCAGAATTTCGTTTTAAGCCCCCGACCCCGGGGAGCGACCAAAATCTCACCACAACGCCAACTGTCAATTTAACTGGTTAAGGATATAGCAAAAGTTGCAGCCAGAGTCATGTAGAATTATTGAACGTGAGTGACGTCAGCGTAACGACTCGCCTTACTTTCCTTTGTTTTCTTTAGGCGCACTTGACAGTTGACAACTGTCGGTGTTTTGCTCACCCATCAGGTCGTGTCTTAACCGCTTTTACGCTTCAGTAAAAATTAAGTAACGAAACTGAAAAACGTTAAAAATTAAAGGTTAGGTTTGTGGTACGCCGCACTGGCTTTAGTACCTGTCAGAGTTGGCGAGTTCGGCAAGATAGCGGTGCTTCATAAGAGCTAATGCGCATGCGCCCTTAATATTCGTTCTTTTCTTGCAGATGAAGATGTGGATCTCGTTCATGATTCCTAAGATCGAGGACGGCAACAACTTTGGCGTGTCAATCCAGGAGGACACTTTGGCTGAGGTGCAGTCCGTTGAATCGGAGGCGGCCGCCTTCTTTGACCAGATATCAAGGTACTTCATCTCAAGGGCTAAAGTGATCTCCAAGGTGGCTAAGTACCCCCACATAGAGGACTACAGACGGGCGGTTCAGGAACTCGACGAAAAGGAATATCTTAGTTTATGGTTGGTAATGTGCGAGATCCGTAATCGATACTGTGCCCTACACGACATCGTTGTGAAAAATCTCGATAAAATCAAGAAACCGCGATCCACCAATGCCACCGAATCCCTGTATTAAGAGCTATCTTAATAAATTCTATTTCATTCTTGTACTGTAACTCTCCTGAGTTGTTTTTTTTTTCGTTTATATTTTTTTGTATGTGCAGTGTGACTCTCGAGTATTATAAAAATATTTTCGTAAGTGATTTACTTGTAAAATTCTGTTATGATTAAGGGTTTTGTAGCGACACTAGCAGTGGCATTAAAACTGTTGGGATTTTCAACCACTCTCGTTAATTTAGCCTCCTTATCTTGGATCAATGGCCAGGTTGCGCTGTTGATCCCTGCCTGACCGTCTGAGGTACAATAATCACCTTCAGAGTAGCGCACCCCATAAGAAACTCCCCTCGCTCCTCTATTCTTTCAGTTTCTAGTCTTTAGACGATCTAGTTTTTCAAACGATCTAGATTTAACTTTGTCAAATAAAAATCTAGTTAGGCCTGACAGAAAGTTCGGCGCATGCGCTGTTTACAGACTCTCCTTCCGTTTCAATTTTTCGAGCAAATTGTTGCAGATATGAAGGTAAAACTGGTTGGGAATTGAATAAGAGCAACCATTAAATACATTTTTATTTAGAACATCCTTTATATACATATCAAAAGAATAATATTAATCTTAGCTCCTAACTTCAATATACAAAATGTCTGTACTTACTGTAGTATGGAAATGTTCAGTATTGAAAAAGATGCAGTACAGGGTTCTCAACCAAAGACGGCTATGGTAATAATTTTCTAGACACAGCGGTATGTGCGGCCATCAGCAGAGATAATGTCCACCTGTTGAACTTTAAACTCTGTTATTTTCCAGACATTAAAATTCATATTTATGCCAAGCATATAACGGAATAGAACAGATGTATTGGGTTTCGTTTACCTATTATATCATCTGTAGAAAAAGTTTAGATTTTAAAAGTGAGATGAACATTATCTCTGCTGATGGCTGTACAGTCGGGTACCTTGAGAATGTCCACTCGTGTCTGCCCTTTTTAG
This sequence comes from Schizotus pectinicornis, assembly GCA_951805265.1. NCBI lineage: Eukaryota > Metazoa > Arthropoda > Insecta > Coleoptera > Pyrochroidae > Schizotus > Schizotus pectinicornis. The sequence goes on from OX638207.1 coordinate 6,721,898, forward strand.
GTGTCGTTGTAAAGTGAAAAAAACCTTACGATTCGACGATGGCCCCAAAAAGTTGACAACAAGACCGATTTCAGACTGTAGCGGCGAAAATTGAAACTAAAACGTGTGCTAATAATAATACTAATGAACCTTTGTCACATTTTCAACCTGAACATGACTAACGGAGTTCAGCTGCAAAATCGATAAAATTACCCAAACCCAGCAACTTAGTATAAAAATAATTTCAGCACGTTATCACAAATGAGTATTTTAGTTTAGTCCGAAAATGTCAGATCAGTTTCTATTTTTAACCAAAACGACCTTAAATTAAAACTAAATTACGGATACAGTAACACCCAGCATTAATACAACGTACATATTTAGATATGTACAGCTCTTTCATTATTACCATTGTTGGAAACAACAGCCAACAAATGCCTAGTGCTAGATCCACTAGTGTAGCTATCGCCACTACTTCTGGCGCTAGCGTGAGACATGGGGGTGCCGGGCAGCCGCTGCGGGGTGCTCTCAACTGAACTCGTGGGCGCCGTACTTTCATACAGAGGACCTCCAGAAGCCGGTGCAGGTTCTTCCGGAGTATAATAATCAGATTCGTCGCCTCGCTCCTCTCCGTTACTCCCTAAAAGAAATTATTAAAAACAAAAAATTATAACCTCTCCCCTAAATTGTTTTACTATAATTTTTGTTCTTCTCGAGGGGTCGAGATGAATTATCGTCGTGATCCGTGTCAGTATCATCGATGGGTTCGACAACATCCGCCATGTTCAGTGCCAAATTGTTCCCGTTCCTGACGCTCTCGGTGTTTTGCAACAACGGCGATAACTTTTCCGCTTCACTGTCTTCATCCACATTCTCGTCCTTCTCCGATTTCTCGTTAACATGTTTGACCGAATCCCTGGTTCGGTGCTTAATTCTGGGACTAGTCGCCTCTTTTTGTTCGGATAACAAGGGACATTTCGGGGTTTCTTTGTTGTCCTCGTCACGAGTTGTCATCAGAACCCCGTACTGAGAATTAACTAAATTAGGGGAGCGATTAATTTTGGCGCGAAACAATACCTCGGGAGTGGAAGGATCGGACCCTTTGCCCTTTAACGGGGTACGATCGATGCTGCGGTTCAAGATTTGGGCGGCCTGGATGGCGTGCTCGCTATCGGGAGTTTCGACCAGGTCCGGCATCGCCGACGGGGGCTGACGAGGGATGCAGGGACCGTTGAGGGCCTCGATCAACGAAACGGCCTCATAGCCCGGCGGGATGTTGTCGCAACTTCCCTACAGCAACCCCAACGTATGCAAGAACAATTTCGGCGCAGAAATTAACAGAAAGAAACAACCCCAACGTATAAAAGGAAGTTTTTGGGGCAGAAATTAATAGAAAGAAACAACCCCAAAAAATATGTAGAAAAAAGTTTTGGGCGCAAAAATAAGTAAAAAAATCAATACAATTCGAGATTTTATTGGTGAGGGGTTCTACTTACGTCAGGCGGGTTTATGGGGGGCAAATTGGGGTTAGCGCACTTCTGCAAGGCCCTGATTTGCAACAGCGCCCTGAATGGCGCCCTGCAAATTGGACAGTTGTTCGCCTGATACCGCAGCGAGTCGGCGCAAGAGTTGCACAAACACAAATGGCGACACGGTAGAATCAAAGTATCTCTGACGTCACACATACAGATGACACACTCTGACCCGTTATCTTCAGTATCGTCGTCCCCAGCTTGCTGAAACTAGATATCGATCGTAGACCAAAACCAACGCCATTTTGTTATTACCTTATCGTTATTTTTGTTTTCGATACCGTAAATCTCTTGCAACAAATAGCAGAGCCCGTCCACAAACAATTTTTGTTTCAGGGCCTTCAGGACGTAAGTGCCATCCGTGATTTTTTCAGCAGTAGCAACAGTGGTGTGAGACTGCCTCATTTCTGCAAAATTTTAAAATCTAGCTTTAGATTCTGATCCGGCTCAAAGGATCTTTTCAATTACAATCTCTTTACGGTACCTAGCAGTAAAATTATTAACTCTCTTTAGGTATGTAAAATTTGCTCGAAAAAAGCAGAATTGTTGAAAGGTCCTTAGAGACGGATTTTCGGTTAAAAATCTATTGCCTACGAACCCTCTGGGCCTTCCTCAACGACGCAGTGGATGGCGATCGGGATTATTTCGCGGTCAACGTCGTAAAGAAGCTCATCTTCTGAATACTTGGACGGGTCAAAAACGTGGGTCATTTGGCAAAATTGCTGATTGGCTCCGCGCTTATAGTGGAAAGTTTCTGACGTCACCGAGGGGTCTCGCGGCAAATACCTTAATTAAATAACTCAACAAAATTTCGTTATAACAACAAAAATAAAACTTACGTGACCCCACCTGGGGTAAATTCTTCGGTACAAAAGTAATAAATTGTTATTGCACAACGTACATCACAGTCAAAAGTAAATTCGATATTGAAAGCGGAACCTTTTCCCAACTCAACGTCCCTCAAATCGCGCTCGTTTTTCTCTATGGTCGGTTTACAATAATCCATTGGAGCGCGAACAAACCTCAAAGATTCCTTCCGGATATTGACCAGGCTTTTGAGGGTCTTAGTGGGTTCATTGGGCTGCGGAGGAGGGTAGGGAAACTGCAACTATCACGTTAATAACAATGGTTTCAACAACACTTGAACTCACAGGGGTTGGGCGGCTACCAAGAAAGTTCAAGTCGGAGTTCTCGCCAAACAAATAAGACTCCGGCTGGGGGGTGTCAAAGCGCTCGCCCCCCATTATGAAGTGGCTCCCAAAGTAGTTGCCTTAAATCAAGGGTTTAGAAGAAGCCTTCAGTTGGGGAAGGGATGGTTACCTGATCTCGGAGGGTACTTGTAGGCGTGGGTGGACACCACGTCAACTTCCTCGACCCCAGCGTGCTGTCTACTTGTTAAGGCCCCCATTTTTCGGACGAAAAGGGCGCTTTTTGTTGATTTCTGCTAATTTAAGCCTAGTTTGACATGTCAATATTTTGACCTATGTCAAAAGTGACGTAACCAGGGGCGGCGAAGATTGCCCTTAATAGAATTGAGATAATTTTAAGTAAATGTTACCGTAATCAACTCACTCTTACTGGGTTAAGAGTAAAATTACGCAGATTTGGTTTTCAGACTGGAGAGCTACAAAAAGTTGGTTTTATTAATGTCAGAAGTAAGTACACAGAAATGTTAATTTCTTTATTGCCCGCCACTGGTCGTCACGAAGTAACCAGTAGTAACTCGGCAACATAACGACTAGAAATTCCCTAAAGGAGATCAGCTGTGGAAATCAAAATCCAGAATACGCCCAAAGGTCTTGAGCCGAAAAATTGATTTTTTGGCAAATTGTGATAAAATGCCATGGAGTCGGACGAGCCTAACCCAGAAGTCGAAAAGCGCGTGACCGTCGAAGAATTGAACATTGAAATATTGCCAATTATTTACGAAATTGTTCGCAGGTATTTTTTGACACTCTGCCAAGTACTTTACATAACAACTTTTCCGAATTTCAGCGTTGAAAAGGACCACCACGACAACACTGCGAAGACCCGCGAATCCCAGGACTGTTCCCAGAAGGTTTTGGAGTTGCAAAAGCGCCTAGATCAAGTTCGAGCGGAGGTAAAAACCTAAACCCACCCTAACCTCACTCTTGTTAACACATGTTTTTAGATCCGTTTACTGCCGGGCATCGAATTCAGCAAGGAGCAACAACTCAACCACTTGGAGGCCTTGAAAACGCAACTGAAGCTGAAACAAGAACTTTTGCACAAATATCGTTACAGCTACTCCTTTGAAGTTTCAAAATCCTAAATGTTTCTTTTGCCACAATGGTGTTTCGCTTCATCATCAGAATTTTGGCTAACAATGAACAGTTGGTGCAGAAACTAAGTGAATCGTATCCTATGCGAAAAACTGCGCAATTGGTCGTGCGTGTTATGTACCATGGCAAATATTTTGTAGAACAGAAAGGACTGGACAAAAAGATAACTCCCGAGGAATTTAGGCGGGTGATGCGAGAAATCTCCCAAAATTTGCAGGGCCAAATCAAGCAAGCTTCTGACAACATCAAGAAGAAAATGAAATAATGGCGAGTTCAATCATTTTTATTGGATCCCATGAAAAAAGTTCCAACAACAATCTCAAACATTTATTCTGCGTTAATCTTTGGGACGTTTTATTCAGAATTTTCGCCTCTTTTGTACCGCCAGTCACGAAGGGTTATCGAAAAATTTACGTCGATTTTTTGGGGCCCAGTTTGGCCCTAACGTTATTGACTGCTTTTATTAATTATGGCAACTCTCTCAAGCTGACGAATTTTGGCCAATCCCCCACCGAATCGCTGTTGATTTTTAGTGTTTTAATGCCTGTTTTGTCTTTTATTTTGTGTAAATTGGGAAGATCATCTATCACTTTGTGCGAAACTGCATCGTTGACAGGTTACGCTTTGTACGGCCATTTATTTACTTTGGTCGTTTCATTTTTATGTTTCGAGGAACGCAGCAATTTCTTCTTTTTTGTTTGTTTAATTTTTTTCGGAGGCCTCAGCACGCTGAGAGTAGCCCTAGTGGTTCTAGGAACCATCCCAGTGCCTGCTGCGAGATTATTGATTTGTACCATAATTTCAGTTGTTAATATTCTGTATCTCATCTTTGTACATTTTGCGTACATGCACCACACGTTTACTACTTATAGAAGGGGGTGAAAGGGATGTACCTTGTAATAAAGTGGATGGACTAGAAACTAGAGGAGTTTGATTGATTACCCAGAAATTACTTTGAACATTTATATTGGAAAGACACCAACGTAAGTTTTGTACATTCCAATTAATTGTTTAAAAAAATACTAGTAGTAGCAGCACTTAATGTTACTTGTAGACCAGGGAATTTAAACACTTTGGAAAAAAACAAATACGTAAGTTTCCCAAATCTCAAAAATATTAATTTTTCCACGTCTTGTGACAGCTTCTAAAACATCTTTTACAGAATTTGTTTATCTTTTTCCAAAGTGGAACTCCTAATAGGATTCCTTATACAATTTATTAGGCAAATAAATTTGATTAGGAACACTTTTAGGAGTTGGAAAGACCTGCCCTAAAAGTACATTTAACACTACCTAAAACTTTCTCTGATAATTAGACGTGTAAACAAGGTCAATTCTATTAATCCCAAGTTGTCACAACTTCAGTTATAGAAATGATAAAATAAAAACAGTTCTTAAATAATATTTAGAGACCTATTGACCTTTTCAGAAAGTTGCCTTATCAAATTAAAGATTACTGATGCAGTTGGAAGTCGGCAAAGACTATGTCACTCAAACTGACTCAGAAAAGTGCTCGCAGTCAGAACTAAAATAAAAATTCTTTTAATTTAAATAACATCTGGTTTACATTTAGTAAAAAACTTGCAATTTTGATTGTTTCATAAGAACACACTTAGATGGCGCACTATTAAAAAAGGCCAATGCTATTAAGCTGGATAAGGTGATGTAATAAGCTCACAACAAAGCATCTACCCAACGTAACCACGTAATGTTATTAAACTCTAATAATTAACCTGTCATGCCTTGAAGTTACGTTGCGTTTGCTTACGTTGAGTTGGTCTCTAAATGTCGATTTATCAAATAAAAGGAACACGATAGAATAAATATTTTTGCAAATTACTGCCTTGCAGTGACATTTGACGATTATTTAGAAAACTAACATGTATACTTTGTACTGAAATGGACAATGAATCGAATCCTCGATGATAATTTTGTGCTATCTGATAAAAAAATATAAATTTATTGCACCTTGGTAGCAGTTTGGTTGGGAATGGAAGCGGCAATATTGGTCGTTTCCACCAACGGCTTTGAACCGCCGCTGCTGTTGCCAGACTTGCCGCGTCCTCCCCTCCTCCCCCTACCCTTCTTCGCCCCGGACTTTTGCCCGGAATTCTCCCTCTTGTCTGTACTTCCCTCGAACGTCGTCCCTTCAGTTGCCGTTCCGATCTCTGAAAACTAAAAACAAAACTTAAATAAGATTGCGAATCAATTCGGGCTCCAAAACCATTCAGAACCGCAACTGATAACAATTGAGTCACTGGGTGTCATTAGTTACACAAATGACCACCAGGGGCGCTGTGCCAGCTATCAACCATATCAACCGCTTTGGAATGATGATTTGGGGTCACAACTAACCTCTTGCAGTCCCTGCACGTTCCTGTTCGTTGTGGTGATGGGTTTCTGTTGTTGATGCACCCCGCTCCGCTGTTGTTTGTTTTGTTTGGCGCGATTGCCGGGATGCGTCGGCGTGGTTTGGGTGATGATTCTGACGATGTTGCCAACCGCTTTTGTTCTGCCTTCACGAAACACCATCCGTTGACCGGGAGTCATGTATTCGGGATGTTTAATGAACCGAAAATGAATGACGGCTTTGTCGCCGGTCCTCAAACAGTCCCTCGACATCTTCAGAATACTGGCGGTTTGCCGAATACTACCGCAATGAACTGACGAACGACAGAGCGTTAGAAGCGTACAAAATTGAACAGTGGTATTTACCCATAGCCTGGTAGCGCGAGCTGATCGTGGTCGGATGGTGTAACACGAGAATTTCGCCCTCAAACTCCCAGCACGCCTGAGGATTGAGAGTCGGTGATACCATTACCATTCCTTTTCGAATTTGGGACCGCTTGATCTGCAGCAATAGAAATTAATGTTTATTATTTGTTAATGGTCGAGATAAAACAGGTACCTTTTTTAAGGCGAAACTGGCCGTTTGACCCGCCCGCACTTCTTTCACCGCCATCCTCTTCCTGTGAATACTTTTTACGGCTATCGGCTGGAAATGGCCTAAAGGGTCGGGGCCCAGCATCAAGGTATCGTTCAGCCGGATCACACCCTTCAGCGTGGTTCCGGAAACCACCGTCCCAACGCCCTAATAAACAAAATATTATTAATGCGCCGAAAAACATGTACACCGAAAATGTCAACAGAGGGCGCTAGAAGAGGTGGAGTTCAGTCAAAGCCAAGGTAGAGACGACATGTATGAAAGTGAATACAGTTTGAGATACATCACTGGTTTCTTGCTCAATAAAGCTATAGGGTGGTCCCAAATGGCTGGATGTGCCGCTTACCTAACATTCATTACCAACTTTACTTTACCGAACTTTAACTATTCTGACACGTACCAGTGTCAATGCGGCATACCACAAGCGTTTAAGAACACTGGTTTTTAGTTAAAAAGGCAATAATAAGCGCACAAGCGGTTAAACGCGACCTGAGAAACAAGCAAAATACCTTGTAGACCACTGACAGTTATCAAGAGTCAACAAACAGAAGTAAGTTTTGTCAAACTTGGGGAGACTGTAAGTACGCGAACATCACGTTCAATCATTCTGAGTAACACTGTATGTCTACGGTAATAAAGCTGCAATTTTTTACTGTTTGACAATTAACATGCGGGGTCTAATCTAACTTGACAAACTGTTTTACTTGGAAAAAAAGGAGGGCAAGTTGAAAAACCTCGAGCTTACAGGAACAGAGTAAGTGTCGTCAATTTGGAACTCTGCCGGCTCATTCTCGTGATACTCCATGCGCGTTGTTAGTAGATTCAGAAACGTCTGCAGCAACCCTAAATTTTCTCCGGAGACGTTGGAGACTTGAAAAATCGGACACAGCCTGAAACGTGAGAAATTAATTATGCGACAACTTTCAGACTATTCAAAAAAAACCTTTCAGATACGAAATTAGTAGCACTCAAAACAACTTCGTCGCTAGTTCTAACCATCACTGGTACTTTCCTGCAGCCGGGCGACTTCAAGATTCTAACCAACATCTTCAAGTTGTCCTGTAGAACATTGGCGGGACACATGTCTATTTTGGTGACCACAACGAAAACAGGAACCGATAAAGCCAGGGCCAGCCCCAGGTGCTCCTTGGTCATGCCAATGATGCCCGCATTGGCACCCACCTGCAATAGTTAACGATTAGTCAGACGGCCGCAAGTGGCGCCACTATCGGCAACAGGGTAGCCTTGATGTCCTTAAAACACCGACTAATTCGTTTCTATATTTGTCCAATAAATTCGAAGTAACTGACTAATATAAAAGGATTCAAAAATAGCGCCATCTATGGTGAATTGATTAGAAGTAAAAAATTTCAACTTTAACATTTCTACGTATAAGTACAACTATTGTTTAAACTCTGCAAGTACCATTAACATTCCGAAATCTGGCGCATGCCCCGTCATGCCGAAAACGGTGGTCTTTAGGTACCGCTCGTGTCCGGCCAAATCGATGAAAGTGATGACTTTGGAGCTCTTCTCGCAAATTTTCACCCAATCTAGGGCTCCGTGTTCCGGTTTGTTAACAACGTTGCCTTCGCCATCGAAACCGAGAATGTCGTTACCAACCGAACTGGTCCGACCAGACTCCATTTCGTGCTTGTGACGGAACAGCTTCTGGCGGGCATGTCCTCGACCATTATCCAACTCGCCGTGCGTCAACACGCCCAACAAAGTCGATTTGCCCGCGTCCACGTTCCCCACCACCGCCACTCGAATCTCCAGGAAGTCTGGAAACACCCAAATAAATATTCTCAGCGGACGTCAACTGCCTAATTACTGCAATTGTGTTTTTTTACAAAAATAACATTGTAACTATCAAGTTGAATGAATTAGTATTTCTTTGTATCTCTAATAATGCTTAAAACTAGAAACTCAATCTATAGTCTAGTTTTTTAATTCAGGAAATCGCCGCTGGCGGCGCTGTTACTGGTGGGCAAGATGGGCAAGTGCAGATGGACTGGCTGCGAAAAATTAACAGACCTGTTTGTCCCAACACCCTCCTGATCAAGTACTGTGAGACTACCCCCCTGATGTCCTTTCTCTCTCTCAACTTGACGCAACTGCACTCGAGTGTAGTTGCTAGTGATTGTAGGGTGGCCACGGCGGCACCAAGTTCGTCCTCCAACAGTCCATTCTCGCTGCCGTCTTCAGAGCCTCCAATCTGTGACGGATATATTAACAAATTGTGGCTTAACTTGACTGAATTACCTCCAAAATGACTTCACCTCGCCCCTCCCCCAGTTGCTGCTTGAGTCGTTGTAGAAGAAGCTCGAATTGTTCTTCGCTGGGCGCGATGAGGATGCTGCGGCCCAGGATTTTGTCGAATTCCGAGTTCTTCACGCTCTTGTCCGCAAAAGAACTTAGAGTTTCTCTTGTGTCACCCATGTTAACTAATGTTGTCGAATTGCTTAAACTGTACGGAACCTTGTGATCATGTTCCAAAATTTGAATCCGGTGTAGTTGATGTTGTATTCCAGCACTAGCATACCTGGTGTAAAAGCCTGAAACAGTTCCTACCCCTATCAACAACAAATGATGACAGCCACTTTTTGGAGTATAAATAGATTGATGCTAAAATAGTTTGTGGACTTTTGTCGTTGCCAGAGCTTGAAATTGCATTAATTTACGTACTAGTTCCGAAAACTGCGCCAAATAGTATTTATGTAACATGCAAGTTCCTTGCATATGGTGCAATTTTACATAACATTTTCGCGTCTATTTCCGGGAATGATTTACTGAGACCAATGAGTCTATAAGTAAAATAGACCAAATGCCTCCAAATTTTGCCAGAATTGAGTCGTTTTCATTTATAACAACATAAATATTTACATACTTTTTGCAGGTAACTCGGTTGTCAACTTGACACTTCGGCACCAGCTGGCTCAACAGTTACCAACATTACGCCCAGGCCGCAAAAACCCTTAATAAATTCACCCTTAAATCAAATTTAACCAAATAAAATTGCTGCATTGCTAAATATAAAGATAGCATTATCTCGACGTAACTCTCTTGGTAAGAAACTCTAAAGATAATTACCATAATTGTTATAATAAAGTGCTGGTGTTGGAATATAACTGTTGGTGTAACTGCGAGCGCCGACTTTGACGTCTCCGTTTTGACAACAATGCAAGAACGTCACTAACGTCAAACGTCAAAGTATTGTCACAAACGTCGAACGTTACTTGGGGCAGTGATTTACCCCATTATGGACAACTACGAGAGTGTTTTGCTTGTGAAACCCGAAGTGTTCGTGTTTAACATCCCCCCGAGATCTTCCAACAGAGGCTACAGGTGATTGTCCCATTCATTCCGAGAGCTGTTGAGCACCTCCTTATCGTCTGGAAACATCCGCCCCTTTCCGCCAGGTTTGCCGTGAAACCGTTTGATTTTGGCCGATTTCAGAGCTGCAGATTGGAATTTAGCGGAGCCCGCCTGGACGGGCCGCATGCGCCTCATTTCCAAAGGGGGCGAAGTCGCCATCAAGCTTGAAGACAAGAACTCTGGCGAACTCTTCGCCAAATGTCCCATCGAAACATATCCGGGTCTCGCAATCGAATCAGTCACGGACTCATCACGGTACTTTGTGCTTCGGATCCAGGACGATAACGGTTTATTAAAATACGGCGAACCCAGACCCACCAATCAATTTTGTTAATTATAGGCCGAACAGCTTTTATTGGCATTGGATTCGGGGACAGATCCGACTCTTTCGACCTAAACGTTGCGCTCCAGGACCACTTCAAGTGGTTGAAGAAAGAAAAACAAATCAGTGAAGAACCCAACGCTCCTGCCCTAGACCTGGGCTTCAAAGAGGGCGAAACCATCAAAATCAACATGAAAATTACGGTAAAAAAAACGAAGGTTTTATTAAAACAACCAAGGTTGTTGTTCACTTAACACCCGTTCAATAATTGACTGAATTAGTGATGTTGTGTCAATTTGTAGAAAAAAGACGGTTCTGAGGGAAGTAGCAGAACGAAGGCGAAAGCCGGAGCAGCGGGAGGTTTGGGGTTGTTGCCGCCGCCTCCCGGTGGTAAACTTCCCGCGCCTCCAGGAAGCTCGCCCGCGGGATCTCCAGCGCACGTGCCAAAGGCCGAGAATTCAACAGGGACAGAATCGTGGGGCGAATTTGCTTCGGCCACGGCGAGGTAATTGTTGCTTTTTTGTAGATTTTGACTTATCGCTTTTTTGCAGCGCCCCCTCGGCATCAGTGCCGGCGTCAACGAACAGTAATTGGGTGCAGTTTTAATTGTAGTGAAGAAAATCGTACTGTTACTAAGGGTAGACCTCTCTCGAAGTAGTGAATCTGTTAGTTTATCTGGTGACATGTTGTGATTCACTGCAATAATATCATCTACAAATAAAACGTATTTTTATTGCAGATTTATTGTATGATAAATATAACGATTATATAATATACATTGTACTAATATGGAGATTTATTGTTCAGAATAATATATTGTGCTTAAATATTATAGTATTTATAAGAGTTAGCTTTCAAAACGTTTTACTTCTCTTGTTTTGTTGTATTTTTAAAACTCCTAAATTGTTGATCAAATTCTGTCATCTGTTGCACTATCGGACATTCCAAATGTTTATTAGTATAAGTCTTGTTTAGTTTATTATCCATTGTTTATAAACACCACGTGATTGAATAAAATATTTCAGTTATCTCATTTTTTTCTGTTGGTGATCTAAAATGTATCAATATTTCTTACCCAACGTTCGTCATTCTTAGAATTTATTAAATGAAGAAAGTTAAATTTTAAAGTATTCAGAAGCAGAAGACAACTACTTGGCAGTGTTCAGAACACAACTGCTCGGCGGTGTTCAGAACACAACTGCTCGGTAGTGTTCAGAACACAACTACTCGGTAGCGTTCAGAACACAACTACTCGGCAGTGTTCAGAACACAACTACTCGGCAGTGTTCAGAACACAACTACTTGGCAGTGTTCAGAACACAACTACTCGGCAGTGTTCAGAACACAACTACTCGGCAGTGTTCAGAACACAACTACTTGACAATGTCCATACAACAACTATTTGGTAGTGTTCGAAGCAGACTAATATGTGTAACTTTTTAACTCAGATTAATATGCCTAGTTTTCTTAGGGCCAGTTTTATGAAAGTCGGATAAGCATTGGAATAACTATTCCGGACTAAGGGCCGGTTTACATACCTTCGGTCCACAGTTTATACCTGGATTTTGTCCTGTTCGACTTTCGTAAAGACGCATTTATCTCGAGTTATTCCGGAATAGCGTTATTCCAGGTAAATTTTCCTTTCGTAAAACCGGCCCTTGGTCATTTTCTTATTTTCTATGCATTTTTTTCAACAAAAACCGGTACTTCTATCAAAACATCAAAAACAACGTTGAATTTGACTTTTCACCTTTATTTTTAAGCTCTTTTTCTAACTCAGATTTTCCCAAAAACATCAATTTTTTAGAAAAATGAGTCGATTTTCAAGTTTTAGTTGTTGAAGTTTGTTGAGTTTGGAAAACAAACCATTGAGGTCTTTTCAAAAACACAAAAAATTAAGAAAATGACCTGTTTTTAAACCCATTTTATCTATTGAAACATCAATTTTTTATGGACACTACTCTATTTATTATGGACTTTTTAAAAATGTGAGTCAGATTTTTATGCCAAAAATAAGGAAAACTACCCTGTTTTTTGTGATTTCTTAAAAAATGTGAGCCTGACGTAACAAATAAATCTGTGATTTTTTAAAACAAATCAATCAAGTTTCTGAATTATTAAAAATAAATCCTCTTTATTACGGAAAACTGTTTAGAATACCATTTCGTGTACATATATGGCCGTACAGTGTCAAATGCGATAGAGAGTCTAGGGATGCGCATAATTTTTAAAACATTCATGTTAACATCGATCAATACATCGAATTACAAAATCGATGTTATAAATATATCGATATTAAAAAAAATTGAAACTTTTACTTATACATATATTATTAAAAATATAGAAAAGAGATGTTTTACGCGAAGTTAGCTTATGGGTAATGGGGGAGGGATTGTACAATGAAACGCCACCTAAATTATTTCAAAAATCGAATGGGGTTTTATTTACGTAATTCCAAATAAGAAGCGAACGATGAAAGAGCCTCAAGTTGGCGTCAAGGCCAAAGCTCGAAGAAGCGAAAGCAACACGAAAGGGTCACGGCGATGTTGTCGATTTCAACAACAAAAGTCAACTTCCACTTCAGATGTGGAGCAAAGGAGCGATGGAGCAATAGGCGATGGAATTTCGGCGATCCGAACCTAAAAGACCTTCACCGAGCTGATAATAGAATGAAACATATTTTATCATGAATTTAGTATATTAGAAAATATATTAATGGGTTTGCTAAAAAAATTCTGAACAGACTATTTTTAATTATTTTTTGAAAAATGATTTTTAATATAATATTGCAACATCAAGATAATAAGAAAATTTTATCCTGACTTAAAGTATAAAACGTATAGAATGTGCAGCTGTTGGGTTGTCTATTATTTACCTGGGCGAACTACTAGGTTGTCAGGGATGAACAGGTATGTCGATACCAGTTACTTTCACTTGACTGGATAATAAAAAAATTTTATATCAGCATAAGCGCTGTTTTATTGCGAACACGTTGATATAGGGTTGTCTGCAAAAAATTTGGTCCTATTAGGGGTTTGCGAATTTTAAAGATTAAAATTTTAACGCGCGTGGAAATGTGTGAGAGAGAGATCCGAGGTAAGTATACTGTGTGCGCACTTTCTAATATTCAGGGTCTCATCACAGTCGACTGCAATGTTGGGTTCTTTATTATTAGAAAGTGCTCTCTCTCAAAAATGCATAGAAAATAGGAAAATGACTAAGAAAACTAGGCATAATAATCTGAGTTAAAAAGTTACACATATTAGACTACTGTTCTAGTTGAGATAAACAAAATTTCATCAGTAATTCAAGATCACAATTTCTATTGCAGTTCTGACACTGCAGCAGGAATATAGAGAGAATGATGAAGTAATTAATAAATGGTTTAATTCGACTTAACACACTACAACTCCAATTAATCTACAGGCTCAAATTGCATTCCTTGAACCCTCTCGAGCCGTAGTCTTCGCCCTTGCTTCTATCGGACAGTTTGGGATACCCTGGATCACCTGGATACACAGCAGTCCTGGATCTCAACACCCTCCAACCTCCACTTCTAGTCCAATCGTTGGTGTTATACTTGAAATAATAAGTGATCGCATACAAGCTAAAAACTCCCAAGAACGCCTTGCCGGTAAAATAACGAACGTACATAGCTCTGTGCTGACCAAGGACGGGTTCAATTAATTTAGCAAATTGATCGAGAGGCCAACGGTACGCCCTACGAATGGGGTTAAAAGTTGCCTTGTACATTTCAGGAACAGGTCTCGGCTCGTTGTGGGTCAATTCTTGATCTTTCAACCATTGTTTGCGAAAAGCCCTTTCGGCGTCGGTCATTCCGAGCAACCGCTCGCGTTCACTGTTGAAACGGCCTGAAATGGACATGGGCTTGATGCCCGGAGTCTGCGAACCTTTCACCATCGTGGCCTGCAACCAAAAAGCCTTTTAAACCTTTATTGATTATGTAAGCCAGAAACCTACGAGTTTCGAGGTTAGCTGTCAATTTGACGTAACTAGCTAAAGACGTCAAAAAGCAAAGGTGCCAATTAAATATAGCGGAAACTACCAAGTTTAATAATGATATCGAAATAATTTAAATATAATGGATTCCCTGGACTACAATTTTTCAAAAAAAAAAAATAGAGTTTGGTTGAATATTTTTGCAATTTGCGTTATAGCGCTAAAATAATTAGTTGTTGCATTGTTTGATCGTCTGTTATGTTGGCGATCCTGACCTGTCACTTGGCTGTCAAATTGGGTGATTCTGTGTTTTCCAAAAAGTATTCGGAGTTGTTGGTGTTTCCAAAAAAGTGGTTCAACTCTAATTTTCCATTAAACATCTAACATCATGACTGTTATAAATAAGGTAAATAAGTGGCCGATCATTGCCAAGTCATTCGTTCAATTGTTCTATCATTTTTGCCGTCATTTGCACTTGGTCATCATTTCTTTGAATGGGCTCCAATATTTCCGTGGGGGGCGCAAGCTCCAGAAGTGGCGCCCTGTCTCAAACGATCTCTTTACACAAACACGTCGTAGATATAAATCTCGCAAGATGCAGCAAAACCGGCACTTCTCGTCAACAAAGCAGCAGACAAGTGATGATTTTCCAGATCTGTTAACAGTTTTTGTAATTTTTTCTAGATGGAGGTTGACGGAGGACCGAAAGGCGAAGGTTTCCGGTCGTACTACATCACGAAAATCGAGGAGCTTCAGTTGATTGTCGCCGAAAAAAGCCAAAATCTTCGCCGATTACAGGCTCAACGCAACGAGTTGAACGCTAAAGGTTCGCTGTTTTGCGACCACAACTCGTTTTTACATATTTCTCTATTCCAGTGAGGATGTTGCGGGAAGAGTTAATGTTGCTCCAAGAACAAGGCAGTTACGTTGGCGAGGTGGTCAAGCCAATGGACAAGAAGAAGGTTCTCGTCAAGGTCCACCCTGAAGGAAAATTCGTGGTTGACATAGACAAAAATATTGATATCAACGACGTCACTCCGAATTGTCGTGTAGCTTTACGCAACGAAAGCTACACTTTGCACAAAATATTGCCAAATAAGGTAAAATTGTTTTTAGTTTTATCCAAATACTAATTGAAATGTTTAGGTGGATCCTTTGGTCTCTCTCATGATGGTGGAGAAGGTGCCGGATTCCACCTATGAAATGGTGGGAGGTCTTGACAAGCAGATCAAGGAGATCAAAGAAGTAATTGAATTGCCAGTCAAACATCCCGAATTGTTTGACGCCCTCGGGATAGCGCAGCCCAAGGGGGTTCTTCTCTACGGTCCACCAGGTAAAACATCAAAGAGGCGAAATTACTACTTTAAAAGTGGCTTGAATGATTCGCGCTAAACGTTGAAATTTTTTGCAGGTACTGGTAAGACTTTGCTGGCCCGCGCCGTGGCTCACCACACCGAATGCACCTTTATTCGCGTCTCCGGTTCCGAGTTGGTCCAAAAGTTTATTGGTGAAGGTTCACGCATGGTCCGCGAGTTGTTCGTGATGGCGCGGGAACACGCGCCTTCCATCATTTTCATGGACGAAATTGATTCGATTGGTTCATCACGTATCGAATCCGGTTCCGGGGGCGATTCTGAAGTGCAAAGAACCATGTTGGAGCTCCTCAACCAACTGGACGGTTTTGAAGCTACCAAAAACATCAAAGTTATCATGGCCACTAACCGCATTGACATCCTGGACCCGGCATTGCTGCGTCCCGGCCGTATCGACCGCAAAATCGAGTTTCCCCCACCGAACGAGGAGGCTAGATTGGACATTTTGAAGATTCATTCGAGGAAAATGAATTTGACTAGGGGGATTAATTTGAGAAAAATTGCCGAGTTGATGCCAGGAGCTAGCGGGGCTGAAGTCAAGGTTTGGGAAAGGAATTGTGGGAATTTTTGGTGATTTTTTTTTTCGGTTTCAGGGAGTCTGTACAGAAGCTGGGATGTACGCTTTGAGGGAAAGGAGGGTGCATGTTACTCAAGAAGATTTTGAAATGGCCGTCGCTAAAGTGATGCAAAAGGATTCAGAGAAGAACATGTCCATCAAGAAGTTGTGGAAGTGAGGAGTGAATTTATTTTTAACTGTGTTCTTATAAGGCTTTCTCATTAAAATACTTTAGTCGTACGTTTTTCTTTTGTACCAAATAGAAGTTTGTTTATTCAACAAAACCATAAAATCGGCTTAGGTGAATGCCGTGTTCACTATTCCTATTGTTTTTAAAATTTTTTTAAAATTAGCGCCAGAATATGACTGAAACTTGAGAGCAGTGCTGCCAATTGTTATGAAATTCCCTAATATCTTTAAGTAATCAACTCGTTGAAGATTATAAAAGAAACAATTTTAATTTGTACGGAGATATAACAGTGTCCAGGGCTATACAAAAGTTCGGAACGGCACTGTCTACCCAAAATTTTAAATAATTAGGTATTAATTTTTACTTTTACTGCGTTGGCGACAACGTTACAGTGGAAAATCTTCTATTTTGTTGGTAGCCCTGCACCTTTTCCTCGTTAATTCTAACTTAACCTCAAATTTCTCTTTCATTTTGTGGCCTTGTTGTGACTAAGCAGGTTTGTTTCTATTCATATTTTAATCATCATTGCTTCCATATTTCAAAAGTTGGTTTTAAATCCCTCCTCGGTCATTACGCTTCACTGTTTTAACGAAATTTTTACTTATTTATTTACATTTCTCTATTTTTAGGCCAAAATGGGTAGACGACCAGCTAGGTGGTGAGTGCCATCCCTCGTGTGATTTTTCAAATTTTTCCATTAACAAACTGTTTTTAGCTACCGTTACTGTAAAAACAAGCCCTACCCGAAGTCCCGGTTCTGTCGAGGTGTCCCCGACCCCAAGATCCGTATTTTCGATTTGGGCAAAAAGAAAGCTGCTGTGGACGATTTCCCGCTATGCGTTCACTTAGTGTCCGACGAATACGAACAATTGAGCTCCGAGGCCCTCGAAGCCGGTCGTATTTGCTGCAACAAATACCTAGTGAAGAATTGCGGAAAGGATCAGTTCCACATCCGCATGAGACTTCACCCCTTCCATGTTATTCGCATCAATAAGATGTTGTCCTGTGCTGGGGCTGATAGGTAAGCGGCAGTTAGTCGAAACCTTAGTTTTTACACAAAATTGTGCAATTCTGCACTTCCAAGAAAGATAATTAATCATTCAAGCATGACAATTGAATTTTGTTCAGTAACCTTGTTGAAGAGGAGATTGTTTCAAGGTGATAACATTACAATACCCAAGGCCTTCCCTGACTAAGGATTGGAAATTCAGGTCTTTTATTGTGAATATTTGCAGGCTCCAGACTGGGATGAGAGGCGCCTTTGGCAAGCCCCAAGGCACAGTCGCCCGCGTTCGCATTGGACAACCCATCATGAGCGTGCGCTCCAGCGACCGTTTCAAGGCTCAAGTTGTTGAGGCTTTGCGTCGTGCCAAGTTCAAGTTCCCCGGTCGCCAAAAAATTTACATTTCCAAGAAGTTTGGCTTCACCAAGTACGACCGCGAAGTCTATGAAGATTTGAAGGAACAAGGCAGATTGGCCAATGACGGATGCAACGTTAAATACAGGCCCAATCACGGCCCTCTGGCGGATTGGAAAAAAGTGCAGTTAGAGCTGATGAGGGAAAAGAACCTCATCTAAATGTACGTTTTTATTACGTGAATAAAATATAAAACCATATTCATTTGTTTAATTTACACTCAAGTACTTATATGTAATTCCATTTTTTGTGTTGCCGACTATTCAAGGTGTTTTTGGATCCATAGTATTGTGTTGATTAAGTTGTCCATTTCATTTGGGACTGAACCCAATGGATGATTGTCGTCGTACAAGTTCAGTCTAAAAAAAAAAATCATTTTTTTGAAAATAGGTTAACAGAGAAATTACCTGACAGTCACTCCATTAGCCTTGAGTCTCGTGTAATACTCCAGTCCTTGATGGCAGGGGACTCTCAAATCGTTAGAACCTATCTGTAGCAGAGTTGGCGCTTTGACCTTGTGCGCATGCTCTATCGGCGACGTTTTCCTCATTGCCAACAAAATATCGGCATCGGGCTTTCCCTTCTGCGTGTACTCATGTCCCGCTTCCACGTAACACCAATCGGGAATATCGGAAATAATACTCATAGACGCCACATCGATGACCGGATTGCGAGCAATAACCGCCTTAAACATATCCGGAAACTGTCCGCTGAGATGTGCGACTAAAAAGCCCCCATGCGAGCCCCCCACCAAAACCATTTTGGAAGCATCCAAACTAGGAAATTGCCGCAAAGCAGTTTCCGTTGCCAAAATACAATCGAAAACGTCCGCTTTTCCGATTCTTCCCGGCAAAAATTCGATGCTATCCTGCCCTGACCCTATCGAACCTCGATAGTTGATGAGAAGTACCGCGAAGCCCATCGATAAGAAAAGTGAAGCTTCCAGCGAGAGATTATTAGCGAACGCGCTATGGGGGCCGCCATGAGGCCACACTATCAAAGGAACGGATTTTTCGGAGCTGATTTGAGGACCCAAGTAAATTGCGGTGAAGTTTTCTGCAATACCGACTCAAAACTCAGTTTTATTAACGTTTCTCAACTTACTGACGCCTTCATCCTTGCAAGTTAAATCCATGTAGTGATAATTGCAACTCTCTAGACCTTCGATTACTTGATTTCGAGTCAGTTCTACCCAGTTAACTGGGTAGAACTGACTGGAAAGTTTCGAGTCTTTCGGCGGCAGTTTGCCGGCTGCTAACACGTCTTGTTTTAAGAAATTGCGACGATTTACCAAAACAACATCGTTGACGACGTCCAGAACGATTTGGCTTCCCTCTTTGTATGTTAGCTCAGTGATTTTACCGGAATCTGGAAGAAATTTAGTTGTAATCCACGTAAATGAGTTGGATTTGTGGCTTTACCGACGTCGATAATGTAGGAATCTATCGAGTTTCTCTGGTTGGTTGACAACAATAGTCTGTTGCCGCTAGCGAAACATCGTTTCGGGAAACCGTTATTAAACAATCCATAAAAGTTTCTTCCGTTATCAGTTTGTGTTTCAGTGCGGACGACATCAACCACCAAACTAGGGGTAGTCTAGAAACCATAGAATCATTAAAAAAAATCTTTTTAATCATCAAGGAAATTTTATTCAATGTAGATGCCAGTTAACTTACCTCTTTTGTAAGTGGCAACGTGGCCTTCATTAACGCCATGGCAGCGGCGTGCGGACCCCCCGAGTTCCTCTGCAACCACACCAATGTTTTTCCATCAGGCGTGATCACAGGCGATTTCACAGATTTACCATTCAAAACCAATGGTACTGAAATCAAAGGATGTAGAGTTGAAAATTTTAACAAAACTAAAGTATGTACCGTAATTTCCCTTAAAATCTAACGCAAAAATAGTGCTAGCCCTATTCGAACAGTAAATCAGTCCCAGTTTTCTGGGTTGAGATTCGTAAGCGACCCCAACAACGTAGGAGCCATCTAAGGAATACTGGACTTGAGCGGGACATAGGTCGTCCGGAATCCCAGTCAAAATATCAACACCATCAGTCTCAATGTTGTACTGAGCAATTACCGAAGTTTTTTTCCCAACTAGCTGTTCGCCCCAGTCTTCCTTATACAAATACTCCTCACCCTGCAACGTAAAAGTTACATAAATTTTTTCAACAATTAACAAACGACTTTTGTTTTTTCAGCAGTGTCTGGTTCCTCCTTTTTGCCGCTCCTTTTGTAGAATGGTTCGCTTTTTGAAACTTTCAATTCCGCTATGTACATCAACTTAGTTTCGTCAGGAGACCAACAAAAAGTTCCAAATTCGCCTGAAATTTGAACTAAACCTCTTCAATCGTTACTAAATTAACAACAACCATCAGCGTAAACGTTTCCATGGACATCTAACGCATTTAAATCAACAACGCGACTCAAGTTGTAGTTCTTCCAAATTTCAAGAAACTGCTTATCATTGGCTTCCCTCAACACGGCTCTCAGCCGTTCGGAGGGTGAAATCGACGCCAAAATTCTACAAAACGTCGATCAACAATCATCCAACAAAATTTGGTGAACAATTACTCAGTGGAGACATCAAAAGGGAGGGATTCTGAGACTTTTGTTAGGTCAGGAAAAATTGCGATGGTTCGAACGAACTTGGTGCTTTTTCCTCTTTCTAAGTTTCGTTGCGACCAGATGCTGTTAATTGCAGTTTGGTTGTTGACCAATTTAGCCCCCACTAGCGCCGGGACTTGAGCCAAAGACTTGTAAATCTTCACGACTTTTTCCACCTATTAATGAAACGTGTAGTTATCTAATGTATTTGGAAAAATCACTTACGTTCGACATGGTTTCGCTTCAAATTAACTGTTTAGCTGAAAAATAAAACTTTGCAAAATTTTGACGTTTAGAAGTGAGGTTAGGATGACTGGTGACTTGTCAGAAATGTAAACAAAGTGGTTGGGGTGAAGCTGTGGGGAATATTGGCGCAATTTGAGGCTTTTGAGGTGGTTGTTGATTAAAATCGTTTTTTCGAGGTTGATACGTTGTAATTGAGTGATAATCGCGTCCTGGCGCGAGCTGGCGGGGCTGTTGTGTTGGCACGCGTTGGGGGATTCCGCGATTTTTTCTCCTGCCTTTGTTGGCAGTTCTGGGTCGGGAACCGAAAAAGAAATGTCGTCACGAAATTACACATGTGTAGAATTTTGCATATAACAGACACTATCTCGGCAATAACTCGGCGATAAGAGAAAAACCAGCCCCCGCTTTATCAACAAACTGCCAAGTTGAGTGTTTTGGTTGGTGTTGTTGTGCCAACGCCGAACTTGACGTTGTGTCGTTACACCCCTCGTCCGTGAGGTCGATTCCGGGTCCTTGCCGAATTCGGGTGTTATTTCAACGAAATGCTTATGAAACAGGACGATATTAGATGAGCCGCAAGGATTGCGAGTGAGTATTAGGTGGTTTTCGTCTTTTGGCAGGTCGCCAGCTGCAAACAGGCACACTCACTAACACCTGCTCGCACAAGGCCTTCAATCACGATTTCCTCCTCAATTTTCAGCGGGTGGCAGCCCCCTTGCTCGTCCCAAGTTTTCCGGCATGTTCCGAAAACCCCGCAGTTCCCGCTTGATCCGCACGGAGCCCCCTTGGCTCAGTTGTTAACTAGTTCAGCGCCGAAATAGATTCTATTTTTATTGGGGAAGGAAACAATTAGTTAATTGCACGATTTGTTTGGATAGTTTATCGATGTTTGTTCAACGCTTTCACGCCTAATTTGCATTAATAACAGTCATGCTGCGCGTATTGCAGATTTAACAACCACCTTACTACAGGAAGTGTAGTAGGCGCCAATCAAGCCAGTTACTCACAGAAACGCAAAAATTATTCAATGACCCTAAAAAAAATGTTCAAAGTACTGTTTTTATTGCCCTGTCAATGACACCGCGTCGTCCTTGCGTATTCCTTTCAAATTTAGCGCATTGTTCTGGTCACAAAGACTCCCAAAGTTATTACGAAATTCTATTTAATCTTTTGTGTCAATCAAGTGTGCTGAGAGGCCTCTTTTCCTATGATTCTGACGGAAATCAAGGCGGCTACTGTAGTTTGTTTTTGTTACCATAGCCATCTTGATAGCGACCGTAATCCTGACAATGAGTCATAAATTGACTAACAGCAATTTTACTGATTTGAATTTGCTAAAGGAAAAATGAAACTAGCCTGTCAATGAGTCGTAAATCATAGTCGAGATTTGTGGCTAACGTAGGATAGTTGGAGAATTATTGGGTAGTACAGTACCTATCAAAAAATAAGGTCCACTCGTGAAGCGAAATCGCGATTTGGCACTGGTGTAAAACGGGCTGTAAGAGTGGTTGTGCCAGAAAATTGTTTGGAGTTTAAACCTAGCCTCCAGTTGCTTACCACCGACCGCGCGACCGCCAATCAACTGGAAATGGGTCGGCCGCAATGAATAAGTGTTCATAAATAATCTCATCGTTCTGTTTTATGATCCTAAACTGTTTTAGAACCCATTGTTGTTTTTTATTATTTATATTTTTTTTTTGAAGTTTATCTTAATCTGCGATTATGAAGTTAATATTTATTAAATGTTATTGTATTTATTTTGTTCGACTGAGAAAGGAACCGCTTCATTTTCCCAAAATTGACATTTTAGTGATAAGTTCTGGTGTTTCCGGATGTGTTGTTGCCGATACGAAGCGAGATAAATGGAAGTTGCAACCAACAGGAGGTGATGCAGAAAACAAAAACTAACTGATAAGAATTGACCACGGAAAATTGTTAAGTAGAATATAACTGCAATATAAAAAAATAGTTAAATTCAGGTCAAAATAGGCGATCGAAAGAAAATTAACCAGTGGCAATTTTTTGAAATTTTTTTTTTTGCTGGAAAACGTGAATTTTGGTACCGACGATTTGGGGAGGTGGTGTTGATGGAGATTTTTTGAAAATAAATTTTGCTTCAAACGCGCTTTTGTTGTTGCTTTCCCTCAATGTGCCTAGTGTGATTTGTCCGTGACGTTCTGTGTGTTGTCCAGGTTTGGTGTTGGTGTTGTGGTCTCCGGTAACTCCTCGCCATGGACGGCGTTGGTGGCCGAAGACGTATCGCATCCAAATCGTCCGCAGAGGACCAGGCGCTTGACCAAATCGCAAAGGAGGTGAGCCAGGAGCCAACTAGTCGCTTGGCTTCTTTTCTTTTTTTTTTCTTCTTCTATTAAACTGACTAACAATAAACACATGCCTGTCCTATTTGTTTACTGAAACTCGACCAAATCGATATGTAATCTCCGTATTGTTGTACGTCTTATATTTAGAAGCCATTCCAAGTCGGAACGGATATAGGTGAGGATGCATAGGAGACTTTAGGAATGAAAATAAAGCGTTGCGAGTTCTATATTGGTAACGAGAACGCGCGTTTATAATTTCGTCGCCGCCGCCGGCTAGTGAGGCCATTTTCACCGAATTTTCACAATTTCACTCAAATTTACTATCATAGAAGAAGAACCAATTACAACACAAGCTCGACAAGCGCGGATGGCGGCACTCGACGTGGAAGGCCCCAAATCTATTGACGGGGGGGTGGAAGACCCATCAAAACAGCCACTACAGAAAAGGGGGTAACTTTATATAGCGAGTAAAATCGATAAGTGACATTTCCAATAAAAATACTTTCCTGTAATATACTGGCTGTTTCGTAAATTGTGTGGCCACTTTTCCGGGACATCCTGTATATCCTCGATTGTGAAGTATAGTAGATTTTTTCTAACAACTCTACGATCTCATAAAACTGTCCGAATGTACGAGCTGCATCAAATGTATTATCGACTGTCTCTATTGCTCGCAGAGGACGACAAGGTGATCCGAGTGAGTTCTTCTCAACGTGGTGTGGTTCAGTGGGTGTAGGCGTACACCCCTTGAATCGCACCCTCGTTGGTGTTTCATTTTAATTCGCTAAAATCAACGAGACAGCAGATTTACAGGGAGGTGGTGCTTATAGTTTATAGTCTCGTTTTGCTCACTTCAATGAATAAGAATGAGACACCAACGGAGGTGTACCGGTCGACCACGCGTTGAAATCCAATCGAGCACGCGAGCCGCGTCGAAAATAACTCTGATAAACTTGTCGTTCTCTGTGAGTAAGAGAGACAGTCGATACAATCTCCGTGTTGCAGCTGATTGTAGCCGGCATTTTGACAGTTTTATGTCGTGGAGTTGTTAGAAAAATTCTACTATAGTCGCTCTAGGGTTCATTAACGATTCAGTAATATAAGAGCAAGTGAAAAGAAACTCTCCTGAGGATCATTATTGACGTCCAAGTCTTTTTTATCGATTGATTGTGCAGATTTAATTATTTAAGGGCGAAATGATAACTAAAGAATAATTTTAGTGGCAGTGCCTCTTTAAGTTTTTGACGCTAATTGTCCCGGTCTTATTTATCCCCGCGTTATTTTAGGCGCAAGTCGGGTATTATTTTAGGTTTGTCTGGATCCGCTGCACCGATATGGGGAAGATTACTTCCGCAAGCGACATCCGTAGTCTGATCGCCATTGACGTAACGAAATCGTGAGTGGTTCAGAGAAGTTACGAAATCGGTAAATGATCTAATTAGGCCCCACAGACTGCAAGGGGGTAATTAATTAATTATAATTGGTTTTTGAAACGAAAAATTACACAAGTTTTCTGTAATTTAGTGGTTGATTTATCTCACGTTGCATTGTTCACTTGCATGTATTTAATTAAATGTTACTGGCGGATGTTGTTACGTACAAAGCAGACAAAGAACTTACCGAATTACGTCGCACGACTTGAGTGAAACCAGGTTGAGTTCTGAATGGTTTTGTTTAAATATGCACAGCTATACGTATCTTATCTTATTCGTTGTGTTATTTGTTTACAGTTTAGGTGAAAACACTTTTACTGTTGTAATTGCTAATAACAATAAGTTGAGTTTAAATTCAGTAGATTACCTTAATAAGGTTGCTAAAATGTAGCAAATTCCATTCCAAAAGTGAAAACTTGAAATTTGAAACTAAAAACATGCTTCCTATTGAGAGCATTCTTTGACTAACTGTATTTGAGAAATAATAATGGAAACTAAATTTGTATCTTACCTCAAGTTGATACGTTTTCTTTTAAGCCCCCGAATCATTAAGACGCGCGGCAGCTACGTTGCCGCTTGGTTTAGGTGACGGAAAAAAAAAGAAAAAAGTATTGCACGATTTGCTGATGATATTAGAAACCTAAGAAGACCTTCTTTCGTACTGTCGCCACTTTTACGTTCTTTGAGGCTCTTGATGGCGGTTCATTTGGTCAACTTGGGAGTGTAATAACGCGACCAATTAATTTTCAATCCTTCGGCGGCTTTTTCGCCAAAGTCGAACCAAATGCTTGCCGGTTACCCAACCGGATGTTGTTAATTGTCGAAAAATTCTTTAAAAAATTTCGCTCAAATGAAAGTGACGATTTTTGGGCCGTCCATCTACTTTCACCGAATTCGTTGGTATTTTGGGCGATGAACTCGCCGCTTCTTCCGAGGGGTTTCTCCGAGGTATTTATGTGTATGAATAGTTCTCGCCAGTCTTGTGCCGTCTCCAAACGCACTCCCTCATACCGCACCAATTAACCTCGGTGCCATCCCGCAATTGCTCGCACACTCCACAATTATCCGCCCAAAAACCGCGAATTTTTTCTCCTCGTCCTCCACACTCCGATCTGGAGCATTATCATCACCACCACCATATTGTTTTCCTAATCACTTATCGCCCTCATGCAAATATTTGCTCGACTTCTCGCGGTATCGAACCAGTTAGATGGTGGCGGACGTAATTCGGTATTAGCGAAAATGGTGGTCGTTCCCGAAATCGTCGAAACGGCACCCTCGGCCAATCGTCGGGACGTTTTCACGTGTCTCAGGAGGGACCCTTCGATCAGTGATTGTTTGTACGAAATCGGACCGGCTCGCGTCCTGTTAGTGACCACGGTTTCAATGTGCAAGAAAACGGTGAGTCTTCTCTCAACAAAATCAATTGGGTTCGAATCCGGTCGAATTGGTGGCGGGTTCAGATTGACCGCAACTGGTGTTGTCGCTGCGTTAGGATTTGAAGATTACTTCCAAATTTGGACCAAGTGCGGTTCCGCGATGAATAATGCGGCGGTCGCGTGACGTCACGTGCTTAGCAAAAGGTTTCTTGCGACATTAACATTAACGTAACATAACAGAATTTTTTTAGTGTAACAAGAAGCATGTGTTGGCGTGGCGAAGAGAAACTCGGAAACGGTGCAAAATAATTTTTGGAAATTTTTGGTTTATTGCAAAATTGCCCAAATTTGGAAGTTGGAAGGTTCAACGTTCCAGGTGG
Source organism: Schizotus pectinicornis (assembly GCA_951805265.1). Taxonomy (NCBI): domain Eukaryota; kingdom Metazoa; phylum Arthropoda; class Insecta; order Coleoptera; family Pyrochroidae; genus Schizotus; species Schizotus pectinicornis. Next base: position 6,748,219 of record OX638207.1, read on the forward strand.
ATGGATGAAAAGCAATTAGAGTTAAAAAGCGTTGGTTACGTGTTAAATAACTTTCTTATTCGAATTTTCCCGATTTTGGTTTTTCTGGATAGCTCAAGTTCGTTTTAACGCCAATTTTTTTTGAGTGAGGATTTTATTGGCCGATCTTGCGTTTGTATATTTCTCTGGCCGGAGGCAAAGTAAACATCAGTGGCGGAAATCTCTCGTGTGATCTATTGACATTCAGTCGCACATGCTCTTTATATAAGGATGATATCATTACCGCTTTACGTCATGATTTTGTGCCATAAGTTTAGGTAATGGTCACTTTTCAAGTCAACAAACAACTTCCAATGGGCAACCATTATTCATTGTCTTCGTCCCGATCGTTTTTATTGAAATAAATTCCAAATACGAAACCAGCGACAAATTAATGAAACCGCGCCGCAAGGCAGCAATAAACAATAAAGATCTTCACTTTCCCAGGCGGTAAACTTTTTTTTTAATTGAGGCGGGACCGTTTGTGATTCACTCTCAAAATATGGGAGTTCCGTTTCGAACCCCAGTCGCGCTTCTGGCCGCCGTTTTTATTTATTTTAACGTTAAACTATTCCTGCGCGCGTCTTATCACCTTTGATAAAGCAACTTGGCGATAACGCGGAGAATGTGCAATAATGTTCCAACCTTCGGTTCTGCCTAAATGAAATAAAAGTTTTTTCGGGGGTTCCAAGATGGAAGCGGTCGCCAGCAAAGAA